>VDFB02000017.1:455621101-456094017 GCA_007258455.2 Sequoia sempervirens
AACTCTCAGCCATATTTTGGTTTATTTTCAAATGTTTACACCAAAATATTTGATTCATATTTCTTTTTCCTTATGTTTAGAAAAAAGGTTTGATACTTTATGAAGTCTTTATGTTTTCCTTAAGACTAGTGTCTATCTTCTTCAATAGTCTGCTTCATTTAACTTGCTCATGTTAAAAGATTTGAATCTTTTAACTTTATCACCTTTGAGTTTAATATTTATTCTTTTAAATATTTACAAATATTTTCACTTGGAGTTTATAAATATTTTCACTTTAAATATTTAATAATATGTATATTTATATATTTTATAATATATGTATTTTTATTAAGTATTAATATATTTATATATATATTTTTTCGATATTACCACCGTAATGTATATATATATATTTATATATATGCATATATTCCCTTACTTAATATATATACATATATTTTATACCTTATAAAACATATAAATATATTTATATATTTACACATGTATTTATATATCTATGTATATATTGTAAAATATAATTACTCCATTGATATATACATATATACATACATATATATGTAAATTTCCTAGACAATAATATTAAAATATTATTTTCACCACAGATAGTAGGCGGGGTGTGTACGTATATACATGCGTATAACCATATATACTCTTGTGTATACATATGTATACATATATACATGTCGACACATACGTATGAGCATATCCATCTGGTTAACGTACGTATGTATCGATATGTTTATACATATAGATACGTGTACACAATGTATACATGTGTATACGTACCCAATCATCCTTAAACCTATATCTTTCACATTTTTCATACAAGGGTCATAGCATAGTAAGTTAGATAAATAAGTAATCATCACTTACAAAGCACAAGGAAGTAAACATAACTCCAAAAGCCTAAGGATGACTTATCTAGACCAACATATCTGACTTGGTTTCTCAGAACCTATACTGACGTGTGTGTATGCTCAATTGGTACTTGTTACTGTTTACCTGACCAAGCTCCTCCCCGAGTGATATCTCTCCTCTACCTGGAGGAATGATCCTCTTTCCTGCACATTATGACACAACAACGAAAGTCATATGCTCAAAACAAAGCAGTATACATAAAACATCTCAAAAGTTAGAATAAACATTATTCCATAACTTACATGCAACATTTATTCAAGAATTACATCAATAGAAGTATCGAACAATGAGACAATCATTTAAATAGGACACATTCATTCGATAACAAGAACATGTTTTATTCATCTAAAAGATTCAATCATTACAGTGCATTTCCCTATGCAATAGTAGCTATACAATCGAGGTGTAACAATTTGTATGATGTGGGTCCTTGTGTTATCTCCTAGCACGGGGGTGGACCTTAGGGTTCCACATGGTCAGGAGGTTGGTGCTTTTTCCTCCATTGGTACCCTTGTTGCATGTCCGTGTACGTGGAGATTGCTAATGTTGTTGTGGACTATAGTACCTGTTCCAGTTCGAGTGGATTATCTTTTATGTAATTGTTTTGGGTAGTATTTCAATGTATGCCTTATTGTTCTTTAGCTGTAATCTTCCCAATTGTACTCAGGGAAGCATTGTTGTAAACTTTGTAATGTTGTAACAGATAGTGGGGAGCTCTCTTGTAATGGAAATTGTTAAGTGATGTATTTAATGATAGTTATTTGAAATGATCTTAAATGTTATTTATTTGATGACATGTTATGGAAGTGATTAATCCAGGATCTTATAATGTGGTGATTTAAAATGAACTTTGCTTGTTAGTTAACTCATGTTATCATTGTAGTTAATAAAATGATTCTTGTTAGCTTGGTTGATAGTTATGTAGTAGTGTAGTCATGGAATCTTAGAGGACTTGGTCTAAATTATTATATCATGCAATCTATTGTTATTTATTTTATTTTTTTTAAAAATGTTCCATTATTAGGTCATGTTGTGTGTTGTCCTTTGGGGTTCCGTTGCAGGGCGTTACACCTGGTATCAAAGCCTAGGTTCATACACTGGGTACTCTGGATACATGTGAGCCCATTATGCGAGATAGTAGTGTAACTTTCATTGTTAGCCTTGAAGCTCTCTTTTCAAGTCTTTTTGGTTGTGCATTCTCTAGACCTTATCTTATGTTTGTTCGTGTTTGTACTCTTTCTCCCTTCTTTCTAGAAATTATATCTATGTGCATTATGTGTATTCATATTTTGTGCCTGCCTTTTTTATGTGAGTGACTGTTGTATGATGTATGTGATATTTTGTCCTTTAATAGTTGTTTTTGGGGGGTACTTGTTGGATGCTAAGGATAGTGTTGAATGTGTGACTAATCATCTTGTATGTATTCCCTTAAATGATGTCTTTCTCTTTCTCCCCTCTTTCTTTTTCAAGTTTGATTTTAAATATAAAAGATGTTGATTCATGATGTGTGGTATTTATTAGATGTATGGAGTTTACTTATATGTAATACTATATGCGAAAAGATTGTTTGTATTGTTTCATCTCTCGGTATGGAATTAGGAATTATCAGATGCATTTATAATATTAGGAAAAGTCATGGAGTATTGAAATTTGCACATTTAAGAGCATGTAGTACAAAGATGCATTGTAGATAGTGGTGTTATGTCTAAAAAAAAATGATCATTCTTGCGTGATTTTACTTATTTGGCATATATGTGCATGGATTAATTGACAACTCTCCCTCTTTCTTCTCTCTTTTTCAGAAAATTAGATTCATAAGGACACTACTTAGGAATGCATTAGACATCAGTAGAGGCATTGAATGATTAGTAAGAAATAAAATTTGAATTGCATAAAAAGAAAATGCTTGTTTAGAATGGAAATTTTGTATCTGAAAGTTTATGCATCACATTTAAGACTCTGTTTATGGAAAGTAAGTAGGTAGAACATCTTTGCATGGATAGAATAGGGAGTTCTTATGAAATATTAGATTAACAGACCATGTTATAGTGTAGGTGTTGAATAAGGAAAAGATGGTGTGTTGTTTGTAAAGTGTGCATAGAAAGTTTGAAATCATTCGTTCATGTTCCTATTTGGTTTGGAATTATGTATGTTCTTAGCTATTCGAAAATTTATGGACTTTTAAATGTTTTAATTAGAATGTTGATAGGAAATAAGTTGATGTGATAAATGTTTGAAAATTAGTATGGTGACACATGTAAAGGAAGTATACAAAGAGGGTTATAGTATTTAATTCGCAAGAGGATAAGTGAGTGAATTTGTTTAAGATGTGTTAGGGAATTATCATAGGTAATAGAAGTGATTATAATTTATTATTGCTATTAAGCCTTGTTTATTAATCAAGTAATGAGGTTTGCTTAATGAAAATAACGATGTGACCGAAATGTTTTCTTGCTAATGTGTATGTCTTGTACTTGAGTTTGGGTGACTAAATCATTTTGTGGCATTATGAAGAGCATTCTATTTGTCTCATCCTATGCATTGTGCACTGTGAATGATATGGTGTAGTAGTGAATCATAAATAGAGATCTAAAATTAGTTTTCATTATATTTATGATCTTGTGAATATAATTATTTTGTGAATGAGATATCAAAATGAAATTTGGATAAGTGCTAAGTGTATACCTTGTGTGGGTGTGAAATACTATATTTCTCTCTCTCTCTCTCTATCTCTCTCTCTTTCTTGTATATGTTCTTTACATAAAGGATGACTACATGAACGCTAGATTGCAAGAAAATATTGTATTGCATTAAAAGATGGTAAATGAATGTAAGAAGTAGGAAACCATGATTGTTGATTGATGACCAATTTTCTTAAGAGAAATGTAATATAACTGTATGGCCTAATGTGTCTGGTGAGCAATCTCTAATGCACTTAGGACAATGTGGTCTTAGGTGTCGTGTAGCAGTAACTCCCTTTGGTGTGGCTGATATTAGTCACCTCATTTTATGGTTATGTTTGGTATGGAATTTTTCCAAGATATGTTTGGGTTGGTGTTTTGTAATGTTGAGGGCTAGCATGATTTCTTTTGATTTTCTTGTGTTAGGACTGGCCACTGAACTCTTTTCTTTCCATTTTTTTTGTGACACTTGTCATGTTTATTCATTTTGGGTGTTGAATTTCCAGCATTTTTCATGATTTAATTGAGAATTTCTCCTCTTGGGTATTCTTTTTCAATCTCTTATGGTGGTCATTGTTGGCCTCCTACAATGATCTAACAACTAAGCCCATAAAGCTGTGATTCAGAGATTGGACATCTAACCTGAATAGTTGTCTTAACCACCATGAAGGTGCATTTAACTTGTCAACCCAGGGATGTAGACTTGAAATGGGTCAGCATAGTATGTGCACTAGGAATCCCAAAGTAGCCACATTCATTCTACAACTAAAAAATACATAATGTTGAAAGTAAATTGCTTGGAAAGAAATAATATAAATGTTGAACATCAACCAACAACTATACTAAATTGAGGTGCATGATAGAAATGAAAATTTGGGCAAACAAACAGGAAACTACTCTGTCTGCTTTGGCTGCAGGAAGAGTCACGAAATGGAATTCTAGTGGCTGCAGGAACAAATCGTGCTAGATTATTAACTAATTACTGAACGAAAAGTAACAACTAAGCTAAAGGATGGAATGCTCACCAAGTGGGCCCCCTTGGATGAGTATCCCTTAAGACAAATTTAAACTCAGATGCACAAACTTATAACTTCATTTTATTCATTGGAAAACATGAGTACAAATGAGTAGCATAACTGTATTACTGAAAAACTAATAATGCGAGTACATCATCAGATTAATCAACCTTTTGAGAAGGAGCATTTGAGTCTTATTTATAGGAAGAAAACTACTAACTAACTACCTAGCAAGGCAGTCAACTCTAACAGATTAGGAGGATGCCACTTTAGGGAAATCATGAAAAGTGGAGAGGGGGTTATGCATGCGTGAAATCTGGTCAAGCATGTTTTCCTTAACGCAAATCTAGCACAACAGTAACTCCTATATTCGCTCAACAAATAATTAAGACTAGTTACAAGGTGGTTATAAATCTTTGATTTAAACTAGGAATCTTCCTCTTGTTGAGAGTCTTCCCTCCATTTGACCTTTGAATGATCACCTTGTTGACTTTGATGGCGAGTGACCAGCTAACAAAATCTTCCCCAATTTTGTAGGCTTCTAATTATATCTACATAACAATATTAGTACGTGCACAACAATTGCATATTTGTAACTATCTTAAAGTAATATTCATTAATCCACATGTAAAATTAACATAGATAGTTCATATAGCATGTCAATGTCATTTAAAATGTCTATGGTTTTGAGGAAATATCATAAAAAGGTCAATATCCAAGTATCAAAGTCTATGACAACTATAGCAAATGGATAATAAACTCTATCAAAATTGAGTCATAAACTGGACTCATCACTCCCCCCAACCTAAGGCTTTGTTGGTCCTCCAACAGAGGAAGGGTTGTTCTTTTGCTTGGTTAATGCCTTGAAATTTGCAACTGCCAGCTGTCCTACATCAGTTCTTGCAATTCATGAATTAGGATCCCAATAGAACCCTTGTTGTCTATCCAATCTACTCCATCTCTGTCTTTCTGCAGCTATATCATACTGGTAATACCTAAAATTTGGCATAGGCCATAATAGGATAGGTGGCTAAAAAGTTAGTGGGAGCCAAAATTGTCCTTTTTTCCTTCCAATATGTATATATCTATCCACTCTTTTACATGTTGTAGCATAGTTCTACAAAGAATGAGGCTCAACTTGTTTTAATTCATTAGTAAGACTGTTCCACCTCTGTGCCAAATATCCCTTTACAGGTTCTCCTATGTTTTTTGCTACCTCCTCATATTCTATGTAAATTGTTTCTCTCTCAGGCAGGATCATATTGCCATAGCTTGGTCTATAAATAATTTGTGCCAATCATTGAAAATGTCCCCTGGATTTCTAGATTTAGCCCTGATGGATAGGGGAGTGTTGGATTCTATTTTCCTATATGCCCTAAACTGTTGTCCCCAACCAATCTCATTCTATATCCAAGACATAAATGCCCTTAATTGGACATCCCCAAAATACAACAAAGGATTCCAATCATGATCTTGGAACACAACATAATTATGTAAATAAAATTCACACAACAAATTCTTCATCTCAGGAGGAGCAATCCGATAAACATTGAAAAATTAAAGAGTTTCAATGGAAGGATTCAAACTTGAAATAATCCTGGCTAGTTTAAAAGAAAGATGCTTCTCCTTCAAATACAAAGCAGAGACCCTTGGAGGAGTCTTGCACTCTAATATCTAAGGTACTAAGGTTGCCATATTGTCCACCCTTCCCTTTAAAGCAACAATTTCTGCATTCTTATCTTCAATCTCTTCATCTCTCTTTTGAATTTCCTCTTTCAGCATGTGTTTCTCCTCTTTCCATTCTTCTTCCCTCCTTTGTATCTCATTCCATAAAGTCATAGCTACCATGTGCATTGAAAAATCAGAGGGCTTGTGTATTCCCACCAAAAGTTTTCCTAGCACTGATGCTTGCTCTTCATGTAGCACGATCGGCTGCAGGGTTTCTGAATGTTCAGCCAATTCCAGCTGTAGGGGTGCTGACTGTTCTCCTAGTTCTGGCTGCAGGATCTCTTGTTCTTTCTCTTGCTCTTGCTACAAGAACTCTTGCTTCTTCTCTTGCTATAGGAGCTCCTAATTTTCCTCATACTCTTGACTCTCAACTTGTTCAGCGATGGCAGCAAGGTTTGCCAAGGTTACATTTGCTGCTTCCTCAAATATGTCATTTTCTCCAATGTTCACCTACCCCATTGGGGCCTTTGTGTCCTCTTGTGTTGTTTCTCTAGTCCTAAGGATTTCCTGCAGAGACACACCAAAGGTTGGCCCAGCTGGTCTTGATTTTCTAGGAGGGATCTCATATTTTTCTTCGGTTGTAGGAAGAACAGTGTCAGCCTTTCGTTTCTTAGAGCTTGGCACTTCCTTTCCTGTAGTTTGCTTTTTAGCTTTACCCTTCCTTATTTTTGCCTCTTTCTTTTGTGCCCTAGTTCAAATTAGGATGCCAAGAGGAACATCATCATCAGAATCTGAAGAGGAAATTTCTTTGTCTGAATGCTCTACCTCAGAAGAGCTAATTTCTATGGTTTGTTCAACTGTAGGAGGGTTCACACTAGGGTCTACGCCAAAAGTTGAGGTTCTAGGAGTGGCGTCAACAAAACTCACTCTCCCCCTAGCCCTACGAGGTTTAGGCAAAACCCTAGGTCGCAAATGCTCTGGTCTAATTTGATCAATTTTTAAGAATTCTTCCCAAGTCATTTAAGACACATCATGCAAAGACTTTTCAACTAACAATTTGATCAAATAATGGTGGGAAATTAAATTATCTCTACCTTTTTGGGTCTTGGCCACCATGATTGAGAGAAGGTGGTATAGCACGTTTGGCACATTCATTCTTCTCCCATGCCTCAAATGATTCTGAAGTTTGAAGTGCACAGAATGTAGATTCGATTGACGACCTTAGCAGGTAATGCACTTCACAACATGAACAACTACTTGCTTCCATGGCTCAGGTAGAGAAGTTCTCTTGGCTCCTTGCTTGTCCACACTCAATGGAGGGTCACCAGGTTCTGTAAATTCAGCCCTAGCTAACCTAGCGTCTCTAGAAGCAGGGTAATTTTCTCTGTCGGCAGGAAACCTTGTAACTTCTGTAATCCTTTCTTCAGTAGCCATTACTTCCAACCATTTTACCATGACCTTTCCTTCAGACAATGTTTGGGAAAATTCCAACGCAACCTCTTCATTAAAACCATTCAGCTTTAGGAAATAATCTAACCACCTGCAATTCCTGAACTCGGCATGGCAAGGTGCATCCTGTAGTAATACATCATGAACTGTGGGTTCATTTTGAATTAACCCACCTCCCATTATTCAGCTGTCTGCAATTAAACAAGCACTTCTGCAAAAATTTCCTTCCTGCAATCTTTGTCTGAAAGCTAAACTTCTCCTTCCTGCAATGCTGCTAAATTCCCAACGCCAATGTTGTCTAAATTTTCCTTTTTGGTGACTTAGGATTATGACAAGAGCAATAAAGGAAATAAAGAAGTAATAAATGAAAGCTATGATTGATAAAAATGGTGATAGTTGATATCACCTCACACATGCGAGCCGTCATCTCACTCAGAATTCAAATTGGCTCAATTTAACTTTGCTGACGTGAACCAACATGGAATAACACGTGGACATGGTATTCACACTTCCCCCCCAACCTAAATTTGAGCATGTTTCCTCACATGTGCGGGAGTAATGATGACTTGACAGGGTAGGGAATAATTACATGCTATGGAGAACGTCTATATTAATTTACAACAATTAAATGAATGTACTAAAAGACAATTAAGAGATAACAAATTGATGTGCATGTACTTGAATTCTGGGAAGATCTGTTGCAAAGATTATGGAGAAAGTATCGGTCACCTTTTAAGAAGTTAGTTGAGCAATTAATGAAAGTGGAGTGGAATGAAGTGAAGTGATGGTGGAATGAAGTGAAGTTATGGCGGCGTGATGGAAGAGAGAGAAAGGTGGATATGGATGGGCGGATGGGTGAATGAATGAAGAAGTGGACCCTCACAAAAGTGGAAGTCTTTATTATGAAAAGTTACGTACCTTAGTTAGCTAGAAGGAGGGATGCTAGGTCTGCTTCCTTAGGCTGCAAGAAGTTCAAGTGTTGCATGCTGAGTGAATTGCTGCAGGAATTCCTCCTTGGAAGTTGGCTTGTGATACAACCTGAGGCGATGACTGTTGACAAGCAACTTAAATATGACAGGGTCAATGGTGGTGAGTTGAACAACACCATTAGGGAAAACTTCAACAACCTCATATGGTCCTAGCCACCTTGTCTGCAACTTTCCTACATTATCCTGATACCTTGAGTCGTAGAGTCGTGCCCAGTCACCTGGCTGAAATTTCTTGTTCTTAATGAATTTGTCATGCCACTTTATTCTCTGATTCTGCACTACCTTTGTGTGATGCAAGGCTGCCTTCCTCATTTCATCTAAAGCATTGAGTTGCATGATTCTGTCCCTTTGTGCCTCAAAGATATCCATCCCCAAGTCTATTGCAATCTTAAGAGTCTTGTGCTCAAATTCAATGGGAATCATTGTTGTCTTTCCATACAAAAACTCAAAAGGAGTGAAGCCTATTGTTATTTTCTAGGTTTTCCTATAGGCCCAGACAGCTTCTAGCAGCCTGCTTGCCCAATCCTTCCTATGAACACCACTGTTTTGGTCAAAATGGCTTCAATTTCCCTATTAGTCACCTCAACTTGGCCATTGGCCTAAGGGAGATAAGGAGTAGACTTCCTGAGCCTTATGTTGTACTCGTTGACCAGTGATGCAACAAGGGTTGAGGTGAATTGATCCCCTTGATCAATCACTATCTCTCTTGGAACCCCATACTGTGTGAAAATATCCTCATAAAGAAATTCTGCAACCTTATTATCTCTTGCATGCTTCATAGCCTTAACTTCTACCCATTAGGTTACATAATCAGTGCACACTAAGATATAGGATTTACCATTTGATGGAGGATCAATGGGTCCTACAAAATCCAATCCCCACTTGTCAAATGGAGTGCTCACTACCTGAGGGTAAAGGGGCATCTCATAAGATTTGGTTGGCCTGCCCATCCTCTAGCATCTATCACACTTTCTTGTATATCTCCCTGCATCCTTGTGGAGTGTTGGCTGGTAATATCCTGTATTCAAAATCTTCATCGTTGTCCTCTTGGCTGCAAAATGTTCTCCACATGGTTCATTGTGGCATGCATGCAAAATATCATATGTCTCATCTTCCCTCACACATCTCCTCATGACATGGTCTGGTCAAGTGTAGAAAAAACATCTTGCAATCCATGAAAAAGGAAATGGTTTTTCAATGAGCACCCTTCTCTCTTTTGGAGAGAAGTGAGGAGGAACTCTCCTTGTGACCAGATAGTTAGCTATGTCAGCATACCAAGGTGTTTGTACACTAATGGAGAATAGATGTTCATCAGGGAAAGAGTCATCAATGACTTGATTATCCTCTGATGTAGTCATCCTTGAAAGAAAGTCTGCAACAACATTGGCCTTCCCTGGCTTATCCACAATGGTTATGTCAAACTCTTGCATCAACAACAACCACCTTGCTAACCTACCTGATATCAGGGGTTTATTCATGAGATACCTAATGGATGCATGATCTGTGTGCACAAAGATTTGATATCCTGTTATGTAGTGCCTGAATTTGTTGAGGGCATAGATTATTGCCAACATTTATTTTTTTGTCATTATATAGTTGAATTCAGCTCCTTGCAGGTTTTTGCTAACAAAATAAATAACATTTTCAATAGCTCCTTCTTTTTTCCTTGAGACTGCTCCTATGGGATAGTCTGATGCATCTGTATGGATGTGGAAAGGAAGCTCCCAATTGAGGCCTTTGAGTATAGGAGCATGATTCAAAGCTGCCTTCAAATCATAAAATTCCTTGTTATAGTCTTCAGTCCACTGAAACTCAGCATCTTTAGTGAGAAGAGTATATAATGGTGTTGCTATTTTGTTGAAATCCTTGATGAAACACATATAGTAGCCTGCATGGCCCAAGAAACTCCTAACATCTTTTTGTTTTGTAGGTGTAGGTAGATTTGTGATGACCTCAATCTTTTCAGGATCTACTTGAATTCCTTTGTGAAAGATGTAGTGGCCAAGGACTACACCTTCCTACATCACCATGAAACACTTTTCATTGTTTAGAGATAGATTGTGTTCTCCACATCTCTTTAAGACTCTCTTGAGATTCTCCAATGCTTCATTTAAATCAACACCATAGGTGGTAAAATCATCTATATAAATTTCCATGCAATCATGAGAGATATCTGAAAATATGTTAATGACTGCCCTCTGAAAAGTTGCAGGTGCATTGCATAAGCCAAATGGAAGTACTAAGTAGGCATAGGTCCCCCATGGACAAATAAAGGCGGTCTTCTCCTGGTCCTCAAGTGCAATTTGGATATGGTTATACCCACTAAATCCATCTAGAAAAGAGAAGTAGTGCTTTCCTGCAAGTGAATCTAGAACTTGGTCTATGCAAGGTAAGGAAAATGGTCCTTTTTGGTGGCAGCATTGAGTTCCCTGTAATCAACACAAACTTGCCACTTCCCTCCCTTTTTGGGCACAATCACCAATGGGGAAACCCACTGGCTATCTGAAATGGGGTAGATGAATCCTGCATCCAACAATTTATGTAGTTCTCCTTTTACAATTTCTCTTAGTGCAAGGTTAATTCTTCTTTGTGGCTACCTCACCGGTGTACAATCATCTCTTATGTAAATCCTATGAGTGAAAAGCTTAGGGTCCAAGCCCTTCATATCATGATAGTCCCACACAAATGCATGTTGGTGGGTTCTTAGTAAGTTTGTCAATGACAACCGTTGTTCTTCACTCAATTTACTGTTAATATTTAGATATTTTTCTTCTAACACTTGCACTTGTGTAGTTATCTCTACCATAGCTACTTCACTAATGCTTGGTACTTTGAGTTCATGTGGCAGCAATGTATGAGACATACCTATTGCTGTAGGAAGTTCTGCTACAGGAAGAGTGGGCAGAAGTGTCTTTACTGGATCAACAAAATGAGAGGATGATGCTTCCTCTACTTCACAATGATTTTGAATTATGTTAGACAATATTTCATCTTCCTCTTGAATCTGCATGAAAGAGATTCTACCTAACATCACAAGTTATACCACAAAATTAACTTCCTCAGCCTCTTCACCAACATGTGGCCATACAAGATTATCCATGTCATGGGATGGCTGAGCAGGAGGGTAGAGAACAAGCTTTTTGGTGCTCTTTCCATCACAAATGGTCATGTCTCTTGTCCTGCATCCAATATAGGCATCTACTGTTGCTAACCATGGCCTTCCTAAAATGATAGGGTACCTAATGAGTGTGGCTTTAGGAGAAAGAATCATGAAATCTGTTGGGTACTCCCATGAGTCTAGAGTTACCACAAGGTCCTCTACTATACCATCAGGTTTAACGGTTGAACTATCAGCAAGTTGCAAGACAGTAGGAGTAGGTTTCATGCTTGCAACATTTGGTTGCTGCAGGATATCCTTGGTCATTACATTTATTGCTGCTCCCAAATCAATTATAGCATTCCTTATTTGGATCCCATTTATGACAACTCCTACCATAGGACTCCCTGGGTCATTGTATTTGGGAATAGTCACTTTCCCAAGCATGATGTCAGCCAGCTGTCCCACCACATGAACTGTAGTGGGGTCTTTCTTCTTCCCGTTGACTTCTTAAGGAATGCTTCCTTAATTGCTTTGCCATATATAGGAACATCTTTTATGGCCTGAAATAGAGGTATCTGGACACATATATGCTTCAACTATTCTAGAATATCAAAGATTGGTTCCTCTTTCTCTTCATTTTGTTTCACAATTTCCAACCTCCGGGGAAATGGTGGTTCTTATTCAATCTACTTGACTAGGGCTGGTTTAGGATTTTTAGGTACACTTGGTTGAATGGGGGCATTCAAAGGCTCCTCTTCTTCCACATGAAGCTTAGTGATAATGGGTGTGGAAGGAGCTGGAAAAATAGTTCCTGAATGCAAGTGGATGTCACTTACACTCACAACATATGCAAGGAATTGATTTGGATCAACAGAGTATACTGGCTGCTGTTGTGGTTTGTTATTTAGGTTAGGTGTGGGCTGAGTTGGTAGCTAAGTAGGTTTAGGTGTATTTGAACTTGAACTAGTAGGAGGAGGCATTATAGCAGGTTGTTGGGGCTGAGAAGGTGGCTGCATGTAATTGGTTGTTTGGTTTGGCCATTGTTGTCCTCCCCTCCAGTGAGATGTTTGCTGCCAGTTTCCTGGAGGTGGTTGCTAATTTCCTTGAAACTGCTGCAAATTCCCCTGAGGTTGATTCCACTAGGGTGGATATTTTTGGTAATTAGGCCAGGTATTTGGAGGGTTACTCCAAGGCTGTGGTGGATATCCTCCATAATTGGATGGATATGGGGGTTGCCATTGGTTACCAGATGAATAAGAGTTAAAATATGGCCTAGCAAAAGATAGTGGATCTGGTGGCATACCTTGTCTTGGAGCCCATGGCCTCCTTTGTGCAACATAGTAGACTTGATCCTCTTCAATCTGGATTGGCTTGAACTCAGGTGGAATCTGCTTACTGTCAATATTAGCTACCATCTTGCATCTGCAATCCTTCTTCTTCTATCTACAATGAGGGCAATATTCTGCCAACATTGCCTCTACCTCCTCTTGTTTCTTGTTGGTCTGAAGTGTATCTAGCTGAGTAGCCAAATTGTTTATGATGTCTTTGGTGCAAAAGCACTTTTTGATTTCTTGCCTCCATGAGGCCATTTGTAAATAGTTGCTTTATTTTGTGTATTGGGTCCTATAATAAGGTTTATCAAACCATTTTAGAGGTTTTTAAGTCTTATAAAGTCATATTTTAAGTCATTTGTCAAATAATGTTTAAAGTTGTTCCATATTGTAAAAATTGTCAAAAGTGCAAAATTAGGTAGATGAAGTGTCATTAAGGTGTTTTGTCAACAAAATAACCAAAAGGTGGTTTAAAATCATTAGTTTTGGTTGTAAATTCATAAATACATCCTCCAAAACTTGAATTGGGGGGTTGGAGACACTATTTTTGAAGTTTGATGAATGGCAACCTATAATTTTGTGTGCATTTTCTGATTTTTACATTGTTTCCAAGCTGAAGTTGTGCATTGTATGGCCTGGAATGGATACAAATAATGGAGTATCATATATGGATGGAAATATATCTATTTCTAGTTTCCAATTCTTTTTGTTTCATTGAATTTTATTGAGTTTTGTGGAATATATGACTATTTTGGTGAGACTGCCCTATTCTAACAATATTATGCAGAATTTACAGTCTGAAAAATGTGATGGTATGGATTGTAAAGTCTATATTTTAGATCTGAAACCAATTTTATTTTGTTTCCATGTGAATCTACTTTCATTTTCTTCAAGTCTCATCAAATTTCATTAAGATTTGAATAAGTTATGACCATTTTTGTGAGGGCAGGTCTGAACCCTACCTAGGGTTTGCGGTTTTGGGAAAAATGCAATAACTTTCTTTTCCACCATTGAATCTTCATAAAAATTGGAGGAAAGGTTTATAACTATGTTTTATTCAATCTCACTGGAGCGATTGGATTCATTATTTATTTTGTGGAAGTTATTAATGATTGTTCATTGCATTAAATTGTGGGCTGTCATAGTTATGTTTCCAATGTGATATAGAATGCCTAATAACATGTGTTATACAAAGATTGTTTTGAATTATTATTGAAGGTTTGTGATATGTGTTGTTGAACCCTCCTTTGCTCTGCATAAAATTGGTATCAGAGCCTAGGAAATATTTGGGCTGGTGAGTTGTAGTTGTGGTTTTGT
The DNA here is from genome assembly GCA_007258455.2 of Sequoia sempervirens. NCBI lineage: Eukaryota > Viridiplantae > Streptophyta > Pinopsida > Cupressales > Cupressaceae > Sequoia > Sequoia sempervirens. The sequence continues at coordinate 455,635,571 of VDFB02000017.1, forward strand.
GTTTGGTGTTGTGTTGTGGTTGGTTGTAGGTTATGTGAGAACCTGGTTGTTGCCATTGAGAAGGCAAAGAGAAAGTTGAGGGAAGTTGAGAAGTTGTGAGCAAGGAGAGACTTGCTAAAAGATGGAGAATTTCATAAGGCATTTGCAGGAAGAGGAGGAAAGAAAGAAGAGGAAAAGGCAAGAGAAGATGGATAGAGAAATTGCTGAGTTGAAGCAAGAGTTGAAAAGACTTGAAAGAGTTTCAAGAATCCATGATGAAGATAAAACAAATGATGAGACAAGAGACAAGTTGGAATTTTACATTGAAAAGGAAGATGGTTTGGCCTATAAAGAATATTGTGAAAAGAAGAAGACACAAGAAGATGAAAGAGGAAGAAGAAGCATATGAAGATGCACATGAAGAATTCCTAGATGAAGACAAAGATGTTCCTAAGCATGAAGATGAAGAAGAAGCTGACATGAAGAACCTGATTTTAAAGGGAGAATATATTGAGTTGGTGTCAAGATTTGAAGAATAAATTATCAAGGATGAATTGCTTTTGGAAACCTATAGAGAGTTGAAGAAAGATGGAGGTATTGTGGTAGAAGCCATATTTCATTTCTTTATTATGCTAATATTTTGGACAAGAAACAAATTGCAGGTTAAGGTGAAACATATTGAAGAAGAACAAAAGAAGGTTGAAAAGACAAAGGAAAAAGTGCAAAGGAATTGGAAGATCAGGAAGAAGACAATTTAAAGGGGCTTGAATTCTTTTTCCCCCCGGGAGTTTGGTGCAAGAGCACTTGTTTGATTTCTTGCCTCCATGAGGCCATTTGTAAATAGTTGTTTTATTTTGTGTATTTGGTCCTATAATAAGGTTTATCAAACCATTTTAGAGGTTATTAAGTCTTAGGAAGTCATATTTTAAGTCATTTGTTAAATAATGTTTAAAGTTGTTTCATATTGTCAAAATTGTCAAAAGTGCAAAATTAGGCAGATGAAGTGTCATTAAGGTGTTTTGTCAACAAAGTAATCAAAATGTGGTTGAAAATAATTGGTTTTGGTTGTAAATTTATAAAGAAATCCTCCAAAACTCGAATTGGGGGGTTGGAGACACTATTTTTGAAGTTTGATGAATGGCAACCTCAAATTTTGTGTGCATTTTCTGATTTTTACATTGTTTCCAAGCTGAAGTTGTGCATTGTATGGCCTGGAATGGATACAAATAATGGAGTATCATATATGGATGGAAATATATCTATTTCTAGTTTCCAATTCTTTTTGTTTCATTGAATTTTATTGAGTTTTGTGGAATATATGACTATTTTGGTGAGACTGCCCTATTCTAACAATATTATGCAGAATTTACAGTCTGAAAAATGTGATGGTATGGATTGTAAAGTCTATATTTTAGATCTGAAACTAATTTTATTTTGTTTCCATGTGAATCTACTTTCATTTTCTTCAAGTCTCATCAAATTTCATTAAGATTTGAATAAGTTATGACCATTTTTGTGAGGGCAGGTCTGAACTCTACCTAGGGTTTGCAGTTTTGGGAAAAATGCAATAACTTTCTTTTCCACCATTGGAACTTCATAAAAATTGGAGGAAAGGTTTATAACTATGTTTTATTCAATCTCACTGGATTTATTGGCTTCATTATTTATTTTGTGGAAGTTATTAATGACTGTTCGTTGCATTAAATTGTGGGCTGCCATAGTTATGTTTCCAATGTGATATAGAATGTCTAATAACATGTGTTATACAAAGATTGTTTTGAATTATTAGTGAAGGTTTGCGAGATGTGTTTTTGAACCTTCCTTTTCAAGTCTCATCAAATTTCATTAAGATTTGAATAAGTTATGACCATTTTTGTGAGGGCAGGTCTGAACCCTACCTAGGGTTTGCAGTTTTGGGAAAAATGCAATAACTTTCTTTTCCACCATTGGATCTTCATAAAAATTGGAGGAAAGGTTTATAACTATGTTTTCTTCAATCTCACTAGAGAGATTGGATTCATTATTTTTTTTTGGATGTTATTAATTATTGTTCATTGAATTAAATTGTGGGCTGCCATAGTTATGTTTCCAATGTGATATTGAATGCCTAATAACATGTGTTATACAAAGATTGTTTTGAATTATTATTGAAGGTTTGTGAGATGTGTTGTTGAACCCTCCTTTGCTCTACATCATTCTTGCTTGAAGTCTGCCAGTAAGTGAGTGATCTCCATTCTTGAAACTCCACTAGTAGATGACTTACCCATAGAGGATTGGTAAGCTCTTCCTTTCTTTGAAGCTGCTCTAGAGTAGTTATGAAATATCTTCTTGATATCTTCCCAAGGAACTTGGGAGATATCGCCTCCTCCCATCAGGTCTAAGGCATCAGTGCAACTGTCATTAATTCCTCTTACGAAGAGCAACTTTTGTGATTCTTCATTGAATGTATGGTGTGGAGATTTTTGTAGGAAAAACAAAAACCTTGCAATGTAATCCTCCAGACTCTCATCTTCCTTTTGTTGCATCCTAAAAATGTCATCTTCCCTCATGTCACTGCCCCTACAATATTCCTTTTACTTTTCAAGGAACTTTGTCTTCATGTCCTCCCAAGTCTCCACAGTGTTTTTGTCTAGGCTCATGAACCATCTTAATGCAACCTCTTTCAAGGTGGTAGGGAATAGCTTGAGCCTATGGGCATCGATGGTATAGTCATAATTCCTGTAGAGTATGTAAAACTCAAACAAGAAAGTGTCAGGATCTTATGTGACAAGTCCATATAACTTAGGAAGGACTGAAGCAGGGATATTCTTGAGGTTGTCAACTTCATTTTGATGAGCAATGGGGAAAGGAAAAGTTGGTTGGTTAGGTCTGTTTCTATTTGCATCAACAAAGGGTTGTGACTCTTCTTCTTCTTCTCCTGGAAGATTCTGATGCTAAACTAGTTGGAATGGATCAGGGTTATTAGGAAGGAATCTCCCATGAGCATCTCTCCTCCTTCCTCTATGCATATGGTATCAACTCACTATCAGCCAGCTCACACAAAGAATTGGAAAAAGAATGGTGGATCATTACTTTCCTAAATGAGGGGTATACTAAGAACAAAATTTTAGAAATACTACAACAATAAAAACTATCAATGACTCCAAAGAGCTCCCTAGTTTGACACCATCCCCGACAACGATGCCAAAAATGTTGGCCTCCTACAATGATCTACCAATTAAGCCCATAAAGTTGTGATTCAGAGATTGGACATCTAATATGAATAGCTATCTTAACTACCATGAAGGTGAATATAAAATTTCAACCTAGGGACATAGACTTGAAATGGGTCAACATAGTATGTGCACTAGGAATCCCAAAGTAGCCACATTCATTCTATAGCTAAGAAAGACATAATGTTGAAAGTAAATTGCTTGGAAAGAAATAATATAAATGTTGAACATCAACCAATAACTATACTAAGCTGAAGTGCATGACAAATAAAAATCTGGGCAAACAAATAGGAAACTACTCTATTTGCTTTGGTTGCAGGAACAGTCACTGAATGGAATTCTAGTGGCTGTAGGAACAGACCGTGCCAGATTCTTAACTAATTACTGAACATAAAGTAACAACTAAGCTAAAGGATGGAATGCTCACCAAGTGGGCCCCCTTGGATGAGTATCCCTTAAGACAAATGTAAACTCAGATGCATGAACTTATAACTTCATTTTATTCATTGGAAAACATGAGTATAAACGAGTAGCATAACTGTATTATTGAAAAACTAATAATGTGAGTACATCATCAAATTAATCAACCTTCTAAGAAGGAGCATTTGAGTCTTATTTATAGGAAGAAAACTACTTAGAACTAACTACCTAGCAAGGTGGTCAACTCCAACAAATTAGGAGGACACCACTTTAGGGAAAACATGAAAAGTGGAGAGGAGGTTATGCATGCATGGAATCTAGTCAAGCATGTTTGCCTTAATGCAGATCTAGCACAACAATAACTCCTATATTCACTCAACAAAAAATTAAGACCAGTTATAAGGTGGTTATAAATCTTCGATTTAAACTAGGAATCTTCCTCTTGCTGAGAGTCTTCCCTCCATTTGACCTTTGAATGATCACCTTGTTGACTTTGATGGCGAGTGACCAGCTGGTAGAATCTTCCCCAATTTTGTAGGCTTCTAATTATATTTGCATAACAATATTAGTACGCACAACAATTGCATATTTGTAACTATCTTAAAGTAACATTCATTAATCCACATGTAAAATTAACATAGATAGTTCATATAGCATGTCAATGTCATTTAAAGGTTATAAAAATAGCTTATGCCCAATGTCTATGGTTTTGAGGAAATATCATAAAAAGTTCAATATCCAAGTATCAAAGTCTATGAAAACTACAAAAAATGGATAATAAACTCTATCAAAATTGAGTCATAAACTGGACTCATCAGTCATCTCAAATTTTTAGTATTGTTGGCCTTAGTTTTCATTGCTAAATGTTGTTTTTATCTGGTTTAGTTTGAACTTCTGTTAGTGTGTCAAGGGAGAATACCGTAGAGATTGGAGTAAAACATGTTGGGTAACTTGATGGTATAATGTAGATTGGAATAACTAAAATTTGTTTTCATGATGAGATGCATTTGTAACCTTTTAATCTTATGGGATGCTAGAGAAAAGTGTGTTTGGGATAAAGAAGTTCACATAATAGGTGATAGTTAGATGATAATGAACTATAGTTTCTTTCGACAATTGATCATGTAAGTTTTGTTGAGCTAATTAATATGAATGCTAGTGTGGATTTCATTTGAATATGGTGTGTGTTAGAAGTTGTAAGAATGTGTAGATATCCTTTTTCCTTTCTCCTTGATTGAGATATTACTACACTTTAAATTTAGTGTGTTATGTGAGAAAGTTGAATGAAAATCTTATCCTGTAGGGATGTCTGTTGGAGTGGTAATTTTTGATAGGTTTTTGAGTGAATTGGTATGTTTAATGTAATTATTGAAAAGTGATGTATCTTGTTGTATTGTTTACGAAATGCATTCATTGTGTAAACTGTGTGACATAAAGGAAACCTTTGCTAATATTATCTTACTTTAACAATTAGGAAAAGGAAGAAATGAGTAGGTTAGGACATTTTTACCTGTTGATGAACTATAATCATAGGTAAGTTAGCTATGTTTCTTGTATTTACATTAAAGGAAAGGTAAACGTGGTATTATTTAAATAAATTTTAGGACCAATGTGTACATATTTTTATCTTAACTCTGCAACTTCTAGGAGTAGGTCAAATCTTAGGGGGGAGGATGTAGTGGCCCTCTGTGATTCACCCTTTTATGATGTCTATGTCAGGTGCTTGTGGATTCATTTGTCTTAGGTACTCCTTGCTTGTGGTTAAAACACTTTATAATGATATGTTTAGATCATGGTCATGACTATGTGTGATGTTTTATGTTAGGACTTATCACGTGTGAGCTTATGGATGTACTAATGACTAATGGAATAATGATGTTAGATGTTGATTAGTCTTTGATTATCTTGATGATGATTATGGCATGTTTATGAATATACTAGAAATAAAATGTGTTATCTTATTTTGGAATGGTTTATGATTATTGATGTTACGCGAGATGATATTTGATATATTATATTATGCTTTTAAAAGTTATTTAGGTGTGAAAGGAAGGATGTCGTGTTTCTCACTAGTGAGAACCCTACGATGTTTTTATTTCCTTTCACTAGGTATGTGATAATTGTATATATGTGCAAAGATGTTTTGTGTGTTGCAGGTTGTAGGTACCAGGCATCGACTCCACCTGAATTGACAGGTCTGAACGTGCCTTAAACCCAGTGGAATTATTGAATGGAGATAACACTTGGTTCCCTATTTCATCCATCATCCTTGAAGAGGATGAGTATCTAATTTTCACACCTTGTTAGTGTTGTCAGTATGGTTGGTTTGATCCGTCAGTGTTGTTGTGGTCTTTCTTGTCGAACTCACTTTGTGGTTAGGTATTGATTGGTATTTAGTCCATTTGTTTTAAATCTGGTTGATAATTTATTTTTTTGATGAATTGTTGCATTAAAATAGAATTATTAAGTTAAAACATATTTTTGATAAGTAAAAATAAATGCTTATATATAATTATAGTGTTGATCAAATAAATTATAATGTAAAGTTGAAGTTAATAAATAAAATATTAAAAGGTGATTATTAAGTTTAAATAAAATAGAATATGTCTAGTTGAATAAATATAAAAATAAAGATATAAATAGTTGTAGCGAACAATAAATATAAAATAAAATGATTAAATAAAAAAAGGTTTGCATGCAACAACGTGCACTCTAAAACAATTAATAAAATTGGTTATTTTTGGAAAAAGAAAAGGGGAGTGGGAGTAAAAATCTAGAAGGAGAGTCTTGTTTGGTTCCTGTGAATATTTTCTTGTTTTGGAGATTTTTCATTTTGTTTTGGGCTGAAAGAGTAACTGGTTTTTGCAAAATTTCAAACACTGTTGATTCTTGAATTGGGATTTTGGGAAAAAATGATTTGGGGTTTGGAGGAATTGGAATTTCTAGTTAGGAATCCGGAGCTCAGCATCGAATCTCTAGTTCTACCAAGCGATTGGATCTAGGTTCCATTGTTTTCTAAATTTCATCTCCATTTTTTTTGAAACGAATGCTTGGATGTGTAATGTTGCCTGGAAATGAAAACATTTGCTTGTTTATTCATTCCCGAATTGAATCAAATATTAGATGCATTTTATGAGGGACTGTAAATCCCTTTCAGTAGATCCATTGTGCATATTTTGCAGTTAGGTGTTCCAATTCGTGCCTTGTTCCCTAGCCGATTGCAATTTCTTGAAAGTATCTTGAGCCTTTTCTCAAATTTTGTGTGCATCCTGCTGTTAATTCATTCCATGCAATGAGATCTCTTGAGGTCGCCTGTCAAATAGTTCAAATATCCCCTTGGTTCTTCCGGGGTTTCCACGCATGTCTACTGGGATAATATTGACTACAGCGAGACATATATGTCTCATTCGCCCATATAATATACACCTACTCATGCATACTTCTGCGCATTTAGCCTTGCACCTGCCTATTGCACTTGCTTGCAAGTTTTGACCAATCCATTTTGAACATATCCTGAAACCATTGCGCTCCACAATGAGTTTGGGTGCCATCTTTGGTTGTTGATTCCTGCCTACTTGTATACCAGAGGGTGATCCCACAATAGTGGTTTACAATTTTTGGCCAAACTGGACATTGAAACAATTTTTTCTAACTAAATCTTCACTTTCGGGCACCTATAACAGCTAAACAACGAGGAATTTGAAGATGATGCAAACTAGAGTTTCGTGACATTTTGTCTGTAGATTCTAAATATATTTTTTCAAATTTTTGGAATCAGATTGCACCTCTTTTTCCATCTCCCTCGAAAACTAGTTTTTTCAGAAAACAACATTTTTAAGGAGTGACGCTCACCGTATAATGCATAACTTTTTTTCCATGAAGGATACAATTCTAATTCTTTCGAATTTGGATTTGTAACTCCGATATCTAGTGCTTCCACTTGGTTAGATAGTTTTTATTGAATATTTTTTCCTTAATCAAGTTTGAAGTCAAACCAATTACAATTCAAACATAGGCGGATTGTATAACACGTAACTTTTTTTGTATGTATCAAAATTCTTTTTTTTTATTGGATCAAGGACTTCAATATCTAGTGCACTCATATTTTTCAATTTTTTTTGATAATCTTCTATTTTTCCACGTGCAGAACAGAGAGCTTCATTTTGTGAAAAACCTATGTTAAATAAAACTAAAAAAACAAATAGATAATAAAACCAAAACATATTAAAATTATAGTAGTTGGATAGCTCGTTCCGAGGACTACCTGATTCCAGTTGGGTTCGTGAAGTCTCCTCCATTTTCATCCTCAACCCAAGCTTTGAAGGGCAAAAATTTTGGTTTTTTTTGTGCTAGAGAGCAGGAAGGTGGGAAAAGGGGGGTTCGCTCGAACCAGGGGGGTTCGAGCAAACTAGGGTTCATTTGAACCCCCTTTCAAAAAGGGGTTTTCATTTTTTTTTGGTGGGATGGAGTCCACCTTGCATTTAACTGGTTCGCACGAATCAGGGTTCATTCAAACCCTTTTTTGGTTCGCTCGAACCAAAGGGTTCATTCGAACCCCAAAAAACAATTTTTTTTGTATGGGATCATTTTTGCCACTTTTCCTTCCTCACTCGAATTGTAAGTTACCACTTTTGTGGGTTTACCCCAGGGAAACTTTAACAATGAAATCTACCTCTGGCCTTTGTTATATATTAAAATGTCATCTCTTTTATTATTGGTTGGATATGTAAGCCACAAATTGGCAATTTTCTATAATCTACGCTGTCCATCCTTGTTTTGAAATCGATGGTAGGTATTGGATACCATTTGCTTGAATTTTTCCTAAGCCCTTTAAACTATAGCAATATACGCCTCTTCCCCTCCCTGCGTATTTGTTGGTTGTGGCGTCTCAAGGTTTAGTTGGTGTCTCATTTATTCCTGTTCATGGCAATTTTGTTCCTACGTATTATATTCAATAATGAATGTTTTGATTCTCATCGATGGCTATATATGTGTTTCAAACTTGGTACTTTGGTTTTCCATTCGCTGGTGATGCTTGTGCTTGGGATTTCAATTTTTATGCATTCGATTTACATGCATTATATGAGGTAATCGATGGATTTACACTTTGGTTGGATTTTGATGTTTTATGCTTGATAACTCATTTTCCATTCAAATGGCTATATGGTGTTTCTCACTTGTAATTTCATTTTCATTTGCCATGCAATGTATATGTTGGCATTCGTTAATTATATAGATTGCATACTATAAAACTGTGATATTTGATGTTGTGTTTCATGTCGATGAGTATTGTATATGCTAGACATTCGAATTGCATAAATTATATGCTTGGAATTAATGATTATGTATTATATTGGTATTTGAGGAAGGTGTAATATTAATTCGACTTATATGCATTTTATTTGGTAGCCTATATATATAGTGTTTGGTATTTGGTATTATGTTCTAAGTATGATATTTGATGAATATGTTTGATGAATATATCTTATGTTTAAGCTTTCAAATACACACATATGTGTGTGTGTGTGTGTGTGTGTTTGTATATGTATATATATATATAATATTTGATATATTGAGTTGTAAACTGCATTCTATTTATATATATATATATATATACATATATATGTATATATATGTATGTATGTATGTATGTATGTATGTATATATGCATGTATATATATTATGATTTTAATAAAAGAATATTGTTGCCTTTATAATTAATTGATTATGTCAGAAAAATAAATTGAGGAAAATTAAATAAGGAAAATTGATTTTCTTATATATATAGATAATTGAAGGAATTATTAGATAAATGCGTTTGGAAATTAAGTAGGGGAAAAATGATTTATTTATATATGTATTTAGATAATTAAAAGATTTTCTTTAGATTATCTTTGTGTTAATTAATGAATGTTGATTGCTTTTATAATTACTTAATAGTTAAATTGTAAATTTACCATGTGATTAGTTATTGAGTGAATTAGTGGCTAAGTTAATGAATATCATGAAATGTAAAAATAATGTCTTTCATGGATGTATTGTTTGTTTGATCATTTGTATTGAATATTGTGTTGATTTTTTATATTGGGTGATTTTGGTTATTGTTAAAAGTGGGAGTCTTTTGTGCAAAGTGGTTAAGGTTAGCTTCTAGAGGCTTGGGAGGGAGTATTTTTGTATGTATGGTTCTTTTGATGGTTTCACTTTGAATTTTGTATGATTCTTATGATGGTTTTACTTTGGAAATGGTTTGGCAATGTATTGAGTTGTGTGCAAGATGGTCAATTCCTTGCACTGTGTTTTGATTCTCGTGATTATGATTGTGTGCAAGATGAGTAATGCCTTGCACTGTGTATGGATTTTGTGGATTATATGCAAGATGGTTTATGCCTTGCGTGGTGTGTGGGGGTTTACTAGTTGCAAGTAGGGGGAGTGGCTCCGAATGGGGGCCAAAACCCAAAGTGGTGTCCAGGACAACCCATTGGAGAGTTTCTTAATCTAATGATAACCTTAATAATAAATTAGGGGGATGGGTAGTTCTCACATTAATCAAGATAATGTTATGCCTCACTCCTAGCTCAAGTGCTCATTTAGGCTTGAGATGAGATGAGAAGGCTTGGAATGGCAAGACCAACTGCCTTGTCCTCATGAAAGGTATGTTGGTTCCTCATGAGTTTGTATGGGGGCTGAGGCCTAGGAAGATCTGCCTAGGACAACCCATAGCAAGCTATGTGATGACACTCCTCCCTATTGCAGTCTAGCATTCCCTAGTTGTGTTTTCTCCTCTTGTTGTGTGGATGCCTCTGGAAGTGGTGTAAGAGTTGCATGTGATGTTGGTATTGTTAGCAATGTTGTGTTGGAATCATGTATAGCCCTTGTTTATGTTAGCCTGTTGTCTTCTTGTCTATCTGTATGATGTGGGTCCTTGTGCTATCTCCTAGCATAGGGGGTGAACCTTAGGGTTCCACATGGTCGGGAGGTTGGTGCTTTTTCCTCCACTAGGTACCCTTGCTACATTTCTGTGTACGTGGAGATTTCTCATGCTGTTGTGGACTACAGTACCCATTCTAGTTTGAGTGGATTATCTTTTATGTAATTGTATTGGGTAGTATTTCAATGTATCTCTTATTGTTCTTCAACTGTAATCTTCCCAATTGTACTCAGGGAAGCATTGTTGTAAACTTTGTAATGTTGTAATAGATAATGAGGAGCTCTCTTGTAATGGAAATTGTTAAGTGATGTATTTTTCATATGATAGTTATTTGAAATGATCTTAAATGTTATTTATTTGATGACATGTTATAGAAGTGATTAATCCATGATCTTATTTTGTGGTGATTTAAAATGAACTTTGCTTGTTAGTTAACTCATGTTATCATTGTAGTTAATGAAATGATTCTTGTTAGCTTGGTTGATAGTTATGTAGTAGCGTAGTCATGGAACCTTAGAAGACTTGGTCTAAATTATTATATCATGCAATCTATTGTTATTTCTTTTCTTTTTTTAAAAAAATTGTTCCGTTATTAGGTCATATTGCATGTTGTCCTCTGGGGTTCCGTGGCGGGGCATTAAAAAAGGTGCTAACATTTAGAGAAAAAAATTCTCAAAGAAAAACTAAAATGATAAAAAAATACTTAATTAGCCAGAAGGAGCTTTGATCCCCTAGTTGAGTAATGAAATATAATGAAGGTAGAGCATGTCTACCCCATTATAAGGTGAGTTATGAGATGCATTTTTTTTAAGTGTATTTTTTCTTATCCTTCTCAAGTCACATTGCTTTTGAGCTATATGCCTCAAGGGAATCATACTTTCCAAGAACTTCATAATGGGGTGGATGAATAAGAAAAAAAATAACTTTTTAATTTAGTGACTACATTTTAACAACCTACTAAAATAATATGGAATTCAGTAAAAAAGAATCCTAACTGATATCTATGATCTATCACCTTAACACTTCTTATAAAATTGTGTGTTCCATTGAACTACATATGCTAGTCAATGCAATTTTTTCTTGCTTGTTAGTCTTTTATCAAATTAATCCTTTGGCTATAACTGAATTAATGTGAACAAATCCTAGTCTATTTTTTCATTCAAAACTTAATAACTAAAATGAATACAAATCATTAATTTAGAAGATGGTGGAACATAGTAGGTTCTTGACATACTAATCCTTCATTACCTAACATAACTAATCATTTAAAGTGATAAGTATTATCAAGATAAACCACATACAATGTTGTCAAGTTTTTGAAACAACCTCATATTCTTTTTATTATTTTTCATTACTTAAATATGTGGACATTATGTTAATTCAATTATTAATTTCTTTGTATTGATTCATGTTGCTTTGATTACGATTCCTTTCCTCTTAGAGATGTTTTAGAACAAAGGCCATACATAAATAATAAAATCATATATTGATCACACAAACACAAAGAATAGGGAAAGGATCATGATAGAAGATAAAAAGGTTTTTCAGGCATCACCATCTTGAAGATAATGATTGAAAATCCCTAGTTTAGCTCCAAAATCCACAAAGCACCAAATTAAAGCTAACATATCCAGACATTATGAAACAATAATTTTCTTTCAATAGACCAAATATAATCAATAGCAAATTGTTGTAGACACCATAGTTTTAATCTAACGGCTACACCCCCATCTCATCAATGAAATAACTAAGGGAAGAGATAAAAACTAACTGAAATAGTTGAAAACAAAATATGATAAACAATTGGTTATCTCAATTTTCATTTGCAGTGACTATTAAAGACTTTAAAGTCCAAACACTATCCATAAGACAAATCTCAATACTCAACATACAACTAAAAAAATATGCCAAACTAACAATTGCTGAAAATATTGCACATTCCACCAACCTCGATGTATTTTGTAACACGAGTTCTTTGTTAACAAAAATCCTCCTTAATTCCCTACCATCCCTCATGTTGAGTATAATTTCCCCTCCTAGAATAGCATTTTTTTAAAAGGCCTTAAAAACTTTTTAAGCCCAAGAAACTACCAAGAATAAGATAGATTTCCACAATCTTTGTCAGCTTCTTGCCATGACACACGTGCATGCCAATTGTGAAAGCATTACCAAGGCACAGAGAGGAACCTTTGAGTTTCCCTTCTCTCTCTTTTTTTTTTTTTTTGTTTCTTTTCATTTTATTTCTTTTAAAAAATAATTTGTCTTTCTTTTCTTTTTAAAATAAAATAAGAATATTTACATACCAATATTTAAAATATATTTAATAATAATATTAATTCTATTTATTTACTATACTATTGTTAGTATTAAAATTTAATATTATTTATTTAATACTATATTTGTTTTCTTATAATAATAATCAAAATAAATAAAAAATGTATTTGCATTCTCATGTCACTTCTCATTTATTTTAGGGTCTATTTTGACGAAATATTGAAATATAATTACATATTGAACAAGTAGCACATTCTTGTGCTAAGTTTGGCTCATGACCCAATGCTTGTACGCTAGTTAGTGGTGTGGGGATAATGAAACAATAATGGGTGGAAGTGTCAAATTAGCAAGAGGAGGTTGTAGGGAGGAGGGGTAGTTTGTTAGGTTACATATGATTGGTAGATTCTAAATGAGTTATTTATACAAGGTTTAGATGGAGCAATATGAGTCATCCATAAGTAATCAAAGGATAAATTACTTGAGGAGAACAACATATAGCAAGTATAACAAATAATAATAAAAATATTTTTTTCATGAGGAAATTTTAGGCATTGGTGAATAAAAAATGGGATAGCTTACATCACCTTAAGCCAAGGATGGCCCATGACAAGGTGATACTAGTTGGAAGCAGGAATGACATAGTAGGGAGCATCTAGGAACTTTAGTTTGACATAAATAGAAAGAGTAATCAAACCTAGGGTGGGAATGGAGGTTTTATTATGGTTTTGTAAGGAAACATTTTAATGGTGGTAATACTTTTGATAAATATGAATAAAACATAAATGATCCTTGGTAACCATGTTGCAAGTGTTCATGGGGTCCCCCATAATGCCTAAAATAGGTTTTTGGTTGATGAGCCCTTTAACATAGAGAGAGCCATGATAGTTAGGAGTAGGAATTTTACTAGGCGAGAAAGTGATAAGTGGTATACGGGGAAGTGTTGGGGTGGATGGAGAGGGACTAGGTTCTACTGTAACGCCCTGCCGCAAAACCCTAGAGAACAACACACAACCACTCTAAAAACAAAACAATTTTTTTTTGTTTAAAGTGCAACATACTAAGATTGCAGATGATACTATAGCTTGTTTTCTAATCTAAGTCCTCTAAGGTTCTGAGGTTACATTACTAAAATCTCATTAATCAAACTAACAAGAATTATAATTCAACACATTAAGCAAATCCATCTAACAATATGAATTCCATTTAATCCATCACATTTTAACGATCAACCAATATGAATTATCCATAACATGTCATCAATATAGCAATATCAAAGATCACTTAATTAACTAACATAAAAAAAGTACATCATTAACACTGCTCATTACTAGAGAGAGTTCATCAATGAATTATAACATTACATCATTACATCAATGTTTTCCCATGATCAATTTGGGAGAATATAAATCAGAGTTACAATACATGATACAATTATTTTCAATACCATACAAGTACATGTAAGATATTCTACTCAAACTGGCACAAGTGTAGAAGTCCACATCGACATGAATAGTCATCATGAACACAAACATTGGCAAGGGAACCCAATGGAGTACACGACACATTCCACATGACCATGTGGAACCCTAAGGTCCACCCCTGTGCTAGGAGATAGCGATAAGGTCCCACCACCACAATGAAAACAAGGTGACAACCAACTGACATAGCAAAACTAAACAAAGGACAACTAACAATACAACAACTTAACAACACATAATAACATACATTGCTTCCACAGGACATTACATGTCAAATGAAGAAAACAAAATAGGGAATACTAGCCTGCAGAGGGGAGAGTGCCATTGCATGGTCCTTACATGGGTTACCCTAATAGCCTAGACGCCGACCCCCATCCTTGGGTTACCCTGACAGTCTAGACGCTGACCCCCATCCTTGGGTTACCCTGACAATCTAGATGCCGACCCCCATCTATGGTTACCCTAACAGTCTCTCACTAGACACCGACCCCATAGGGCAATACATGCGAAACCAATCTTCCTTTCGTGAGGAAATGGAAGTTGGTCTTTCCAACTAGGCCTTCTCAACCCATCCATAGCCTAAACGAGCACTATCGGCATGGGCGAGGCATTCACTTATCTTGATTAATGTGTAGACTACCCAACCCCTAATTCATTTTAAGTTATCACTGAGTTAAGAAACTCCCACATGGCATGCCCTGGCACCACTTTATGTGCCGACCCACATTGAGAGCCACTCCCCTATTGGCAAACAAAAGACCCAACAAAATCAACAGGGCAAGCCACAATGCACATAAAATAGAAACCACAAAAGTACGCATCCTAAGCAAGGAATGGACCCTCTCGCTCTCAATACACAACATTAATAATAAGTAAGAGGTGCATGGATAAAAACCTCATCCACATATCACAAACACACTATCAACCAATTCAAGGCTCAGTATGACATACTTTCCCCAAGCCTCAAGAAACTTCCAATTCCATTAAACATCAAAAGATTCCCATAAAGGACATTCACAACCAACATCCCAACTTTTATGAAATTTACACATTAAGACGTAAACTCTTAATAACTATAAATTAAGGAATCTACAAATCACTAATACAAAATATAAGAGTACTACCATTCCAAGATTCATCAAATTCATTCCTTAACCAATTCCACAACAATCTAAAATAAGTTCACACAAAGAATCCTTATCATTTACTATTTTCAAATTCCTTATATAATATTTCAAATTTATTTACTTACTACTTTCCCTAAATTCTGAAGAAAGAACATTCTATTATTAAGTCCATTTTAAAAACATATACAAATATGCCTATATGTGTATATGTTTGTGTATATATATATATATACAAACATATACACATATATAGGTATATGCTTATATATATATACCTATATTTATATATGTACAAGTATTTATACATTCTATTTACAACTACTGAATATCGAATTGAAATGTGGAAACACAATTAAATTTTCATTTATATACACACACATATATATATAAATAAATCAATAGCCAAACTGAACATATATAAAATCTTTGAATACCACTTAGAAAAGACTATCAGACTCGCCTTTAAAGTATAGGTCTTGAATGCCTAACAACATGTATAATAATCAAATTCCAATATAAATAGATCATATTCATTGAGTATAGAGAAATGAATGCACACTACCAAAATGAGTACAAGCAATTTGAATAGATCAGAATACAAAATAGAAAGCATATTCTTGACCATCACTTTATACAATGTTAAGTATATTTCAAACACAAGTGAAATCGCCATAATGAGTTCTTTTAAGGAAAAACACAAAGCATGAAATCGGCTAATAATACAAATTCGACTGTCTCAGAAGGATAATAATAGAAATTTGAATACCAACAAATCAAAGCTCAAACAAATCTTACAGGTGGCGCACCATATCACTATTAATTTCTAAATGATAAGCAATGAATCAGAACGCCTATAATTTGAATCTCAAACATTCAGGGCATGCATTTAAAACCACTCTTCTACCCACAAAAATATACAAAAATCAAACTCCTTTACATAATAATATTCATCAAACATCAAGGGTGGGTGAATGAACTATGGTCTCCATCCATAAAGAGATAAAAAAAAATCAAGGTTTCCAACAAAACTTAAATCCTTTGAAAGAGGTCGAATCACATCCATCCAAAATAAAGAAAGAAATATGGAATGTAATAAAATTATGGTGCAGGAGGTAAATTTGCAACCTAGACTTATCCAATGAAAAGGTTTAGAATATTTGATATGATTAAGAGGTGTATGAATTGAATTCATTGTGCTAGGTTTAAGCAGTGCAATCATCAAATCAATAAAGATCAAAGTATCTGGTAAAAGAAATTTTGCGCAAGAAGGAGAAAGACAATATTTCTGGATAATACTTATCCTCACAATCAAAGCATAGACTAAGGTTACTATCGTAAATCGCAGCACTAGAGAAACAAATCAATTTGAAGGCAATATTCTATGGGAAGGGCGAAACAAGGAAATGGCTTACAAAGCACTAAATTTCCAAGGCAAAGTATATAACTAGAGGCACATAAACAACAAATTCAAGCACATTAAGTACCTATCTATTATCAAAGGTAGGGAGAATGAGATAAAATCACAATAGTCATTGAGGTAAAATAAAATTCCCAATCTGAAATGAATCTATGGAATGAAGTCAAATTATATTCTTCCTGCCACCTAGCTTATAAGCATGCCATGGTGGCTTGGCCGCAAGGAAGAGAAGGAGGCATTGGGAATGAGAAAATATTCAGCAAAACTAAAACCCTACAAGACACCTCAATGAAGAGTTAAAATGTCGAACCCCCGAAGATGGGAGAAAGGGGACAAGAGTGGCCAACCGACCACGAGGTTTAAAGTCTTAACATAATACAATAACAGAGAAATTGGATTGTTCCAACATGATGAATAACAAACTATGTAGCTAATGGGAAAATTTTTGAAGATAAGCAATAAAATAATCAGAGGATAACATCAATTAAAAATGGAGAATTTGTCAAATGTTGCAGATGAGATACTTCGCTAATTCGCAATCAAACTGGAGAAACATAAGCAAGAAATGGGGTTTCAATATTTGTACTAAACTCATGGAATAAACAAAATTCTATTTTCAAGTGATTACGTTGCTTCAACAACATAGTCATACCACATCCGTTTTCTAAACAAAATTGAAATTGAGGAAAGGTAATGGAACCTGGAGTAAATTATTTGGTTGAGCTGAAGATTGATGTCGGTTCCAAATCCAAAGTTGCAGCTCCAGTTCTTCACTTCAACCACAGTGTTGCAATTTCTACAGACAATTTATTTCTACAGAGAACCTCCAAACCCAAAATTAGAAGAAAACCTCCAAGAACAGGAAAACGCTCATGGAAGAGGAACAAGAAAATACTCCCGGACCCAGAAATCAAGATTAGTTTTCAGATTCAATTCCCATCCCCTATCTTTTACAAAGATAACCTGATGAGGGCCACACTGCCCAAAACCCACAAAAATCACAACAACAAATACCAACACAGAAGATGCGAGATAGAAAAATGACTCACTTTCAATTATTTTCAGAAAATGAAATTACAGATTCAAAGCTTACATTCTACAGCCTCATGGGCTTGATTCATTACAAAAAAAATTAACTTTGAAAAGAAAACCTACTATTCAGAGCCACAATCTGCACTATCAGGGCCACCTTATACAACCCCCACTTAACCCTTTTTATTTTCCCCAATAGCCGCCCTAGAATGTTCTAGAAATTTCAAATTTCCCCTTTTTTTTGGCGCCAAAAGTCCCACCATTTGATTTCTGGCCTAAGAAGAGATTTTATGAAATTCACTTTTTAGATGACCAATTTTGTGGGGCCATAACTTTTCATTTGGGTGTTGGATTTTCTATTATTGCATAACGTTGGAAAGCTCTCGACGAGCTCTACAACACATGAATTGACTATAGGTCGGTTTGGCCACATTTTGAGCTATTTCGGGGCCTCTAAAGTTTTATATTTGAATTTGAAGTTGCATTGGAGAAATTTCTGAGGACAAAAACTTTAATTTCTCCCAAACCGTGCAGGGTATTGAGATGATTCTTTCACAAGCGGAAATGTTTTTTAGCTCTGCTCCTTGGGGTAAATTTTCACGTTTATACAAGCCCATTTAGGCCGACTTACTAAAAATAGTAAGTGCCTATTTTTTGCTATTTTTGGCGCCTAATAGTCATAAACCCCTTAAGTGCCATCGTGGGACTTAAAACAACAAAAGAAAATTAAAAAAAAAAACATTTTATTTTGGTGATGCAAGATTTCCCTACACTGCTAGATGCTCCTGCATCAGACACTCAGGGTAATTTGAAAAGTGACCCTATCACTTCTTAGGAATTAGAGGGAAACCAAGACAGTTACCTCAACCTCAGATAACCATGATGAATCTTCAGCAAGCCTTCCTCTCTATTTCACCAAGTACTCTGCATATTGCCTGTTTCTTGTGCTTCTACCCACCTGGCTATCCAAGATTTCTTCTATCTATTCCTTCTTTGAAGTAGGTGCTAGAATTTTCAACTGCTCATTTATTGTCCCCTCCTCTATATCACCTTCATGATACTCTGTCAAATCAGAAGTGTTGAACACATGAGAAATTTTTATTCCACTAGGCAACTCTATCTCATAAGCATTTCCCGAATCATGCTTCTTCAGGATCTTGCATGGTCCAAACTTCTTCATCTTTAACTTGATGTATGTACCAACTGGAAACCTTTCCGTTTGCAAATGAACCATGACTTCATCTCCTACCTGAAACTCCTTATACATCCTTTTCTGATATGTTTGAGCCTTATATTGTGAGTTCATCTTATTGATATGTTTCTTCACCTCTTCGTGCAAATTCTTTAGGTGCTCAACAAAATCTTCAGCCTCAACACTACTCTTCTCCCCCTTATCCATATTTCTCAATTTAGAAGCAGTTCTTGGAATACTCCCATATACAATCTAGAATGGTGATTTACTAGTGCTCCTATTGACAAAATTGTTGTAAGCAAATTTCGCCTATGGTATAATCAAATCCCATCCCTTGGGCTTATCTCCAACCAAGCATCTTAGCAGGTTGCCCAAACTCCTATTCACCACCTCTATTTGTCCATCAGTCTATGGATGGTGTGCAAAACTAAACTTCAAATCTTTCTTCAGCTTCTTCCATAATGTCCTCCAGAAATAACCAACAAATTTGGTATCTCTATCTGAGACTATACTCTTTGGTAGACCATGTAGTCTCACCACCTATCTGAAAAACAAATCTGCAACATGAACAACATCACTGGTCCTATGACACGGAATGAAATGTGCCATCTTTGAAAATCTATCCACCACCACAAATATGGAATCATGCCCTCTCTGTGTCCTTGGCAAGCCAAGAACAAAATCCATGCTAATATCCTCCCATGGCCTCTCAGGTACAGGTAATGGCTAGTACAATCCAGTATTCTGACTTGTTCCTTTTGTCATCTGACATACTCTGCAACTTTGTACAATCTTCACATCTTGTTGTAACTATGCCCAATAATAATTCTCACTGACAAGAGCAATGGTCTTATCTCGACCAAAATGTCCAACCAATCCTCCACTATGCTTCTCCTTGATTAGATTCTCTCTCATAGAACTCCTTGGAATGCACAATTGGCTTCCTCTAAACAACATCCCATCTTGGATTAAGAAATCCAACCATCTCGTCCTATCCAATGTAACAGGTTCCAAACAAGCCTTCCAAGCTTCTACAAAGTTTGGATCTTTTGGATACAAACTCTTGAGTTCATTGAACCCAACAACCTCTATGTTCATCTCTATCAACAAATTTTTCCTTCTACTTAAGGCATCTACAACTCTGTTTGACCTTCCACTCTTGTGCTTCAAAACAAAAGTATAAGTTCTCTACAAAAACTCAACCCATTTTAAGTGCCTTTGATTCAACTTTCCTTGACTATTGAGATACTGCAAAGCCTGGTGATCAATATATAAAACAAATTCTTTTGGAAAAAAATAGTGTCTCCATTTCTTCAAAGCTTGAACTATAGCATAAAACTGTTGATCATAAACAAAATATTTCTTCTTAGCATCATTTAACTTCTCACTAAAATAGGTGACAGGCTTACCTTCTTGACTCAAAACAACTCCTATGGCTATAGTGCCCCTCTGTTTTGACCGTCTTTGAAATTCGAGTAAGTTGTTTATTAGGAACTTATTAGTTTATATGGTTTTGTTTAAATCAATTGATTTAAAATAAAATTTATTTACTAATGTAATAAAATAAAATAAAATTAGATGGTTGGTAATAAATAATTAAATTAGAGTGTTTTATTAAAAAAAGTAAATGTGTTATTAAATAATTGGATTAAAATTGTATTACTTTATATTATATTTTATTTTAATAATTTACTTTCATGCAAAGATAATCCTTTTAATGGGGAAAATAATGTGATTTTAATTAAATAAAGGGGATAAGATTTCAAATGGATGAAAAGTTGAGTGCATTATGAAAAAAGATGAAAAAGGATTAAAGTGTGCACATGCACGACTCAAAACTAGAATTAAAACGAGAAACTTGTTATCTTTCTTGATTTTACTTGTTTTCGAAAACTCAACCCTCAGATTTTATAGTGTTGGGTTTGATTTGTGGAGTGGAATCCTATTTTTTCTTTTTCTTTTTTGGCAAAAGATTTTTTTTGAAAAGAAGAAGTAGCTTTTAGAAAATTGAGGATTGGGGATTGTCTAGCACGTTGTTCTGAGGTTCTGGATTGAGGTTTCATAGAAGCGGTGGGTGCAACAGAGGTGTGAGCTTGTCACCAGATTCTCCAACTTGCCAAGCTTCGAGACCCAAGTTTTGTTGTTTTCTAATTTTCAACTCCACAAGTATTTTCAATCCAATTCTCTGGCTGTTGCTTGAAACATTAAATATGGTGATTTTTATTTGGTAACTGTGTCATAACTCTGTATATTCTTTTAAATGTCGATAGTCTTGTATTCGGTGAGTGTGGGTTTTGGTGCATAATCTTTCCTTTGCGTTCTTCCACAACCTTACACTTTGCTTGAAAGCTTCTTAAACCATTTTGTGCATGTCATGCAACCATTATATTCCATGAGTTGACTACTCTTTCTGGCGTTCTGTCGAACAGTTTTATGTGCTTTGTCTATGCCTCCATATTTTTGCATACATGCCGACATGGTGGCCTGTTCCAACGTCTCCACCTTGGCACAAGCAGGGTGGATGTTGTCAATGCTTAAGGATTTTGGCTTTACACCTGCTAATTGCATTTTCTTGAAAGTTTCTTAAACCTTTCCTTCAAACCCAGTTTACCATAACCTGTGATCATTGTTATCAAAAGGAGTGCACCCGTGTGCGAAAGCAAAGATGCTCTGCAATCCTATGTAACATGAGGAAACTTCCAGGTTGTGGGTACCCTATGTTGAAAGTTAACCTTCAGATTATAGGTCGGCTTCCTATATGATTTTCTAATGATAGACTGTAATTTTGATGGAAAAGAAAATAAAGGCTTGAATTGAATGCATAACTGGAATTTAAACTGTGGTGATGCACCTAATAATAACCATTATGCAGATTGCTTCACAACTAATACTCAGAGAAATCTGTTAACACAACTCAACTTGGGCACCTTAATCACATAAATATTTCATAAAAAGGCCAGTTTAATCTTTCTTTATGAAGGAAACAAGATTTTCACAACCTAATAGAGAGGATAAAACTGAAAAAGGGCACAATTTATAACTTGTGATAAGACTACTTTTGTGTACATGCAACTATAAATGTGACAAAAATTTGAAGGTTTCTTGGTAAAACACATCATATCTGCATCAAAACATTATACAGAGGCAAAACACCAGAAATTGAGAAGGAAAACACATGATTATAATGAGAACTTTGAAGGAAATTCTGTAAATGACAACTAAATTAACTTGTAAAAAGCTCAGTTGTATATATTAATTGTGTAAAAATAACTGAGTTACAAGATCTCTCTGCAAAGTGCAAAGGAAAAAATCAAGAACCAAGGAAAAAAGACTAAGTCTTTTTCCTATATACAATAAAGGGCTTCAAAAAGCCAAGAGGAGATAACTGAAGTCAAAATATCTGAATTGCAAAACTGATGTGAAACTGTAGTTATGTCTCACCATTCGCTCCATTTTTTCTTTGCATGATTTTGGGAAAAAAAGACTATTTGATTAAATATTAAAGATAATCAATATGATTATTTTAATATTTATCATATGAGCTCTCTTTTTCTTTTTACATTGCATGGTAAATATTAAGGTAATAAAATATTACCGTTAATATTTAATTACATATTTTGTCTTATTTAAAATCATGCATAAGGTACAAGCTAAGTGTTTTTCACTTTAAAATTAAATGATAATATTGAGACTTAACTCTCAACTCCACCAATATGCATGATGAATCATCTTTGGTCATGCAAGTTTGAAAAGTATGCAAAAATGCCTCAAAACTAGAGAAAATTGAGTGATTAAGTGTCCAAAACTCCCCATTGAGTGATGGTAAACCCATGTGGGACCTCAAAACTAATGTAGAATTTCCCTTTGAGCTTTACAATCCTCCTAAAAAGGTGGATTTGTCTTTTTCCTTAGAAGTGGTGATGATTTCTCAAAAAATATGAACTAGGTCAGTGAGAAATTTAAAAGGTTTTTTCGCCTCATTGTTTTATAAATTATATCCAAAAATCATGAAAATCTAGATCTTGGTTTTCAAGATATGATTGAAACACGCGATCACTATTTGTTGCATCTTTTGAATTTGAGAAGACAAAATGTTGTGCTCAACCCTTGTGGTAGCCCATTTTACACCACATGCTAAAATGTTGAACATGATGAAATAGCCATGAAACATGTACCTATACCTATAAATCTTTGAATGTTTGCTTTTCTTATTTGATTTGCTCAAATGTCAAAAAAAATTGTCACCTTAGTTTAATAACTGTCTGATAAAACTTTACTAATTTAGCTGGTAGCTAAAAATTAGTAACATTTCTAGCTACCTCTTTGGGGTGTTTGCCTGCTAAACAAATAAGATCAATTGTCTTGCTTATTTATTGGGCATGAACTGCATCTTTTTATCTTTTTCTGACTCAAAAACCTCTGTAACTCAGCTGTAAAAACCATTCAGCAGCAAACAAAATTGAAAGAAACTAACATAACTTTGTTTAAGACAGAGCAAAAAAACTGTGTAACATCTGCACTTTATTGAAAAACAAAACAATACTGAAATGAAGTGTGCTCAAAGCACTTATTAGCTTGAAAACTACCCTACCCTACCCTAACCAAACAACCGTAAAAGCCTCAAGCAAATCCATTTACTGTTTGGTTAAAGTAGCTTCCCCTTCTCAACAAAAAACACTGATTTACATGTTTATGAACAACTGAAACTAGATGAAGAACAAGAAGATATTCAATAAACTACTGCAATTCTTTATGAAGAATGTAAACAAACTCACTCACCCTCTTATTTTGATCAACCAAACTGTTGGTTTGGAGTGAATGAGCAAGTTGGCCCTGTTGTCCTTTAATCTCAATCTCATGCTTGGACTCTGTTATGGAGAGATGTCTGATTTGACATCCTATTGAGATGCTAAACTGATGACTCTTTTTGCTGACTTCTTTCTCATGTGTTGTCTCTTCAACCACAACCTCTTTGGTCACCTGATTATGTTGATCACAATCCTTTGTCTTGAAAGGTGCTAAGTTGTCAACAATGTTAAAGCAAAAAACCTCAATGATGCTTGAAAATAAGTCTGTATCATGATCAACCTTATCATAGAAAGTATGCTCTAACTCTTTTTCATGATGGTCTTCAAAGATCATACCTTCAAAATCTATGATTTGTTGTTTTTCTTGCTCTACATGATTATTTTCATTTGTCTCTTCTTGGATCTGCACCTTGTCAAATTGATTTCCTTCATCTTGTTGTCTCGCCTTTTTTCTTCAAAAGTTGATTGTCTAGAGTCTAAACTTGAAACAAATACCTCAAACTCATCCTAAAATGAGTCATCTTCATTCTGATTTTTGTTTTGTTGTGGAAGAGGATTGTTTATTGCCTTATTGCAGCCTTGTTAAGGGATTAGAACATCACCTTTTTTACCTTCTTCTTGCTGATCTGAGGCTAATACTGCTATGATATGAGACTCATCTTGGTCATCATCAATGAAGCATGGAAGTGCATTAATCATATCAGTTAGATCATAAGAAACATCAACCTTTTCTTGATTTAAAACTTGTTGATTTTCAACTACAACCTCCTCAATTTCTTGATCTACAACCTGATTATCTTGAGAAATCAAGATATCAATGGACTCTTCTATGGATGGAATGATTTTTTCTAAACAAGAAGTCTGATTTTGTTTAGGTTCTTGAGACTGCACAAGTTTGGGGAAAGGCTGCTCCTGAAGGATTGTATGTTGAACCTGCTCAAGAATAAATTCCTCTTGTATGAAGCATAGTGTTTTGAACGTAGGAATACCTTCTCCAAAAAATGGGTTTGGAAAACTAAGAGTTGGGCTAGTTTTTGCTCAATAACAGGCTCTTGAAATGAAGGGAAGCTCATCAAACTTGGAATTTTGAAATTGAAAGACATAGGAGACTCATCTTGACTGAAACTTGGAATTTTAACCTTGGGAACCTCCTATTTGGCAAGTTTTAGCCTCATTTTTGCATCTTTTGCAGCTAACTCCCTCTCGAGCTTTTCTTCAAACAATATTCTTTGTGTCTCTAACTCCTACTCATAAAGATAGGCCTGATAATCTAACTCCTATTGTTGCATATCAAACTCTTATTGCCTCTTGAACCCTTCTATCTTCTTTGCGATGTCTAACAATATGTCCTTGGTGTCATTCATGTTATTTTTCATATCATCAACCTCTTGGAGCTGATTTTGGACATATAAATGTTGATATGAAGGTTGAGCAAGAGTGGGTGGGTGGTAAGCATAATGAACATGTTGGTTATTTGTTGTTGCATGGTTGTTTGGGATAAAACCAGTAGTATAACTGGCCTGATATGGATGTGGATAGGCAGGAATTTTAAGAAACGAAGGTGAGAACATGCTCTTTTCATAAAAACCAATACTTTGTCTGCTTGAAACCAGTAGATTGTGCTTGGAGTCGCCAAGTATAAATTGTAACCTCTGAAAGGAAAAATATGCCACTATATATACCAGAACAACAACTTGTAATTTAAATTCTTTCTCTGAAGTATGCTTCAGAGCCCCACTGGGTGTGCAAAAAATTGTTATCAAAAGGAGTGCACCCGTGTGCGAAAGCAAAGATGCTCTGCAATCCTATGTAACATGGGAAAACTTCTAGGTTGTGGGTACCCTATGTTGAAAGTTAACCTTTGGATTGTAGGTCGAGTTTTTATATGATTTTCTAATAATGGACTGTAATTTTGATAGAAAAATAAAAGAAAGGCTTGAATTGAATGCATAACTGGAATTTAAACTGCGGTGATGCACCTAATAATAACCATTATGCAGATTATTTCACAACTAATACTCAGAGAAATCTGTTAACACAACTCAACTTAGGCACCTTAACCACATAAATATTTCGTAAAAAGGCCAGTTTAATCTCTCTTTATGAAGGAAACAAGATTTTCACAACCTAATAGAGAGGATAAAACTAAAAAGGCCATAATTTATAACTTGTGATAAGACTAATTTTGTTTACATGCAACTATAAATGTGACAAAAATTTGAAAGTTTCTTGGTAAAACACATCAAATTTGCATCAAAACATTATATAGAGGCAAAACACTAGAAACTGAGAAGGAAAACACATGATTATAATGAAAACTTTGAAGGAAATTTTGCAAATGACAACTAAATTAACCTGTAAAAAGCTCTGTTGTATATATTAATTGTGTAAAAATAATTGAGTTACAAGATCTCTTTGCAAAGTGCAAAGACAAAAATCAAGAACCAAGGAAAAAAGACTAAGTCTTTTTCCTATATACAATAAAGGGCTTCAAAAAGCCAAGAGGAGATAATTGAAGTCAAAATATCTAAACTGTAAAACTGTAGTTATGTCTCACTATTTGCTCCATTTTTTCTTTGAATGATTTTGGGAAAAAGGGACTATTCGATTAAATATTAAAAATAATCAATATGATTATTTTAATATTTATCATATGAGCTCTATTTTTCTTTTTACATTGCATGGTAAATATTAAGGTAATAAAATATTACCATTAATATTTAATTACATATTTTGTATTATTTAAAATCATGCATAAGGTATAAGTTAAGTGTTTTTCACTTTAAAATTAAATGATAATATTGAGACTTAACTCTCAACTCCACCAATATGCATGATGAATCATTTTTGGTCGTGCAAGTTTGAAAAATATGCAAAAAATGCCTCAAAACTAGAACAAACTGAGTGATTAAGTGTCCAAAACTCCCCATTGAGTGATGGTAAACCCATGTGGAACCTCAAAACTAAGGTAGAACTGCCCTCTGAGCCTTACAATCCTCCTAAAAAGGTAGATTTGTCTTTTTCCTTAGAAGTGGTGACAATTTCTCAAAAAATATGAACTGGGTCGGTGAGAAATTTAAAAGGGTTTTTACCCTCATTATTTTATAAATTATATCCAAAAATCATGAAAACCCAGATCATAATTTTCAAGATATGTTTGAAACATGCGACTATTATTCGTTGCATCTTTTGAATCTAAGAAAGTAAAATGCTGGGCTCAACCCTTGTGGGAGCCCATTTTACACCACATGCTAAAATGTTGAACATGATGAAATAGCCATGAAACATGTACCTGTACCTGATAAATATTTGAATGTCTGCTTTTCTTATCTGATTTTTTCAAATTATTTTTTTTTCTCACCCTAGTTTAATAACTGTCTAATAAAACTTTACTAATTTAGCTGGTAGCTAAAAATTAGTAACAATCATGGCGCTTTATAATCTTCCAAATGGTTCTTGCATCCTTGGCAAATATGGCCTGTACATTCACTCCTGTGTATTCATTCCCAGGATGAGCCTCTAAGTTTGGCGCGCCTTCTATTCATTCCCAGTGCATGCATGTTTCTTTCAATTGCTGTTTAACTTTTCCCATTCCTTGATTTGTAGGCAATTCATAATGCAACTTCCTCTGTGTCTAATTATCTGTCGATCTTTGGGTCCTCTTTGTTGATGACTAGTGGGGTATTCAAGTGCATGTCCATTGCCAATGGAGGAGGCGTCTATTCTAGTTGAGTCTTTTCTTACAACTGAATTTCATACTTTGTCTTCCAGCATTTTGAATTTGTGCACAGCTTGTTGTTTCATGGCGCCCAACACTGGGGTTATTGGACCTTACGTTGGTTAGTTATATATCCTTTAATTTTGGTGTTATTCCCTGTCCTCATGATATTGGTATGTTGTTTCTTGGTAGGAGGTCGCTGTTGTTTATGCTCACCTATTCCTAAGATATTGTCTTAAGTTACTTCCCCCCCTGGCGCTTGTCTTGACACCGTTTAAGCCGAGTCAGTTTGATGGTGATGGTTCCCGTTGTTTAGAATCGAAGCTTTACTTGATATCATACATTTGTTTTGACCCAACTGTTTCTCTTTGAGTTGGACGGGTAACTTGGGTATGTCTATTGGTGTTTTGATTATATGGCTTCTACTAGTTAAGTAAAATCGTAGCGTGCAACATAAGATAAGGCGCTTGTAGGTGTATTCGTTGTCTTGATCGTTCATTTTGGTTGAGCCTAGCCACTTGGGTCGACTTTGGTCAATGGGTTGCAATGGTCTTTAGCTGGGCATTTCTTTCTAGAATTTACAATTGCTTGAGACCTCTAAATAGTCTCTACAACTGTCAACAGGCCGTGCCCAATCTTCTCATGTCGTTTGAGTCATTTGGAGACTTATGCATCCACATTAGGTGTAATAGTAAGCTTCTTTAAATTGTCTTAGTTGGTTGCATTCAAGCCTTGCCTCTTAATTTAATCAGCGCCTATGGTAGCACATGTCTTAGACAACGCTTAGTATACATTTACATGTTGGGTATCTTATGGGTTGCGAATACTGCTCTCTTTTTTTAATAGCTGGCTGCTTGTTCCCATGGTGTTGTTTCTCTGCTTTTATACTTGGTTTTCTTTAGTATATATAGGTGTATATTTATATAAGTGGATTGCTGATATATTTATACATGCGTGTAATTATGTAGATATATTTATCATGAATTATAGATTAGAAAGCAATTTGACATGTTAAAAGTATAATTAATTACTATAGTAAGTTTTTATATGATTCTTGGATTATTAAAATAAATTTTATAGTGAAGGCAAAAAAAAAGTGTGTATAAGGAATTGAATGTTTAACTTTAATTTATTGCCTTGTATGAGTTAGTGTATTTCAATGATTTTGATATGGTTATGGAAGCAAAATGTAGTTGATGCTTTATAATGCGTTTAGGAAATATGTGATAAAATGGCCTAGTTAGGATTCTGTTATATGCAGAAAGTAAATCGTATATTTAGTGAAGTGGTTAAGATAAACTGGCTAAGTAGGGATATAATGTTCTTAAGGAGAAATAATAATATATTTATATATCTATATATTCCCTATTGTTTAGGTATAACCATGTGCAAAGTATGGTGTTAGAAAGAGGAATATCTCCACCGGGATTAGCTGTTTTGAGGATAGTGAGTTCTTGAAATCAATGAGAGAAGTATTGGTAACTAAAGGATTTGATTAAATAACTTGGGGTAGGCTATCTTTGCGTAAATTAGAGGATAATTATTCCTTTTCAGAAGTGTTTCATAAGACCACTAAGTAATTAAAGATTGAATATCTAACGAGTTAGAATATTGGTTATTGTGAGATAAATTTAAAGATATAATGTAAACGAGGTTTTAAAAGAAGTTAATGCCTTTTGAGTTGTTGGTGATAGTAATCTATGTGTGATAAGTTATGTAATGAGATAATTAGAAAATATATTTATATAACCTCTTTAATTATTTTGAATGACTTCTTATTTGGTGATTAAACAAAATGTAAGTGGATTGTTAAGTATGTTCCTTGAAGTTGATACCTTGTATGTGTAATGAAAACAAAGAAAATAACAACAAATAGACAATATGGATTTATAATGAGGAACCACACACACACACACACACACACACACACATATATATGTGTGTGTGTGTATTTATATATTAATTTGCAAATACTTAATTGGTTAATCTATGGGAGAAAGACATTTGAATTGGATACATTTAAAGAAGGGTAACTATTGAAGTTAGTTAATAGAATTGATCTAAGTAATCAAATGGGAGTATATCTTTGGCAAATTATTGTATTATTAGTTTGAAATGTTAGAACTTAATTAATTGGTTGATCTAGTGATGTTCATTAGAAGAAGTTAGTAACGTTGAGTTGATGGAGTTTTGAAATAGTATTTAATTGTGATTTGGACAATGTAACTAGAGCATAGTTTCTCAAGTGATGTATCTATTGTGACTCTACATGCTTTTATTTAGGAGTATTATTGTCAAAATGAAATGGATTATTGGAGAAGCTTCTTGATATTTTGCAATGCTTTTCTCCTCGTTGTGAATGATCTTGTCCTTTAATTTTCTTTTTGTGGAGCGTGTTTGAAAATTTAAGTTTAATTGTTACATTCCTATTATTGATTTCACCTTCCCTTGCATTGTTGTCGTTTGGAAGGGATTTTGGGTTTGGTCAGATATTGAGATCATGTCGGGAACTTGTGGCATTAAGTACCCGTTATGGGTGGTTTAGGGTAGACTGTACAATAGGCTTCCAGAGGCAATGGGAAAGATGTGTTATTCGAGCTTCTTGATCTGACCTTTGTTTTGATTCTTGTGGGTGTTACCTTATGTTGTTATTGTGCCTTCATTGTGATTCTTTGGCGAGATGGTTCATGCCTCACACATACTCTTGTTTTGTGATTGTTAACGTTTGGTACACCCCTTGTTGTGGTGAGCTTAGTTTGGAGCTATTGGGAGGGTGGCTCTTCATGGGGGCCAGTGCATAAAGGGGCAACCTAGATAACCCATAGAAGGGTTGGTTAAACAAGTGAAAACCTAATAAATTAAACTAGTGGGAAGGGTAGGTTAACATTAACTAAAGATAAGTAAGATACCTCATCCATGCCGTTAGTGCTTTCACAGGCTAAGGGTGGAGAAGGTTGTGGTCGGCAAGGTCGCTACCTCGTCCTCATGAGAGGCTAGTGGTCCCGCATGTGTCACCCTATGGGGCTGACGCCTAGTGAGGGGCAACTAGGATAACCATAGATGGGGGCCGACGCCTGTTGAGAGGCAGTCAGGATAACCCATAATAGGGCTGTGTGATGACACTCTCCCATAGTACCCCTTGCCATTGTCTTAGAATGCCTATGGAAGAAGTCATCTTGTTGTGGTCATTGATGTTGTTGATCATTATGTTCTGGTTGTTTGTTTGTGGTTTGGTCTTATGGTTGTTCTTCTTGACTATCTTGGATCGCGGGTCTTTCTTGTGTACTCTTTGCACAGGGGGTGGGCCTTCAGGTCCACGTGGTCGGGTGGAACATGCTACACACCCCATTGGGTTCCCTGTTAGCGTTCATGCAGTGTGGTGTTATCCTGATGCAGAGTGTTCTAGAGATCTCTATATATTCAGATGTATATTCTTTATTTCTGTCATACTCATGTATTTGATGTACTACTCCCACGCTGTGTCGGGAAATAATGATGTAAGCTTATGTTATTGAACGATGTAATGTAATGGAAAAAGATGTAATGTATGATTATACCTTTGTATTCCTTATGTGATTAATGATTGTGGTAGTCGTTATTTTGATGTGTTGTATTTGTGGAAATAAGTTCCATTGTATTCACATGATGATAATATGTTTATGATTATTGGAATTGATTTATTCCTGTTTATGTAGAGTTTTCACATGTGGATGCTTCTTAATGATGGAATTATAATGGATGTATGGTTTTGTAAATGAATGCTATATCATGGCTTATTATTGTAAACTTGCAATTCGTTCATTATCGTTATGTTATGGGTTTGGGTTACGTAATGTCTTCACGTGTACCCCAGAGGACATAGGTTGCTAGTGTATCTATTTAATTGAATGTCATGTATTGGAACTTAATGTACATTTCATATATGTTAACTAAAAAAAAAATTTGTGCGGTAATTGTTGTTTTAGTTGTCCTTTGGGGTTCGTGCGACAGGGCATTACAATGGTAGTACCACTAGCATCACAATCTACCTGAAAGACCTTATTGAAATTTGAAAGGGCCAAAAAAGGTTGCTCTGCAACTTTCTTCTTCAACATATCAAAACTTTTGGCTGCTCTTGTGGTCCACTTAAACTCTTTTCTATCCTCTCTCATCGCTTTAGTTAGAGATGCACAAATACTATTGAAATTCTTAATAAACTTTCTGTAAAAACTTGCTAGACCATGAAATGATCTTACCTCTATAACACTCCTCAGGGTAGGCCATTCAATGATAGCTCTCACCTTCTCTAGATCCATTTTAAGACCCTCTACTAAGACAAAAAATCCCAGATACACCAACTCCCTTTCCACAAAACTACATTTCTTCAAATTAATCAACAACTTCTCCTCCCTTAGCTTCTCAAAAATATTTCGGATATGCATCAGGTGCTCCTCCAATGTCTTACTAAAAATTAGAATATCATCCAAATAAGTAAGAACAAATTTTCCTAAAAATTCTTTTAATACCTCATTCATAAGCCGCATAAATGTGCTTGGTGCATTGGTTAGCCCAAAAGGCATGACTAACCACCCGTACAAGCCCTCCTTGGTTTTAAAGGTTGTCTTCCATTCATCTCCTCTAATACGGATCTGGTAATATCCGCTCTTCAAATCTATCTTTGTGAAGTACTCAACTCCACTCAAACAATCCATAATGTCATCCATCCTTGGAAAGGGGAATTTGTACTTGATGGTGATCTTATTGATGGCTCTAGAATCTGTACACATCCACCATTCCCCATCCTTCTTTGGTGCTAGTACTGTAGGTACTACACATGGAATCAAACTCTTTCGAATCAATCCTTTCTGCAACAACTCTTGCACTTGTCTGTTCAACTCTTCGCTCTCTGCGGGAGTCATACGATGAGCTACCTTATTCGGAAAACTGGCTCTAGGAATCAGGTCCATCTGATGACTAATCTTTCTTATGGGAAGCAAATCTTCAGGTACATTATAAAAAATAATAGCTTGAAACTCATTCAACAAGTCTGAAACATCTACAGGTACCTCAGTAGTATCTTCTTTATCAACTCTAGGGATCAACACAAAACACATATGCTCATGCTTCATACCTTCTAGGAACTTTTTTCCATCAACCAAAAAAATTCTTGCATTACTGCATACGTTTTCTTCTGCCTCTTTCAAGGGCTTCAACTTATGATGAACCCCATCCTTTGTCAAAGAATAGGTGTTGGCATGTCCATCATGTATTGCTCGCTGATCAAACTACCACGGTCTACCTAACAACATATGACAAACATCAATAGACATAATATCACACAATACCTCATCATGGTAATTTCCAATCTTGAACTTTACCAGACATTGTTCATTTACCAAGGCTTTATGGTCCTTCTGCAACCAAGCAATCTAGTATGGATTCAGACGCCTTCTTCTCTCCAACCACAACTTACTAACCATTCTTTCTGAAACAAGGTTATTAGCACTACCTCCATCAATAATAACATTGGAAAATTTACCTTCACACTTAGATCTAGTGCAAAACAAATTATTCCTTTGAGTTGGTTCCTTCTTCTCATTTAGCAAGGCTCTTCTAGTAACAAGAACCTCTCCTCTTTTTGCATCCTCAGAATGTGAAGACTCAACATCTTCATCTACATGTGCAACTCGTGCATTACCCTCAGGTCTTCTATTTATCCGTCTTTGATGTTGAGGACACTCATAGGCTCTATGTCCTTCTTCTCCACAATGGAAATAGGTTCCATGGAAGCCTCCTCTTCTCGTTCCTCATCCATATCTTCCTCTTCCTCTTTGGTCTCCATTATTCTAATCATGAGGATGACAGGTGTTATCTGCTTTCTGGTTCAGGCTGCCACTAGAGCCTTCACCCTTCTTTTGGTCTTCATTTTGACCTCCATACGACCGTCCACCTATCTTTCCTCCACGGCGTCCACCTCATTGTTTTTTCTCAAACCTCTTGTTTAGTCGTTCTTCAACCTTTAGAGAAAACTAATAAGCATCCTCAATGGTGGTCATTCTTACCAGTGCCAATTCTTCCTGTATGCTTGGTTTCAACCCGTTAATATAATGAGCAACTTTCTCTTTATTCGCCTCAAAATTTCCTATCCGAATTAGGACCTTGTGAAATTCCTCTGTGTATGCTTTCATTGTCCTTGTCCCTTGCCTCAAGCTCTGCATCTTCTTGAGCAACTCCAATTCGTAATCGACTGGAATAAATTGTTTCTTCAATTTTGACACCATTCTATCCCATCTAGAAATTTTATCTTTTCCTTGTCTTCCTCTTTCTAACTGGACCTCTTTCCAACATATACTGGTGTGACCTTTCAATTTTGTCTTTGCAAACCTCACTCTGTGAGGATCTTCAATCTCCTCAAACTCAAAAAATTCCTCCATGTCATTGATCCAATCAATCAATTCTTCAGGATCCAAATTTCCACTAAAAGTTGAAACCTCCATTTTAGGTCTCTTCCCAATGCTTGAGATCGCTCGCAACAACCTTCTTTCCGTAGGATCCATTGGATCCTGCTCTTCCTCTTCCATTTCATTTTCACTATCATCTCTGTCTCGTTGCACATCTCTTCTTCGAACCTCTTGTTGCAAGGTTTCTAATTGTCCTCTAAGGGCTCTGATTTCATCTCTAGGTGGATCTCTTCCTCCACCACCTCGTTCTCTACCTCTGCCATACTGGGAAAGTCTTGGAGGCATCTTGAACTCAACCCACACTCATAGGTCCTGTTGCAACTGCCTCACGTTCAACACTCTATTACAGGCTCAGGAACTCCTGCTCTGATACCACTTGATGAGGGCCACACTAGCCAAAACCCACATAAATCACAACAAATACCAACACAAAAGATGTCAGACAAAAAAATGACTCACTTTCAATTATTTAAAAAAAATGAAATTACAGATTCAAAGCTTACATGCTACAACCTCATGGGCTTGATTCATTACAACAAAATTCAACTCTGAAAAGAAAACCTACTATTTGGAGCCACAATTTGCACTATCAGGGCCACCTTCTACAACCCCCACTTAACCCTTTTTATTTCCCCCAATAACCGCCCTAGAATGTTCTAGCAAATTCAAAATTCCCCTTTTGTTTTGGTGCTAAAAGTCCCACCGTTTGATTTCTAGCCTAGGAAGAAATTTTATGAAATTCACTTTTTAGAGGACCAACTTCGCAGGGCCATAACTTTTCATCCAGGTGTCGGATTTGCTATTATTGCATATCATTGGAAAGCTTTCGACAAGCTCTACAACACACAAATTGACCATAGGTCGGTTCGACCACTTTTTGAGCTATTTTGGGGCCTCTAAAGTTTTATATCTAAATTTGAAGCTGCATTGGAGAAATTTCTTGGGACAAAAACTTTAATTTCTCCCAAACTGTGTAGGGTATTGAGGTGATTCTTTCACGACTAAAAATGTTTTTCAGCTCTACTCCTCGGGGTAAATTTTCACGTCCATACGAGCCCATTTAGGCCGACTTACTAAAAATAGTAAGTGCCTGTTTTTCGCTATTTTTGACGCCTGACAGTCTTAAACCCCTTAAGTGCCATCATGGGACTCAAAACAACTAAAGAAAATAAAGAAAACATTTTTTTTGGGTGATGCAAGATTACCCTACACCGCTGGATGCTCCTGCATCATAACCAATTTATTCACTACTCTTGAGTACCCGCTGCTGCATGCAATCTTTTAATTTAATCATTTTATTTTATATTAATTATCCACTACAGTTATCTTAGATATTTATTTTTATATTCATTCAAATCAATATATATATATATATATATATTCTCATTTAATTAAACTAAATAATCACCTTTAATATTTTATATTTATTAATTTCAACTTTACATAATAACTTCATCTATCCAATTATAATTTATTTGATCATCACTATAATTTTATATAAGCACTTATATTTACTAATTAAAAATCCTTTTAACATAATAATTCTATTTTAATGTAGTAATGTAATCAAAAGTATTCTGACTAACTTAACCAAATGGACAAATTACCAAACCACATACAGACAACACTATTAAGGTAAAACGTGGAGGAGCACTACATATACAAAACCCATAAAATTAGAGAATGAACTGAGAGGGTATGTGGGTTCCATACAAGGTATTAAAAATTAGGAAAGTGGTCAAAAGTAGGTATAAAATTTGGGAAAAGTATGGATACAGACAACTTGTAGTGGACTGCTAATGGAATGGGTTTGCATATATTATTCAATTTTTTGATTGGGAGGGGCCACTAATTGGTTATCCTAATTATTTGTAACTAAAACACGAATGAAATTTGAGTAAACTAGATCATATATCACATGTCTTAATCTCACACACTTCTTAGTGTCATGATCGAGGACATGATAATATTAACAGAAGGCTTTGGGATCATATGTTTTAGGTAAAGGAAGGTTGGTGTCCAATGGTCAAATGGGAGGAAGTTGGATAATTTTTTTTGATAAAAGATATTGGATAATGACATGGAGGGGATATTATAGCTTGGTAAATTAGTAACTATGCTATTGGTGCAAGGATATTTCCATCATAGAAGAAAACACCTTAGTGTCATCTTTGTTAACAATGTGTTTTGAGTTAGATTTTAAATAATAAAATTATTTTTCCTTTTATATTTTTAAGAATACGATGTAGAAGGGGTGGAAGAGTTAGCAGTATCAAGTGAGGCAACAAAAGGAAGTGCCTCAAACAAGTTAATTATTTTCCCATGGTCCCTCAAGGAAGTACATAGGTGCAAACATGAAGAATATTTAGTTAAGAGAATTTTATCATGACTATTTTTTCCAAGGTTTCTAATAAATACCCTCTAAACATCAAAGTTATAAAATAGATATAAAGTTTGAGAAATAATAGAATAATAGCAAACAATGAAGGAAATAGTTTTTCATTAAGACCCTATCAA
This sequence comes from Sequoia sempervirens, assembly GCA_007258455.2. Lineage (NCBI taxonomy): Eukaryota > Viridiplantae > Streptophyta > Pinopsida > Cupressales > Cupressaceae > Sequoia > Sequoia sempervirens. The sequence continues at coordinate 455,672,113 of VDFB02000017.1, forward strand.
TAGTGGACAAGGTTAGTGAAGCTAACTTGCAAGTTGATGTTAACCTAAAAGTGTTTCAACAAAAATATGGTCAGGAAGGGAGTGAAATTATTCTAAGGTTATTTATTTAAATGATTTGGGAATTAATTTGGCCAATAGGTCTCATCATCAAAGAAAAATTCACTAAATTTGGTTGTGAAAATAGAAATGTGGGTTTCACGATGCCCTTTACCATTATACTTTTCAAAGCATAGAATCATAAACTATGGAGGAAAATATATGGAAATTATCTTTAACGATAATGTATTATGATGGAATGGTATTTTAGGTTTAACTTGGGAGGAAAAAGAAAGGGGAGCTAAATGTTGTTGAATAGACCCCATGTTCTATATTAATTGATTAATTAATAGATTAGTAGCATGGGGAATAGTAATAGTAATATTGAAAGGTTATAAAAAGAATGGTTGAGAAATTTTTGATGATCCAATTGTATATGTAAATGAGATAGGTTGGGAATTTGGGATGAAGCAATAACTTGAAAGGGGATTAGTCAAGTATCATTGGGTATGAAAAGATGAATAACCTCACATGGTAGGTGGAGGGATGGAGGATGCGAGGACTGGGAATATTATAAATGTGGATGTTAGGGGTAGAAATGGACATGATAAGTTAGATATGTGATAGATAAGAAGTAACCTCTCTTGAAGGATCAATGGTATCAAGGTGAAGAGGGTCACGATGATGCAATATCTGCCCAATTATTTACATGAAATCAAGGCATTTGGGAAGGTTAAAAAGAATAATGTGCATGTAATATATTATAGGGCTAGTGTTATAAAGGATGAATTTATTAGTAATAATAATATGTTGAAAGTCTAGAAAATATTTGTTGATATATTGATTTGTCTCATGAGTACTAGTGTTTACAACCCCTTCATGGTCAAGTCCATTATCCCTAGTATGAGTGTCATGCTCAAGAGTAGACTTGAAAGAGGAGTGAAGGAGATAGGTATACCATATATGTATCTATAGAAAGTAGAATTACTAAATGAAGAATTCATAGGATTCAAGCACAAGTTGTAGTGAAAAAGATGAGAACATGATATAGGCTAACTGATAAAACTCATAAAATTTTCAAATCCTTCAAAAAAATAATATATAAAGCTATGCAATTAAAATGTTGGGTTCACCAAAATTAAATAAAGTAAAAAATTTGATTCTTCTTTTATTTTAATTTATTATTTCTTTAAATAGGAATAAAAAAAAATAATGTAATCTATAATAAATAAATGAGCGAAATATTCTAATCTAAGTGTATTTCAATTGATTAAGATCTATGTTCATTCCCTGGATGAAAAAAATTGTCTTTGGTAATGGACTAGATAAATCTATGATAACAATAAATATAATAATATTTTCAAGAAAAATATAGATAAAAGATAGAAATATGAATAGATACAAAACCTAAAAGAACTATTGGGAATGACATGTATCACAAATATTTGTGTAGATCATGGATAATAGTGAAAGTATTCTCACATCCAATTTTTTTGTGGTCCTCTATGCACAAAGAAATAAAATATAAAGCACAACTATAAAATTTGGAACATAGGAGCAAAAATACACACTAACATTACTTAGAAACAATAATAAGAATATAGAAAAATAACTAAATAACTTTAAATGCAAGCTAAACCAAAAAAAATGATAGAAACATAACAAAGGAAAGAGATTACAAAACCTTCATGTGGTTGACTGAATGATGATAATTACAATTAGAAAGAAAAAATTGGGATGATTACTAAGGAGTTGTAATATCCCTCTTTTTGGTGTTTCAATTTTAGATTGTTTTTTATTAAAGGGTAAAATAGGTTTAGAAGGGACTTGAAACCCTATAACAAAATGTTGCTAAAAGAAAAAACATAGCTAACCAATAGCCAAACTACAACCAACAAAAAGAGACAAAACAACCAAAAGAAAAAAAAAACAAGAAGCACTACTTCATCTTCTTCAAGGTTTCTACCGCTTCCAACTCTTGCTTGTAGAAGTTCTTGTGCAATTTTTTTAGGCCCAATCATTATTATCCTCTTTTAACATTTTCTTCTTGTTGCCTCTAGTTAGAGAGCTCAAACCCTTTTAATCGCTCTATATTATCTATTTACCCTTATCCTTATTGCCATAATCCTCATTCTTTTTCCCTATAGAGGCCAACTTAGTGACATGCTCCCCTTTCAGCTCCTTTAACTTCTTAGTTAAAATATGAATGCCATTTTTGTTGTTTTGGATGATGCAATGGTTGATTTTCACCACTCTTTCCAAGTTTTTCTTAATATCATGGATATTCTCCTTAAGAACCACAATCCTTTTTATATCAAGAATAGCCTTAGCCATTTCTCTCATCTTGCACTTAACCTCCCTATCACTAAGCATGTTCCTATCCCTTTCCTCATTCAAACCTCTCCTACCATCCATTTTTTCTTGCAAAGATCTAATCTTGACATTGATTTTATTAATTGCCAAGAAAAACTACTTAGTCAATTTGAATTGACATGTAACCCCCTCTATAGCCAAGCATAGAATATTTGAAATATCCTCCTTGTTTGCATGAAGATAGGTGAAATCCTCAAATATACCATGGGTAGTATTAATTCCCTACTCCATACTGTGCCCACATTTGGCATAGTATTATTACCAATCTACTTGTCTATGACCTTCTCCTTCAATTTACCTTTGTCTCTTTCTTTTTCTACCTTACCACCAACCTTTATCTTCTAACTCTACATACCCATAGTTTTCATTGTATCCCCCTCATTATCATAACTAGTCTAGGAACCTTCACACCAAGAGATTTGTATTTTGTCTTTCTTCTTAGGGTTTTATTTTGACCAATTCTCTTCCTTTTTTTGGGGTTATCCTCCTCATTTGAGGGTAGATGAGAGTACATTTTCATAGAAGCCTCCCCCTAATTCTCTTCAACCCACTCCTCATCATCTTCATCATCTCCAAGATGAAAGCTCATGTCTAAGTAATGAACAACAAATATTTTTTGTTTCTTTCTTGCACTAATCATTCCCCTTGAGTCAATCTTAGGGAATTGGGTTTTCATAAACTTCATAATAAGTATTTAATCAACCCTTCATGCAACATAGGGAGCTTAGGGTTTTTACAATTCTCCTTAATGGCATAGTCCATAGAGGCCAACAAAAAATAAGGGATGGAAACCAACATCTTATGTCAAAAATGATTCAACAAAATAAAATGCACACCAATAATTGCAGTGAATCTATCATCTAGAGTTTCAATTTGAGATTGGTTTACTACTATTCTGATACAATTTTTTTGTCTGGTGTTGTATTGAAAATTTGGATTACTATAATAATTTTAATTACATACTTGATGTGATATGATTGATGATTTGTGAATTATAAAAATGATGTAGGCATTTTATTAATGTTAAGGAAATAATGTATATATGCATTGACATAAATGTTATTATATTCATGCACTTATTTTACTACTTAAATTATGATTTATTCTACTAAAATTTAGTATTATTGATATCTCATGGTGATTGTAGGTGCAGGTGGAAGTTATTGGTGGGGGATGAGATAAGGTTTAATGGAAGTACTACATGATAGCAATGAAACTTGATATATTATTGATATTCTAATATTTAAAATGTATGCGATTTTTGGTATGAATCATTATGTTATTTAGTATTGTCATGTTTATGTGAATGCATTCATACATAATCGATGAAATCAGTTGCATTACACAAAGCGAACATGGATTAGAATTTCAATCATAAGAAATAAATCTATCATATGATAATGATAACAATATTTTCACTAATATTATATATACAATCATATTATTACCATTAATATTCTATATTACTATAAATAATATTAATGGAAATACTATTATCAAGTTATCATATGAGATTCTTTCTTGTGACTGAAATTACAATATGTATAATATCAATAGTGGTATTATTATCGCTACCAGATGATAGATTTATTTCTTGTGATTGAAATTTTAATCCTCAATGACTTTCTACATTGTAATTGATTTCATTAGATTATATATGAATAGAATATGAATGACTACTCTATTCATTCATATAGCTCTCTAGTTGTTGTAATCCATTAAGTTAGATAAGGTTGTAAGTTTCTCAACCTTGTCACAAGGACTAAGATGATATAAGAAAAAATGAATTAACTATTGGTTTTGATCCTAAATTTCATGGGAATTAAATTAAAGCTAAAATACTAAATTCCTAAGGGTAAATAGAGTTTGACCATTATGGCATGGTAAAATGTGGACCTTTGGTTGCAAATATTGTTTTGATTATTAATTTATGTCAAAATTAATATTATTATTAAAGAAAGAATGGGAGGATACAAATAGTTAATATTTATAATTGGGTCCCTATGGAACATTTATGAATATCTTGAAGGTGTAAAGGAAAAATAGTGATTACTCATTTAGTTTTTAGTTTTTTATTTTACTATTTTGGTATCATGACATTTAAGTTGTAGAAATTTAAGGAGGGAATATTATTATTTTTTGTTGTCATGAAGGTAAGAGGGAGTCAATGGAACAAAAGAGAAGTATTCATTTGGTGGTTATTGTTTTCTTTCCTTTCTAAGTATTTGGTATTATTATTGTGTGGTTGTGGATTTTGTGAGACATGGAAATATTTTTAGGTTCAAAACTCTACAATTTCTAGTCCAAGTTGAGTACCAACAAAATGGTGTTATTCAATTGTATGTTGTGCTTTGTGGTTGAAGATGTTAATATTATGGCAAATTTATTTTCTCTATTCTTAAATGTTTAATATAGAATATAGATAAAGCTAAACCGTAATTGGTTTTTAATTGGATTTATTTAGAAGTTATGGGAATGGCTATCTTAGCCAATGGAGTATTTAGCCGAGAAATACTACATTTTTTGGGGGGGTTTAAAAGATTATTGAATGTTTTGAGATGAGAGCAAAATATTTTCACCATAGATTTTAATCAGCCTTTTGTGTGGGTTATAGTATTCAAATGATCATTTTTCATTCTTTTTTATGGGATATGGTATTCGAATGACCAATTGTTATTTTTAGAAGTTATAAAAAAATCATACTACAATATTTGACTATATACTCGACATTCATTGAAAAATACACACACAAACACACACTCACATATATAAAATATGTTTTATTAAATATTTTAGCCATCCACACTCTTGTACATGTTAAATATTTTAGTTTTCTAATTAAGATAAGTGATGTGTTTGAACTAGGAAAATTTATGACAATCTTGTTAAAATTTGTGTAAGATTAGTTTGTTGAGTAGAATTTTAGTCACAATCCATATACTCTACCAAACTCTAAATGTGTTTATATATATGAAATCAAGTATAAATATATTAGAATAAGGTTTATAGAATAAAGAATATATTATGTATATATCATAACTGAACTGAATAAGAGTTTATGTCATGCAAATAAGATTGTTTTTTATTAGAGGTAAATAGGGTTTGAAGGGACCTCGAAACCCTATACAAAAAAGAACAGCTGAAGCGAAAGAAAAATACACAGAGCAAACAACAGCTAAAACACAACAAACCATCAGCACGACAACAACCAAAAAGGAAGGACAAAAGGAGTAGAACTACATATTCTTCAGGATATTTGCAGCTTCCATGTTGCTCACCACAATCTTCTGATAATCATCCATGACTTCCGACATATCTTTCATAGGGACCCCAACTTGCACCTTGGTCTTATTACGCATTCTTGCACTAGGCCCACCCACATTTACCTCACTAATCAAAACATTCTACAACCTACCAGCCTTGTCAACAGAAACCTCCTCCTCCACATGCCTTTCACCAGCACCAACATCCTCACTAGGAGCAACCTCCTTGCATTTCTTGGCCATTTCAATAGGAGTAGAAATGTCCATAGACTCATACTTCACAACACATTTAGTCCTCTCCCCCACTCTTCTCCAAATTCACACAAATCCTTTCCATTTGGTTTTCTAGGGTCAGGATTCTTTGTTCAAGCATTTGCTTCATCTTCAACATTTCCTCAACAACAGTCTTTAAGGAATCAAACAAATAATCAACTTGGTTCTAAACTAAAGATTCACCCACTTTACTCACCGAACCCAAACCCTAACATTGGTCATGTTGAGCTCGTGAAACACCCATTTAAACAATTTAAACAAAGAAATGGAGCCCTCCTTAGCCATTCCCAAAACATTGGGCACATCCTCACAGTCAAAGTTAAGAACATCCTTAACCTCAACACCATCCTCCTGGGAAGAACTAGCCTTTTCTTGGCTAACACATACATCCTTACCTTTACCTTCAACAATCGACATTTGAATCTTACGAATTGAGTTAGCAATTTCCTCAGCAACAAACCTCCTTCTATTTTGCACCTCCATGTCCACACCTAGAGAATCCAAAGCATCCTACCCGCCATCTAGCTTGAAGGGAGAAGCAACTTGAATCTCCACCATCTGGCTAGTAGACCTAATAGCCATTTTCTTATTGTTTCCCTCCTTCATACCCTACTTTCTCTTGGTCCCCAAAATAGGGGACGGTGAAGACACATCTCTAGCAATTGCAATCCTATCCTTCAAGATAGTGGAAGGGGCAACAAGCTTAGTTTTACTCAGTTTTTCAACAACCTTTTCCTCACTACAGGTCTCATAATCCTTCTAGTTAGGACCTGAATCCCCTTTACCAAACTTACCCACATCAAGAGGTTGCGAGATCACTTCCATGGAGGCCTGAGAGTCTGGTACATAATCTGTATCCTCCTCCAGGAATTTTTTCTTCTTTTTCCCTTTCATAGTGACCAACTCATCTTCTGAAATAGTTTCATAATCCATAGCTAGCTTCTATTGTTTACCCTTAGGAGTGATAGCAAGAAACTTAGAGACTTCAAAATATTTAGCATAATCTAAAATTAACAGAATGAGACCCACATGCAACATCAGATTCTTAGGGTTCCTTTTGTGATCCTTCAAACCAGACTCTAGAGAAGCCAATAGATAAAATAGAAAGAAAATCTTCTTCTTATGGAGAAAATGATTCAAGAGAACAAAATGATAAGCATTTACCGTAGAAAAATGACCTTCAAGAGTAATGTACCTCATCAGTTCCTCTGCAACATCCCCCCAAATATCTTTGAGCAAACTACATTGGTACCCTCCACTCTTGGCCTGCTTTAGCTCTTATTCTTTAGTCCCTTTGAAGAAAATTTGCATAGCCACCTTAGATTCTTTCTTATCTCTATAAACCTTCTTTCCTTTTGTAGAGAGACCGGTGATTTTTGCAATGAAATCCTCATTAACATTAAATTTTGTGCCAACCAATTTCAAAACCTTGTTATTCCAACCTTTGGAAAACAAGGTCGTAGCCTACGGGTTGTTACCATGCAGCCTCTCCAAATAAGGTGTAAGCTCACCTTTCTCTAGTATACACCACACCTCCTTTTTCTTAACAGTATCGCAAGAGAAAGGCTCCGCTCAATTTTTGTTGCCTCCCATGGTCCCTAAATTAGCAGAACTTAGAAGCTTGAGAACCTTGCAAGTGATTAGGAGAAACCTTGAGAAGGAGAGTTAAGAAATGCCCACAATTTATGTGGCAATGATATTATGGCAAAGAGAAATAATGATCCTAGAATTCCGCCCCATACGGAGAACATACAAGGTACCATCAACTCGATCAAGGTCTAGCTCACCTTCAATCCAAATAATTAGCTGCCACGTGATAATAGTCATGGGACCTCAGAACATAATGAGGCGACCATCCAAGTTAGCAATTTTGATAATCATGATTTAAACAAGAAATAGCCTCAATGGGGAGGGGATCGTTCACATCCCACTCCCTAGAACCCTTAACACCAAGGTTAGAAAAAACATCAGCTAAGCCATTCCCTTCCCTAAAAATATGAGATATATAACACTCATCAAAGGAATTTAGAATTTCAATAGCATCCATGATAATGTATTCAACACTCCATGAAGGAACATAAGACTTCTTCAGATTTTTAATAATATTGAGAGAGTCCCCCTCAAGCCAAACCTTCTTATAACCTTTTGATTGAGCCATCTTCAAGCCATGATAGCATTGTTACATAGTTATGAAACTTATATTCACTAGTAATGTTATTTTGATGCATTACTTTCACTATTATGATATGTATATAATTTTTGAATTAGATGTATATAAGTTTGAAATGACATTATTTTAAGTGAGTATTTTTTTTGGGTATAATTACGCCGAAGGCGTTCCCTCAATGAAGCTTGTTGGCTCCATTTTCTCTATTGACGGTTATTATTGTAGGAGAAAGGATGCAAGACCATCGAAGAGATCTTGATCATTCATTTGTGCATTTACTGTGGATGGGAGTTGGTGTGCATTTACTCTTGTTCGCCACCTTCTGCCTTCATGCATTTACCTATGGATGGGAGTTGGTGTCAAAAATATCTGCCTTCTTGATGCATTTCAATTGTTGATAGAAAGAGAGCATTGAGAGCATTTTTGCAAAATCTTGAGGTAATTCATTTGCCCTGGTTTCATCCTGTACACACGACCCAGGTCAATTTCTTTCAGCCTCTACATGACCACCTCAAATTTTCTTTTTTTTTTTACCCTAAATTAACTCTTTTATTATCTCTGCCCAGGTCAATCTTTGTAATATGCTCTAGCAAACTCTACACATTTTTCCTATTGACATCATTGATAAATAGATATAATTTGTGCTAAATATTGCGTTTAGTTACTTGCCCTCTTGTGTTGTTAGACAAAAGAAAGAGCATGATTAGAATGACAACAACTTGATATCCTGACTTTGGGAAATTAGTATCATGTGGGTTTTATTTCCCCTTCATCTTCTGTTTGGGGTTGTCTTCAAAGGATGGTCTAGACCCTTGTTTGAGTGATTTTAGATTCATTATTTTAGGATCCTTCTAGATTGTATTTTAGTTCATATTAATAAAAAGAAATGATATGCCATAAATCTAGAAATGGTAGAGATGTGTTTTAGCCTCAAGGGTTCATGGATTCTTATGGAATTTGAGGGTCATGTGTAAGGGTTAATTTTTTGTGGGCATCTAAAATGGTTGGGCTGCTTAGATTAAATCCTCTTAACTTTCATGGAATTTTGGGAATAATCTTTGTTGCTCCTAATGGAATACAAAAGGAGAAAATTATATAACCGACAACGTGATATGATTAGAGGACCTCACCATTAACATAAGCACCTAACTTTTAAACTTGAAGATTTTTCCCCTTATTTACAAGTAGAGAAATTGATTAGTAGGTGACTAGGAAGCCCTCCTACATAAATTTCTATTTTCAAAAATTTCAAAATTGTTGATTGTTTCATAGAATTCTGTTTCCCAGATAATTCAAGGGTCTGACTAACCTGAGTCAAGTTCTACCCTTTTAGCTTCTAAGATAACCAACAAAATTGATTGGTGTGATACCAGTTGCCTTTTCAAATCATATTCAAGAGAGTGGGCTAATTGAAAATGTTCTGTGGAAACCCTCTCAGTACATATCTTACAATAGAATCTCTATCTGAAGCATGGATTATTTCTTTCAAAGGGCCCTTTTCTATTACTAAATTTTGTCTCTTAAAGGCACTCCAAGGATTATTCCCCAACTTGGCATGAACAATCCATATGGAGTCTGTAGTGCTTATGTTTTGCATGGTTTGGGTATTAAATTCTAGAAATCCAAAAATATAGAGATTTATTTAATTGCCTAGAATGTCTAAAACAAAGTTTATACAAAGCACTAAAAGAAATAATGAGATAAAGGCTTTTTTAAATGGATTGATAAAGAATTCAATATCCCAATTAAATTCCAAGAGGAAAAAATATAATATGATAAATGTAATCTATTAGTAGTAAAATTCTAGAGCCAAAAAATAATTAGCTTTCATTTAATACTCTATCTTAAGACAAGTGTTCCAATATATCAGCTCCAAAAGATACACGACATCTCTATAACACAAGTCAAAACACAATAATACTTCTATTTTTATATTTGTCATGTGTTTCAACTATTCAAAGATATATGATAAATGCAATCTATCAATAGTAAAATTGTGGAGCCAAAAAACAATTATCTTTCTTTTAATACTTTGTCTTAAGACAAGTGTTCCAAGATATCAGCTCCAAGAGATACACATGACATCTCTATAACACAAATCAAAAGTAAAACACAATAATACTTCTATTTTTATATTTGTCAAGTTCTTCAACTATTCCTATTCCAAGATATATCGATATGAACAACTGTCACATACTTTTTTATCCACATATATAATGCCCCCAAAATCCCCTTGAAGAAAAAATGTACACATTCCTCATAAATTACTTTTGAATGGAGAATTGTCCTACTTTCCATATAATTTCCTGCCTAGACTTTTGAAAACCATATAGCCACAAAATTTATCATGTAACCTAACAACTATTATGGCATTCAATAGTAATATTCATATTGTAAACATCTATATTCCATTGCCATTCTAGATTAGGAAGTAACCTAACTTCAATATAAAAGCAGTGGATCTCCGGATGACTAATCTTGACCTGCAACAAATAGTTTATGTATCTTTGAATAGTGTTATAGGGGCAACACAAGCAAGCAATGCCAGTTTTTTCATGCAAGCACTATAGGGATCCAATTTTGGATGGAATGGAACCACTTTTTGATGCAGCAAATATTTTCATGCAAGCTACATAACCGTGCAATTAAAACTCTATATAACAATGGATGATGTCTTTTGGTTTATTCTATAGTTTGGCATCATAGTTTACTTATCATTTTCTTTGTATACTGTCAACATGCATATCATCCCCATTTGTGTGGCAAGGAGGACACTTTTTTCCTGCTCTAGACATGGTATGAAACACACAAATTCATACAATTTGTTTGTGTATTTTCATTTGCAAATGTTGATTTACTTGAAACTCCAAAAGGAATTGAGAAATAAATATCTTGATTATACTTTATATTAGACTATAAATGTGTACCATGCCCATTTTTCTCATCGACATCTTTCACACTACGACACAATTTCTGCAGAATCTTAACTCACTTGCCATTATTTTAGTGAAAATTTTTATGGGAATTTATACACGACCATATCACTTTTGTTGTGTTTTATTTCATTCTAATATAGTTCTATTATTATCTGGTAAATTTTTACACAACTAGATCACTTTTGTTGTGTTTTATTTCATTATAACGATGCATTGGTTCTTTGGTTTTATTTGTGGTTGTTTCAATATATAATACTATAGTAATACCTAGTGTTAGATCCTTATTTATTTCTTCACATGGAAATTTTTTAACTTTGAAATGAATTTTATGTTCATTTGGCAATTTAAATTTTTTGTTTATTTTGTTTTCCTTGTTCTTGAGGCTATTTTTGTGACAAATTTCCTGACTACATTACTCAGTATTGAATGTATAGCAGCTATTGCTGAAGCTGTAAATGCAATGGTTTCCAGAGCTATTTTCATAGAGTGAACAATAGAGATTGGATCATCTTCATTTGTTAGTTCTTGAGGGTATTTTGTGATAGTTTTCTTGACAACATTATTTAGTATTGAATGTATGGCAGCTACTATTGAAGTTGTAAATGCAATGGTTGCCAAAGTAATTTTCACATAGTGAACAATAGAGATCGGATCACCTTCAGATTAGATCATCTTCATATGTTAAACTTAATACATTCTTCTCTACAAAACTTATGAATTTTACATTCTTCTATAAAAGGAAAGTGATTGGCATGACACAAATAACTAAAATTCTAAATGACTGTGTTGAATATGTGACAAGCAGCTTGGTTTGCTTTATGTTTTTACTAGTCATAGAGGAATTAATTGCAATTACTTTGCAAAATATACTACAATAACTCTATTATAATTTTAATATCCTATTCTAATTTGAATTTATAACTTGTATTAATTGAAATTGACTTGTAATTCAAAATATTATTTTGTTAATTAAAATGAAATGACAATATCATATAAGTGCATAACTTCAATTATTTAAATAATTTGACACTTCATGTTTTACAATTTCTATCTTTCAAATAAAATACCAAACATTAAAATATTAATCTCCACAAATCTTTGGCGTACCCATTGCACATGAAGGTGCGATTGCTAGTTGGTACAAACTATTATGCTCATGATTGAAATTTGGATTTTAAGCTATGTAATCATCCTACTTGTATGACACAAACACTTAATCAATTTAGTTATGCCATATATATATTGTATTATTTATCCTATAAAACTCATTCTAATATATTTATGCTTGATTTCCAAAAAATATATATATACATTCATATATATATACATATGTGTATAGATATATATATATATATATATGTATATATATACATATATATATGTATGTATTATATATATACATATATATATATATATGTATGTATTATATATATACATATATATATGTATATATATATATATATGTATGTATGTATATATATATATATATATATGTATATATATACATAATATATATATATATATATGTATATATATATACATACATATATAATATATATATATATATACATACATATATATGTATGTATAATATATATATATTATATATACTATATATACATATATATATATATATGTATATGAATATGTATATGTATATGTATATGTATTGTACATATGTAAATATATACATATATACATATATATGTGTGTATACTGTGCATATGTATGTATATACATACATATATATGTATTTATATTTATATGTATATATACATACATATGTATATACATATATGTATACATACATATATATGTATGTACATGCATATATGTATATACATTTGTACATACATATATCTATATATACATATATAATTATATGTATACATATATACATATATATACATATATTTATATGTGTATGTATGTATATATATGTATATATCTATACATGTGTATCTATATATGTATATATACATATATACATACATATATATACATACACACATACATACATAAGTGCATGCATGCATAAGCATATAATATTAGAATGAGGTTTATAGAATAAAGAATATATATGACATAAATTGAATTGATTAAGTGTTTGTGTCATGAAAATAGGATTGTTACATAGCTATGAAAATTATATTTGCTAGTAATATTGTTTTGATGCATTACTTTCACTATTATGGTATGTATATCATTAGTGAATCAAATGTATAGAAATTTGAAGTGAATATTGTTTAGGTGATTGAATTTTGTTTTTGTATAATTGGTACAAACTATTATGCTTATGATTGGAAAGTGGGTTTTAAACTATGGTATTGGAGGGTATGTTGGTACAAGTTGGTTTAACTATATATGTTGTGATTTAAATTTTATCTTGTTCAAATAGTTATATCATATATAACAAAAATGTAAAAGTGGCTAACCATGAGAACTAAACTAATAATGTATCAAATTTGGTAACTAGACGATGATGCCTTTAAAAACCAAGACATGACTATCTAGGAAGTAGTAGCCATATCATAAGCACATTTTTGTGACATAACAAAGAACAAGATGGTATTAGGATTTTAAGTATTACAAATAAAATTAGTTGCATCTCTAAAGTAGAGATAATTTAATTGAATGGTGTATATGACAAAGATAAAAGGGAAATATATGCAACTTTGTGGAAATACATAATAATTATAATACTTGATATGTCTATTCTATGGCAAACTTACTTATATTGATTATTTTTTATTAATTTAAAAATCAATTTTATTTATTTTGAGATAATATGCATCTTAGGTTGCCTATTATATCAATATTCTTGTGGATCATCTCACTAAATATGCACATTTTTGTGCTTTGGCACACCAAATTTTAGTAAGCACTATAGCAACTTCCTTTATGGATACTATTCAAAAACTACCTAGGACTCCAAAAGTTATAGTAAGTGATCATGATCCTATATTTAAAAGTAATTTTTGGATTGAATTATTTTCATGTTTGAGCACTCAACTTTCTCGTATCTTTTCATATCATCTTTAATAAGATGGATAGACTAAGGTGGTCAACAAATGCTTGGAAGGGTACCTACAATATTTTTCTTTAGATAAACAAGAGAGATGGGTGTAATGGTTACTAGTAGAATGGCGGTATAACACTTCTTTCCATATTTTCTTCCAATATGTCTCCATTTTTGGCACTCTATGGGTACCAACCATTGTCAATCACCTCTTCATTATAGGTAAACCCAAAAGTTTTAACATTTGACGAGTGCATTCAACATTAGCAAGGTACTTGCTAATCTCTAAGAGAGCTTGGAAGTGGCAAAAAATAGAATGCAATGATAGGCTAATCAATACCACAATGAAAGGAATTTTGAAGTGGGGATTGGGTCTGTGTGAGATTACAACCATATAAGAAAATATCTCTTAAAAAATAGTGAAAAAATAACAAGCTTGCACTTGTACTATAGTCCTTATAAGGTGTTACAATATATTGGTAGTGTAGCATATAATTTGGAGTTACCTATGCCAATAAAAATAGGTCTAATTTTCTATGTCACATGCTTGAAGAATGTTATTGGGAAATATTTATAGTAGAGACTCAATTACCATAACTTTATGAGGAGGGAAGAATACTTTTGGATTATATGAAATTCTTCAAACATACACCAAGAGGTTACATACAAGGGAAATCACACAATATTTGATAAAATGGAAGAACTCCCCAATCAAACATGTTACATGAGAAAATGAATATGTTGTGCAAAAGCATCCATAGTTGTTCAATTCTAAGGATAATGCTTCTTTTAAGGGGGGCATGCTATGTGCTTAATCCTATAGTATGCATAGGTTTATGTGTAGTTATCTTATGTCTATATTAACTCTTAATTAAATTATACAATCATTATTATAGTCATATATAGGAATTTGTGTCATCCTAAGTGTTATATTTAGGTATCTAAGTCAACATAGGTGGAAAAAATCCACCATAATTAGGTATATATAAAATTTAGAGGTAAATTTGTTATCATAATATTGCAAATTGTGTTCTCATTAGAGATATTTTAATTTTTCCCCCTTGAGGTGTATTGTTATTCTCAATTATTGTCAAGTGTTTATAATAAATTTCCTATTATATTCCTTTCTTGTGTAATTTATTTTATTACACATAGCTTGTGCATCTTTTTTTTTTTTTATAAAAGGCCCTTAGCCTATATATATATATAAAATAAAGTTTGTACATATAGTTTATATTAGATAGAGAAAAATTCTATATCAGTCCCCAATCTACCCATGAGATAACACTTTTGCTTACAATATAAATGGGAATACAAAATTTGATCATAGTTTTCCAATATTCGACAAATTCGAACAAAAAAAGAGTATGTGGATATTTTCTGGATAAACATCTTAAGCATTTCATCATTGCCCCAAAACTAGACTGCATGCAAAATGTCCAAAAAACTTCTTGCTGACGACCAATATGCTACTCCTCCATACGCTCCACCTGAACCAAATTCTTGTCTTGAGCCTTAGTCTCCTCTTGAACATGCGAACCATGAGCAAAAAATCCATTTCCTACAATTGGTTCTCTTTCTATTTGAACCCCATGAGCCAAGCGTGGGTGAGCTACAAGCCCATTCCCCACCATGTTGGTATCCTCTACGCCATTGTGAGTAAACCCAGACTCTGTGCAGTCTTCATTTGGAACAAAAGATGTCCCTCAATCTCTTGGTCTAGCAAGAGAAACATTTAGAGGAGAATGAGGGGAATGCACATTAAGAAAGGAAATAGCATAGTACTTCTCCTTAATTTCCATATCCATAGTCACACAAATTCTTTGACAATTTTTCCTTAGGGCATTCAATAATCTACTATCACTTTTATATTGCAAAGCCAGTTTGATAGAATCATAAACTTCCTCAATGCCATGACGATTCCTGATAAAATATCTAGGAAAAAAATCTCCTATATCCCCATCCCCATTGAAAATATTGTAACCTTGGATTGCAACTAAAACAACATTATTTTGAAGAAATTGGGGTTTGACAAATTGCTCTGCAATTGACATTAATTCTCATAGAGATTGCAATAAATCCATGATGTTTGATAGAAAAATAGAGAGCACCTGAGATGGGAAGATTATCCTTCTTGCACGTGGGCTTGTCACCTCCATCACAAGCACTATGCGAATAGCTTCCTCAACCCTAGGGAAATCCAAATTAAAAACCATATTCAAGCAGTCATGGGAAAGGTACTCCTCGAAGGGACGCTCCCAAGACTGCACCTTCATATTTACTCTGAGTGTAACACCCCGTCGTGCGAACCCCAAAGGATAACTAATGCAACAATTATCGCACAATTTTTTATTTTTTATTTTAAATGTAAACATACATGAGAAGCACATTAAGTTATGATGTGAAATTCATTTAAACAAATCCACTAACACTTATGTCCCTTGGGGTACACGAGGTGACATTACAAAACTAAATCCCATACAAGAACGATAACAACCGAAAGCCAAGAGAATAAACCATGATCAAATGTATGATTACAATAATGGCACATAGATTAAAATTCATCAATAAGAAACCATCCACTTAAGTAAACACAACATATAAAAGATCAACATAATGTCATACTCACTATCATCATAAGAACTCAATGGGGCATATTTCCACAGATACAACACATCAAATAACAACTACCATGGATCAATATCCACACAAGGTTTACCAAAGATAACACATTATGTATCAATTTCATTCTATTACAATATTCAGGAATTACAATAATAAAAAAGTGTTCCCCAACATGGACGGGAACCATATAACAAGATAGAATGATACAACTAAGCAGCCGAATACAAGTACCATAACTGGCTCCAAGATGGATACAACTCTAGAGTTGCCGCAAATGACACTAATCCACACCTCTTGATCCTTGACTGGGGACCCAATGGGGTGCTTAGCACGTTCCAGCCGATCACGTGGGTTCGAAGACCCACCCCCTCATGCTAAGGAGTTGACAAGAAAGAATCCTCGACCAAGATCATCCAAGTAGAGAGCAACAAGACTCAACGTCATACAAGAGTGACGAAAAACACAAAGATATTCACAACATCCATAAACCGCGACCAAAATCATGGCATCAATAGATCATAAAATAATAACATCAATAAATTACTTCCTAAACATAATAGTAATAAACATAACAAAAATAAGTCACAAAACATATCATCAATGGACCACTTCCAAAGGCTAGCAAAGTTAATAGATCATAAGGGGTACTAGGGTAGAGTGCCATCGCATAGTCCTACATGGGTTATCTTGGCCCTTCCTCTAGGCGTCGACTTCTCCTGACTGCTTGAGGCACCGGCCCCATAGGGTGACTCATACAGAGCCGTTAACCTCTCATGAGGATGAGGTAATGACCTTGCCAACTACGACCTTCTCAGTCCACCATTAGTCTGCAAAAGCCCTAATGGATAGACAATGCATCCATATTTATCTTATTAATGTTATTACTACCCAACCCCCTAAATTCTTTAATTAAGTTTTCACTTTTTACTCTAACTCTTGCGTGGGTTATCCTGGCTCTTCCTCCTACCTGAGGTGCCAGCCCCCACGAAGAGCCACTCCCCCTAGAGACCCGAACATAACCAAAACCAAGGATTGTACCAACAAAACAAAATATCCAATCTCAACTGAATACATGTGAGGCATTACCCATCCTGCCAAAATCATAATACAAAATTCCCATTTACATGGTACAACCCTTCCAAAACCACGATACCAACCAACTTGCCACAATAAGAGTAAATAAAAATAAAATAACAACTAACCATTGTCCCAAGCCTCTGGAAGACTAAAGTTCACAAAACCCTAAACGAGATTCTGAAGGCATACTGGGTTCCCACATCGATTAAGGCCAAAACAATAACACAACGATAATAAGGAAGCCAATTCAAATTTTATAAGAACCCATCATCCAAAATACAAATTAACATAATAATTTCCGCACACTTGTTATAATGAAAAAAAACCTCCTAAATTCAACAATTCATTTCATTTGCAACCAACCAATATGACTTAATTCATTTTCCATGGTATAATTTTGAAATAGCAAGTTTGATAATAAATCTATTACATAATTTGCCTTTTTTTTCCCCTAAATAAATTATAGTCACATATAAATTCAAAAATCACAAAATCAATAAATATATATATATATATATAAATGTTTCCATATATATATATATACATTTAAAATATTAAATCTTATGTATATATATATATATACATATAAAACATATATATATATATATATAAAAAATAATTCTGGTCTAATTGATTTTTTTGGGTATTTAATTAAACCCATATATATAAATATATATAAACACATATATATACATATATTATAAGAAAATAAAATAAAATTTAAAACCATATATTCAGGGGTGCGCACAGTCTTGGGACTGCACACAACAATCCATGAGACTGCTACGCCAACAGTCTGTGTACTGTCGCGGGCAGTTCCAAGGCTCTGCCGATAGGGAAGAGGGAAGGGTACGACCAGTCGTCCCTCCCTCAATCCCAACTTAATCTTTTTTCAATGCCGACGCAGTCGGCCCACAATTTTTAATTCATCTTTTTTTTTTTTGAAACATAATTCCTCACATAATTAATTATTTTTATTTAAAATAATTGCCTAAACACTATGAGAAGAAGATATATCTTTTCTTTTTAATAAAGGAGACTATCCTTCATGTAAAATAACTAATCTATAAAGGCTCACCAAGCAAAGGAGGAAATAATTTTTAAGGAAAATTTATCTTAAAAGGAAGTATCATGGTTTATTTACTTAAGAAGAAGATTCGAAGGAGTGTGGCTATTAATAGAATTCATTCGCATGTACATAAACTTGCATATATAAACATACGTAAATAATTATATATTTCGTATCACCAATATAAATTGAAATCAAAGTGTATTAGATAGCCACTGTAATAAATAAAAGCTATTACTAGGCATAAACCATGTGCCGAACATAGTATCGAGGACCAAACATAAAACTTTATTCATTTATGGGTCAGTAATCAAGCCAAAGACTAATCAAGCCTAAAGTGCATGCAAGGAGGCAAAACTCGCAGTTTAGCAAGAGAATTTGTTACACACAGCATGAGGAAAGTTTCATTGAAAAGGCATCAGAATTTTCAAGCAAAGAGAATATGTTTATACCAGTGCATAAATTAAATCAAATACTGAAGATCTGGAACAAACGATAAACTTTCTGCAAGAAAATAAACTAACTTCCACAAACCTGACACCGAGGAAACAAACTATAAAACAATGACGTTATAGAAGGGAGAGAGGAGATGTGAAATATGGAACCAAAGACAATACGCACAGACTATTTTGAACTGTGTTTTTCAGCCATCAACTCAATTTAATTACTAATAAATATTTACTTTCCATTTAAATTACTTAAAACAAAATCAAATAAATCTCAAAAGAATAGGAAATCTTTCTATCTTCTATATGATTTAACTCGAAGTCACATTATTCAATTTATATATACATATATATAAATACAAATTACTTTCCGTATTTAATCGATACTTTAATGGTGATAATAATAATGTTTATCTTTATTCAAACTTAAGTACAATTTTAATATTTTATCTTTTCTAATATTTCCTCACTTTTAAATTTATTAATTAAATTCAATCATTAAACAATAATTATCTTCCCTCGATTAATTCGTTTACTTACGATTATATGACTTTCATCTTTAAATAATTAACTTCCAATGATAATGCAATTACATTTATTATTAAATCTAATTCTTTATTTAATTCCAAATAAATCAAGTGACCTTATAATTAATTTTGATTAATCAATGCTGGACAATCTTAACTAAATCACATAAATTTCCGAAAGCAATAGCCAAGAAACCAACAAGACATCTCAAATCAACCAATCACACCTACACAAATACACTTTTAACAAACGAAAACAACTTGACCGCCAATAAACAACTTACTTGACTGCTAAGGACGATCGAAACGAAGGGGCATTACACTGAGATTCCATGGTTTAAAGGCCATCTTGCCACTTTTCACCACACAGATAGTCAACATACACAGAATAAGAGCTAAATGCAAACCTTCATATAATTACTAGATGAATTTTATTGTTTAAAGTGATCTTCTGTGAGAATGTAAATGAAATGGTTATATTCCTTGGTATTATGATTATATGCAAAGACGTCACATTTTTCCTTAAGTTCTAAATACAAAACTATAGGATTATTATTCATAATAAGATAATATATCATGTGGTATAAATATTTATTTAATGATTGGTTATGCAAGATGAGGCAATTTCATTATCTCAAGAAAAAACTTGGCTATATTGATATTTCGTAAATAGTAGATTGCTTTATCTTGTGAAATAATTATCAAGAATTCTAAATTACTTAGATTTTTTTAAATCAATTGTTATTTTAAAGGTTTTTATAAGAGCTATCCAAATGGTTAAGTGCCTATTTAGTCTTTTGACCTCCAAGAGTAGTCTAGTAGAAATATGAATAAGAGGTTGATTGTGGATGTGAGTTTCTAATCTTGAGTGTATCTATAATTATAGAATGAATTTAATGATTATAAAATAAACACCTAAGAACTTATGTCTACCAAGATGTTGAATGCCCTATGTTCATGAAGTAGAAATGTGTGAAATGAAGAGTCCAAGAGTGCCAAAAATGAGTTTTATGTACTCTAAAATCAAATGGACAATGATTCCAAATAATATTTTTTGAAATGATAGAGAATACACTAATAACCTTTTAAGAATTCAACTAAAATTAGAGATGAAATGGAAATAAGAAGCTATAAAAGAGAGGGGGGTTATTTAAGTGAGGGAAACACCAATACCAATAGCCTTAATAATTTAAGAAAATATGTCTTCCCTATATGGTGAATAGAATTTGTTTCAATAAAACTATCTCCCTCAAGAAGTAACCAGACACTAAGAATTAATGGTGCATATATGATCCTATAATCCTAGAATAAGGAATTCAAGTAACCAGAAACATCAATATGATATGAATTAATTATAGAAATCACAACATAATACAAATTGTAGCAATATTATAACCCTAGATTCATAAGAATGTTGAATAAACTATTGGAAATTATAGTGTTCACACCAACCAAGATAAAATTGAATAGAACTTAATCTCCAAAAACTCCTAATAATTTAATGCATATAGGAATGGAGAAAGGAATCCCAATAGTCACTAAGGTGGTTATTTTTAGTAAAGAGGTTAGAGAATGTTAGTTTCATATTTGATAATGGTTCATTAGATGATCATTATGAAGTTAATAAAGTTCAAACATCACCAAACTGGCTATTTATTTTATGTTCATACTATTGCAATAAATTGGCATGATTATGTAGACTCTCACATAGATACACTATCATTTGAAGAAAAATCATAATTAGCATTGGAAAAAAGGCTAAGGATAGGCTTAATGATCCCTAGGAATTATGCTATAGGAATGAACACTAAAATGATGCCAATTTGTAATGGTAAAATTGTTTTTTTTTTAATCAGTAATATAGGTTTATTATTATTAGAAATTTAAAAAAGAGATTACAAAATATTCTCCTGGCTCTCACCAGAAAGAGAAACAAATGAAGGACTCCACACCAAAACAAAAAACACCACAGAGTTACAATTACAACCATAAGACTATGAAACAGAACCTTTTAACAAGTCTACAATTTTGACCCGCAACTTGGCCTTCCCTTGGTCTGAGACCGAAGGACCATAGCAAAGCTTTTCTTTTTGAAATTCTTGTCTTTCCTCCCCTTGACGACTTTCCATCCATCTTCTACCTTTGAAGCCTCCTTCTACCAGTCCCTTCCCTTCACTGCAAGCCCATCTTTCGCCATTTCTACCTCCTCCTTCTGCCAAGCCTCAAATGCTTCCTGTTGCATCCATGATTCTTCCTCCATTGGTTGCTCATTTTTCCCTTCCTCCTCTCCACTACTTACCCCTTTTTCATTCATCTTTGCTAGGCCTAATTTCTCCCTACATTCCTGCATTTTAGCTCCATGATGAGTTTCCACTACTTTCCCTTCAATAGCTTTTCCTTCATCAACATCTTTCATGCTGGGCATCTCAACTAGACCTGTCCCCCCCAACGGATCTAAACCCCTGTTTGACTAAGGAAAATCAAATTTTCCCACCACCTCAGAAGTATCCTTAGCCTATTGTTCCATACTGCCACCCTGCTTTTCAACTGCATAATGCCTACATGAGACATCCTACCACCAAGTAGCTGGTTTAGTCCATCTGGGTTTTGAACAATGTGCAGCAATATGACTAGTTTGAAAGCATCTCCTGAAACATAATGGTACCCCTTCATAATCCAAGGGTTGTACCCAACACCCTTTGGAGGTTTTAATTGAAACCTCTTCTGGAAGTGTCTTTGATACTTCCATCCCCACCAAAATCTAGGCGTAAGTGGAGTGCAAAAGATTTGAAGAGCCCTCATCAATCATCAAAAAATCTCCTAGAGAATTTCCTATGGCCTCTAACCAAGACTCAAACCAAAAATGGAGAGGTAAGTTTGGGAGTCTTACCCATAGAGGGACTTTATCAAAAGTCTCTGTTGCAGGGTTGAAAGCCAAATGCCAGGGCTTCAAGGATAGAGCAAATTTCTCCTCCCAACTCCAGAAGAAATCACACAAAATTTTGTTTCTATCAACCACAATGAAAAAACCTCTGGAAATTGGGTAGATTTGGATACAACCATCTACAATGGGTTCCCAGTGCTCAGATATCCATTTATGTAAATCACATAAATGAGGCCAAAAACCCATGAATCTTCCTATCAAGCCTAAATTTGAAAACACTTGAACATTATGAATAACTTCCTCCTCAATCTCTTCTTACAAAGAGACCGACGGTTTATTTGCCTTAACCTCTTCACTAAACTTACCCGATGCCTAGTGTTGAGGCACCCCTGCACTTTCTCACCATCTACCTGGCATTCCCCTATGTCCTCCTTGGACCCCGACTCATCCCTGTGGCCCCTGCCTCCTGAGCTTTCCCTTGATTGTTGCCTTGAAGACTTCTGTGCAAAACCCCCATCCTCACTCTTGCGCTCTGTGAGAATAGAGTCATTGCAACCCTAGCACCTCGGCACAAACAACTTCATTTCTTGATGGGACCAATTCTTGTAATGGTAAAATTGTAGAGTATGAAATTTTAGTGATTATATGTTGGATGCTCAATTTATGTTAGCATCCAACCCTAACTGTTAAAAAATAAATTCAACACATTTCTTTATCCCATACCATAGAAAGTGATAAAAATATCTCGAACAAAGACTTCCTAGTTCTATAAATGTCTTGTAAAAATAAAATAACATTTTTTTTATATTTCCTAGACACTTTGGTGATAGAGGGACATTATATTTCATACTTAGTACTTAACAAGAAAAAAATTAAAATTAATCATCTTCTAAATACTAAAACAAAATGTCAAAATTAGATTAGAAAAATATCACATGCTATGAATACTTCCATGTTTGATACACTTTATTTGGAAACTATTCTTACAACTAGATCCAAATGATCTCAATATTAAGGGACATCTGGTGGATCACACTCTACATTTCTCATATTTTAAGTTATATGGTGTAATGATCTGTCACGCAAACCCCAAAGGACAACTAAGACAACTAATATTGCACAATTTTTTATTTATTTAGAGTTACATATAAGAAATGTACATTAAGCTTTTCCAATGCATGACATTCAATTAAATGAATACACTAATCCTCTAAGTCCTCTGGGGTACACGAGGAACATTACGTAACCTAACCCATAACGAATTGATAATGCACAAATTTAAAATTACATTACAAATCGTGACCAAGCATATATTAATAAAACCATACATCCATCATAATTCTAACATTAAAGCATTCGCATGTGATAACCCAATAAAAGCAAGATTAACTCAATCTCAATAACCATAAACATATATCATAATCATGAGTCTACAAGAAGCATATTTCCACAGATACAACATGTTCATATGACGATAACCACAATCACTAATCATATAAGGAATACAAAGGTACACTTATACATTACACCTGCTTCTAGTACATTACATCGATCAATCACATGAGTTTACATCATTATTTCCCAACACATGTGGGTGTAATACATCAATACATAAATATGACAAAGTAAAGAATATACATTTGATAATATAGTGAGCTCTGGAACAGTCTGCATTTGAGTAACATTGCATTGCACGAACGCTGACAGGGAACCCAATGGGGTGCATGGCACATTCCACCCGACTGCGTGGACCCGAAGGCCCAACCCCCTATGCCAGGAGTAGACAAGAAAGACCCACGATCCAAGACAGTCAAACAGATGACCACATGACCAAACCATAGAAGAGCAACCAAAACACATAATGTTCAACAACATCAAACGACTACAACAAGACGACTGCTTCCAGAGCCATACAAAGATAATGGCAAGGGATACTATGAGAGAGTGTCATCGCACAAACCTATTATGGGTTATCCTGGTTACCTCTCCATTGGCGCCGACCCCATCTATGGTTATCCTGGCTGCCCCTCACTGGGCGCCGACCCCATAGGGTGACACATGCGGAACCGTTAACCTCTCATGGGGATGAGGTAACGACCTTTCCAACCACGACCTTCTCATCCCACCCTTTGTCTGTGAGAGCACTAACAGTGTAGATGAGGTATCTAATTTATCTTTAACTATTGTTAACCTACCCAACCCACTAGTGTGTTTTATTAAGTTTTCACTTGTTTAATCAACTCGTTCATGGGTTATCCAGGCTGCCCCTTTGTGCGCCGCCCCCCATGAAGAGCCACCCTCCCAATAGCTCTGAACTAAGGCTCACAACAACGAGGGGTGTACCTCACATAAAAATCACAAAAAAAGTGCACGCGTGAGGCATGAACCGTTTCGCCAAAGAATCACAATGAAGCAAAATAACAACACAAGGTAACACCCACAAGAATTGAATCCAAGGTCAGATCATAAATTTTTGACAACACAGCTCTCCCACTACCTCTGAAAGCCTACTACACAAACTACCCTTGGATCCCAATAGGAAAAGTCTCCATGCTATGGGTTCCCACAAGACTAACTACCAAGGTTCATCAAATTGAAGGAAAATTCAAGGAGAAAAGATCACACTCACAAGGAAACATAAACATCCAACTTAATCCTCTTTTCACATTCAAGATGGAACCATCAAATTTGTTCATTAGTCCAACACAAATCTTGATGAATAAAATCACCTCCAAAACCAAGCAACCCCCCCCCCCCCAAAGGGTAGGCACATCGAAGAGAAAACATCAAAACAACCTTTAAATACCCGAATAAATTCAATATCCAACCCTAAAGAATAATAAGCAATTAAATACCTTCTATCTGTTCGTTCATTCAAAAGTGAATTAATATAACTAAGTAGTTATTTAAGCATAATTTCTAAATATCCCAACAAATATTTTAACACACACAAATTACTATCACTAACCAATGAAAAGCAATAAACTTCAAGGACCATATAAATCAACCAACTCCTATTAGGTTATATTAACCAATAGATAAATATCAACTATTATAGGGAAACGAGACCAATATCTCAACTCTAACATACTCACTAATATCTCGTATGAAATAAATCACAATTAGAAGGATAGAGTATCTTGTTATCACAATTTCACTCTCTAGCTATACCACTAATTCCCTTATGATATAATTATCATACAATATTAACAATCGTTCACATCAACTAAGCTACTTAGTGGTTTTCACAAATCTATCATATGTTGGATAAGAAGATAATCAACAACAGAATAATCTAATTTAACTTAATTAAGTCCTTCAATTATATAGATAGGCCAGTTTCCTCAAAATGTAATTAAATGAAGTTGACATTTTCCCTTAACCTAATTTAATTAAATCAATTAGATACTAATTCTCTTTAAGATTAATTTCCTAGATACTAATATTATAAAAAGAAGGGTATTTATTCACTTCATCTCCACAAATACTTACTACGTAGGATTAATAAAAGAATCTATCTTTACCTATAAAATACTCTATAAATATTCCTAAAGAGAGAGATTAGAAGGAAGATCATCCTAATAGTGAAGTATAACTAAGCTACATCCAAATGCAAACAATCATAAAGACCAAATATCACAATCAACGTTAACCACAAGGACTAACGAAAAGCCAATTTCATTTCATATACTTGTTTATTGCAAGGTCACTAAAATAATTTAAGCAATAGCATAAACATATATTTACAAAAGAATACAAAACCCCTACGTAGCCAATCTAATTAAGTATTATCTTTGACAAATAAAATTTCTTTTAATATCTTATTTTTATATTTTAACATATCGAAATAATTTCCTTTGTATACACTACAACCCTATCGCTATTATTTTAAGAATATATTACTACACATAAAACCCATTATAATTTTTCCTATATCTACGTACCTTTCATATTCCACTGTTATGAGTAATAATTATCCTAAACCATGTTATTACATTCTATTTTCTAAAAGGAACACAATTAAATAACGTAATTTATTTTTCCGCATTCATCGATAAACCTTAACTAAACAACCAAATAACAAATAATGGAGATTATATAAGACAACCATTTATTCGTTCATTGTTATCTAATCTCATTGAATTGAAAGAATAATTCTCAAGCACGATTAACCTAGTCTATTAATTTAAACCAAACCATACAAATACCCAAACACACTTAAACCTAATCTTTTTCTTTAATCATTATTACCCATTCCAGAAAAAAACAATTTAACTAATCAATTTACATTCATTAAGAAATTATTAAAATAATTAATGAGACTAAGGCCATCTTCTTTATTTATATATATATATATATATATATATCTCAAT
Source organism: Sequoia sempervirens (assembly GCA_007258455.2). Classification (NCBI taxonomy): domain Eukaryota; kingdom Viridiplantae; phylum Streptophyta; class Pinopsida; order Cupressales; family Cupressaceae; genus Sequoia; species Sequoia sempervirens. The sequence continues at coordinate 455,699,181 of VDFB02000017.1, forward strand.
TTACAAAAAAAAAAATACTTGTTATCTTAATTGGTACATATGCATACATATCTACAAATAAATACACATAAATATTTGATTGACCTAACTGAGCTGATCTAAATGTACTCAAGCCAGAGCATAGGCTGTCAACACAGCAAGATGAAGGACACATGAAACAACATGGACCAACAGGGCACACTCTAGAAGTATAAGGATGACCCTAGAAACTTTCAACAAATGCATTCAACTATCAATGGGGCGCACTCAAAATTCCTAACTAGAAAGTTTAGGAGAATTCAGAGAAGAAACAAACGGCTATGGTGACTCTTGACTCCACCAACCACCAATTATGTAAGACGTATTCCAAAAAAATAAAACCATTGACAAAGAAATCATAATGTTCTCAGTATCGAAACCAACATACAAAGTGTCCAACAAGTAATACACAAAACAAATCCTAGAACAAGGAAATAGGCGCGTCTTCAGCCTTGAAGGTGATACGGCTTACTCATAGCACTACATGCAGAGTCGAATGCCCACCTAAACCTACCTATAGAATATAAAATTCTCCACTACAAAATGCAATGGAGGAAGTGATGAGAATATCCATCCTTTACCCAAGAAGATGTAACATATTTCAAACCTCATAACAATATATATGAATTCCAAAGAATGACCTATGTGATCGATTCCTAGCCAAAAATGGCGAGCTGGGTGAAGGAGAGGGCACACGAGTTGAAGAATTTTTCCTTGACGAAAGAGGGCAGCAGGGTGTTACCCGATCCAAGACCTTTACTTTATGTCATTACAATTGTTAAGAAATCACTGAGTATAATCTAATTATCATGTTAAATCGTTTTCCAAGATTGGTACAAGAGAAAACTGTTTGAGGGAGATGAGGACCGTTTCCATCAACACGTTATTCTTATGAGTAATACTGGTGATACTAAATGACACAATTAGAACCATAGACTTGCACTATGCATGCACGCAGGCAGGCCAGTATGCAAAATGAATAAGCACAGGCAACGCACTTGGTTTGTTTGACAATATGCATGAACAAGTTGATGGAATCATTCTATAATACATAGAACGATACAAATCGTTCAACAATAACCAGTAACACAGGACCATCATCAAGCCCTGAACGATCCTTATTGTTCGACTCTTTATACATGAACCATGAAACGATATGGTTGGTGACTATGTGGTGAATATCATGGGTTTTTGGATGAACAGATCATGGTCACGCACTTGCACAACATCACCGACATCGTTTATTATTTCATGCGCTACAAGAAATGGGCAGGCTGGCAACCAAGCACAAGGGCCGCTTCAAGGAAATCTAAAGCAGCGAGACACAAATATTACCAGCAGCAAAGAACATGACCAAGAAAAGCAACACCAATTCCAGAGAGGGAGGTACATGTGTAAGTATCTACAAACTAATAATATGTTAGATGATTCAGAAGGTGAACAGGAAGAGCAACATCATTTCTAATTAAGAGATGCTCAATATTGAATCTCAGTCCATACCTTTCTTTTCAGCAAAATCCAACCGAAGTCGTGGTGTGGAAGCGACTTGAATTCAGAAACAGATCCTCCCCCATGTAAGACCACCTTCTGTATAATTCAAGCTGTATTTCATTCGATAAGCCAGAATACTTGCAGGCTATGAGAATTTTTTTTCTTCCAGAACCCCAAAATCATCCCCAAAAAACTCCCTTTCCAAAGTTAACCCATAATAAAATAAAGATAGAGAGATTTTCGATTTCTTTTAGAAGACAAAATCGGGCAATAAAACCAAAAATAAAAAAAGTTTCCTGATCAATGTTCTGTTTGAAGTCATGCATGTGCACGCTTTTAGCCTTTTCCCATCTCTTTCCATCTTTTTACACTTTAGACCATAGATCTTATCTCTTATCTTTAGTTTAAAATCAAATTTACTTACCATATTTAATTAGTTAAAATCTAATAATAATAATAATTTATCTTTATTTATTATTTTAACCATTAAAGCTTTTAAGCACCTTATTTAATTTAAAATAATTATAATCTCCTTTTTATAAACATACCTCTTTCAATTTTCATTTTAATTCAACGATTAATATTTAGTGATATCATTTCACAAACTTAGTTCATTTAATTAACATTTACTTCCAAATAATTTAAGCTAACATATAAATCAATTTTAATTTAATTACATTGATTAATCAAGGTTAATCAAAATGTTAGCTTATCACATAATTCGAAGTCAATTAAACAATGTAATCACGAAACCAACATGACACCACCATGCATCATACTACACTTACCCAATTGTCACGAAAGCCAAAAGTAGAGGGGCACTACATCCTCCCCCCTTAGCATCGACTTACTCCTGGAAGTCGATCACAAGCATAAGGACAATAACACAACAACCAACAATTGTGTCAACAATCAAAACAACATTAATTAAGGAAACAAAATTAAACAACCCAAAAGAAGAATGATACCAAAATAGGAATGGGGTTTCAATAGACGACATCATCAACTTAGAGACGGGGTGATAGACTAGATGGTAGGACTTTCTTGTCAACTCTATTTTCAACTTCATACCCATTAGGATTTATGATGCTCGCCCAGTCCTGACAGTGCAGGTGGAGTCAAGGCTTGGTACCTGCAAACCTGCATAAAAGAAAACATTGTATACAATATATATATATATATATATATATATATATATATATATATATATATATATATATATATATATATATATATATATATATTCAATTACAGCCACACTGTGAGAGGACATTACAGTGTAGTAGGGCACTTGCGAGCGAGTGATACTACACTGTCCCTCTCACCAGACTACAAGCAATAACCACATCATCCAGAACAATTCTAATAATCAATTCATCTTGTAAATAATCTGCTACTTAACAGTCAGGAACATAATCACATAATGATCATAACCATGAATCTACATCATGTACTATATCATAAACAGATCACTGCTTGTTATTATAAGTATTTACCCCTAAAAATACCAATTACATTACATACTAAGGTGGACACATAACACATTAGTACCAGTTATTCAAGCTGATTCTTTACCTCAAAATACTACACTTCCATAAAATCACAACATTTTTAGCAAAAAGGTAAAAATTTACACTTCAGTTTTCAAGAAAAACATAATTCATTCCTCCATAACACAACATCAGATAAGAGTTTCACAATTATCCCAGTCAACTACAATGTCAACCCATCAAACCAAAAGGGGTACACAAGCACCAATAAAGTCTTAAGGTATCTAATACATCCGAAAAGCTTTCAATACAAAGGTGACTACTCACTATCAACCAGAGGATACTCTTCTGGGTCCTCATCAGAGTCCAACATGACCTTTTTAGAGGAGGAATAATGTGCTCGTAGGCACTCTTTCTCCTCTTTCATCAAATTGGGAACATTGGGTCCACACCCCAATGACCAATCTCGAACTGCCGAGGGTTTCTTTGTCAGAACAATATGCTTAGATTATGTGATTTTCCTTTCTCTTTCTATCTTAGTCTGAACAAGGGCATGCACCAAGGTCTCATCATCGGAGATATCTTCTAGCGATTGGCATACTTGCACCCTCTCTAGATTCGGTTGCTCTGGGTTTTGACCCTCACTTCCCAGGTATTTATGAGAACCCAGACTTTCCCCACGTTCAATGTCATGAGAATGTTGAGATAAGGTACTTTGGTGGTTAGTATTTTGGCTGCCACCATGTCTTCTGCCATGACCTCGCCCTTGACCTCTAGGCATCCTACACACACCACCAAGGGAGAAAAGAGTCACAAGGATGAAGCAAGGTGACAAAAGAAAACCAACACAAAATACCAAATTAATCACAAACTCATCATATTCACACACAACACACAACACATGACAACACAAGGGTCCTTAATGCATCCCCAACAAGAAGGATATCAGTGCATTGCGCACTACACCGAGGGTCCTATCCTCTCCACCGATTTCCTACACTATGGAAACAACTACCACCTAAAGAAGATCTAGGGTTGCATACAAGGATGATGCAAGAGGAAACAATGTCTCTTAGATTCAAGAGTTGAGCGCATCGTTACCATAATGGGCTCCATTAACTTGGGGTACCTAGTGTTTGATAACCTGGCTCTGATACCAAGTTGTAATGCTCCATCGCGCAAACCCCAAAGGACAACTAAGAAAACTAATATCGAACAATTTTTTTTATTTAGAGTTACATATAAGAAATGTACATTAATTTTTTCCAATGCATGGCATTCAATTAAATGAATACACTAATCCTCTAAGTCCTCTGGGGTACATGAGGAACATTACGTAACCTAACCCATAACAAATTGATAATGCACGAATTTCAAATTACATTACAAATCGTGACCAAGCATATATTAATAAAACCATACATCCATCATAATTCTAACATTAAAGCATTCACATGTGATAACCCAATAAAAGCAAGATTAACTCAATCTCAATAACCATAAACATATATCATAATCATTATCATAATCATCAGTCTACAAGAATCATATTTCCACATATACATGTTCAGATGATGATAACCACTATCACTAATCATATAAGGAATACAAAGGTACACTTATACATTAGTACACTTGCTTCTAGTACATTACATCGATCAATCACATGAGTTTACATCATTATTTCCCAACACATGTGGGTGTAATACATCAATACATAAATATGACAAAGTAAAGAATATACATCTAATAATATAGTGAACTCTGGAACAGTCTGCATCTGAGTAATGTTGCACTGCACAAACGCTGATAGGGAACCCAATGGGGTGCGTGGCACATTCCACCCAACTGCATGGACCCGAAGGCCCAACCCCCCGTGCCAGGAGTAGACAAGAAAGACCCACAATCCAAGACAGTCAAACAGACGACCACATTACCAAACCATAGAAGAGCAACCAAAACACATAATGTTCAACAACATCAAACGACTACAACAAGATGACTGCTTCCAGAGGCATACACAGATAATGGCAAGGGATACTATGGGAGAGTTTCATTGCATGGCCCTATTATGGGTTATCTTGGCTACCTCTCCACTGGTGCGTCTTCAGCCCTAAAGGTAATATGGCTTACTCATAGCACTACATGCAGATTCAAATGCCCACCTAAACCTACCTATAGAAGATAAAATTTTCCACTACAAAATGCAACAGAGGAAGTGATGAGAATATCCATCCTTTACCCAAGAAGATGTAACATATTTCAGACCTCATAACAATTTGAATTCCAAAGAATGACCTATGTGATCGATTCCCAACCAAAAGCAACGAGTTGGGTGAAGGAGAGGGCGCACAAGTTGAATTTTTCCTTGACAAAAGAGGGCAACAGGGTGTTTCCTGATCCAAGACCTTTACTTTATGTCATTACAGTTGTTAAGAAATCATTGAGTACAATCTAATTATCACGCTAAATCATTTTCCAAGATTGGTATAAGAGAAAACTATTTGAGGGAGATGAGGACCATTTCCATCAACACATTATTCTTATGAGTAATACTAGTGATACTAAATGACACAATTAGAACCATAGACTCGCACTATACATGCGTGCAGGTAGGCTAGTATGCAAAATGAATAAGCACAAGCAACACACTTGGTTTGTTTGGCAGTATGCATGAACAAGTCGATGGAATCATTCTTTAATACATAGAATGATAGAAATCGTTCAACAATAACTAGTAACACAGGACCATCATCAAGTTCTAAACGATCCTTATTGTTCGACTCTATATACATGAACCATGAAATGATATGGTTGGTGACTATGTGGTGAATACCACAGGTTTTTGGATGAACAAATCATGGTCATGCACTTGCACAACATCATCGACATCGTTTATTATTTCATGCGTTGCAAGAAATGGGCAGGCTGGCAACCAAGTACAAGGACCGCTTCAAGGAAATCTAAAGCAGCGAGACACAAATATTACCAAGCAAAGAACATGACCAAGAAAAGGAATGCCAATTCCAAAGAGGGAGGTACATGTGTAAGTATCTACAAACTAATAATATGCTAGATGATTCAGAAGGTGAACATGAAGAGCAACATCGTTTCTAATTAAGAGATGCTCAGTATTGAATCTTAGTCCATACCTTTCTTTTCAGAAAAATCCAACTGAAGTCGTGGTGTGGAAGAAACTCGAATTCAGGAAACATATCCTCCCCCACATAAGACCACCTTCTGTATAATTCAAGTTGTATTTCATTCAATAAGCCAAAATACTTGCAGGCTATGAGATTTTTTTTTTCTTCTAGAACCCCAAAATCATCCCCAAAAAACTCCCTTTCCAAAGTTAACCCATAATAAAATAAAGATAGAGAGATTTTTGATTTCTTTTAGAAGACAAAATCGGGCAATAAAACCAAAAATAAAACAAGTTTCCTGATCAATGTTCTATTTGAAGTCGTGCATGTGCATGCTTTTAGCCTTTTCCCATCTCTTTCCAACTTTTTACACTTTAGACCACAGATCTTATCTCTATCTTTAGTTTAAAATCAAATTTACTTACCATATTTAATTAGTTAAAATATGATAATAATAATTATTTATCTTTATTTATTATTTTAATCATTAAAGCTTTTAAGCACCTTATTTAATTTAAAATAATTATAATCACCTTTTTATAAACATACCTCTTTCAATTTTCATTTTAATTTAACGATTAATATTCAGTGATATCATTTCACAAACTTAGTTCATTTAATTAACATTTACTTCCAAATTAATTTAAGCTAACATATAAATCGATTTTAATTTAATTACATTGATTAATCAAGGTTAATCAAAATGTTAGCTTATCACATAATTGAAGTCAATTAAACAATGTAATCATGAAACCAACATGAACCACCATGCATCAGACCACACTTACCCAATTGTCATGAAAGCCAAAAGCAAAGGGGAACTACATATGGAGAAACAAACTAGAAAAATAAATTGTGTAAAAAAAACATTTATAATCCATGTATTCCATAATTTTTATGATAAGAAATAAGATGTATGCATTCCACGATTGATAACATTAGATTAACACATAAATGTAATTCATACAATATGATCAAGTTATTCATTACATACATTAGAGCATGAAGACATAACTCAAAATAATGATATCACTTCACCAACAATTTATTGTAGAATCAACTTTCTTTAATGCTCGAACTTATAAAAATATGTTTACATAGGCTTGTGATAGGCTCATATACTAGATGTATGTCATTAATTTCCTTACAAAGTTATGACCCTTGTGGAATTTGGATATATTCAAAACATGTTAGATGATCAAGCATGGTAGGCCTTCCATCCTATAGAGGAAGCTTGGACCACCTAGATCCAAGAAGTCAAAGTAAAAGTGCAAGAACCCATATATTGATGTAGGAGCATCCAGGGGTACCAAGAAATATTACACACCTAAAAGGAAATTTATTTTATTTTCTTGATTTTTTGGCGTGTTGTTGGTTTTGCAAGCATGTGAATTCTTGTCCCCTTTCATCTTCAACTCTTTCATATGGGACTCCTTTTCATAAATCAATAATATGCTTTAAAGTTAAATTGTAATGTTGTTACAAATGTTGAAAATTAAAAATTATGCTTGGGAGCCAAAGTCCCATGCACAGGTCTATGTAAATTGATTTTTTATTTATTTGTGTAAACGATGATTTTGGTAACCCTATTGGACACTTACCCTTCTAGGATCTTTCACCTAAAAGGGAAGGAATAGGGTTAAAAATCTATGTAAACATTCAAAGATTAATGTAAAGAGGGATGCAATTATGTCTAATTATGATGTACTAATGCACTAATCTAAAAATGGAATGATATTATGATGCAAAAACCTAAGAAATGCCAAGTGCTGGAAAACACAATGTGATATGCAGAAAGATGAAATAAATACAATAAATGCAAAACATAAGTTATGCACCTAAAAGTGACTTTTTGTTGATATTTTGGCTTTGAAAATAAGAGGTTGTCTTCAACAAGTTTTCAACCTATTATTCAATGATTTCCAAGCCTTCAAAGTACCTAAATCTGCAAACACACAAAGAAAGAAAGAGAAATGTTGAATGTTATGGAATAGGGGTTTTCCTTGGTCAAACCCTTTTAGGTAATTAAACCAAATGAAGAAATAAGATGGAGCATGAACATGAAATAATGGAATTTAGTACCTTGCCATGATGATGGATCTTGAATTGCTGCAATAATGGATGAAAATTCTTGCTCTTGAATGCTATCTTGAATGCTTGATTCTTGCTTGCTTGACTTGATGATATGAATGAATTGCTTGGATAATGGATTGATGAAAGGTATCCTTTTATAGAGGAGAGTTGAGAATAAGGATCATGATCAAGGGCCAAGATTAAATTAGAAAATAACTTAATCAAGGGTGGAGGTTAATTGAGAGAAGAAAGACACAAATAGATAGACTTGAGGTGGAAGATAAGATTGGCACAGAAAAAGAGGTTGTTGGAGAAAATTAAATAATAAAAATTATTTTAATTTAGGTGGCCAACATAGGAAAAATAAATAAAATAATAATTTTATTTATTAAAAAGAAAGGTGAGAACAAATAATTAAATAATTAAAAATAATCGTTTAATTATAGAGGAAAGGAGTGTTAAACATTAAATAATTAAAAATAATTATTTAATAGAGAGGGAAGGGATAATTAAATAATTGAAATAATTATTTGATTGGGGAGATAAAGAAAGGATAAATAATTAAATAAATATAACATTTATTTAATTAAAGAGAGAAAAGGCTAATGAATAATTAAATAATTGAAATAATTATTTAATTATAGAAGAAGAGGGAAAAACTAACTTTTGAATTAAAATAATATTTAATTCAAAAGTGGGGGAAAGGACAAAATATTAAATAATTAAAAATAATTATTTAATATTGGAGGGAAAGTGGGGAATAATTAAATAAATAATATTTATTTAATTATAGAAGAAAAGGGTAATGAATAATTAAATAATTTAAAATAATTATTTAATTATAGAAGAAAAGGGAAAAGCTAACTTTTGAATTAAAATAATATTCAATTCAAAATTGGGGGAGAGGAAGGACCATTAGATTTAAATGCTTAATAAAAGTCTAGAAAAGTGTGGAAGCGATTTGCAACACTTTACAACACCTTTACAAGACATGTATTTTATTCATTTTGTTAGGGCCCAAGACCTAATGTGGATGTGTAAAACACCTCACAACACTAGACCAAGGCGAAGTGAAGTCCAATTTACCATCAATTATTCACATTTCAAGCAAAGTATACACTTTTTGGCGACACAATTTATAATTCCCACGAATAAAGAAGAGTGGAGAAATTAATCATTGCAGGTAGTGCTTGGTGCCTAGGAGTGAAGGTGTTTGAATAAGATAATGGAGGTCATTTTAGGTAAATTTCTAGATTTTTCTTGGAAAAACATTGAAAAGGCCAATTGCATGAATTACCATGCCAAAATGGGAGAGGAAGAGATTTGAATGGAATTTTGGGGAGAGGAAGATTGTTTGGGTCATAACTATGAGACACAGTCTCGGTAAATTGGGCATAAATTTCTCATATCATAACGAAATGGAAAAATTCAAAATGTTACAAAAATTTGGGAAGGAGGCGCATAAAATCCAAAAAATATTTTAAAAGATTCATATGAATGAGGGACTAGTGATAGGTAGAAAGTGATAGGTTTTAGAAGCTTTGGGATAGAAAAAAGAGAGGAAAAAGCAAGCAGAAGTGTGAAGGAGAGCATCTGGGTGCCCATTCTCCATGCTATGAAGTTGGAGAGGTGATGTTTCTATTGTTTTGATAATATTTGTATCTAATTTCTGAGTCTTGTAAATTATATTTATAATAAGTTGAAGGAATTCTTGCATGTAGGATTGTTGCAAGGAGGATTTGATTTTCTCAGTGTGTTGTTAAAATTGAAGATTTGATCATTTTTTGCAAATGCTTACATTTTTTAAATGAGAGTGTTTGTGGTGTTATGGTTGCTTGGATAGGTTGTTTGAAAAAACCCCCCATCCTTGTACTGCATCAAATGGTATTAGAGCCAGAGGTTTTGAGTGCATAAGCAAATCATCGAATGAGAGGTGGCTTATGCTAGGACTTGTAACACCCCGCCACAAAACCCTAGAGGACAACACACTATAACACCTAAAAATGGATTTTTTTTTTTTGAAAGTGCAATATTCACAAAATCACAAATGAAACAACAATTTGTTCTCTAATCTAAGTCCTCTAAGGTCTGTGACTACGCTACTTGATTCCCATTAACAAAACTAGCAAGTACAAAAAATCATTACGTTAACAAATTACATCTAACAATAAGGATTTCATTTAATCATCACATTTACTCGATCAATCAATATGAAATAACCATTACAGGTGATCAATAGATATCATTTAGAATCAATCCATTTAACATATATCATAGCATCTTTTACATTATTCATTACAAAAGAGAGTTCAACATTTATTTACATCATCACATTGTTACATTTGAACACAATGTCTCCTCGTATACATGTGAGGAGAGTACATCAAAAGTAAAATAAATGATACAATTGTTTTCAATACAATACAATACAAGTACATGTGAGAAAGATCACTCGAATTGGGACAAGTGCAGTATTCCACATCGTCAAGAGCAGTCACCACGAACACAAACCACAACAAGGGAACCCAATGGAGTACAATGCACATTCCACCCAACCATGTGGAACCCAAAGGTCCACCCCCCATGCTAGGAGATAACACTTGGTCCAACATAACAACAACAAGACGACCACGACTGACACAACAAGGCTAACAAAAAACAATTGACATAACAAAAAAAACACATCACAAAAGAATATACATTGCTTCCAAAGGACATCACATACTAAGGGAGAGAACAAACAAGGGAATACTAGTTTTCAGAGGGAAGAGTGTCATCACACGGCCCTAGCATGGGTTGTCCTAACAGCCTAGATGTCAACCCCCATCCTTGGGTTGTCTTGGCAGTCTAGACGTCGACCCCCGTCTATGGTTGTCCTGACAACCTCTCATAGGCGCCAACCCCATAAGGTGACACATACAAAACCAATCTTCCTTTCGTGAGGAAAAGGAAGTTGGTCTTGCCAACCAAGCCTTCTCAACCCATCCTTAGCCTAAACGAGCACTACAAACATGGGTGAGACATTCACTTGTCTTGATTAATGTGTAAATTACCCAACCCCCTTAATTCATTTCAAGTTATCATTGAGTTAAGAAACTCCCACATGGGTTACCCTAGCGCCACTTTGTGCGTCAGCCCCCATTGAGAGCCACTCACCCTACTAGCAACTAGGAGACCCAATAAAATCAACAGGGTAAAGCCATCATGTTCATAGAACGAAAAATCACAAAAGTATATAACCCAAGCAAGGCATGGACCATCTCGCTCTCCACACAACTGTAATACAAATAAGGAGTGCATGGCTAAAGATCCGCATGTACCCATTTCCAGGACATAATCAATCATTTCCAAAATGAAATAATCATAAGAGAAACATCATGCAGAAAAAATCCCCCTAGCCTCTGGAAGACATCCCTTAACTCAAAGAACTCCCACTTAGAACATTCACCACAAACATCTCCATTATCAAGAACTAACACAATAACATAAACTCTCAATAATCAACACATATCCATCACATGCAATCAATCAAACAAAACATTACAACATAAATACTCCTTAGTTGAAACATTACTTCCATTTTGAACAATAACCAATATTCCCCCAAATTCCACTAATCAAACACATTACTCGATATAAACAATCAATCAAACAATATAAGAGAGGCATTATTTTCACATCTCACATTACTCTTTAACTTAATTACATAATATACTTAATTGGATCCTTTGCACATTAATTCATAAGTAATAGTATTTACTCTAAATAACCAATTATATAGGGAATCTACGAGACATTAAAACATATTAAGATTTTAAGTAAGAAAGTTATAACGTGCAACCCTACATATATGTTTAATAATTCACTAATAATATTAAGAATAATTTAACTATAATTTCCTAGCTTCAAGAATATCTTATCGCATGATAGGGGTGCCCTTCCACGCTTAAAAAATCAACTTAGAAATCTAAGGGTAAACAGATCTTGGTATAATACAAACATAGTATGGTTCCTAATCTTCTACTACTAAATAGTCTTCCTATAAAAGTTTTCTTTAACTCTTGTTATATCTACATCCATATTTCTCTTCACCTCACATCAGGTACGTGTCAACATTCTTTACTAAGAATATTAAAGGTCCATGAAGCTAAATATAATTTATTTCTAGAAGTTCCTTGTGACATTCAAGGTTTACCCTTAAGATAAATTTAACACCAAGAAGTAAGATGTGGTAAATATAGAAGAGCATGGACAAAGAGAGGTCAGAGCATGTGAATAGATCTAAGTTTGACCAGAAGTTATGAGATAGGAAAATTGATAAGTCTCTACAAACTTCTACATTGAAGAACTTCACACTGAACCTCCTCAAGAGTAATGAAAACATTATTTGTTTAAAACTCAGAGACATTGTGATCTAATCCATTACTTAAATGATGTACAAAACATCCCACCCCCTTTGAAATTCTACTCAAATCTAAATTATGTAAACAAAACATTATATGAAACTCATTAAAATCAGACATTAAAATCCCTATTCCATGTTTCGAACCTTCCTATAAAACATTTTCTTACACACACTAAACAGATACAAATGTTTGACAACTCAGCATTCAATATAAAGCTACAAGAAAAGTACACCATTAGATAGTTCATCTAATTCAACCATTCTTCTAAGTTCAAAATTATTCTAAATGCTCGTTTATTCTATACATCATCCCTCTTTACTCTCGTCATTTCTAAGTTCTATTCTCTATACATCTTTTAGTTAAAAAGTAAACCATTCTTTTCTAGCACCTTTATTAACAAACAATCATTATTTAATTCAAACCTAGTTATATATATATAAACTTTAAAACGAACTATTGTTGAAATACCCCACTCCTACTTTTATTAAAACAATATTTATATACTCTTACATACACACGCACACACACATATATATTTATACACATGTATATACATATATATGTGCATGTATGTAATGTAAGTGAAACATACACTATACATGCCTATCGGCCACGAAGAACGCCCATATCCAGCGTATCACCCAAATAAAATGCCAACAAATACATATGCATCGAATTCCAGTCATGGATATATATATGCATACAGAAATTAAATTACTCACACAAAAAAAGGTAAATCAATGCCCATGCATTGAAAATATTACCTAATCTGGCAACTATACAGGTGCAAGAGGGTATCAAATGACAAGGCACTTTATATTCCTATCACCACGCAACACAACACATTACCTAATAATTAGCATCTAAACTAAATTGAAGCCGATTGAAACTAATCTTACACAAACACAACACATTTCATAACAGTCGACATCTAAACTAAACTAAAGCTGAATGAGACTAATCTACAGAGACTTAGATGGCCAAAGCACTAAGTTATAATGCATGAGGAACAATCGAATCACATAAAAGTGGAGTCTAGACAACAAGCAATCTGTTTGATAGAATGCCAACCTCAGTACTCAACTAATGGCGACACAGATGAAACTATCAGAGCCAAACTCGAACTATGTGCAGTGTATATCAACAGGAATAACATGCCTAAAATCGCCATTGAATACCATGGATAAAGCAATAATGTAAATTCAAAAACCTTCAATATCAAATTCCAGGTTAGAAAATAGAGTCTGACAAAGTAAACCCTATAGTGAGGCTGCACCTAAGGTTTGCAGAAGATTGGTGTAAGACCGAATTTTCCCAATTAGAAAGCGAGTTCATCGAATTAAATAAAAGAACAAGATCTTACTTTCGAATACGCTGCCAAGAACAAGGTTCACCACCTCTAACAAAGGCTTAAGGAGATCAATTCACTTTCTTAAGACGAGTTAACATTACTTAGAAATCAAGCTTCACTATCTAGGAAGAGATCAAGCCTGAGTTTTCTATACTAGACACCCAATGGGGCTTTCCCTGGTCAAGAATATGAATACCAATATAAGAGGTCTCATAATGGGCCTTTAGAATCAACAACACACCCAAAGTGCAAACAAAACCCACCCAAGAGGTATTACATTCATAAAGGACTCCAAGATTGGATGCAAGATCAACATTCGTCACCTGATGTAGTGGCACATCCCATCATCTTGTTAGTAATAGAACATTTTATAAAATGAAATCATAGTTTAAGGATTACCAATTGAGGGAGAAAGATAGACATCAAAAAGCATACAAGCAACTTGACCATTTTCAAAGTAAGTTGATCATAGATTTTTTTGTCTCAAAAGATATTGCAATAAAGCTAAAAAAAATTTGAGTACTTAAATAATAGACCTGGAGAGTGCAACAAGAGAATACCGACCTTTGGCTATGTACACATTGATGATGAATGAAGGGCTTAAACTTTGACTCCTAGCCCTTGATTTACTTGGCTCCCTTGCATTCCTGAGCGCTGACAAGAAATCATGCTTCGATCTCTCTCTAAGCCTGCACAATCCCTGTGACAATGGTCTCCACCCAGAAAACCCAGAAACCCCAGCCTCCCAGAACAAGATCAACTATTCACAGGCAAAACTAGATTTGTTTCTTTCTTTTTCTTTTTCTTTTTATAGTAAAAATCCCCTTTCTTGAAGCAAATTGACTAATTTATTTACTACCCATAATGTTCGTTACTGCATGCCATTTTAAATTTAATTATTTTACTTTCTTTTCCCAACTACTCATTACTTCCACTCCTCAATCTGTTATTAATAAAAATCTCATTATTTAATTTCACATCATAAATCCACTTTTAAAATATTTAATTTATTAATTTCAACTTATCTTTTAATTCTATTTGTACCATACTTTAATTAATATATTTATTTTTAATATTTCTTTATTAAATCATAAATTTTAATTTATTTAAACCAAATAAAATATTAATAACATTTTATTTTATTTGAGCCACAAATGTATTAAAACATTTATTTAATTATCAAAATACCTTTTAACCTCAATAATCTTATATTTTAATATAATAATCAATCAAGTACAAATCAACCCAAATTAATCAAAGGAACAGATTACCAAGCAATACCTAACTTCAAGCGATACAGACGACAATACAACAACAATACTGACAAACCAATACAAACTGACCACACTAACAGGGTGAAGCGCGAAGGGGCGCTACAGGACTAGTGGGTGGATAGAAAAGCACAGTAAAATTGTCTAAGAAGTTCAAGAGAATTGTTGCAGGTGTGCAAGGAGTCCTGAGCAATTGAGGGCCAAGAGGGACAAGCCATGGAAATGTAGAGCATGTGAGTTGAGGTGGGCATGAGGAGACCCACAAGAATATTGTTCTGGGAACAATATTGGGAGAAGGTAGAAAATGAGAAGTTTGAGAAGATGGGACAAATGGTCCATGATGAAGTGAGAAATATTAAGACGAGGATGTATAAATTGAAGAAGAATATTGGCAAAGATGAGAGGATATTGGTGAAGAAAAGTGAGAAGAAGAGTAGAGAAAACGAGTGTTGCAACTTAAGAGAGAAGGAAAAAGGAGTGAGAGAAACCCCTATAAAGGATGAAGAAGATAGTTTGATTGTAGCAGTAGAAGCATGTATTTTGGAAGACATAGAGGAGAAAAAGCATGCAATGGTGGTATAGATTGAAGAGCACAACAATGCTACGACAGACAGTGATAATGAACAAGGATATTTGCATGCTAAGGGACCAAAATTTGATGAAGAACTTGGAAAAAATGAAGGGAATCTCCTATTGATAAAGGAGATGGAAAGAATAGATAGGTGGTTAAGAGGAGATTTAAATATTGAGGAGATGAAGATGGATACAGAGGATAAATAAAATAAACAAATTGCAATAGATGATGATGAGGTAGAAGTTCTAGTAGCAGAGGAAGAGTATAATGAAGACATGTTGGTGGACATGAAGCATCAAATTGATGAAGAGATAAATTTTGATTTTTCTACATTAAGTGATGAAAAATTTGATGTGAATTTGCATAAGGAGTTATTGCAAGAAGATAGAAAGAGAGATTATGTAGTTGCAAATTGGTGTGTGGATTTAGCATATTTATATGTAGAAGCTATAGAGGATGCCACAGGTGACATTTGGTGGAGGTGGTCAGTTTGTGACAGGAAAAAACCCACGAAAGAGGAGAAGAGAGAAGGAAGGATTCTTTGGAGGAGGATGGTGAATGTTCTGGCAAGATGTTGGAAGAAGAGAAAGAGGAAATTTCAGAAGAATAAGGAAGAACAAGGATCTAAATCAAACATACGGTCTTCAAATGTTCGTGAGCTTTCAACTCATGGAACATTTCACTTACCCCGGGTGTTTGATGTAGGAGCATCTAGGGGTACCAAGAAATCCTGCACATCCAAAAGGAAATTTATTTTATTTTCTTGATTTTTGGCATGTTGTTGGTTTTGCAAGCATTCAAAATTTATCCCCCTCTCATCTTCAACTCTTTCATATGGGACTCCTTTTCATAAATCAATAATATGCCTTAAAGTTAAATTTTAATGTTGTTTTTGATTAATGAAAAATGAGTTTTGAAGGGACTAGAAACCCTGGACAAAAAAGGAAGTAGCAGTAAAGATAAGACAAATGACTGCCCACCTAGAAAAATCACAAAAAACCAGCTGATTAATAGACCATTAGCCCACCATCAAAATTTTACATTAGCCAAAAAACAAAATACAAAAAGACAAGCCAAACGACCATTAAAGCAATTCTTTAAGCATTTTTGCAGCCCCCAAATTCTTGGCCGCCAACCTATCATGCATTTCCATGATTTCTTCCACATCACGAGCAACATCCTTCTTACCTTTCTTAGTTTTTCTCCTAATTCGAACACTCGGTTATTTTTTAATGTTGTTGCAAATGTTGCAAATTAAAAATTATGCTTGGGATCTGAAGTCCCATGCTTAGGACTGTGTAAATTGATTTTATTTAATTATTTGTAACTCTCAGGAATAAAGAAGAGTGGAGAAATTAATCATTGTAGATAGTGCTTGGCGCTTAGGAGTGGAGGTGTGGAATAAGATAATGGAGGTCATTTTAGGTAAATTTCTAGAATTTTCCTAGCAAAAACATTGAAGAGGCCAATTGAATGAATTACCATGCCAAAATGGAGGAGGCAAAGGTTTGAATGACATTTTGGGGAGAGGAAGATTGTTTGGGTTGTAAATGTGAGACCTAGTATTAGTAAATTGGGCATAACTTTCTCATATCATAACAAAATGAAAAAATTCAAAACGTTTTAGAAAGCTAGGAGGGAGGCGCATAAAACCCAGAAACCGTTTTAAAAGATTCATACAAATGAGAGAGAAGTGATAGGCAGAAAGTGACAGGTTTTAGAAGCTCTAGGATAGAAAAAAGAGAGGAAAAAGAAAGTAGAAGTGTGAAGGAGAGCATCTAGGTGCCCATTCTCCATGCTCTAAAGTTGGAGAGGTGATGTTGTTGTTTTGATAATGTTTGTAGCTGATTTCTGAGTCTTGTAAATTATATTTATAATAAGTTGAAGGCAATCTTGCATGTAGGATTGTTGCAAGGAGGATTTGATTTTCACAATGTGTTGTTGAAATTGAAGATTTGAAAATATTTTCCATTAGCAATTTGTTTTCAAATGCTTACATTTTTTAAATGAGAGTTTTTGTGGTGTCATGACTACTTGGATGGGTTGTTTGGAAAAACCCCCATCCTTGTATTGCATCATATATAGAGAAGGATTGTAATGGTTTATAAAGCAATGCCTAAAGAACCAAAATAAGGTTTGAATGGTTTTCCTCTAGCAAAAATATATGGCAAGGAGATGTTTTGTTTATTTTTATCCTTGACAAAGAAGGTGCTCCATACTAATTCTCTCACCTTGCATACTTACAACAATAAGAACATGTAGAAAAGGATAAAGTCCAATTGTACGAGGAAGGATTTGTAGATGTTGTGTAGAGGGTGGCAAGTTAAGATGGATTTCTATTATCAATGTTCTAAAAAATGTATTAAATATTTTTCTAATGTTCAAGAATTGTACTAATTTTAATCTTCAGTATGTTGAATATGACAGATAATAACATTTCCTTCTCCTAGTGGTTGATGAAGAAAAGGAAAAGTGGGAAAATAGGGCTAGTTATTTGAGTTACATGCCACCCACCCCACCACTAGGCCATTGAGTTTATAACACATCTATTTCCATAATTAAGTAATTCTATGGTTTAGATTGTATAATTCTATGTTTATATAACAGATTATATATATCCTTATCTCTTAGAGAAGTTCCTGACTATTATTGGTGGAGGGTAAAAAAAATACAATGAATTCATCTCTACACATTGTCAAGGTAAATATTTATTTTCTCTTTAGGATAAAACAAATTTAGTAGGTATTCACTTTTTTCTTGTTTTCTTTCATAATAGAGATGTGCACCCCCATCTAGGGCTATTAAATTTTCTAGTTTCCCTCCCCTATCATTACCTTAAGATAGGCTAAATGTGGGTGATTGTTTTTCCCTACTATCTCAAGGTAGGGTTGCGGGGGAAGGCACAATATTTAAGCACAAGAAAAATTGTGGCTATGAGGGACATATAGTTCCTCCCCAAGTGTTTTTTTCTCATGACAATATTGGATCCTCTTTCGATTTGTCTCATCTAGTCTTGAACATTGTAGAGATACAAGGGTGGGAAAATTTTGTGGGTGAGGAATGTTATTCAATACTAAGGGTACACAAAAAATTCATCTCCACCATCTACACCTCTTTAGGAAAGTATACCATTGATTAAACCTTGAATATTTTTGAACTAACATGTTTATAAATTATAAATTTTATGTCCAAATTGTAAACACAATTTATTTTCAATTGTAAGATACAAATGATGTGTTAGTAGTGAGCTCCATATATGGCCATGGTGGGATTGGAATTTCTCGTGTTGTGAAGAGGAAGTATCTAGCAAGGAATTCCAGGAAGTAATTTTAGTATATCAATCTATTTGAATTGCATGTATTCTTCTAATATTATTAGAAAGAATATTTTTCAAAAAAATATTTCATTGTAATAGTTGTCAAAAATAGACAATTATGTTTTTCATTGTAATACAAGATGTAATTATTAATGACAGATAAAATTTGATTACTTGTATCATCAAAATGTTGATTATAAACATCAATGTCAAAATGGAACTATGTTCCATTTTCTTTATAATCAAAACATTAAAATAAATAATTAAATATGATCATATTTATTAATAATGGAAATAATTATATTATGATCTTAGATTTTTTATTATTTATTTTTTATGGAAATAATATGTACATACGAGCTAGAATAATCAAATATAGGCCCATCTAAATGCCATATCTTTTAGGCTTTGCTAAAATGTTAGGAATTTTTCATGATGTTTGTTGTAGGAATATGCACATGTTTAATACTAATTATTGTTAAATTTAGTGATCAGATTAAATGCACAAAAAATTAATTCAAAATCAGACACAATAACACAACAGATACCCCGGGAAAACCCTCCTCTTGAGGGAGAAAAACCCAACAACAATATATCACTTATATATTGAATTATCAATGAATGTCTCCTTTACAAAGAGGCCGATATTAAGGCCAAGAATGAGCACCACAATTTGATGCTAACACAACAATGAAGTAACTCCGCCTTCTACAATAATATCGATCTTCTCTATAATGTATTTCTTCTTTTACTCTTGCTCGCACTTGAGAATATCTAACTATATGAACAAATGAATCTGAATGCTTGAATGATCGAATGGCACCTTCCTTATATACAATTCGGTTGAGGGGACTTCAATAGATGCGTCCTTTCAAGTGTAATGTCGGCCTTCATGAAATGTGATGACTCTCCAAAAATAATCGCCGATTAGAGATGGGTCAGCCTCCAGAATATAATAAACAAATATTAAATATCATTTAATGAAAGATGTGTCTCTTAATAAAAATTGCTTTCCAATTTAAATAGCCGATAGGATATTATTTAAATTGTCTTCATCGTGGGCTTGGAAGTAGAAGCCCGGTGCTGCTAATAACATCAACAATTATTTGGCTTTCTTCATTATAATTTTTGGACAACCATCAATTTCATAAATTTCATTCCAAATCATACAAATAACATATAGCATACTCCAACAACCTTCCTAAAAATAATTCTAAACATCATTGCATTGTCCACATTATTACAACATGTTTCAATTTATCCATGTTGGGTTGATGCACTACATGACTCCAAGCTTTGTGTAAATAGTATACTATCATTCCCCATTATCTACATAATGTCCCATTTTTGGTTGGTTTGACTCCAAGCTTTATGTACCAAGTACTATTTAAACCCTAGCATGATAGGGATCAATTGGTTACTATTTCCACTTGTCTTAACCAAATTTAAAGGGAAAGACCAAAATATATATGATGGTTCTTCCTATAAGTAATCCTTTATTGATTTATCCCAAAATTTTGTGTTTTCTTTGTATGAATCAATGTGTATAAAAAATTATTAATAATATCCTTGATTCATTTATAGTTAAAGGATTTTGGTGGATAACAAGGGTATGAATATTTATATTATGTATTTCAAGAAATACAAAAAATTGTAAGATCTTAATTTCATTTTATGCATTTAAATATTTATATTATGATTTAATATTTTTATAGTGGAAAAAAACAACCATAATTTCTTATTTCACCACTTTGGTACTAATTACTTTCTTTATGCATTTAAGTAGATATTAGGAGAAAATTTGAGAAAAAATTAAAGTAAATTAAAATCTATTTAAGGTCAAATGAATGTAGGAAAGTTTTTTTTTTTTAAATGGTGACAAATTTTTGAACATAAATATTTTTGTTCAAATATGTGTCTCAACCTTGCATCCTAATGTTTTTGATAAGTAGGGGAAATTTCATACAAGAGAATATCAGTCCAAAACAACAAAACCAGACAAGAACAATAAGGAGAGGAGACAAAAAAAAAAAGCCTCTCCAACCACAACCACCAAGAACAGACAAAAAACTACATTAAAGGAAGATATTTAAATTGTTATCGATAAACTAGTATCTTAAAATCCAAACTAGACTATCATCAACCCAGAGATACTGAAGGCTAAGCCTGTCCATAATGTACCCAAAGTTGTTAACCAACAAAATAGAAATAGTCCAAATATAAATTGAGTCCAGGCTATATAAGCCAATAATAGTTAACAACATTTGAAAAGTAAA
The DNA here is from genome assembly GCA_007258455.2 of Sequoia sempervirens. Lineage (NCBI taxonomy): Eukaryota > Viridiplantae > Streptophyta > Pinopsida > Cupressales > Cupressaceae > Sequoia > Sequoia sempervirens. Next base: position 455,720,590 of record VDFB02000017.1, read on the forward strand.
GACTAAAACCCCTACAGACCAAGACATAGAACAATAAGCAAAGAGATAACAACAAAGGATTAAGAATCCTCAATAAGGCTCCAAGTCTTTCCAAGCTCGTCCATAGTAGCTTCAAAGCTTTCCTTATTCTCCATAGGCTCAGGGCACTCCATCTCATCCTATTTACCTTTTTTCCATTGCTACTTCGTGATCTTTCCCTTTCCAGAAATTGTACCCATTATAGATTTTTTCATGACTCCCTCCACAACTTTTTAACTTGTTTCATTCTTTGCACAAGCATGTCCACAATAGAATTTTCAGTATCTTCAAAAGCCACCAAAGGGGTTTGTTCATTAAGAGGGGAAGTAACAGTGTTAATGGCCTCAAGATCAATTGGGGAAACATTTTTTTTCCTTCTCCTCACCAACTCCCTTACTCATACCCTCACCCAAATCATGCACCTCCTCTTGATGGGGATTATCTTCTTCCTCTTCCTGGCTAGAGTTCTCAATCTCATTCAACATCGATGCATCCTCCTCTTCTGATAATTCAATCTCCCCCAGACTATCAGGAACATATTCTAATTCTGAGGAAGCCTCCCAATCTTCCCTGGCCACTTTTTTTCCTTTCTTATTCTCCTCACCCGAGGAAGTCACACTCTTCTTACTAGTAGACATTTTAGTTTTCACGTCTTTTTCCTCACCTTTAGAGGCTGCTAACACCAGATGAGAGGACCTTCAACCCATCAAAGGGGTGGACCCACTATCAGGGTTGTCTTTGTCAACCTGAATAGTAATAGTGGGAGAATCAATGTTTGATTCTTTACTAACCACCTTTCTTTTTTTGCTAACCCCTAACAAGATGGGCTCTTTAATGCATTTATTAGGGTGGTTTTGAGGAGCTCAGACCAAGTAGGGTTCACATTCTTAGGAGAAGGGGTGATGAGAGCCACAACCCGAGACTCAGAAAAACACACAATAGAAGCAATAGCAGAATTATTATTTATTTATTGGCACTATGTTCTTGTTACAGAGAAATTACACTCCAGAGGATCAACTCCTCACAGGCTGCAATACTTGCAACTTTACTATTTCTAAAAGAAATTCCCCCTTTCCCAATACAAATTTCTCTCTCTAATCATCCCCCCCCCCCCAGAATTTCCAAAATGAGTCATAAATAGCCTTTTTTCGGCTTGGATGCAAAAATACAATTTGAATTTTGAATGTAGGCAGTTGGGCGCCGAAATTTGAAAATTGAAATTCAAAAATTGAATCCCAATTCGAAAATTGGCAATTTTCCAAAAAATGACCAACTTCCGGAAGCCGTAACTTTTGATCCAAGACTCTGTTTAGCACACCATTTGAAGCATTGGAAAGGTCTTAGAGTGTAGTATGTGCTAAAAACTAGCTTCACTAGTTTCAAAAAATTTTGGGCCCGTACAAGACTGTTTAGTGCCTCAAACCTGGCTCAGAAGAGTTTTCAGGGTAATTTTAGGAAACTGAAACTTGAATATCTTTCAAATCAGGATTGATCTTGGCCTGATTCTTTTGCCAAAGTGTCTATCTTCCTATCCTAAAGCTTCCCATAAATTTTTTCCTCCTCATGCCTTCAAATTCATACCTACTAAAAATAGTTGTTTGACCAGAAAAAGCAGAAAAGTAGTTTTGAAAGTTGGGAATTCTTATTAGACAAAAAGGGTATCCAGAAATGCAAAAACATCTAAAAAAGATAACAGAAAGGAAAAATATTTTGGGTGATGCAAGATTGACCTTACACCATTGGGTGCTCCTGCATCAAGGGGTTTTGGATTTTTTGGTGACATTAACAGGGGAGTGGGGTCTACTCTCAATTAATTCAATTTTCACAAAGCTATAATAGGATTGGTTACCTTGAAGCAAGTTAAGGAAGACATTTTTTTGCAGGGAAGTAGCTAAAGCGTACTTGTAGATGGCCTTGATTAGACCCTGGTGTAAAGGAGGGTTAGCCCCAGAGGAAAGACTATGTTGCAGAAAGAAAAAAAGGAAAAACGACAAGTTATTTTTTTCTAAGTGACGAATGTGGTTCAAGATGGAGAAATGGTAACCATGGGCCAACTAATCTATCCTCTAATGTAAATTATTTCATAAAAAAATAGCTCACATTATGATAAGGAGGGGGAAGGAGAAACCTAGAGTAGTTGTTCTGAAACTGACAAGGTTTTTCCTTAGCCTCAAAAAATTTGTCAATAAACTAGTGATAGTTACCAGTACTCTTCTTGACGACTTTCATCCCTTCATACTTGAGGCCCATGGTGTTAGCTATCATATTTAATGGAAATGAGGGTATCCCAATGTTATGTATTTAATTGTTTATTATATTTATTTATTATTTTCCTCACATGGAAAGGAGGGTATCCCACTTGAGGTGGAAATTTTGGCCACATTTCATACTTTCTAATGTGTGGAAGAAGTTGTGGAGCATCTATTATCATCATGATGTGTAAGAGTATCTTGTGAAATTGTATGATTAGGAGTTACTTATGACTCATGTAAGAGCATGATTATAGTGAGTTACAAAGTGGAGTAGGAATCTTGACCCACTTATGATGCATAATATAACATATCATAAAATATTTTAATAAAGATAATAAGTCCAATACAAGGTGTGGGTCCCAAAAATTATTACCATGATATTTTGGGACCTTGTTTGTGCCCATGGTAATTCCTTATGCTATTTTTGTAGGCCTCCTTGAGTCTATATATTGAGGGCCTGAGATGAAGGTATATAGGTGTAGCATTGTAAATTGTCATCCATGGTAATTTCACCTTAAGTTTGGTCCCCCCCTTAAATTATTGGACCTAATTGAGTATTTAACTTCCTAAATTATGCATTTTATGGCCTATTTTTGATAATTTATGAGGAATTGCAAGCGAGAATCAATTGCATTTATCTAAGACCTTGCCCCTGACACCTAAAATCCTATAAAATTGGGCAAGGGCACTCGTGCCCTGGGTGCGAGTGTCCCCCAATTTTGGATCCAAATTCAAATATGTCAGTGTCGATAATTTAATAATTACAATTCAATTGTCTAAAGTAGGCTATCATGATTTAATTTTTGATAAATTGAATATATGCCTATAAATACCTAGTTATTGCATCATTTTAATATCAACTAGTAAGAGGTTGTCACATCTCAAATTTTTCTTACATTTAATAATGTTAAGTTATTTAAATATTTATGGAAAATGAAATTGATCAGTTTTGACATGTGATAAATTTAAAATTTCAATGTTATTTGAAATATATCTATATTCATGTGATTGGATACGAAGGATTAATGTTATTGTAAATAATGAAATCTTTTCGTTACAAGCATTGGTTAATGGTTACTGATGAAACTCTGCAAGTGCAAGTGTGAATGCAGGAACAGGTTGGAGACCAAGAACATGGTTGAGGTAGGAGTATTTAGTCGGATGATGATCGATAAGCATGATGGAATCTGGAACATGCACATACCACTGTAAATCATAGCATCTGTATTTAGCTTGCAATTTGGTAGACATCATTTTTCTTGTGTGAAATGTATGAATGATTAAATAGGTAAACTTATGAAAATAAATTTATTGAAGCATTTGCTTTACCTTGTCTATTCGATGTTAATTTCATTTTAAGAAAATAGAGATGGAAATGTATATTGTGTGGTAAATTGTTTTCTTCAATTTGAAATGTTGAAAATAATTATTTATGTGAAATTAGAAAATGATAAAAGGATGTCACATGGAGAAAACAATTTGTGTTATCATATGGAAATAACACTTAAATGAAAAAGAGCTAAATGAAAAATATTAACTTAATAGTTAATACTTAAATTATATTCAAATTTAAATTGAAAATGGGCTTGAAGGGGTGGAAGGCCGCCCATAATCCCCTAAATAGAGGAGAAAATTAGAGTGAAAGAAGTGAGGATGCTACCTTACTGAAAGCCTTCCAATTTAGGAAAAAACACAGTTTTAGAGATGGAAAAATCATGCAAAAGGTGAAGGAGAAAAAAATTGGAAAAAGGAGGATTTGGGGGTCCAAAAAGTAGGAAAAAAAGAGGTTGAATGTATTGGGCAAGGAGGGAAAAAGTTGTTTCCAAAATCTCCAAGAATTCTATAATTCATATCTTGGTTGATTGTGTGCTTAAAATAGAGGTAAGTTCAGCTCTTTTAGAATGTTTTCCATTGTATAACATGCTTTTCCTATTACATCAAAATCCTCTAGTTTTCTATTAACAATTTCAATTTGAAGAAAAGCCATTTATTTTATTTATCTCTGCATTCGAGTCTCTGTATATGCATGTTGTTGGGCTTGCCATTTTGGCATTGATCCCTTCCTTTCAGTCAAGCAAAGGAAACAACATGAATCTATCCAATCTATGGACATTTCCTCCATAGCTGGCCATATTCTCTTCATTCTATTTTGACTATGCAACAGTAATAGGGACATATTGATCCCTGCATGTGTGAAGGGTCGTTAGACCGAACCCTCTTATTGCTATAATGAAGCCTTAAAAGGCTGAGCAATGCTATCAACATCAATCCTATAACATTGTTATTTCGGGTGATGTCTAAACCCTCAAATCAATCCATGTAAACAATAATCCTTAGTTCGGGTGAACAAACCCAAGAACGATATAATGTTCTAATTCATGTATGTATTTTTCTTTATTGTAACATGATGTTTTAGTTTCGAACAATTCTCATCGTTCTATTTGATGAGTTCAGATTTTAAAAGAAAATCGATTATTCACTAATGTTAACTGAGCCTTAATAGGCTAAGCAGTGAAGTTTCATCATTCCATTTTTAATGTTTTTAAAGAAATAGAATGTTGTATATATATACATATACAGTCGTTTAGTATTTAATTGATTAAACAGTGTCGAGTGATTCCTAATCACTATTCTCATATCATTATTTTAATGGTGCTTTTATTTTCTGATTAATAATCACCATGTTGTTATAAACGATATTGAATGATTAACATGGTACATAATGTCGAGCGATAGCATACTATCGATTCTAAATGATAGCATGCTTATTGTTACAAATTTGTTTGTAACTGTTTATAAGGATGAATTAAACAAAATGATAATCATCATTCATTTTGAATGGTATTAAATGATTTCAATAAATTTTTAAAATGATGATAGTAATTGTATCGTCCTCAGATGTTGATGTCTTGAAAAGAATGAAAGGGCTTGAACGATACATTTCATTTTGAGTGAATTGCATTATTCTAAGTCTTTGTATCAAAACAAAGTAATACTCATATCATCCTTAGGGATAGGTTGATACTTTTATCTGTGACGGATTTTCTTAAAAGTGTATGTTTTTGACCCATATCTATTTGATGTTCTTACAAAGAAATGAATAATGGGCTGATAGTTATTTTCAGCATGTTCTTGTTAAATAATTGAACATAATGATTCAAGAGTGACCATGTTATTTACTTAAACATTGAATGGTAATTTCTAAAGGGAATTCAAATTGAAACTAGAATGTATAGTCTCTTTGAAATGCGGATTAAGTTTTAATGTCGATTACAATTGGTTTTTATGTGAATCGACCTTGTGACATTCTGTTTGGAATTTAGATTTATACCAAAGTATAGAGAGACTACTTATCATTTATGTTCCTTATAATTTCATTTGAATCTAATTGTGCATCTGATGAAAGTTGACATCTTAATAAACTTGGAAATCTACATGTAGAAAGGATCTTTTTCTTTATCAAAAGAACGTATACGCATACACATTATTTTAATAGAAGGCCATATATGTGTACATGCATAAATCTTCTATTTATGAATTACACATACATGCAATATACCTTCTTTAAATTTACTTATCTTCTTTATCCGAACAATGTAGAATTCAATCCATGCAAGAAGGAATAAAGGAGATATTGGTAAAACTATGTGTTGATGCATTTATTGTGATAATCTTATCTTAAATGATGAAATGGATCATGTATTATGAATCATGTCTGATTGCATTGTTGTCAAATATGGTTTAGTTCCTTTCATATATATTTTATTGAACCGGAATAGCCAAGATGAGACAAACATAGACTATGATGTAGATTGTTTGATTCTTACTTATGAAACGATTGGCTAGTTTAAAACTACTAGAAACCAAGTTGAATGTTTTGCAATTTGAGTAATTTTGGATAAGATGTATGTTATCTTATGTATGTGGGAGGTTACTTTCCAAGATGGGTTCTAAAAATGGGTTAATAGAGAGTATAGGTTTTGCTTTTCCAAAATCTATTATTTTTAGTTGTATACAACATATGCTCGGCCAAGCGTTTGTAGTCCATTATGTTAAATGGTCTAATTTTTATGATGTAACTCTCTACCATTTCCTAACATAGATCATGCATGTTCTAAATGTAGATAGAAATGCATGTAGTTTTTAGGAATGCACCAAATTCCACCTTGCATATCGTATTCTCTTGCTAAATATTTTGTACAGGGTTGGGTGTTCTTCGAGTTAGGAAGAATTCCAGGGAAGCATAGCTTCATGGTTGGATGCAAAATCACTTGAACTATGTTCTCATCCACCAGATATGGCAAGCATTCAAGAGGAATCACATGGGATTCTATTTTTTATTTTTATACTTTGTACTATATGATGTAAACTTGAGTTGACTAAGTGGCGATGTTGGCCTAAGTCAAACTATGTAACTTGTAAAGTTGACATTTGGAAATGAATATAAATTATTGTTTTCAGACATATTGTGCTATGATGGAAAATAGTTGATTGGTTATGTCTTTAGTGTATTATTCATAATGTCATATTTTATTTATTTGGTGTTAATTGAGTATGACACATTACAAAGGTGAGCATTAAGAGAAATTACTATTATAAAGAGAAACTCAAGAGAAGAATTTTAGAGCTTCATTGCAACAATTCAAGATCCTAACATCATGTAAAATCTTATGTGAGTTTATGTGTGTTCATTCTATCATTATTTTGTGAAGGCTAACACTTTTGTAGGTCTCCAAAGCATTCAAGCATTCAAGCGATCAATAAAGCAAGATCAAGTCCTTGAGGTGATGTGCATGACTTTAGTCCTTCAAGAAAGCCATTGAAGGGTGGTGAGTTACATCACTTTGTGATTTAATCATTCCTTCCTATTCATTATCCATTTATCATTAACATTTTCCATTGTGGAAGTGGAAACACGTACATGAGGTTTGACTGAGGAAAGCCCCTAAATGGCCCAACTTTTCTTCTCTTTGTGAATGTGTAGAATTTAGGTTTGAAGAACATTGAAAGGATTTTGAAGACAAATTATTTATTATTTCATTTGAAGACCTACATATTGTTAAGCTATGAAAACTCAATTACAAAAATATTCAAAAGTGTTCTGACAGATTTGAAAGTATAAATTTGAAGCTCAGATTCGACATCAGGGGACCCCAAAAACATGTATCCAAAAAAGCATACAAGGAAACTCATGCCCTGGGCATCTATGTCCTCCATTTTCAACCTCACATTTGAATCACATGTGCACAATATCTTGCTCTGCTCATTCCTGTTGTCTGAATTTTCTTGTGAACTTCTATACTTTCTATATTTGCATCAGAACAACAAATTGTATTAATAGCCTAGTTAGATCATTACATTTCATCATTAGGACATTTCCATATTTAGTTAGGGGTTGGTTGACTCACCTATCAGGTTGTAAGTCAATCTCATGTACCTTGTCCAAATCTATCAAACCCTCATTCCATCCTTGCATTTTCAATCCATCACATCTCCTCCCTCTTCTCCTACCCCCCATTCATGAAATTTGGGAAAGGCGTCAAACCCTAAGGAAAAAACCAAACAGGTTCCCTTTCCCAGCATTTCATTTTGGTGAACCTAACCTATTAACATTATATACCTTCTAAAAATTCACCCTAGATCTAGGTTTTGCATATCATTGTTTTGTATTTCTCATTTAGGGTTTCATTTTTGCATCATATAAAGTCATAAAAAATACAAAAATATTGCACTCATATCTCATTAAAGGTTAAAATAGGGTTTCTTTCAATTTTCTTAGATCAGATCTACATTCAAATTACATACATTAGATCATAAAATTCTAAAATTGTGCATTGCATTCATTTAGGCATCTTTCATTTAGGTCAAAAAGGTGAAAAATTACATAGTTTTATTTCAAAATTGCATCAAATCATTATTTGTAGGACTTTGCATCTTGGAATTAGTCAATCATTACATATTGTATCTGAAAAATTGCATTCAAAATTTTTCATTCATATTTCATAGATTTGCACACTTGTATTTTGCATTTCCATAGTCATAAAATCAACAAAATTTGGAAAAATATTCATTGCCAAAACTATCTATGCATAGAATTGGGAACCTTAAACAATAACAAACATAATCAAACTTTGAATTTCCAGTCACCCTGTCTAGGACATAGACGCCCTGGGTGCCTATGTCTTGATATTTTTTACTGAAATTTGGATAAGATATCTAGTTTTGTGTTCTCTAATGGATTTTTCTAACAAAATTTTGTTTCTACATTTCAAAATTGTCATTTACTTTCTACATTGTTGAATGTTTGCATTATTAAATTCACAATCCTAAAATTAGAAAAATATGGAAAATAATTTGTTGTCAAACCTATTTGAATGCAGGTCTGAGAACCCTCAACAACACCCTAAACAATCAAACTTTGAAATTTCAAACACCCTGTCCAGGACACAAATGCCTTGGGTGCCTATGTCTTGAAATTTCTAACTAAAGTTTAAATAATATCTCTGTTTCTATGTTCTTAGTGTGGTTCTATTGTCTAAATTTTGATTCTAAGTATTGTGTTGTTTTTATTTGACAATTCAATGTTTATCTTGGGTACACTTAGTGTTTTGAAACTATAGACACCTGAAAATGTCTTGAGTATATCACACACCTAGATTTTGCTTATTAACACTGTTTTCTCTCATTTTCACTTAGTTCATCTATTTAATTAAATAATGTCCAATTATTTAGTTAAATTTACCTTTTTCTCCTATTAATCGAATAATTAATTTTATTGGATTAATTCATCACCTTCATGCTAATTTTCCTCCTTTTGATTAAATAATTTCCAATTATTTAATTAAATGTCATCTTTCCTCTTTGATTAAATAATTCTAAATTGTTTAATTAAAGTTCCTAATTCCTCAACTTGCATAATTAAATGATTTTATAAATTGTTTAATTGACTAATTATTCCTCCAATCCTCTAACTTGCACAAAGAATGTTCTCATGGAATATTCCCTTTTCAAATTTAAATTCTTCCATCCATATGAATAATATCTCCAACATCTTTCCTAAAATTTAGGGATTTGTTAATCTATCATGGATTATGGACCCTTGATTAAATCCTTGATCCATGCCTTCAAGAATTATGGACCATTGATCTTCATCTTCATCTTCAATTCAATTTCATCCATTGATTATAATTTTGAATCCTCATCATTTATTCATTCCAGAAATCTATAAATACTTCCCATTTTACATGAAATGGATATTCACAACCATTAAAGAAAACTTACTATACCCAATTCATTACTCACCCTTTGAGCTTTTGAGCATTTGTGAATCACTCACATCCATCAATTCATCAAGCTTTTGCATCAACTCAACATGGATTAGGAAAATTGAGCAATCCACATCCCTGCACCACTCTAATTTGCACTCAATCCACAATGGGATTGTAGGTTTGCTTTGTTAACTGATTCAATTTGTTTAGAATTTAGGTTTCTTTCATGAAATTTGAATCATTTTAGCAATGGTAGAATAATTTCATTGGATTAGTATCTTTAATTGATCTATACCTTGTTTGATTTGTTTCATTTTATGTTATCTGATCAATTAGATTCATATACTTATATTTTGGCACGCTTGGTGGGACTCACATCCTTGATCTAACAATCTTTTTGAGATTTTTTCAGATTGTAGGTTCATGAGGATAGTTTTATGCTTTTGCAGTACAAAGGTCGATGCTTCTAAAATCCTTTGACGCTTCTATAATCCTTCAATGCTTTTGCCAGCTCACAATGTGACACATTTGAAATCCTTTGATGCTTTTGTTTCTAACCTTTTGCAGGTGTAGAATGATGCTTTTTTCACTGATAGCATGTTGCTTATATCTAACAATGTGACACTTTTGTTTAACAAAGTGACACTTCTATAGGGTAGAGAAAAAATCTAACTTTGCAGTGTTTTGATTGGATTTTTAGTTCTTTTTAGCTGACCTTAACAATCTTTTGTGCTCTATTTTATAGTTTTTTGGAACTAACTATTTGCAAGAAGCTTGGTGAATCATTGGAGAATTTGAAAATCAAATCATACTAATATTTTTTTTATATATTTTCTTAATCTAGGATCAAACATTTAAATTTTAGTGCATTAAAATGAACTCACATTTATTTTGGTGCTCTAAAATTGAACAAGGCAACTTTTACACTTAGATTTTTGTGCACTAATATTGGACAAACAACTTTCACACTTTTTTTGGGGCTTAAAATTGAACCACAACTTGCATTTTACTTTGGTGATCTAAAACAAACCACATATTTCAATCCTTGGTGCAATTAAAATGAACATGTGTTCTTTGTCTTTCATGCTTGGTAAGCTAGAGTATGTATCCTCTCCCCTTGCACTTCGTGTGATCTTGGGTGATGGGAAATACTCCTAGTTTGCATTTTCTTTCTTTTAAACATCAAAATGAGTTATCTATGTATCCACTCCCCTTGCACTATGTGCAATCTTGGGTGATGAGAAATAGTAACACTAATCCTTCCTTTATTATTAGGAGGAATTCCTAAGGATTTCATCACATTAGGGTTTAACCTCAAGCACATTTTTTTGATGGGCTATATAAAGGAATGAGAGCAAAAGATTTAGTTCTATCCACACATGTACCTATTAAGCATTCATATGTGGTCTCAAGTGATTTCAAACACAAGGAGATGATATTTCAATATCACTCTTATGCAGGCGATGGTGTTCACAGAGTTCTACCCACTATGAGCCTTGTATCTAGAAGCCTAAAGTACATTTGTAGATCGTCAACTTATGGATGTGCAACAAGATAGCATAATCCCATGAAGCTACTCGCCATGTATTGATGCTTGTTGAGGTGACATTAACTCTTTGCAAGGAACTTTTCCTTCCAAGTTAAGAGGTATTCATGTAAGTGATTATACTCTAGTTCTCCATTCAAGAGTAGGTATTTTATCAACTTGGGCCTGAAATAAGAAGATAAACCCAATCTACCACTAAAACTAGGATTGTTTTATATGGCATGTTTTTATCGTGAATACCATTGTGATACCAATTAGTGTGGTCTTGTGGAAGAACACATGCAAAGCATATAAAACACCAATTGAGTTAGTTTACATGTTGTTTACTATGTTTTATCATATCAAAAAAATTCAAACACCTAGGTAAATTTGCACATCAAAGATCCCCTAACAGATCAACGCTTTTGTCCCCACAGTGCGACGCCTTTGTGCAAATTGACGCTTTTGATTTTGTTAAAATGATTCTTTTGTTTGCACATCAAAACTTTTGCACATCTTGACACATTTTTCAGGTTAAATAGACATTTGTAAATCAATTCCCTTGTTCTAAGAATCCAACACTTTTGTCAAACTTCGATGCTTTTGTAGTGAATAGTGCAACGCTATTGCAAAACAACTCGATGCTTTTGTTCAAACTTGAAAAAAATCAAACTTCAAAAAAAATTTTGATTTTTGATTTTGTTCCACAAGCACTAAATCACTTGAATTAATGCAAAACAAAATTATGTTCACTGGTATCAATCATCACAACAACATACAGATCCTTGTTCATTATCACTTTAGGCTTGTTAAAACAGTTTCTAGGTTGTCATTAGGATCAAATTCATACAAACATCAAACCATCAACTCCATCATCAAAACATTCCATTTTAAATAGCAACTTAATATTTTGACATAGATCATTTGGACTTAGATTTTCATCCTAGCACCTAGTTTGACTTCATGCTTAGAAACAATCTCTTTTCAAGTATTTGGTTGAGTTAGTAAACATCATTATGGGAAAACTTACTTTGGAGTCATGTGTCTACTTCCAATGTTTTTAATTTCATCATCATCCTCAAATACACCTAAATATATAGTCTAAACTTTGTCAAAATTGAAAGTTTCATATCCTCCATCCATTCATAAAATCATTCAACATTGGTCCTAAACCTATCAAAGTGTCATATTATTAGCAAAATTTAAGGCAGCCAAATAATTTCAACAAAGTCATTCGCATCCAACATCTAGGGTTGACACAGATTTTATGGTGACAACAATGTCCCAACACAAAAAGAACATCGATATAAATCCCAATGGCTCAAACATACCTACCACAACAAGTGCTAGTGAACAAAGTCTAGGGATGCCTGGTTTTGATCCCAAAGGATACACAAATCCAAAGAAAACTCAAGCACCAACTCAACCATCCCAGGGTGAAATGGTTCACATAGAGGAAATTACCAACAAGCTTCAAGAATTCACTCCCGAAGAGCTACTCACATCATAAACACCATGCTAAAACTTGACCTAAATAGATAAATTCTTAAACTCGCACAAGGTAGTGCAAAAATTCCCACAAAATTTGATGTGAACACACTAAAGGAGCAATCCTTTTCACACATAGCATCCATGAATCATCCTCCTCAAAGTGAACCTATGGTCCACAATTTCATACAACAAATTCCAAAACCATCCACATCAAACATACCAAGTCAACCAATGGTTAGTATGATAGGAATAGATTCAACAAACCTTGCCCCTAAACATGGAAACCAATTGGATCATGACCAAAATCTAGGGAGTTACACAAATTTAGGTGCTCAAAACACAAACATCCCACCAACATTCAATGCTCACAATACCAACATACCACCTATATTCAATGCTCAAACACCAACATGACAAACTATGGGATGAATTTTCTTTCGCAAAATGGACACACAAATGTCCCTAATATTCAACAACCACAACAAAACATCATGCAACAACCCCAAAAAAACACCATCCATCAAAGATCTCCTCAACAACAACATCAAAACATACAACATCTAGGTCAAGTCCCATAACATCAATCCCAAAATCAACAACATCAATCCCAACATCAACTCCCACAATATCAAAATCCCCAACATCATAATAAAATCCTTCAACAACATCAAAGCAACATCCTACCACCACAATAACATCAACAACCCTCTCACAATGCCATCTCACAAATCAATACATCCCACAACATCATCATCAACACATGACATCACAACAAAATGCATCATCACAACACCAAGTCCCATCTCCTCAACAATTAGACATTGATCAAAAACAAATGGTTTCCCAACAATAAATGCAAGCAAAAATGCAATCCCAACAACAAAAATTTCTTGCACAACAACATGAACAAAATTTGCAATACAATCCTCAACATTAGCAATACACAAGTTTGCAACCAAATGTTACACCTCCACATCAATATGGAGCATACAATATACCCCCAACTCCTCCATCTACAAACCTACAATGACAATCCAACTTAGAATACACCCCATATAACACATAAAACACAAATACACCTCCATATCAAAATCCAACATATAGTTCATCTACCATCCCACAATACAACATATGTGCTCCACCATCAAACAACCCCCCTTTGGACATATTTTCCCAAATCCAAACACTAATGCAAAAAATCCAGGACATATAAATGGGGAAGACCAAAAAGTCATATGTAGTTCAAGATCTATGGCATATCCATTTGATCAAAACATCACAATGATACCATTTCTTTTGAACTTCGAAATACCAAAGTTCAACAAATATAAAGGACACGGAAAATCCAGATGAACATATTGGAGATTTTTATGTTGCATGCATGGAAGTGTCATACAATGATTCATACCTAATGTGTCTCTTCCCAAAAGGTTTGGGAGGGCAAGCCATAGAGTGGTTCTCACACTTACCTCCAAGAATCAAAACTTTCCAAGAAATACTAGATCAATTTGTTGCCCACTTTTCCTACAACATTGGCACAAACGTAACCTGGGAGGAGCTATACACCCTTAAATAGAACAAGGGATAATCCTTTGCATCCTTCTTACAAATATGGAGACACAAGGCAAGCAAGTGTAAATGGACCATGCCTAAGAAACAAGTAAAAATTATCACAGAAAACTTAGACACAGATCCAGCCTTTCAACTAAGAATGCAATGTGTAATGAAGTTTGAAGAACTCATATCTAAAGGACTTAACATTGAGAGGGCCCTCATTACCAAGGGAGAAGTGCATATTTACAAAGATAATTAAAAACTATCTAGTTCCAGCAACAAACCCTGTATATGGGATAAAAAGCAACGTTACTAATGATGGTGTGGTCGATGTGAAAGTTGTGATAAATGCTCCACCCAAAGAAAATACACAAAAAATGAACAAAATATTAACAATACCAATCCCCCACGAGGACTGCCACCAAGTCAAAATAACTATCCACCACAACGCAAATACACAACCTTGGGGGAACCAATCGAAACAATCCTACACAAGTTGATTCAAAAAAACTTAATCACATTCTCAGACTTCAGACACTATGATGAACCACAACTCAAACTTGTGTGATATAAAGATGAAGATTATTGAGAGTATCACTGAACCAAAGGTCACAAGACATCTTACTACATGAGACTCAAAAATGTCATCCAAGAATTCATAGATCAAGGTGAGGTGAATATCGATCGACACCCTGGAAATAATGACCTAGGTATCTACAAGAACCTGATGCCTGATCGTGGTAAAGGTAATGGTACTAGAAAAGGGAAGGTTTATAACCAATTCAATCACACCTATGAAAATGTTGTAGGAAAATGTGATAATCACATCTCTATAATTACTATACAAGGACCTAATCCTGAGTGTGGAGTCACCACATGAAGAGGGAATGTTACTATTCAAGGAGCCCCTTTGCAACCAAGATTCCCATCAAGGTAAAACCCTACAGATTACAGTCTATTGGACCAAATTAAGAAAATACCTGCTTAAATATCCATCTTGGAACTTTTGAGGATTTCTTCAGCACATAAGGAAATCCTAGATAAAGCTCTTTCATCATCATCTATACCCATTGATATTGATATCGAGCAATTCCAAGCTATGTTTGGACACATCACATTTATCCATCAACTCGTATTCATAGAGAATGACCTCCCATCACAATCATTCCATAACCGTGCTTTACATTTTGAGTTCTACGTCCAAAAAAACAAAGTCAAAAGAGTCTTGATAGATGGAGGTGTGGGCTTAAATATTTGTACCCTTCAACTAATAAAAAACCTAGGCTATTTTGAGGATGTGATTGAAGAAGAAAAAGGCATGACAATCCGAGCCTATGATGATAATGTACAAAATTCAGAGGGAACAATCAAACTCCACATACAAGTAGGGCTAACAATTGCAGAGACAATAAGAAATGGAGTGCGAAAGTGGGAGCGGGAGTGCGTTGACAAGGGGTTTGAAATCTGAATCAGCAAGGGAAGGTGAAGGCGCATATGATGTTGGGTGGGTTTCTACAGTTGAAGGATGTGGCATTGTGGGATTTGCTTGGTGGTATTTTTCTATTGGAGAGTGTGTGGAAGGTGCTACCCCTCTTTCTCTTCCTCCGTGCACTTTTCTTCCTTCGGCCTGCGTTGAAGTTGCTTCTGGGATCCTGCTTGGTCCAGATGGTTTCTTTTTGAAGGATTCTTGTCCTTCTTCTTTTTCTATATGGGGTGTCTTGGCTTATGTGGTTTCTCCTAGCCCACATAAGCTCTTTGTTGTGCTTTGTAGGGAGTTCTCGTTGCTTCTATTACAAGAGGAGAGTTCCTTTGTTTGCTCTGGGGTCTGGTGACTCTTCCTTTGGATTGGCCTTCTTTAGGCCATGACCAGTGTGTTAGGGTGGCTTGTGTGCTTCTCATGATGCTTCATTCATAGGATCCTTTCACCTTGATCCCCTCTTGCTTCTTTGTGCTCTCCTGGTTGTGGGTTGCTTTGGGTCTCCCTTCTGGCTGTTGTTTGTTGCTACTCACTATGGTTGTGGGTTCCTATTGGTTGTAGGCTATGGGCCTTGTCTTGCTCTATTTCCTTGTGTCAATATTCAACCTTGGTTTTATGTTGGGTGCTAGGGGATCTACTTTTGCCCCTATGATTTTCTTGGCTCGTTGACTCTTGTTGGGAGTTGTTGTGTTCCCCTCCTGGTTTCTATTTGAGGGGATTGTTTTGTTTTTTTGGCTTTCGTGTCTCTGCTAGTGGTGTCCTCAGCTGGTTGTGTGCTCTCTTTTGGTTTCTTATGTTGTTGTGAATGCCTTTTCCCTTGACGAGTTTTCTTTTTTTCCCCTTGGTGGGAGCTGATATTGGCTCTCAGAGTTGTTTTTTGGAGTCTTTTCTTCCCCCTTTTGGGATTTTAAGTTTTTTTTGCTGGTCAGGGTTGTCTTCTTCCATTGGTCTACTGCTATGTTGAAGGATGACATGTTTTTCTTGCTTGGGATGTTTTGGATTTCTTTCGGCTTCTTTAGTTGAGGTCTTCTATGGAGGTGGAGACTACTCCTTCTGAGGTGGAGCTCTCTTCTATGGAGGTGGAGAGGGGTGTTGGGGATCTAGAGGGAAGTTCAATTTTTTGTGGCTTTGGTCTTCTTCTCATCTTTTCCTATAGAGGGGAACCCTCTCCTATTGAGTTGGAGGTTGGGTCGATGCTTCAAACTGGTTGGCATTGTGTGAAGACTTATGATCTTCAGTGTTCAGTTCTTTTTTATAAGATGGAAGAAGGATGCTATAGGAATGTTGTTGGTTTACAATATTTAGTGGTTGGGTGGATTTTTGCCTGGAAGAATCAGGTTGTTTGCATGTTGGTTGAGGGATGTTGTTGGAATGTTGATGTTGGGGTTGTTTGCATGTTGGCTAATTGTTGATGTTGGGCAGTTTTCTATTGATTTATTTAGGCTGATTGTTGCTTGGATGAATCAGGTTGTTAAGGGTTCAAGGTCCCTATTAAAACCTAGTTATAAAGGGTGTAAGGTCCCTTCAAAACCTTTGGGTTCTAGGCCTTTGTAAACCTGGTTGTTAAAGGGTTCTTGGTCCCTTCAAAACCATTGTGCAGCCTTTGGTGTTGCAGTTGGTTTGTGGTTTACTTTTGTTGCAGCTTGATTCGCTTGGATAGGGTGTCGAATCCCCTTAAAACCGATTGTAATGGGTTTCAAGTCCCATCAAAAGCTACTTTTCCCCATCAAAAACAATTTTAGAGACTGATGAGCCAAGTCTTTGGCACATTTTAATCATACTTTTATAAATACTTTGTTGTTTTTATTATGCTAAAACAAACATTCAGTCTGTTTATGGGATAGATATAGACCTTTTTATGACTTAAATATGATGAGTATATTGTGATAAGAAGTCCCATGACTATTACCTTTAATGTTTTATTAGTCTGATAAATACTTTATGGTTTTGTGTGAGCATAAACCTTCCTGTAGCCTCCACTACCAAAACTTCCTACAGCCATATCTGAAACAATGTTTGCCTTAGTTTAATACTTAATTAATGAATGAATAAAGTAATGGATTGTCTTAAAGGATGAACGTGTTGAGCTAACCTTCTTCCTCAGGAAAAGATGGTGAGATATTTTGCAGGTACCATGATTGAAGGAAAGGAATTCAATTTCCACTTGAAGAATTGAAGACCAAATCCATAAAGACTGGTTCAACAACAAAAGATGAGGAGACAGTTTCAACTCATTCGCCATGCAGGGAGAGTGTTTTGAAATCTAGGCCAGTGTCTTGGTGGTGCATGAATCCAGGATGATGGCGCTTTAAGACTGCTCAACTAATTTGACTTAGTTCTTCATTGTCATTCACCTCTTTACTTAAGTTAGTTAAATGTAATAAATGCCTCCCATTTTATAAGGGAAGGTTGGTTAGTAGTTAGGATCAGTTTTCAATAAAGAGCCCATTCTCCTTCAGAGAAGGGGCTGGAAAAAATCGCTTTTGTAATACACTTTCAGTTTTAGAAATTCAGCCAAGAGATTGTGCCATGTACTTGTTTGCACTAAATCAATAAAGCTTATGAAGTTTTTCGCCTAATTTGTTGTCTACTTTTAGCACTACCTAAGGGGGCCCACTTAGGGAACTGTCCATAACTTTTATTCTGCAAGATAGAATAGCTGCATTTTCCTTCATAGAAGTTAATGTGACTGTTCCTGCAGCTGGCAGAAACACAGAGCTGTCAACTGTTCCTGCAGCCACTAGAGGCAGAATAGGTTATCTTACGAGTTTTTCATTTCCAAGTAAAGTTAAACAGTAAATTTGTTTCCAGTACTTAAATTCTAGTATAAGGCATTTTAGGAATCATGTATGTCTGGAAGGGTGATTAGTGCATATCTTATGCTGTCCCATTTCAAGTTTACGTCCCTGGGTTGATAATTAAATGAGGTTATTTAGTAGGTCATGACTGCCAATTGTGATGTTCAATCCCTGAGTAGAGGAATTCATGATTCCTAGTTATTGAGCTAATTAAAGAACACTACATTTTTGGCGCCGTTGCCGAGGATGGTGTCAAACTAAGAACCTATTACAGGCATGCTAGTAAAGAGTTTAAGATTTCATTCTTAGTACTTTTAGTTTAGAATTATGCATTCCAGCATCTCCTTAGTTAGTTTACTTTTGTTGTATGCATAGAAGAAGAGACCAATTTGGAAGATTCCTTCCTGGGAGCATAGATATTAAAGAGATTGAACCGAACCTATTCCAAGATGACTCATATCTAGATGTTGGCCAAGACTTAGTTACTTCATCTTCTTCCTCTTATTCCTCTGAACTAAGCTTTAACCTATCCGAAGAAATAGAATCAAATAATCCACTTGCTCTTGTAGTTCATCAACCAGGAGCTAATCCAAGAATACAACCAAGAATGGCAAATCCTATTTTTCCATTTCCAATCCCTGACCTACATGGCAATAATAATCTCAAGAACATCCCTACCTCTTTACTGCCAAAGTTCTATGGACTTATTACTGAAGACCCTCATACCTTCTTATTTGAATTTGAAATCCTTTGTAGAAGCTATGACTATACAACCTCAAAACACAAGCTGAAATTGTTTCCCTCTACTCTAAAAGAGGCAGCCTTGAGATGGTTCATGGGATTGGGAAGCAATGTAGCTAACACTTGGGATCAAATGAAGACTCTGTTCTTGAGTAAATATAAAGAGTATTGTAGAGGAAATGATCTGAGAGGAGATGAAATCTTCAAAATGTCACAAAAGGAGGATGAAACCTTGGAGGATTATGTGTCAAGATTCTTGTTTAGCGTGTAGAAAAATACCCATCATGAGTTGAATGAGGAATCTCAAAAACTTCTCTTCTTAAGGGAAGTCAATGATACTTGTATGGAGGCTCTTGACCTCATGGTAGGAGGTGATGTCACCCAAAGTGATTGGGATGATATCAAGAAAATCTGTCTCAATTACTCCAGAGCAGCTGTAAAGAAGGGAAGGGGGTTTAGACCTTCTTCTATAAAAGGAAGTGGCTCTGGAGTATCTAAAGTGGAGATTACCAATCTCTTGTTTGACTTCAAGCATGATATCATCAATGATGTAGCTACTCAACTAGATACTATGCAAGCTAGAAGGAAGAAAGAGGAAGCTGAGGCTATGTTAGCTAAATATTGCCCCCACTGCCGACAAAAAAAGAAAGACTGTCGATGCAAAGCAGTGGCCAATTTGGAGGTACAACATCTCCCTACTGAGTTCAAAACCATTGAAGGAGAGGAGGAAGTGTTCTTTGTTGCTCAGCGTAGGCCATGGGCCCCAAGACAAGGTATGCCTCAGGATCCTTTACAAAATTTTGGTTCATATAATAGTCAATGGAAAAACCAGTACCCTCCAAACTAT
This sequence comes from Sequoia sempervirens, assembly GCA_007258455.2. Lineage (NCBI taxonomy): Eukaryota > Viridiplantae > Streptophyta > Pinopsida > Cupressales > Cupressaceae > Sequoia > Sequoia sempervirens. Next base: position 455,740,561 of record VDFB02000017.1, read on the forward strand.
GGGCCATACTCCCAACCTCAATGGAATAACCCTTGGCCAAATGCCCAGCAAAACCGTTGGCAATCCTCACAAGGGAATTGGCAATCACCACAACAAAATCAGTGGCAGCCTCCGCAAGGGAATTGGCAGCAGCCTAACCAATGGAGAGGAGGCCAGAAATGGTCAAATCCACCCACTGGTTTCATGCAGCAACCGCAACAACAATCCATTATGCCACCTCCTGCAGCTAATCAAGGTCAAAATCCAAAATCAACCCAACTACCTGCTCAGGCAACACCTAATCCAAATAACCAACAACTGCAGCAACAGCAAGTCTATTTTGCTAATCTTAATTATCAGCCTGCCTATGCTCTTAACTTGAATAATATCAATTTACGTTCAGGAACCGTGTTGCCCACACCATCTCCTCCCATAATCTCAGAATTGCCATCTGAGGAGACTGACCAAGAAGAAGATACCAATGACCAAGCCCAACCAAATGAGCCAGTTCAGATTCCATCATTACCTAAGCCATCTGATAAAGTGTCCCCTCCTTTCCCACAAAGGTTGGAAGGTGAAAATGTAAAAAAATAAGAGGAACCTACCTTTGACATCCTTGACCAGCTAAAGCATATATGTGTGAAAATTCCCTTGTTCCAAGCAATCAAAGAAGTACTTATCTATGGCAAGGCCATCAAGGAAGCATGTTTGAAGAAACCGGGGAAGAAAAAGAAAGACCCTCAAACTGTCCATGTCATAAGCCAACTCTCTGACTTAATGTTAGGGAAGCTTAGCATCCCAAAATATTTAGATCCAAGAAGTCTTGTTGTGGAGATCAATGTTAATGGGTTGCAAATTAAGAATGCTTTAGTAGATCTTGGTGCAGCTATCAATGTCATGACAAAGGACCTAGTTGTAAAACTTAATATTTCAGACCTAAGAGCTACACCTACAATATTACAGCTTGCTGATAGCTCGACTGTCAAACCTAATGGGGTAGTTGAAGACCTGGTAGTCACCTTGGATTCCTGGGAGTACCCTGCTGACTTTATGGTCTTATCTCCAAAGGCATCATTGGGGGGATACCCTGCCATACTAGGAAGGCCTTGGTTGGCTACTGTTGATGCTTGCATTGGTTGTAGGTCGGGTAACATGACAATATCTGATGGATATAGCACAAAGAAGCTTACCCTCTATTCTCCAGCCCTGCTCCAACTTGAGTCTAGAGAGGTTGTTTGGCCAGATTTGGGAGAAGAGGAGGAAGTGAACTCCGTGGCCAATTTAATGATGATTACCAGAGAGCCTTTTATTGCACAACAAGAAGAAGAAGATATACTGTCCAATATCCTGTTGAATAACTATGGTACTGAATACTTTCATTGTGAAAAAAATCCATGTTCCTTGCAGACTATTCTTCTTCCGTCTACATCAACTCATTATCCTGCAGCAACTAATTGCTTACACACCTTACTACCCCATGAGGTAGACATGTCATTTATGTCTAAAGCATCTATGGTAGACTTAACCTCCCAAGTTGAGGTAGCTACAGGAAAAACCTTGAGCATTAATAAAAACCTCACTAGTGAGCAACAAGAATCTTTGATCAAAATGCTTACCAGTCATAAGTCAGCTTTTGCTTGGGAATATGGTGACATGAAGGGTTTAGACCCAAAACTCTGTACACATCGCATATACATTAATAGTGAGTTCAGACCTGTCAGAAAGCCTCAAAGAAGAATCAATACAGCTTTGAGAGAAATTGTTAAAGAAGAATTGCATAAAATGTTAACAGCTGGCTTTATCTACCCAATCTTGGATAGTCAGTGGGTTTCCCCATTGGTTATTGTTCCTAAGAAAGGAGGAAAATGGAGGGTATGTGTAGATTACAGAGAGCTCAACTTGGCAACAAAGAAAGATTACTTTCCTCTTCCGTTCATTGATCAAGTTCTAGATAATTTAGCCAGGAAAAAGTACTTCTCATTCTTAGATGGCTTTAGTGGGTACAATCAAATTAAGATTGCTCCTGAGGATCAAGAAAAGACTACTTTTACATGCCCTTGGGGAACATTTGCCTATTCAATTTTGTCTTTTGGTCTCTGCAATGCACCTGCAACTTTCCAGAGGGCAGTCATAAGTATCTTATCAGACATCTCATATGATTGCATGGAAATATATATGGATGACTTTACTACTTATGGTACAACATTTGAGGAAGTTCAATCCAATTTGGAGAAAGTACTACAGAGATGCGAAGATCACAACCTATCACTGAATAGTCAAAAGTGCTCATGATGATGCAGGAGGGAATAGTACTTTGTCACCATATTTCTGTTGCAGGAATACAGGTTGATCCTGCTAAGATTGAGGTCATCTCTAATCTACCCTTTCCTGCCAAGCAAAAACAAGTAAGGAGCTTTCTTGGCCATACTGGATACTACAGAAGATTCATCAAGGACTTCAGCCAAACAGTAGGCCCCTTATACAGTCTGCTAAAGAAAGATGCAGATTTTTTTTGGACTGAGGAATGTGAAAAGGCATTCCTTGATTTAAAAGTCGCCCTTACATAGGCACCTGTTCTGAAAGGACCTGATTGGTCACTTCCATTTCATATTCATACTGATGCATCAGATTATTCCATTGGAGCAGTGTTAGGGCAGAAGGATGGATCAAAAAAACATGCACTCTACTATATAAGCAAAAATCTGCAAGGGGCTGAATTCAACTACATTGTTACAGAAAAAGAAATGTTGGCAATCATCTATGCTCTCAATAAATTCAGGCATTACATCACTGGTTATCAAATATTTTTCCACACTGATCATGCAGCAATCCAGTATCTCATGAACAAAAGCTCAATATCCGGGAGACTGGCAAGATGGTTATTGCTGATGCAGGAATTTGACATTACAATTGTGGACAAGCTAGGTAAAGCCAATGTGGTTGCTGATTTCCTTTCTAGAATTCAAAGGCAAGATGACTCTACACTTATTGAAGACTCCTTTCCTGATGAGCACCTGTTTGCAATCAAATTTATTCACCCATGGTATGCAAATATAACAAATTATCTGGCCACAGGAAGAACTCCTCCTCATTTCTCCCCTAAGGGAAAAAGATTATTAGCAGAGAAAAGTTTTAACTTTTCTTGGATTGCAGATTGCATGTTTTATACAGGACCAGATCAAGTTATGAGGAGATGTGTACAAGAGGAGGACACTCATGATATACTGCATGCAAGCCATGATGAGCCGTGTGGTGGACATTTTGCTGCCAAAATAACATCAATGAAAATTTTAAATACTGGCTACTATTGGCCAACTCTGCATAGAGATGCAGCCAAATATACTAGGAGATGTGACAGATGCCAAAGGATGGGAAGACCAATTCGATCTGATGAGATGCCTCTATTTCCACAAGTTGTCGTTGCACCCTTCGACAAATGGGGACTGGATTTTGTAGGACCAATTGATCCACCTTCCAATGGTAAGTCCTACATCCTTGTATGCACAGATTATGTGACAAAATGGGTTGAGGCTAAACCTATGAAACATGCTAGGGATAATAAAGTAGTTGAATTCCTCTATGAGGAAATATTCACCAGGTTGGTGTCTCTAGGGAGATAGTGACAGATCAAGGAGCACAATTCACTTCTACACTTATCACAGCCTTAGTAAATGAATACAATATAAGGCACAGGAAATCAACTCCTTATCATCCCCAGGCCAATGGCCAGGTTGAGGTCACCAATAGGGACATAGAGGCCATTTTGACTAAAACTGTAGATTTGCATAGGAAGGACTGGGCCGCAAGGTTACCAGAAGCTATATGGGCCTACCGTATTACATGGAAGACTGCTACAGGATGTACACCTTTTGAAATGGTGTATAGTAAAATACCTGTGATGCCAATAGAATTCGAACATAAGACTCTAAGAACAACATTATAGATGGACATGGATTTAACAAATGCACAAAAGGACAGAGTCATGCAGCTTAATGCTCTGGACGAGCTCCGCAAGAATGCCCTGCAACACACTGAGATGATACAAAATCAAAGAATAAGGTGGCATGATAAATACATCAAGGAAAAAAAATTCAAAGCAGGAGATTGGGCTCTACTTTATGACTCACGATATAAGGACAGTCCAGGAAAACTACAAACTAGATGGTTGGGTCCCTATGAGATAGAGGAGGTATTCACCAATGGTGCTGTTCAATTAAGGACCATTGATGAGGTCCGATTCAAGCTGCTAGTCAATGGGCATTGCCTCAAGCTCTATTCTAAACCCATTGACAAGGAAACATTTCTGAGATAGTTCGAAATTGAGCAGGATAGCAACGATCCTACAACCAAAGGAATTGAGCCTTGGCTCAAATTCCCGGGCCATGCATAAACGTGCATACCAAATCATAATAAAGGGGTTATCTAATAAGATCCCCATTCCATTCATTCACTTCATCCACAATCCGTACTCACTCTCTCTCTTTTCCACATCATCCACCTGTCATTTTCCATATCATCCACGTTTCTCCGTGTCATGTATTGCAATGAAGAAGGAGGCCACATCAGATAATTATGGTGATTCTCTCCAGGTACACTCCACTTCACTTTAAGATTGCTTCAGTTACTTTATTTATTGCATTTAATTTAGTATTAATTAATGTGAATAATTTTCTATATGGTTGCCATTTCCTTCAGCTCATTTGCACGATTGAGCACATTTTTCTATGATATTATTTCACCACGTCCTTATTCTCGCCGCCATAAGCTTGTCCCGTCATTGTCAAGAACCCTCAAATAGCCTTTCCTTCCTGCAATAATGAACCTACATGTATTCTGTTTATCCATGATTACTCTCTCACTAAAAGATTGTATGATCACGTTGTTTTCCCTATTTTTTGTCACTTTTGAAAAGAGGTTCAAAAGTTTCAGTTGAGGGGAGGGACAGAGTGTTGTAAAATTGTAGAAGGGTTCATTAATTGGGTTACAAGAAGTTTTGCAGACAGGTTCATTAATTGGGTTACAAGAAGTTTAGTTGGAAAAGTCAGGTGAGCATTGCTTAACGCATTTGATTATAGAAAGAAATGGGAGTTTAGTTGATTCGGCATGAGCCTACAGACCATAGCATCCTACTACAAGATGTGCTGCATGTACCATTATTCAGGCAAAATGGGTGGCTTGATTACTTCCTGAAGCTCGGGACTTTTAATATAGATATTGCAGAGGAATTCACAAGGACATTTCATGATGGGGAAGCAAAATTTAGAGGCATAACAGTCAATGCATCAATTGATAGAATTGTTGAGGTAATGGGATTACCTCAAGTCGGGGAACCATTTCCTAGAGGAAGAGATGCAAGAAGTGCTAGGGCTGAGTTCACTTGGCCAAATGACCCTCCTCTACGGGTAGATAAGCAAGGTGCCCAAAGAATGAGTCTGCCGTAGGACTGGGTGTCACGGGTAGGGTATATCATCAAATACATAACCTGTGAAGGTAGGTTTTCAGTCCTGCATTCTTATCACTTCAAAATTTTGTCTCATTTGTGCCATGGATTGTTGATGAATATTCTCGACTTTCTTTATAATTTGCTATCCAATAGTGCTACTGAATTTAAAAAGGGTAGGGTTAACTCTGTATCTCACCACTGCCTTATTAAATTACTTGTTGAAAAATCCATTCAAGACGCATCAGGAATGACCTGGGAGGAATTCACGATCCAATTCAACCCTAAAATTCAAAATGTAGGACCTAGGGGTGAACCTCTTACATTTAAACAACGAACCTCACAGTCTGCAGGCCAAACCTCTATTGCTATGTCCTCTCCTCAGGAATCATCCGATTCACAGGATGATGTTCCTCTTTCGCCAAACCTCTGCTACTATGTCCTCTCCTTAGGAATCATCTGATTCACAGGATGATGTTCCTCTTTCTGAAAGAACTTCCAAGCAGCCGGCACAAGGTCCTATCAAAATTCATGAGCCATCTCCCAAGGATAGGAAAGGGAAGTCACCTGTTGTAGCAACCCCTGAACTTGCAAAAAGAAATAAAAAGGAGAACTTATCTGTTCCTGCAGCAAAACCTTCCAAAAAGCATAAAACAGTTCCTACTTCCATAAGAAGGAGCTTTAGGCTCCAGAACCAAGTAGCCTGCCAAACACTTAATACTACTCCTGCCACACCGCCTTCAGATCCTTCCAGTCCTAAACTGAGAGAAGAAGAACCTGTTATCAAGGAGCTTGTGAGTACACCTGAAGGGGTTGGCCTGAATAAGTTGGTTGCCATTGCAGAGCAGCTACAGGAAGATATGGAATGTGATGAGAAGGAGGAAGAGCCAATTATGTTTCCATCAAAAGAAGAGCAAGGTAAGGTGGATGTGTTTGAAGAAGTACAGGAGACACCTGTAGTGTGCTATAATCATAGACCACCACTCCATGTCACAAACTTTGTTGTAGGAATGGCATGTTTTCAAGAACTTCGGCAATAGCAGACTGCCTCTGCACTTGAAATTGAGAGACTACAAAGGATAATCCAGAACAAGAATCTGGAAATTGCTAACTTGAATGACACTCTCAACCAGATGGTAGAGTTGGTTCCACAATTGATGCAATGTCGTGTACCTTCACCTGTCTATGCAAGTATCTCAAGGAGCTGTATTTGAACTTCCAACTAATTAGAGTTTGGAAGGGTAAGAATCCTTCTTTGGATACCCCTGAGGAATTTTATGAAGCATACAAGGATTCACCTCTGCACATCAGAAACCTCCTGTGTGAATTTTATCTGCACAATTTGGCTGTATCCCAGGATAAGGAATGGAATCCCTTATGTTATGTCGGTGATATTCATATCAGCACTCTAATCTCCTGGATCACCAATGAAATAAGCAGAGGAAAACAATTTGATAGCCATATGCATGATGAAGTAAATATGCCATTGTCTGTAAGAAATAAATCTAGTAATGGAATGGGCATTTACTTTGATTGGAAGAAATTGTGGAGAGATGAAAGAGCCAGGCCACTGATTGAGCCTCTAAGACAAGAGGTATTTTCTCAATACTCCCAAATTACAAACAATTATTTTAATACTGCAACCTTGCACATTCAAAATAGATGGGAGCATCTTTCATTTCAATTAAAGAAAGTAGAACCACATACTCCCAATACCTTGTATGCAGCAACCAAAAGGGTAGAGAGGTACATGAGGAATGCCAGAACAAAGAAGGAGAATTGGTTGCCCTTAGTTATGCAGCCGCCTATTCTCCTATGGCCATTATTGGCTATATAGGGGGATAACAACACTTATAACAGAAGTTCTGAAGATAATAGATGGCAAAGGCTGGAGGCAAAGCGAGCTCACTTCTGGAGTTTCCAGAATGGTGAATGTGGACAACAATTGATTGTAGATCTGAGAGAGTTTTCCAGAAGAAAGAATGCTAGACTTGCTGAAGGGTCCAGCAAGTAGTTGGTTGAGGGGAGTGATGAGCCAAGTCTTTGGCACATTTTGATCATACTTTTATAAATACTTTGTTGTTTTTATTATGCTAAAACAAACATTCAGTCTATTTATGGGATAGATATAGACCTTTTTATGACTTAAATATAATGAGTATATTGTGATAAGAAGTCCCATGATTATTACCTTTAATGTTTTATTAGTCTGATAAATACTTTATGGTTTTGTGTGATCATAAACCTTCCTGTAGCCTCCACTACCAAAACTTCCTGTAGCCATATCTGAAACAATGTTTTCCTTAGTTTAATACTTAATTAATGAATGAATAAAGTAATGGATTGTCTTAAAGGATGAACGTGTTGAGCTAACCTCCTTCATTAGGAAAAGATGGCGAGATATTTTGCAGGTACCATGATTGAAGGAAAGAAATTCAATTTCCACTTGAAGAATTGAAGACCAAATCCATAAAGACTGGTTCAACAGCAAAAGATGAGGAGACAGTTTCAACTCATCTGCGATGCAGGGAGAGTGTTCCGGAAATCTAGGCCAGTCATCTTGGTGGTGCATGAATCCAGGATGATGGCGCTTTAAGACTGCTCAACTAATTTGACTTAGTTCTTCATTGTCATTCACCTCTTTACTTAAGTTAGTTAAATGTAATAAATGCCTCCCATTTTATAAGGGAAGGTTGGTTAGTAGTTAGGATCAGTTTTCAATAAATAGCACATTCTCCTTCAGAGAAGGGGCTGGAAAAAATCACTTTTGTAATACACTTTCAGTTTTAGAAATTTAGCCAAGAGATTGTGCCATGTACTTGTTTGCACTAAATCAATAAAGCTTATGAATTTTTTTGCCTAATTTGTTGTCTTCTTTTGGCACTACCTAAGGGGGCCCACTTAGGGAACTGTCCATACTTTTATTCTGCAAGATAGAATAGCTACATTTTCCTTCATAGAAGTTAATGTGACTGTTCCTGCAGCTGGCAGAAACACAGAGTTGTCAACTGTTCCTGCAGCCACTAGAGGCAGAATAGGTTATCTTACAAGTTTTTCATTTCCAAGTAAAGTTAAACAGTAAATTTGTTTCCAGTACTTAAATTCTAGTATAAGGCATTTTAGGAATCATGTATGTCTGGAAGGGTGATTAGTGCATATCTTATGCTGTCCCATTTCAAGTTTACGTCCCTGGGTTGATAATTAAATGAGGTTCTTTAGTAGGTCATGACTGCCAATTGTGATGTTCAATCCCTGAGTAGAGGAATTCATGATTCCTAGTTATTGAGCTAATTAAAGAACACTACAGAGACAACATGTCAAGTCTTAGATCTTGACTTTCCCTATAACATCCTTCTTGCCCACACATGGATCCATGCCATACAGGTCGTAGCATCCACATATCACCAATGCATAAAATTGTTTTATGATAACAGAGAGATAATAATCCACGGTGATCCTGAGCCCTTCTACTATTGCAAGAGTATTGAGGAGAAATATTACAAAGTACTATAAGTACCCAAGAACAATGAGGTCTCATTACCCTCTTCTTATGTCAACCTATCGGCATTAGCATCGACACTAGCATCTATGTCAACAACACAACAAACTATCTCAGAGATCAAGGTACTAATCAAGGACAACAATTATGGTGATTACAACCTAAAAGTCTCTTTTGTTGTAGGAAAACTTACACTTTCTGGTAGAAATTTTGGTAAACCCCAACACATTGAGAAGGTGACTAAGACAATCAAAATGGAACCAACCACCTTCAAAAATGGGGAGATCTTCATGCAAAAATCATAGACGGAGGTGACATCTCCAAATGGGTATATTGGGATGAAAAAGAAGAAGCTCCTCTTCTAGTGGACACAAACAAAAAAGGTTTCTAACTAATTAAAAGCATGGGTAACATAGGAATAGGTGGACTTGGTCTAAATCAACAAGGCACACATGAATCTATTATCCCTAAAAAGTGCATAAAGAATATTGGTCTTGGCTACACCTCAAGCAAAAATGTAACCCCTCTGGTGAAGGATACTTTAATTGAGGGAGACAAAGCTTCCTCTTGGTTAAACACATCTAATTTTGAAGACATCAATGACTCCCCCTTTTGCATCACTAACGTATTTGAACATGCCTCAATTTTCATGATTACCACAACATCCTTTACACCCTCTTCCCAAGATAACGAACTAAAGCTTATCTACCCTCAACTCATCAACTAGGACCAACAAGGACCACCAATTCTAGATTCGTTCAAAAATTATGAGGTTATCTCTAAATTTTTGGGACTCCAAGACCACATACCTTTTGGAGACCACAAAGTAGTATTCAACATTGAACTAGACAGACAAGCATACTATGGTGATATAATTGAATCCCTTGTCGCAAAATAGAAAATTTAAAAATCAAGATATGGTCTCTAAGTGAAAACCATAATGTGGAAGTTTCTAATTACAAAATAGTAAAAAAAAAGGGTGCATCCAAAGGTGAAAACCTCTCTGAGGCACCTAAGGATGAGGGATTCAATATGCCTGGTATTGTGATAGATCAAGAAAAATTAGTAGTGCTTGTAGAATCATCTCAACCGATTAATGTCAAGGACAAGGATAACTTTAAGAACCCCCCCTCAGAGAAGGTGTAAAATCTTGGCGAATCTTATATACGTCCTAATAAAAATATTAATTTTATTGGCAATTTTTTTCATTTTTCGGGAAAAAAAAATCTCAATTGGTGAATCTTTTGTAATCGCTAGAAGTCTGTGGAAAATCCTAGTGAATTGTGATTTTTTTAAAACCAATAAAATATTTTCATTGGCGATTAAAACCTATTTTTCAAACCAATAAAATATTTCCATTGGCGAATTAAACATGTTTTCAAACCAACAAGATATTTCTATTGGCAAATTAAAGTTGTGCTCAAAAAAATAAAATATTTTTGTTGGCGATTCAAAAATGTTTTCAAACCAAAAAATTATTTTCATTGGAAAATTAAACCTTTCTTCAAATGAAGAAAAAAACCCATTGGTGAATTAAACATAATCTCAAACCAATAGAAAAATTCACTGGTGAAATAAACTAGTATGCCAATAATAAATCATAGTGTGGGTGGCGAAAATATCAAATGCTACATATTGTTCTATTCTGGGACAAAGTTTCCACACGTCCAAATTCCTTCATAAAGTGTCCGGAATGGGGAAAAGTGTCAACATATTCATTATGTCTGAAGCCAGATGTCAATGCAAATCAATATAACCCACGACCATTCGGTGAATTTTCAATGGACGGTTGCAGTTGCATTCTAAAAGAAAATGTCTAAAGTACTAGACTTGCGAATTCAAACCTCCAAAATAATACTAGAACCATTAGATTTCCAAAAATCAATGGTTGACATTTTATTACTGATTTTATTAATGATTCAAAAATGTTTTCAAACCAAAAAAAATATTTTCATTGGTTCTTCACTAGCCTGCAGGATTAAAATAATAAAATTAAGAAGCCAGAGGGATAGCTAGTAGGTGACATCTATTCACACTCGTGGTGGGCCCTACCACTGTTCAAAGGCACAAATGGTTGAAAGTGATCAAATCAATGGTTAAGATGTGCTCTGACAAATGAATCTCAGTCATTCCCTGCTCGCCCACAAGGGACCCACTATCAAATCTGGGCTTGTGGAGGGATAACAGGCATGAGCCACATGGCATCATCGCCACCACTTGTAAAACTATAAAGGGCAAGGGAATATTTGGTGAAATATTACTCGGCAATTATGAAAGGTTAAACAATGTCCTACTAAAAGGATGTATGAGCACATGCAAAATTGTTCATCGAGATGTTCTAATCTCAACCATCTATTGCTAAAGGAGGATATACGTTATGGTCATTGGCCTATTGGTTAAAGGGGAAGCAATTTGATGGTCATTGGGTTGATTTGGTTTGTTTCCCGCTAGCTCACGACTGTTGATCTAAAACTTACAAATCTCATAAGGGAAGCAGGTTGCTGACACGTGGCTTTTTGGTTGGCTTGTAAAGAGCAGTGGGGGCCACAAATCTAATGAAGGAGATGCACGAGAATGAAGGCTATTGGTTAAAGGGGAAGTAAGTTGACGGTCCTTGGGTTGATCTAGGCCATTTCCCACTAGCCCGCGACTATTGATCTAAAACTTACAAATCTCAGAGGGGAAGCGGGTTGCAAACATGTGGCTTTTCTATCAGCTTGTAAAGAGTGGTGGGGGCCACAAAGTTGATGAAGGAGATGCACAGGAATGAAGGAAAGCTAAGTGAAAAATAATATTTCAGTTGCAAAGAGAAGGGAAAGTAAAGAAGGAGAAGCATCTTCTAAGTGCAAATCAGGTGTCCAAAATGGGGACAAGTTTCAACATATTCATTATGTCTGAAGCCAGATGTCAACACAAATCAATATAACCGACAACCGTTTGATGAATTTTTGATGGACAACTATAGTTGCATTCTGGAAGAAAATTTCTGAAGCAATAGACTTACAAATTCAAACCTCCGGAATAACATTAGAACTATTAGATTTCCAAAAATAAATGGTTGAAATTTTATTACTTATTAAATCACTTAAAGTCATGACAGCCAAAATGATATTTTATCATTGACTGGCTATCGACAGTTGAAGGTCGCTTAAGTTATGACTTAAGCCTTTGGAGTCATCATGGTGATCGGCCCCTCGACCTAGGTGATTACCAATTCCATGGAGTATGAAAGTTAAGTGATAAATATTTTCTCACGAAAATCAATGATTATGACATATGCCCTCGGTGGGACCGAGATTCAGCTCATGTTATGTTGGAATTATGGAGCCTTGCAACATGAGCATGAAATGTATATGGATTGTGTTGGTTGCTCCTATTTTATCATTGATGTCAACATGGTGACAACTATACGGGAAGCTTACTTAGTTAACTGGAAGTTGTTCTCTACCGATAGTGTTCTTTTGAGATGAACCATTGTGTTGGTTTTTGAGTTTGGAATTCATCGCAAGAAAAGATATGAATCTAATCTCTTAACTATGTTATTATGTCTCATTCAAACAACTATATCTTGGATCTTGAAAAGTTTTGTGTGGTGAGAAAAAAATTATCATTGACAGAGTTTAACTTTGTATTCTACTATTGTTTCTCTGCTCAGCATATTAGTGTGGGAGATTCTGCATTTTCTTAAGAACATTCTAAGGATGTGGTTTTAATGGTAATCTCTATGATGGTAGTATGATGAGAAATTGATGTAATATCATATTTGGAAGGTGTTTTCTTTGAGGATTGTATGTTGGTTTGGAGTTTTTGTGGTTAATTCCTAGTCTTGGCCAACTTAACGTATGACATACACTAAGGAGACTAGTTATACTTTATAGATGTTCGTCGACTTGATATAATGCACTAAATGGACAAAAATATTTTTAAATCATATATGGTGCCAACAAGAGTGTTTTGATTATTTTACTTTCATCTAATTAGGTCAGCCTAATTGATGAATGAGATATACTTGCATATATATATATATAATATTCTTTGAACAGGAAAACAAGGTGGTGTGTGTGTGGTGTGTGGAGAAGAAGTGAAAGGTGTGAATATGGAAGGAGAAGGAAGAGAAGTATGGTGAAGTGTGAGGAGGATCAAGGCATAAGTGAAGATGCAAGCCTAAATGCTTTATCAATTAAGGATCAAAATAGAATTGTTGAGCGACTACTGAGAGAGGCAGTACTTCTTATTCATAGCTTCATTGGAACTAGACCATGTGCATAGAAGATGTATTCTATCAATTCATACTTTTGGCAGTGAGCCACAATCTTTGTATCTTGGTAGTTAGCCATCTTTTGTATTCAAGCTATGATCCTTTCGATGATAGTGAGTCCTAGAAGTGAGCCTTGTAATATCTTGTATTCGAATATAATATATTGTGAGTTAATCCTCACCGTGGTTTTTCCCATTTTGGGTTTTCCATGTAAAAATCTTGGTGTTCATGTGTGTTGATGCATTGATTTGTTTTCATGTTCTCTCTTGCTGATTCAGTCAAAATTGTGATAATGTTTAGATGGATTTTATTTGAATGGTTTTATAGAATACTGATTCACCACCCCCTCTCTCAGTATTCCATATATTCAACAATTTGTATCAAAGCCTGGTTCCTCTGAAGGAGCCTAATAGCTTGAGAAAGATTTCAGAATTTGAATATAAGAAATTTTTTCCTCCGAAAGTGATCTATGCTGGATATTCAAAAGAAAATGAAGATTTGAAGAATAAGCTAAAGGAAGTGAATGATTTATCAAAGATCTAAGGAGAATATATGAAGATGACTATTATCAATTAAGAAGAGAATATGATGAGATCACCATACTGCTACAACAATTGGAAGAATAAAAAAGAATTGAAGTTTGTTAGCAAGTTGAAATTCAAGAGAAAACGAATGAATGTGTCAAGCTTGAGCAAGAAACATAAATCTTGAGATCAAATCTAGAAAATGCAAGTAGATTTGAGGATAAATTTAGGGTAAGCTCTACAATGCTTGATGAGTTGATTATTTCTCAGAGACTGGCAATGGATAAAAGTGGTTTAGGGTTTGAAGAAGGTCAAAGTTCAAAAGTGAAGCAATCTTCTGACAAGAAGACCCAGTGCAAAGATGGACACATCAAGAACATAAGAAGTAATTTTGGAAGGACTCCCATCAAACAACCTAATTCTCAAAGGTAATTTTCTTTCAATGGTGTTTGTCATTCCTACAATAAATTGGTCACAGGGAAAAGGACTGCAAAAATAGAATGAATGATTCTCTCTTTCTCCGACAAATGTTTTAAGTGCAAGAAGTTTGGACATAAGCTTAATCAGTGTGAAAATAGATTAAATTAAAGAAATTATGGAAGGAAGAATGTTGTTTGTTGTGATTCTAGCAATCTAGAAAATCTTGCTAACAATTGCAGAAGGAGAAAAGATAACTATTCAGCAAAGAAGCATGAACCAATCATTGATCAAGAAGAAGTAAGAAAATAGATGAAAAGAATTTGGAGAAAGGAAGGAGAATTCAAGCAAGTTGAATCAGAATCATTAGTCTTATATGTGTCAACTTCTGGTGCAGATACATCCATTACTTTTTGAGTCAAGCAATGAATAAGGGGGAGAAATCATCAGAAAATTTAATAAACTCCCTCATCGATACATATGTCACGTCATGAAAAAAGTATATTTAATGTGGTAATGAATTCAAAGAATTTTTCAATCGCATGTGTGAAGAATGAAGTTTGCAAAATTTGAAAGGATGAATGCACACACAAATTTTGAGGTGATCTACCTGTGCTTTGAAACATTTATTGCAAAAGAATTTGAAATGAAAGAAATAAATTCAAATGTTTCAAGGAAATCATACTCAAAAGGCATATGCATTTTCGAAGAAGTGTGCAAAGGAAGTTTGGAGAAATCACTGCAATTCAAAGTTTCAAGGTTTGAAGGGAAAAAGAGATCGAAGTGGATTCAAAGCGAGCTCCGAAAGTTGGATATCTATTCTTCGTTGGAAATTAGAAAGGTATTCCTACTTGCACAATATTTCACTCTTTTTTGCTATGGATAATTCAAAGGTTGTGAATATTTTAGATAGATTGCAAGTCAATTTGAGGAAACATTTGAAAAATCTATCGAAAGAGTCAGTTGGTGCATTCTCTTGCATTCCTCCTAGAGTGTTTCCCACTGAAGATGTCTATGCATTTGTCTATAGTAAGATAGAGGAAATGTCACTAGTTCAATTAAGTATTCTATGGAAGAATGAATTGTAAGAAATCCATGATGCTTACAAAATGTTAGTTGAGAAGAAGTTGGATGTTTGTTAGAAATCCCCTCTGTTTGAATTTGACAGGAAGTATATTCGAATAATTTTGAGCAGGATTCAAGATGAATCATTATGGATTGATGAAGCATATTTGATTACTAGAGAATCAATCAGAGATGTAACTGGTTTTTGCTCCTCGAATACAGTTCCCAAACAAAAGGTTGTGAATGAATAAGAGATAATTAAGGTGACTGGTGCATCCCTCGAAGGGAAAGAGCTTGTTTTGAGAACAATTAAAGATCTGGTCATTAGGTATGTTGCGATGGTTATTGGTCACAAAGTTTTCCTACCTAGCAATGACCTCACAATTTCTACTATTGTTGTTCACACTGCTATTGATATGGTTAGAAGAGGTATGGATTATGACCTATGTGAGCTACTTCGAATACATCTTTTGAAGAGCTTGAAGGAAATTGAGAAGAGTAGAAGAATACATTCCAGTATGGAAACTTGATTGTCTACTTACTCTTTTATTTCTTGAAAAAATTACCGGTAATAGGAAGGATAGAATGGACAAATACAAAACCTATTGCCCATCATATCAGGAATTTCATAATAAATCTTGGTGGTTCAGATGCTCAAGAGACTACTCTTGTGTTCTTTGGAACATTTCAAATGAGGATGAACAAAAGATCAAGGATTCTAGGAAGTGTTACTGAAAGGTACTCCGAAAATAATTTCCTAGTTTCTACAAATTTATGTCATATGGAAGCAGTTGAATCTAGATTAGTATAGATATCTGAGTTAGATTATGAAGTGTCTTGACGCTGAGATCGATGATTATGCAAAAATTATTTTTGAAATCCCTAAGAATCCCAATGTAGAA
The DNA here is from genome assembly GCA_007258455.2 of Sequoia sempervirens. NCBI lineage: Eukaryota > Viridiplantae > Streptophyta > Pinopsida > Cupressales > Cupressaceae > Sequoia > Sequoia sempervirens. Next base: position 455,756,645 of record VDFB02000017.1, read on the forward strand.
GGTACCTCTGGTAGTGCAATTGGAACAGGGAAGAGGAGAAAGAGTGTCGTCAAACAAGAAGTCACATAAGGAAGTGAATCAGAGAGAGCTCAACATGAGCATGAAAGCATGAAAATTCAAGGAGCTTTGAAAGAATTACAAAAAAAATTTCCCAGTGCTAACTTTAATTCATCTATTTCAATTGTGGAAAATCTCAAAAACATGATTAATTCTTTGAAGGTCTATATCTCTGGACTGGAAGTGCATGTTGGAATCAGGTCTGCAGAATTTTTTTTTTTAGAAGATGTCAAGAAGAAATGTGCAAATGCACATCGCAAAGTGATGAAGGAACTGGAGAGTGTACAATTTTGTGAGGAAGAGGCTCGGGAACTGCTTTCTTTCTACCTAAATTGGCCTTGCAGTACACTGAATATAAGAGATGAGATAAGGAAAAGTGAAATCTAGATGAGCACTCAAGTAGACATATACAGATTGGAAAAAGATAGAGATAATCAGAGATGGTCCTACATTGTGTAGCTTTAGGACAAATTATTTTCCCTATAGGATTAAAGAACAAAAGTGATTAGGAAGTTTTTGGCACTTAGAGATATGGTTAAACTTAGGCACATTCATGTATCTAGTGCTCTTGATAGTATTGGTAATTTATCAGAGATTAATCTCAGCCCCAATACTTTAGCAGATGGTATAGATTCCTTGACTAAGCTTGAACTATTACACAAGACTCTTGTAAGTGTGAAAGGTGCATGGGAAGAAGGAAAAGCTTCATGGAAGGGCACCTTGGAGAATCTCAAAGGTTCCTCATCTTCAGGTTGATTCAAATCTTTGTGTTCATATATTTTTGGTTAATTATTGATGCATACACATATATACCAGACCCCATCCTTTTCCATTGATTTCAAAGGGGGAGAGATAGAGATAGTCAAAGGTAAAACATTTTTTGAGAAGAACAATTTTGATAGGGGGAGTATTCAGCTGCCTTATATTGGAAAAATGTTTTTGATGTTTCCATCAATGCCAAAGGGGGAGATTGTTGGAATTATGGAGCCTTGCAACATGAGCATGAAATGTATATGGATTGTGTTGGTTGCTCTTGTGTTTTCATTGATGTCAACATGGTGACAATTGTACGAGAAGCTTACTTAGTTAACTGGAAATTGTTCTCTACCGGTAGTGTTATTTTGAGATGAACCAGTGTGTTGATTTTTGAGTCTAGAATTCACCGCAAGAAAAGATATGAATCTAATCTCTTAACTATGTTATTATGTCTCATTCAAACATCTATATCCTGGATCTTGAGAAGTTTTGTGTGGTGAGCAAAAATTTATCATTGACAGAGTTTAAATCTATATTCTACTATTGTTTCTCTGCTCAGCATATCAATGTGGGAGACTTTGCATTTTCTTAAGGAGAACATTCTAAGGTTGAAATTTTAATGGTAGTCTCTATGATGGTATTATGATGGGAAATTGATGTAATATCATATCTAGAAGGTACTTGCTTTGAGGATTGTATGTTGGTTTGGAGTTTCTATGGTTAAGTCCTAGTCTTGGATGACCTAACGTAGGACATACACTAAGGAGACTAGTTATACTTTATGGATGTTCACCAACTTGATATAATGCACTACATGGACAAAAATATTTTTAAATCATATATAGTGTTGACAAGAGTGTTTTGATTATTTTTCTTTCATCTAATTAGGCTGACCTAATTGATGAATGAGATATATTTGCATATATATAAGATTATTTGAAGAGGAAAACAAGGTGGTGTGTGTGTGGTGTGTGGAGAAGAAGTGTAAAGGTGTGGATATGGAAGGAGAAGGAAGAGAAGTATGGTGAAGTGCAAAGAGGATCAAGGGATAAGTGAAGATGCAAGCCTAAATGCTTTGTCAGTTGAGGATCATAACATAATTGTTGAGCGACTGTTGAGAGAGGCAGTACTTCTTATTCAAAGCTTCATTGGAACTGAACCCTGCACACAGAAGGTGTATTCTATCAGTTCATAATTTTGGCAGTGAGCCACAATCTTTGTATCTTGGCGGTTAACCATCTTTTGTATTCAGGTTGTGAGCCTTTCAAGGACACTGAATCCTGGTAATGATCCCTGTAATATCCTGTATCTAGATATAATATATTGTGAGTTAATCTTCACCGTGGTTTTTACCATTTTTGGTTTTCTACGTAAAAATCTTGGTATTCATGTGTGTTGATGCATTGATTTGTTTTCATGTTCTCTCTTGATGATTCAATCAGAATTGTGATAATGTTTAGATGGATTTTATTTGAATGGTTTTATGGATTACTAATTCACCCCCCTCTTATTATTCCAGATATTCAATAGGTTAATGGTCTAAAAGGAATCAAGGTCAACACTATGTTCATCAAAGATCAACGGCTATCAAAGATTCAAAATTAGGTTGCTCTTTTAAATTTCTAATCTGAAGGGAGTGAAATGTTTGATTTGATAACTTGATACTAAAACTGGCAGAAAGTATGGCACGTGGTACATGCTTTCTTTTTATTTATTTTTGTCTTTTTTTATAGATTTTCACATATTCTTTGGATTATCTTTATTTGAAGAAAGTGTGGTTGCGATACCACATATTAATTCCATATGTACATTTGAAGTGATTGATTGGATAGCTTGATATTGAAAACTGTACGATGTATTGTAGATGATGATTTCATTAATCCAGTGATCAATTGAAACAATATTTGTAATGATTTCATATCGTTTGAGTGGTGATTTTAATAGCTTTTCAGTTTGATGTACAGTTTACATCTAGCCAGACGTCAATCAAAATAAAAAATTTAATTGTAAATGTAAGACTTAAGCTACACGAATCAATTAAGTTGGTTTTTTGGTTTGCATGATTATCATTATACCCAACCTCACACAACTCACAAGTAAATAGGGATCAGGCTGGTAGTGGTATTGGTGGCCCATAAATAGGGATAGTGAGCACAATTGAAATCATTCGTTGAAGGCTAAAGGCTTTACTATTGAGTGCAATGTTGTGAATTGTCATAAGGGTTTTTATTTTGTAAGGTTAATAAGGAAGATGATGTGGTATTATTGGGGATACTCTAAATTCTCCTACCTCTAATTATGTAGTTACAGAGTAAAAGACCAATTTCCTTCAAGTTCAAAATGGGTGGAATTGGAAAGAAGTTGATATGGTTTACCTAACTACAAAGACAGGTTTTGAGCCAAGATGAGGAGATTTGATAGAGATAAGTGATTTCACAAAGAGTCCTGCCACATAACTATTTTAATCTTGTTTGCATTCAAATCTGGTGACTTCTCATACTCCATATTGACAAAGGCCCTCAAAGAGGAACTGTGGACTTAGAAACTCACTGTGAGCTATCCAGATGCATGGGTTGTGATAGGTACATTTTTTATCTTCACAACTCCCATTTCCCCAGCATGGTAGGCAAGCCCTATAGATTCTAAAATTTATTTTTTTGGTAATACGGTATGGATCCCATAGCCGCCACTACCAGCTTGAAATAAATTGTGTCAATTTGGGTTGCTCTGGTGGGTCAGAATGAGCATATTAGAAATACAAAACCTTTGCATTTATTTTCAGAGCCACATTTGTATTACGTTGTCACCAACATAATCTTGGAATAAACTTGTAATCCATTGTCAGGACCAACAACTTGGAATCAATTGTGTCTATGTAAAGTGGCATATGTCATTTATACAAAACAAAAGCTTGCATGCTCTACTTATCTTTAAAAAGATATGTAATAATGTAATATTGTAATTCAATTGTAATAAAATAAATGGTTTTGTTATTCTTCATTATTCATTTACAGTAAATAATTATTTTATGAGTTCAATGTCTATGACTCTATTCAAATCAATTTTTTTCCTTTAGGAAATTAAGTATTATCTATTTATGAAATATTTGCATGCAAATTTAAAACATAAAGCAATACAAATGAAAAAAGAAAGTTGTCATCAAATTGACAAAAAAAATTATAAACACTAAAAGTTGTCACTCTTGCTAGGGTTTACCGAAATGTTATTGATTTCTAATTTTTTGTTGACCTTCTCCCCCAATTCTCAGTATCATTATTCATTTTATTAAGTCCTTTGCAACGTTAAGTTACCCACCCCTTGGTCTTGATGACAATCAATGTCTATTGTCTTGCTTTTAAAGGGATTCCACGACTCCACAAGATGCTTCAAGTAGATCTCTATGTGACTCACGGAACCACAGAATGGACACATGGACTCATCTCAATGACTCCATTAGCATTGTGTATCCTAGCGCAATAAAGTTTAAAACAACTTTACAACACATGTTTATTGTTTATATCATAAATTACTCAACCGTTCGACGAACATTTGATGGATGGTTGTAGTTGCATTCCAGAATGAAATGCATAGAGCGTTAGGGTTGCAAAATTAAACCTCCAGAATCACCCTATAACTGTTAGATTTACAAAGATCAATTATTTAGATTTTTTTTTCAATGCAAGACAACCATGTACTAATTGTGTAGTCTGGAAGCAACACGTTGACGTTTCATTCACTTTAATGTTAAAAAAAAGAAAAATTTCTACTACTAAGGGATTTATTTTTAAGTGAGAGGGTCAACACATGGGGAGATTTTTGATTGCTCATTGCAGTGCACCAGGGAGATTCTAGGTTCCACTTCCAACAAAGACATTCCATGCCTGCCAGTATTAATCTTTTCAAGAATCAAAATTCGAGTAAGTGAAAGACAAAATTCATAGGCTACGTTTCACCGTTTCTTAAAATATTATTTTGTCAAACTTTGGGTTTAGGGTTGAGAGACTTAAGAAAAATTAAGTAATTAAGAGGGAATTCAAAATTTCACACTGTATAAACATTTCTACCACCACTAGCAGACAAGACAAAGTTCTTAGTAAAGGCATAGCAAGTTCAGATAGAAAAATAGATTATTTTGGATTGCTTAAAACCTTGGGTTTCACTGATGAATACCATGATATTTATGATCCTGAAATCTATGGTAGGATTACCTTAGAACTTATATTTTCATGTGAGAATAAGGTTGAAAACCAAATGCAAGTTAATAGTTTTAGTGCACCATGGGTAACTGGATTAGGGCGCGTGATGTTACATGAGGTTTTCTCTTGCCCAGAATTTATCATGGTCTATGCCCACAATTATGATGATAAAAAAGAGCAATTGTAAATAAAGATACCAAAGAAGAAATTTTATCCATTAATGCAGAAGAATTTGGAAAAGTGTTGGGGTTTACAATCGAAGAATTTGGAAACGTCCACATTGACCTAGAAGAGCTTGCTAGTGATTATGAAGCAGTGGATGAAAGGGACAAAAATATTTTCCTAAATAAAATAGTTCAAGAAAGAAACAACTTGAAAGGTAACCATAAGCCTCCTTATCATTTTGAAATTTTTAGATCATGGGCTCGGTATACTATTTCAATGCTAACATTTTTCCTCGGCCTTGATAGCAATTGGGAAGTGGGTGCAAGCCTCCTTGAAATGGTATATAATATCCATTATGGTGTTCCACATGTCAAATATAAATTTATTGAGCACATTGTAGAATCCATGCATAAAAAAAATTTAATGATTAAAGGATGTTCCAATAAGACATTAGGTTCACAACCTACTTGTGCTATTTTTTTCTATTCAAATTTAGTGGAATGTTTCAAACCAAAAAGCTTTAGATTCATCCCTATAGTAATGTTGAGGAAAAGAAAATGGCTCCAGTATATGATTGGACCACTAAGATAAGGATGCATGATTCTCGAAGGAACTACAATCAATTTGTAGACTACTTTTTGGCTCCATTGCATCAAGTAATTACAAATACTCCAATGCCTAGATTGTCTATGTCATCTAGAAATTGCATTCAACTAGGAAAACAAATACAATTGGTTAATTGGTACTTAATGGAAGAATATATTGTGCTAATATTTTATGGATCGGAAGTAGAGCAATACAAACTTCCAATACATGTTACAAATAAGTTTTTTGCATTGGAATATGTAAGGCAGATGTAGAGTACTAATGAATTACACTTTGTCGGTCAGAAAAAGAAGACCTTATTTCCTTCTTTACCTTTTTCATGTGGAGGGTTCACATTCGAGAGAAAAGCATTTAGTCTGGCACATGATCTTTTGAAAATTTTAATTTCGATGTTGTTTGTCACTGGCAGTATGATCCATGTGACACCATTAAATCAATGATTGTGGCCAATAGGAATGTTGCAAGTATAATTCAACATCAAAGTAAACGCTTGCTTGAAAACTTGAGAAACAAGGATTCTTGGGATGAGGTCAAAATAGCAATGGAGAAAAGTGTTGTTGAGAAAGGTATTTCTTTTGAACAATTGTCAGCAGAAATTATGGCATTGCACCGAAATACAATCAGGAGGTACAACAATTTTTATGAAAAAAGTGATAAACCATCTAGTAGAGTATAAATGCCAGATTCTCTAGATAAGGAAGTTATAGATAAAAATTGTTCACGATAAAAAATTAATGTCTTTTGGTCTATGAGGAAGGAGCTAGGTGAACCAAGAACTCTTGCAGACTTTTGAGATAATGAAGAAGATCATGAGTTTAGAAAATTGTGGAATATAGAGCATCCCAATGAACGTGAAGATCAAGAAATTGATGATGAATCTAATGATGATAGGGAATAACAAAGCTATGTCAAAGTTGGTTTAAGTGAGGCCAAAAAAGAAGCATATACTTCAAGAGCATCCATAACCAAAAAAATGGGTTATACATGCGGTCCTTTGGGGTCCCAAGGACAAGGCCCTTGGATGGTAACAAATGTAGAGCATAGAAAACCAGTTGATAAATATGGCCTTGGAGCTGATAAACTAGACAAATGGTATACAAGTATAGCTAAAACAATTCATTTTGTTAGAGCATCAAATCTTAATCCTTAAGGTCAGATACAATCACAACTAAGACATGCCCATGGTGGAGAACCTAGTGCAACTGCCACTGCCACTGGTGGCGATGGTATGGGCAGTAGTACTAGTAGTGGTCAACATCTGCTACAAAAAAAAATTACACACAAGAGGACAACAATACAAGATACCACACAAACACCAAGTGATCAAGGCATACAGAAGAGGGCAAGGATTTTGACAGGTCCAAGTCAAACTACAATTTCCACCGCAAAGGAGTTATTTCTAAGCACTCCCATAGTTAGTGTGGTTGCAACAACATTAGCAATTGCAACTACTCCTAGTCCTTTTCCATTCAAGCATTTCATTGTTCCTGGGTCCCCAAGTTTTGATTACATTGAAGAGCTTAAAAAGAAATTAGAATTGTATAAAAAAGAAAAGAAGCAACTGATGGAGAGTGCATCTGTTGTAACTTCAAAGCCTACAACAACCATGGTATTACCCACATTTGACACAAATAAATAAATCATGGAGTACATAATTTTTGTTCCCACAGTTCAAAATAAACTAGCAAATCAGATGGATTGATCTGAATTTTAGGTGAGCAGTTTACAATTAGATTTTTCTAGACTCAAAAATACTGACAAAATTAATGTATCAAAGAAGAACAATGAATTGGTGTACACATCATTGCTAAAGCAAGAGATAAAAAAAAGGTTGCAAACTCAAATAGAAAAGTTACAGGTAGACCTAGCAAATGAGAAAGCAAAGAGGAAAGCAATAGATAATGGTGGTACTTGTAAAATCCATGGCCATTTTGTCAAAATTTTGAGTCTCCTAAGGGCTAGGGTTCACTTTTCATGCACTAGAGTTTTGTCTTAGGGTTTAAAATCCCTCAAGCCTTCATTGTTTTCCAAAACCCTCCTTATGTCCTAGTTTTATCCTATTTCGTCGTTGGAATCTTGTGCATGCTTAGCCTTGTCCCTTTAAGTCACAACCTTATGTCATTGGCTCGTCGTTTGTCTAGCCGCAGCCCATTCTAATATTTTGTCATTTCCCTAAGTTGTGGGCCTAAATTATTTCTCGCCCCCCTAAGTCCTTTTCACCTAAGGTGGCCCCCTTTTAAGTTATGACTTATACACATGTGTGTATTAACTCCTTAAGTGTGCAGGTGAGCCCTTGATCGAACAACCGATGATAAAGTGAAATTGTTCAATGCATCTCAGTCATTCCCCGCTAGCCCCACAAGAATAAAATATTGTTTTTTGAAAAGCAATGGGGTGTGTGGGCTTCTATCGTGTGGCATGTACATGGTGTGGGTCCCATGGTCTTCAATCCTAGTGATAGTGGTGGGTCCCTGGATCGACGATCCCTATTTGGTGACATGGTTGCATCTTGGTTGTTCCTCGTGCCCCCTGCTCGATCCTAATATTCACTAAAATATTATAGCAGAGTAAGTGGGTTGGTGACACGTGTCTCTGGTGGGAACTAGGTGGGAGGACGGGAAATGTAGTAGGTGTTGAGGTGTAGCTAGGTGGCGTTGCCCGATTGTGTGATTGGTTGACTCACACTGTTGTTGTGAGTCATGTAGTGTTGATGGTGATCAAGTGACACATATTTAAAGTGTTCTAAATTTGAAGGTTGAGTTTTAAAGTTATGGGTAGTGAGTAATAGGCATTGGATCTTGGCGCGAGTGGGACAAATCGACAGTCACAATTCAAAGTGTGATTTACCAACAGTTAGTTGCTTTTGTTAGCAGGTAAAGACTGTGCATTAATGGTGTGTTTGTTTCTCAGCTACCAGATCGACTCCGTACTTCTTCAAATCGCATTCTTGTGCTTCTTCCAAGGTGGAAGTGATTGCTGAGCAGTGCCATTTATTTCCTGAAGTGTTTCAGTGGTTATACTCTTTGTCAGGGTATGTTCTTGATTCTGATCGCGGATTTCTCGAGGGTGTCATGCCTATTTTCAGAATGCCATCAATGTTAGAGTGTGCTCAATGTGTCAGGGGCATTCATGTCTGGTTGTTGCATCATTTTGGAGGGAAATCCTTGGTGGACTATAGTTTGATCTAGGTGCCTTGATTTGAAACCCTAGTTTGGTTAAGGTTAGCAATTTCAAATTCAAATTTGAGTTATGCCTACACTATAAAGAAAAAATTTATGTATTTTATGGAGGTTCCATTCTCTCTGAATTTTTGTAATTCTTTGGTCTTAGTCTGTATAGTGTTTTTTGTCTTACACCTAAAAAGGAAATGTTGTAATGTTTTCTTTGTAATAACAATAGATGACCCAAATGTTCATTACATTGCCCTTTTAAAAATTGTATCAACTCTATCACCCTCTTCGGTTTTGTACTCACTATCTTTGAATCATTATAATCAAGGATTGTTTTTGGTTCTCAATCACATTTTTTGATCCTGAATGTTTGGTTTGTTAGTTTATGTTCAAGGAGCAGAGTAATTTCTTTCAATTCATATGTTAAGGTAGTGATGATGCAATAGGGATTTCAAAGAAGTTTGATAGTTTGTTCTTTTGTTGGTTTCTTGTTTTAAGGCGAAAAGTTTATAAGAAGCCAGGGTGGGTCTAGTGTAGGAGTGTTACTTCATTTTTGGACTCCATGTGGATAAGGCACTGGTCAGTCTATGTTCATAAGCCTAAGTCTGAGGTGGATCCAATTTCAATTCAAAAGAAAACCTTTTAATTTTTATGTACTTTCTTTCATGTTTATTTCCATACTACCATAAGATATTGAAGACTAGGGAGAATTGTGTAGATGATTTATCCCATTGAAGTATTTCCACCATTGAAGTGTGATGATCTGAATTAATGTATAGGGATACCCACCTTGGTCCTGCATAGCCTAAAGTGCAGAGGAGAGGCTTTCCAATCAGTCATCTCATGTTCATTGGCCATTGACCTAGGGTCTCTGAGTATAAGGAGTAGCTACCCTTTAGGAAATGCTAGACCATCAACTGGAAACACCAACAGATAACAAGAGCAATGAATTAGAAAAAAGAATAAAAAAATAAGCCTCTACATGAACAAGCAAAGAGGATAAACAAAATGAGAGAGAAGTGAATGAACTTAAGCAAAAGTTAGATGAGAGCAAAAAGAAATTTGATGAGGAAAAATCCACTTCAGGAAAATTAAGACAAAGCATTGAGAAAGGAAATGAACAGTGGGAACAAAAATTGGAGAAAGAGAGAAGAACAAAATGAAAGATTGGTCGCAGAGCTGATGGAAGCAAAAAATGAAATTAACTCTTGTCAAAATAAGTTAACTACATTTTGTAGAAAAACAATGAGGCATATGAAACAAAAGATATGGGATGAAATAATGCAGAGGATTGATCATTTGTGTGAATTGTTTAAATTGATTGATGCTATTAGACTACATTATAAGAAGCTCAACAAATATTTAGTGGACAACAAAAATGTGTTGGCATTAGAGAAATATGCAAATCAAGCTCAACAAATGGTCTACAAAGAGAGTGACAATGATTTGAAATAAAAAGGGATTAATAATCAGCTTGTTGCCTCAATGATATTGTCATCTATCATTCAAAATTGTTTGAGAATGCGTGAAACGAAGGAATTTGTGCATCTGGTTGCAAACAAGATGAAGAAGCTGGATGAAAAGGTAAGGAACTTCATAGAGCTTGGTTTTCCATAGGCTTTTGACACAAATGAGCGATCCATTGGAAATGATGATTTCAGAAAGAAGATGGAAGGTGCAAGGAAGATTAATTTGGACCAGTTTCCTCAGAACCTAGATGTGGTGAACTATTTGGATTCCATCAAACTACTAATAACCTTGAATACAATTTTGACTGAAGAATTCAAGACATGTTCCAATTTCAATCATGAATTGTTAAAAAAAAATTCAAGTCAAACAACATCATTTAGAACAAATGACAATTCCAACACCTAAACAATGGAAGTTACTAGAAAAGGTGATACAATGATTTGATATTGATAATATGAGTTTCCAAGTTCCAACTCAGCTCTGTGTAGAGTTTTCTTTGAGCAATATTTTGTATTGCCAATGCCTCTATGCATTCCTTCATGTGAAAATCAATAAAAAATCTCAAATTCAATAATGTGTTGATGTTCAATTATTTGTATTATTTATTTTATTATTTGAAGAAAAATTCTTGTTTCAACTACTAGATACACATGTTTAACACAATTAAAATATGAAATTATTAATAATATGTTAATTTATTCAATCTGATGTATAATTTCAAGGAATACAATATCAAATATCAAATACAATCTAAAATATCAACTATAGTTTGAAATATTTAAAATTCTTGGTAATCCTCAACTGGTTAAATTAGGGTTGTTAGGTCTACAACCTAGGGCTTTCTAAAACCCTATTATCCTAAAACCCTGGTGTAAAATTCTTGGTAATCCTCAACTATTTAAATTAGGGTTGTTAGGTTTGCAACCTAGGGCTTTCTAAGGGTAAGGCCCTGTTGGTTGTTTTTTAAGAACCAAGTTGATCTTCAAAGGAGCCTATGGAATTTCCATTTCCAATTCTCAGCACCCTGAAGGGATTGACCAATGAATGAGTGAAAGCGGCAATGCTTCCCTCCTACACTTTGGACTCTACAAAACTTGGGAGGGTGATCCCATAATATACCTATAGATTAAAACAAAGATAAAATCCATACATCATTGAAACACAATGAAGATCAACTAAACAACCCTTGATCATTTTATTCATAGTTCAAATAACGAATACATCAGGAGAGAAATAGCTTTGAATTTGCACCATTATCTATATTCATTTTCCAGTATTGTTATCAAAAATTACAATTTCATGTCAACAAAACTCAAAAACCTAAGACAAGACCCTAAGTTGTTCCATGTATTCTCTATTACAAAATTTTCTCTATGATCAATCAACAACCTGTACATCTGGCCATAGATTCCTTCTTATAGAAATGAAGAAGCAAACAAGCTTCGGACCAGAATGCACACATGTCCCCATCTCATTGGACTAATACAAAATACATTCCCCAATGCAGTTATATTAACAACTCAAAGGAGGGAAAACATCAAGTGGGATAAAAACCATTTGCTTTTGTCGATGAAGATTTGTCTCACCTTCCAAAAGGCACCTTTTAGTTGTTGCAGCAGTTTGTCCACATGCTTCCAAAATTCTTTCCACATACTCCAAAATTTAAGGAAAAGAAGCATAAAATAAAGAAAAAGGAAAAGGACAAAGTACCTCCACAACTAGAATTCTTTTCATCAATTTCAAACTGGAGAGAATACAATTGTTTAACATTATTGTATCAAAGGCCTAATTTGTATTAGTTCCAGGCCATGTATTGTATTCTCCCTACTGTTATTCTCTATTGTTGCAAACTTAGAGCCAAAATTGCAATAACCACCCCCACAACAGTAGCCTAATCATCCAATACATCAAGATGCTTGTCTTTCTATAGCTGAAACTCCTCCTATGAAGGCCAATTGAATCCAATGACCTTGTCAGCCTGTAACCTATATGGAGCATACTTGACTACTACTTGGTTAGCTTCCTTATCAAAATCCTCGAGGAAAATTCATGTATGAGTGAGCATATCCATAGTCTTTAACAATTCCAAATCAACTCCCTCACAAATCAATTTGGCCTGGGAGGTTATTACTTGAGTTGTCTGGTCCTTCCATTCTTGCAAGGGTTTGACTTTACCATCTTTACTTAAAATGTCTAGGAGTAGATTGAAATTCAACTCATCAAACCTCCTCACCAGCTCTCTAATATTTGCTTCAAATGGTTCAATTTTCCCTTGGAACTCCTAGATTCCACTCACAAGTTTGAGAGTGGTTTGGATACTAAGTGGCTTATCTACATCATGTTTAGATCCAACTGGAATAATCCTTAAGTCTCGGTACTTGGGAATCCACCTTTCCATTAGTGGGATTTGTTGAATACACTAAATACTGAGAGGGGGGGTGAATCAATATTCTACTAACAAAATTAATTATTACCCATACAATCAACAATCCACATCTAGCTACAATAGTAATCCAAATCATAAAGGAGATCATAACACATTGACACTAGGATTTTTACGTGGAAAATCCAAGGTGGGAAAAACCACAATGAGGATTAGCTCACAATATATTATAACTAGTCATAAGATATTATAGGGCTCACTGTCAGGATGCACTATCCTCGAAAGGCTCACAACCTGAATACAAAAGATGGCTTACAGCCAAGATACAAAAAGAGATATGGCTCATTGCCAAAAATGAACTAGTGAAGTGCACCTAGAAAGTGTAGAAATAAGTTTCGGTTAAGCTCTGGAAACACAAAAATTATGCTCTAGTTGCATATATACAATCATTATCAGTCACTTCACAATGCTTCATTTTGTCGCATCACTCGCATACACATTATATATATATATATATATATATATATATATATATATATATATATATATATATATATATATATATATATCCATCATACACACACCCACACACACATATATATATAGTCATGTCTTCCAACATCAATTAGGTTGGCCTAATTGAAAGTAAATACACAAAATTCAACATGACTTGTTGGCTCAACACAAAATTCCTTTTAGCACATAGAAAAAAATGTGTCATCCATACATTAGGTCGGCCTGGACCTAATAAGGAACACACAAGATATAAACAATTCTTAACCTTGTCGGTCAAAGGATACTAAACTTCTGTCACTTGGATTACACAGCTGAATCAACAAATATAGTTGAAAGTTTGTTTATACTTGTAACTGACACTCCTGAGCAACGTATCAAAAAACTCATAGAGTTTCCTTTTACTGAGAATATTTTCAGACCAAAATACCAGATCAACATAGACATGTAGTTTACTTAGTTACCAACCAATGTTGGCATCAATGACAACAAACCCAGAGGACACCTTCTTCATTCTTCCAACAATCTCCCCCTTTGTCATTGATGGCAACATGTGCCAAAAATGAGACATGCTTCAAAACAAAATATTATGCTCAACTCCCCCTAACATATGTACAAGCACATAACATAACATTCTTTATACATATTATTCTCCTCTTCTCCCCCTTTTACATCAAGGACAAAGGACCGGGAAAATATTAGACTTCAAATCAAGAACTGGGAGCACCTTGTAACTCCTTAAGAATCACTTCCCAAGTTGGCTTTCCATCATCCCAGACTCCTTTTTCCCTAGAAAGAGTTTTATGCAGAGATTCTAATTCCCCCAGGCATTCTTCCCCTTCTTCCAAAGTGGATGGAGCAATGTTCATCTTCTCAAGTTTTTCTGCTTCCATCAATTCATTTGATATAGCGACATGTTTGGACATAACCAGGTCTCCAAGTTGGGCATAACATCTCATAGCATCTTCCTTCTGCCTCTGGAGAATGAAAATTTTACTTTGAATATTTGCAATAGAAACCCACCTAACATAGTTTCTATCATTTGTAATCTTATAATCTCTAGAAGCATCTGTAAGTTGAGACTCAATAGAGTCCATTAAGTCCTTAATATCTCGAGTGGCATCCAACCACTTCATGCAATAAACAAACAGTAGTTGGGCTTCCTCATCACATTCTCTTACCTCTTTCAGGGTTTGCAAAGCCTTGTCACGTGCAACTATACACTTGTCTTGCAAAAATAGTAGTCTTTTCTCTAGCAGACTCAACTCCACTTATCTTGCAGTCTGTTCCTTGAGGTTAGATGTGTACTCTTTAACTGAATCAACTATTAGCCTTAAATTTTCAATCGAAGCTAAAGAGTTATTTGATGTAACACCAGGAGTTGTCTCCTGTAAAGCATTGATGGCTTCATTTATCAACTCATTTCCCTTTTGATGAGATTTTGTAGCTTCTTGTGTGACCAAGCTAAGAAAAGTGTCACTTAGTTTTATTTTGTCACTGGTTGTAATCTTTGTCAAGTCCACATAACTTGGGTGTGATGGTAGTTTGACTAGATGTGGTGGAAGCACAGGTTGAAACACAGTTTTCATTGAAAGAATACTTTTAAGGGTACTTCCAGATAATTCTCCAGATGGATTTGATGGTTCAAGGTCTTTAGAAATTTGTCCTTTGCTCTTCTCAGTTGGAATGGCTTCCTTGTCTTCCTCTTTCTTATTTTCTTCTTCCTTTTCTTCTTCGGATGACTTTCCAGAGGACGTATCTCTATTTTATTTCTCCCTTATATCCTCATCATCCTTGTTATCCTTCTTTTTGTCCTTACTCCCTTCACTCTCATCTTTGTTTTTATCTTCCCTGTTTCCAGTAGATTCTTGATGTTCTTCTCTCTTATCACTGGAATGATCTTTATGATGATCATTAGACCTTTTTTTGGTGGTTTCTTTTATGTCAGTCAGAGGGGGAGGGGTCTCTGAAGCACCAAGTGTCTCATCAACAGTCTCCAAGACTGGATTATCCATTACTTCTATGAACCCCAATTCGAAGTGCCTACAAAAACACAACAACAAACAATGTTAGAGAGTCATTTTGTAAGCATGAACAAGGATTCCCCATGAAATCCATTCACAAAGCTAAAAATAGGAAATAAAACAAAGAAAATAATGAAGAACATAATGGAAGTATGAAATCCTAATTTAGCATGCAAACACTTGATCCCATGGGGGAGTTGGTGCAAATAGGTGTGTGGAGATTTTCCCTTTCCCAACTCCTTGAATGCAAATGTTGATTGAAGGTGATTGATCCACTTGATAAGTCCCTCAATGAGCTCCAAAATCTGCAATAAACTAGTTAAGAAAATGGATGGAATTTGAGAGATATTTGTGCATAATAACTTTGCATAATTGTGGATGATAAAATGCATGGTGAAGCATTCTATTTATAGAATGTTGAAATGGAAACAAAGCCAAAATAGAACAATGTGGGATAAAGATTTGGCCAATAGCAAAATGCCACTTGTCCAAATGTGATTGGGTGAGGAATGTGCAAGTTTTGACAAATGTGCCAATAAATGCATTATTTGAATTTGAATTTTGAGAAAAGACATGTAAGAGGGGGAAAGAAAATTGCATTAAATGCCACTTGGCTCAAGGCAAGGACATGTAAGAAGAAGTAAATGCCTTGTTGGAAGGACTTGTAAGAGAGAGTAAATGACATGTTGGAAGGACATGTCATTCAAATTTTGAATTTGAAATAGAAGAATATTCCTCCAAAAGATGCTTTGTTGAGGGAAAATGAAGATTTAATAAATCAATAAATTGATTTATTTGTGCAAGTGAGAAAAGCTAGAGGATTTTGAAGATTAGATTAGATTTAATCAAGATTTGATCAATTTAATGAAGATTAGGAAGTTTGACTTATTTTGACTTAGATTTTTGGATTAATTTAAATCAAACAAGAGAGGAAATGATTTAATGAGTATGTTTTGATTATTTAATTAAAGAGATTGAAGTAAGATTAAATTAAATAAGATTTTAATTTATTCAATTTAATAGATAGACTTTAGAGATTTAATTAATTAAATAAAATTAATTATTTAATTAAAATAGATGGAGAATGATTTAAGAGACTTAATTAAACACATGATTTGTTTAATTAAGAGAAGAAAACAAATGAATTTAATCAAATAAAGATATTCAATTAAATGGTTAGGTCGGGGAATGATTTAGGATGAAATGATGTCGGTAGTCAGACTCGGATGCACAATGTCAACTTGTACATTTTGCGTGTCTACAACTTCTGCAACGGTAACATGTTCATGTGCCTAAGCAGTGTGGGATGAAGAACTGGTTCTTGCCCCATAGCTCCTTGCTAATTGTCTGATTACATAATGGGTATCTTTCCTTACTTTTTCCATATAATCATATTCCTTAGTCATTAACATGTTAACTCTCTACTTGACTCTAAACAATTTAGAACATTCTTTCAGCAAATTTGTAGCTTCTATCTCCAAAAAAATTGGAATTGATAGATTTTAGGGCTTCACTTCTCATCTTTTCTTCAACATTTAAAGCCTCTTTTCTTCTAAGTACTAACTATTTCCACACTTTATTAGTAACTTTTGACTGTATTGTATCCATGTTTATATTACAAATGACTATGTACCAAACAAATGCATTTATGATGGTTCCTTTCCCTTCATCATTGACCTTATCATATAGCTCAACAGTCGGCATAAGATCATTATCAATCATGTTGTTAACCAAGCCTCCTAGATCTAAGGGTGGATGACCACTTACCAGAGGAGATCCAATCATGTCCTCCATAGGATCAGATGATCCTTCTTCATTCTTCTTTGTATGTACATGAATTCGGTAAGTATCCTCCTCTTCCTCTGACTCCTCATCTATAGAGACAACACTGGTTTTGGATTCTTCATGGGATGTACTACTCCTTTTGTTTCTTTTGAGCTATTGCTCTCCTTCTAAACCAAGTTCAATTTCTTCCTCAACAGCATCACTCAAACTTCTTTTCTTGTCAACCTTTCGTTTCACTCTTCTTCCTAAAGAAGTAGATGGTGCAACAAGAGGTATGTCCTTCTTCCTAGATGCCCTGGTACTGGGACCAATAGGGGCAGCTATATCAACAGATGCAGGAACACTACATTCCTTCTTTCCTTTCTCAATATTAGTAGCACTAGAGGTGGCAGTGCTGGAGATAGGTGTTGGTGTAGCACCGGAAGATAGTCTTCTTGATTTTCTTGGTCCAAAGGGTTGTTCAATAGATTTTGATTTCCTTTCATCAAGTGCCTCCTTCAATTGTTCTATATCACCCTTAGAGTAAGTTTGACCTTGGAAGAATGCTTCAACCTTCTTTCTTCTTTTAGATGCAGTAGCCTCTAGATGTATTTTAGTAGATTTCTCTTGATATGTATCATGCCTAGGTAGAGAGGGGTCCTTCGGATTGCTCAACAGGATCTTGATGTACCTCTCTACCATTTGTTCTTCAATCTCATAGCCCAGAGGTTCAATCCATCAAATTTTGGGTTCTACAGCCTCAATGATGCATTCATCTGTAGATACCAAAAATGTTATCTCCTTCTCATACTTCTTTACCAAACTCCTTGGAATTCATTCTATTTCATGCACTTCATTCTGAAATACTCCAAAGAAGGAAGTTATGGAATTTTTTTGTGCCCTAAAATCTCCCAGACTGCACAAATGGTCAAAAATTTGATGAGCAACCAATCTAGTGTTGTCCCACATTATGCCTTTTCTTCTCGATAACTGTAGCACTCGGAAAAGTAAGAGTAATTTTCAAAGTATTTAACACAGCATTAAAGAGAAATTAAGAGTGTTCTAAATTTATTCAAACCATTATAAATAGGTTTCCGAAAAGTCAACATTTCTCATAACTCTTCCAAATGAAATAAAGAGAATTTAAATTGCATTTCATAAAATAATATCATCAATGTAATGTATCAAAACATAAGTGTTTCAATGACTTTCTCTTATACATATATTCATCCTCACTTGGAGGAATCAATCCTTCTAATAGAACATCTTTTCTAAGTTATAAAACTTTAACCTCTCAAAATCAATGATACATTAAATACTTTCAAAATATACTTCCATTTCAAGTTTCAACAAGAATGTCAAAATGTATATACATATACAATGGGCTTCACAAGCCAAGTCTGAATGATACATAAGTACATCAATAGCAAATAATCTTGGATCCACCAACCGCCGTGACACCTTGGTCTTCTTGCGAGCTGGGGCCAAGAATGTGATTCAGGCGCCTTTTCCGCCCAACCACGAAGTCCATGACTTCCCCGGGTCCCTTCCTAACTCGAAGGAATCCCCGGCCCTGCATAAAGGAGCCTAGCAACCCGAAACGGTAAAACAGGAGGGCACTCTCGGTGCGTGCCTGATGCCTATATGCATTTCTAACATGAAATAAACACATTTCTTGCAACAGGAGGTGGCAGAGACTCAAATAAATTTCTAGGCTTTTAAAATAAACAATCCATCTATTTCAATGGTACAGTGCTTGGCCAAGCAAAATAATAAATGGTAGAATTAGAAAAGGTAATACTACCGTCTCTGTTTGCCCACCTTCGGCACCCTGTCCCGGAAGTTACCATAGTGAAGTAAAAATAATACTTAACAGAAACTTTATACATTTTCATACAGGCTTCCATCATTCAATCAATTCTAAAAGAAGTGAATCTTTATATTTCAGTTGTAAGATGTCATTTATCCTTTGGTAAGTGTCCCCTTTTAATTTGGATAAAGAATATATATATATATATATATATATATATATATATATATATATATATATATATATATATATATATATATATATATATATATATCTTGATAATTTTCAGTGCACTAATTGATAGTAAGAACAGTGTTTTCAGTTTTCAATATGCATTTCTATTCTTACAAGCTCAAGCTGACTGACAGTTTTAATTCCCTATTTCAATACAGGTTACAGAGTAAAATAATATACTGATACAGTGCAATTTATTTAGAAATTCTGAGGTTTGAAAGATAATCTTTCATTCACATTTCATGTTGTAATCCTCTTAACATATTCAAGGTACTTTCCAGTTTACATGGTGTCTCAAAAACACTTATGTTCTTGTTTCAGGTTTAGCAATTCAGAGATATTTGTATATATTTAACAGAATTCATTCAACTTTCTGATACATGGCTTTTCAAGACAATTTTGTCCTTGCTTCAGATTTAACAATTCAAAGATATTTATATAACAGAATTCATACTACTTTCTGTTACATGGCTTTTCAAGACAATTCTGTCCTGGCTTCAGGTTTATCAATTCAAAGATATTTGTATATATATATTCAACAGAATTCATACTACTTTTCTGGAAAAGAGTTTCCTGTTTCAATCTGTATTTGGCACAAAATCAACAGAGTTCATACTATTTTCTGGATATGAGTTTCCTGCTTCAATTTGTATTTGGCACAAAATCAACAGAGTTCATACTATTTTCTGGATATGAGTTTCCTGCTTCAATTTGTATTTGGTACACCATGCATGGGTATCTATTTATATATATATATAGGTATATATATATAAATGTATGTATGTATGTGCAATCATTTTGTATATGCATACATATATGTGTGTGTGTGTGTGTGTAGAAATTCATGTTCAGCTGTATATAATTCGAAGTAAGTAATTCTGGTTTTCAAATCTGTGAAATGAATTTACTGGCCGTGCACACATAACAGGGTATTTTACATGGTTTCCTTACTGGCATTGAGCGACCAAAGGGCTCAGGAAAGCCCTTGCCCCTCCCATGGGGAGGGGGTGGGCTGTGAGGGCTCGTGCCCTCCACAGGCCGCGGCCTGTGGAGGGCGCGAGCCTCCACATTCCACGACCTTCCCATGGGGAGGGCAGGGGAAATAATTCCCATAGCAATTTCAAAACTCAAGAAAAAGAAAGACATTCGCCCAGTATAAACTGCATTCGGATTTATCTCAAGACATTTTGGTTTTTATTTAGATGACAGAATTTTTAAACAAAACAGATATGGAGACATGTAATTACACTTGAGAAAAAAAATGCAGACTTGCCACAGAACGAAAACCCTAACTCTGAAGAAGGAATGTGTATTCTATAATTGCAACACAGAATAGTAAGCTGTTACCCAGACTTCAAAATGAAATTGGAAGGAATTCTCAGTTGTTTGTACTCTAAAACAGGGAATAATTCAATTCCTTACTGCAGTTTTTTTAAAATAAAGTTAAAAGAAGGCATAGCAATGAAGAGAACCTGGCAGAATTTGGTTCTATTTGCAGATGTTCAACAGTACCTCCTGTTTCCTCTGTTCCAGAGCTCTGCGATGTATTCAATCAAAGTCTTCTCCTCTTTCTTAAAGCCTCCTCCTCTTTTTCGAGGATCATGCATAAAATTTCCAGATGACAGCAGTTTCCAAGGATTGCCACATGCCCAGCGAATTGTTGGTTTTGAGACAGAATTTTTCCAGAGCCCAATGCTCTCTCGGGCTGTTCATTCTTCATTCTTTTGGAAAAATTAACCATATATCCCAAAACAGAATTATTTATATCCCCTTTTATGCAATTTTTAAAATTCATTTATGCAAAACAGATTTATATTATGTTTATTCTTTTATTTAATTTGTTTTTATTTTTAAATACATTTCTTTTAACAAAAACAGATTTATCCTTTTGTTGCTCAAATATATAATGAGAAATAATGAAATAGAATAAGCCATATTATTTCGTGATTTAATTAAACCATATTTCAAATTCGCTATGCTAATCATTTTCACGCAATCACATTGTAAAAACGAACATGACCTAATGCAGCTACATGATGTAAGTGGTGTGTGCATAACCGAGAGTTTCTCCTCCTCTTTTACCCTGTCGAGAAGCTAACCTCCTTTTCCTCAATCACACTCTTGGCCTTCGATCTCCTTGGCCTTCGATCACCTGGCACTCAAATGCACTCAGGCGTGCAAAACAAAAGAGTATTAGTAACCATTGTAGAAACAATAATTAACTCAACATTTCTATTTTATATAAATGCATTCATAATTCTTGAAAGAAAACAATTATATTAAAGCATTGCTCTTAACACATATCATACTTCGTATATTAAATCTCATAAGGTCATGGTCAAACATTATCTAAATAAGTCATGGTCAAACTAAGTCAATGGTCAAAATAAGTCATGATCAAAATAAGTCAATGGTCAAAATAAGTCATGATCAAAATATGTCAATGGTCAAAATAAGTCAATGTATGAGACGTGACAATAACTCCTTCAGGAAATAGAATAACAAACAAACAACTAAAGTGTCAAATTTGAAAACATGCTTCTTTTCCTTTTTTATACTTAGGTTCTCCATAAGTTGCAACCTAAGCAACTCACAAAGATCAAAATCCTTTTCATTCACCACCATTTCATAAGCAGTATGAATTTTCGTAGCTGATACTGAATTTACTCAATTAGTGAAATAGATTTTCTGCCCAATCATGATGGCATCATACTTAATGGAAAGGTTTACAATAGACTTTGTGGTTAAAGCTCTCTCATCAAACTTAGCACTAGTTAGCCTTGTGACTTCATCATTTTTTGCCTCTTTTAGAACTGGAATGGCACCAATATTAGAAAGACCAGTTATAGCTCGAATTGCTTCCTTGTTGATAATCCCTAGTTCATTTGCCCACAAAAAAATCCTATGAACCCTACTGAGGGCCATTCTGACAAACTTCGCCTCACTCTCAATGGAAAAGTTTGGAAACCAATTCCAAACATTCAGCTTCATTCGAACTAGGTTTTCATATTCTGCATTAAGTAGTAGATCATCTCCAATCAACTCATTATCCCACAAATCCTTCAGGTCCTGATGATTGAATTCTTCCAACTTCCCATGAATGTATATTCTTGGATCTTCGATGGGTAGCACATGGCTTGGAATGTGTGAGAATGCACCCACGGGGTCATTTTCATACACTTTCCATGAACACCTTCTAAATCTAGGTTGGGGTCTCTTAGAGACTTCCACAATAGTAGGAGTGGCCATATTCCCCAAACAATCTTGAAAAAGCTTAACAAAAGGTTCTTTCAACTTTAAAATCCATAGAATTCATATAACAGAGAATACCTTTTCTACTTGTTGAGAACTAGGGTTTCAATGTATGATGCTCTGAATCACCTTCAGTCTCACTTCAACTTGCACTGGTTCTTCCAAATTTCGCAAATGTGCTTTTCTTTAACTTAGTCTCTTACTTTATTGCTTACGAATTTAGCCCTAATTCACATTTCTTGCTTTTCAGCTTTAAAACTACCAACCACTTTATAAAACACACTGTAAACCAAGAAAAATTTTGTAATTCTCCGTATTTTCCCATTTTTTACCTGAAATTTCTTCAATACCTTCAAAATGATGACTCACATCACATATCCTTGTGTCACAGCTTGACACTTCATATATCAAGGGCTTTTTAGATTTTTTTGTAACTGCTCCCCCTGAAACCATTACTAGGTTCAGTTATTGGAAGAGGTATCTGCACCGGATGTAAATACAAGAGTATTTGATTCATCCTTTTTCTCAGGTTCTTCCTTCTTCTGAATTTTTGTCATTTCTTTCCTTACTTCGGCAAGATCTACTGTGTTCACAGACTTGTTCTCCTGTTCCAGATTAGGTTTCTTCCAAATTTTGCTTCTACAAAATTTTGAGATATGTCCTAGTTTATTGCATGTATAGCACACAACATATCTTTGATCAAACTGATTTGCATTCATCCTTGCCCTACAGTGATTATCCTTGTGTCCAAAGATATTGCATGTGTAATAGTAGCCTTGAAAAGATTGAATCCTTCTACCAGTATTAAATTTGTTCATCATTATTTGGCTTCTACATTCGGTAGCTCTATGTCCAAGCTTATTGCAAACATAGGATCGTCCAGTAAGGAATCCAATATTCTAACTCATTCTATTTTGGTTCATCCTACTTCTGCATTTTGTTGCCCTATGATCAAATTTATTACATGAGAAACAAAAGCCATTAAAAGATGGGTACCTTTGAGCATTAGGTTGTCGGATAGGAATCCATCTGGTATTGCTCCTTTGGTTCTTGATTTGATGAGAGGTGCCTTGAATTCTCTTCTAATTGTCCACTTTGTTGGAAATAGGTTTTTTCTTTCAGCTTTTTCCTTCTTCAAGTCCTAGGCCACCTTTTATCCTTTGCAGGTTTTTGAGAAGTAATCAACTCATCAAGCCTTGTAGAGCTAGTTTTGAACCTTTCTTCATGAGCTTTTTCTTTTTCTAGATCAGCTCTTAGGGTTACCTCTTCTTGTTCAAGCTTTGTGCATTCATCAATTTTATTTTAAATCTCAACTTTCTAACATTCCTCAATTCTCTTCTTTTCTTCTACTTGCACCTTTAGTCTGGAAATGTCTTTATTCCTTTTTCAATTGATCACTGACTTCCCTATGCCTTTCCTTGAACTTTTTGATCTACTCTCTTAGCTTCTTGATACATTCATTTGCTTCCTTCAGATTTCCCTTCAGAGTTTCCTTCTCATCTTCACTTTTATCCAATTCTTCAAGAGCAGCATTAATTTCATTAGATACAGAGTTTTCTTCCAGAGAAGCAAGATAGCTTTTGTTATCCATGTATTCAAATTTTGGGACCTTCCTCAAGCTGCAAGACATTTTCAAAGGAACCAAGCTCTGATACCAATTGTTGAATACACTGAATACTGAGAGGGGGTTGAATCAATATTCTACTAACAAAATTAATTATTAACCATCCAATAAGCAATCCACATCTAGTTGCAATAGTAATCCAAAAAATAAAGGAGATCATAACACATTGACACCGAGATTTTTACGTGGAAAACCCAAGGTGGGAAAAACCACGGTGAGGATTAGCTCACAATATATTATAACCAGTCATAAGATATTATAGAGCTCACTACTAGGACGTAATGTCCTCAAAAGGCTCACAGCTTGAATACAAAAGATGGCTTACAACCAAGATACAAAAATAGATATGGCTCACTGCAAAAAATGAACTGGTGAAGTGCACCTACAAAGTGTAGAAATCAGTTCTGATTAAGCTCTGGAAACACAAAATTTCTACTCTGGTTGCAAATATACAATCATTATCAATCACTTCGCACTACTTCATTTTGTCGCATCGCTCGCATACACATTCTATCTCTCTCTATATTTTTGTCCATCATACACACACACACACACATATACAATCATGTCTTCCAACATCAATTAGGTCGGCCTAATTGAAAGTAAATACACAAAATTCAACATGACTTGTCCGCTCAACACAAAATTCCTTTTGGCATACAGAATAAAACATGTCATCCATACATTAGGTCAGCCCGAACCTAATAAGGAACACACAAGATACAAACAATTCTTAACCTTGTCAAACAAAGGGATACCAAACTATTGTCACTTGGATTACACAGTCGGATCAACAAATATAGATAAAAGTTTGTTTATACCTATAACTAACACTCTTGAGTAACGTATCAAAGAACTCAAAGAGTTTTTACTGAGAATATTTTTGGACCAAAATATCAAATCAGCATAGATATGCAGTTTAATTAGTCAGTTACCAACCAATGTTGTCATCAATGACAACAAACCTGGAGGACACCTCCTTCATTCTTCCAATAGGATTGTCACTTCCTTGTCCCTATCAAAGTTCCTTACAACATCAAACATGGAAGAATAATTAGCATGAATACTAATTAATCTCCTCTCAGCTCCCTTATTTAGGTGCTCAAGCACTATTGTCACAATTTTCATATTGTTTAATTGAACAAGATTATCAAGCCTATCTTCATAGTTCTTTAGCTTTTCCATCGGCTCTTCTTTGGTAACCTCCTTAGTTTGAGGGGCATTTGACACGTTAGGAGTTGATTGTGCAGTTTGCACATCCTCAAATTCAATGGGAGTAACCTCAACTTGAGTTTGAGGTGGTGAAAAAATTGGAGAGGGGGGAGGAAAAATTGTGGCATGAGAGGTACAAGGCTATAGTGACTAAAATTGTTGCTTCCATAGACATTTGAGTCCGCATTTGTTCCATTTTCTTCTCACTCAAGTTGTATTTCACAACCATTTCATTGTACCAAGTCTTAGATTTGTCTCTTTCTTTTGTTAGTGACTCAACCGTATCCTTAATAAATTGTGCCACATTGACACTCATGGTGGTTGCTTCCAGGGCCAATGTATCTAATACTCTCTTGATAATGAGTCCTCCCCTGACCCTTGGAGCAAGCTCTGCAACTTGAGGCTTCTTAATGGTTGGGGCCAAAGCCCAAATAGCAAATGTGTCCCATTATTCGCTGAAGGTTGACCCCTGTAAGGCCATGTGACCTCTTCTTCACTATTAAAAATGGGGGCATCTTGTCTTCTCACAGTATCAAAGGCAATTGTCAATGCCAAGTCCCATTCTAAGAGTGATAACACTCCACTCTTCCTTACCAATGAACTGCCCTCTGCTGCAGAAATGTTCAAATATTTGGCCCTCATTTCATCTTGGACCTCAGCTTCAATGATTGCTTGGGGCTTCTCTGGGATCTCACTTGCATTCTTTTGTACATTCAAGGCATACTCGTCCTTGATAGCTTTCCATATAAACTCCTTGAATTCTTGTGTTTTAACAAACTCATCATCCTCAGAGTTGTTTATTCCACTAAGGTCAGCTTTGCTTCACCTAAGGCTTAAAACTTGTGGCTCAGTACCTCTTGGAGGGGATGACATTCTCTACCTTATTTCATCCTCTGATATAACAATTTTGTCATCAGAATCTTTTGCAAGATAATCAACAAGGTCGATAGCTTCAACCTTTTGCCTTTTTATTAATGGCTCCTTTAGAGAGGATGGCTCCCTAGTTGGTGAATCCAACTCAATTATTTTTGGAGTAGAAGAATGTTGTGGTGACAATGGAGGTAGTTGTTGTGGTGGAGACTACACCTTTGACTCCTCAAACTGTGCAGGAGTTGCTATTGTTAGCTATTTTTTTATTTTGCTTTTCCTCCTGGGTGATCCCACAAAACTAGTTTACAATTTCGTTGAGAAAGGAAAATTGCAAAAACACCCCCATGAAGAAAATTTTGGATTTTGGGGGGTTTGCACAAAGGGAGGGTTTGCTCTAACCTAGAAGGGGTTTGCTCGAACCCCCCTTCGAGCGAACCCTCTTAATGATGGGAGCCACTTTTTGCATGTTTTCCAAAATGGAAACAAAAGGAAATTTTGAAAAAAGGAGGGTTTGCTCGAACCCCCATTCGCACGAAGGTTTAAGGGGGTTTGAGCGAACCCCCTTTTTTGCCCTTCTCCCCCTCTTGCACCAAATTTCTGCAAAAAAAATGTCTTTCAAAGCTCGGGTTGAGGATGAAAATGGAGGAAACTTCATAGACCCAACTAGATGATGGTAGTCCTCAGAACGACCTATCCATCAAATATAATTTTAATATGTTTTGGTTTTATTATGTATTTTTTTTTAGTTTGATTAAACATAGGCTTTTCATTGAAAATCAAGCTCTTTATTCTACACATGTGGAAAAATAATAGGTTATCAAAAAAAAATTGAAAAATATTAGTGCACTAGATATTGATGTCCCTGATCCAACAAAAAAAAAATTGATACATACAAAAAAATTGTGTTAGTAAGTAAATCATGTCTAAATTGTAACTGCTTTGACTTCAAAACTTAATTAAGAAAAAAATATTCAATGAAATGCTATGAAACCAATTCTGTGAACTAGATATCATAATTATGAATCTAAATTTAAAAAAATATAGAATTTTATCCTTCATAGAAAAAAAGTTGTGTTAGCAAGTACACATTACTCTTTAAAAATAGTGTTTACTGTTAAAAACTAATTTTTGAAGGAGATGGAAAAAGAAGTGCAATCTAATTCCAAAATTTTTGAAAAAATAATATTTAGAATCTACAGACAAAATGTCACAAATCACTAGTTTGCATCATCTTCAAATTCCTCACGGTTTAGCTGCTATAGGTGTCTGAAAGTGTAGATTTAGTTAAAAAAAATCAGTTCAATGTCCAGTTTGGCCAAAAATTGTAAACCAGTATTGTGGGATCACCCTCCTTGAATAAATGTGCACCTTCTTGGAAGGTTGCAAGGATGATTCTCCCTCTATCATAGGGGCCTTACACTTATCTTCTACTACCCTTTCCTCCTTCAGATTAGCAACTTTGTCAAAGTTCTGAATAACTGCCTCAATCTTCAAAATTGGGTCACTAATATCTGACAAAGCTTTAAAATCAGGGTCTTTAACCCTTCTTGTTCTCTCCAATTTTATGAAAACACCCCACTTCCTCATTTTCTCATTTTGGATATCAAGGTCAAAAATATTTTTGATAAGATCCTCATGCAAAGTATGGGTATGAACATATCAACCTCCCTTGATTCTCTTCATCAACCAGACTATGAACCCCTCAAGATCATAAGTCTTGTATGCCTGGAGCTTCATATTATAGGGCTTGAGGTATTTGTCCACAATATTTCTCCATCCAAGTGTTGTCATAACAAAATCCACAAACACAGTGTATGTAGGGAAAAATGATCCCTTTCTCTTCTCATTCAAGAAATAATCATCTACATTTCCCAATTGCCACATCACCTCCAAAAAACCAATTCTTAGAGGCACCTCCTTGGGGAGTATGTGAGGTGTCAACTGTATGCCAAATACTCTCAAAACAGTACAATCCTTATGGGGGATCACGTCTCCCTAGTTGTGAGTAATGCCTAAATCAGGCGTCCTCTCAGTTGGCCTCAAGAAGTCATGTAATTCTTTGGGGACCCTAGGCACATCCACCATTAAATCCCTTCTAAACTTAGAAGCAAAGAGATTGGTAGCAGTCACAAAATTGGTCTTTTGCTCATTCCTATCCAATAAAGGAGTCCATGATTGCACTGGCATTTCAATGCCATTTGCATTCCTCCTAAATTCCATATCTTGCCCGAAATAATCTGCACCTCTAAAAAGAAACATGTGCATGAATAATGAAAACCACCAGAATCTGACACCAGGATCCTCATTCTTCAATGCCACCAACCCTTTGTTAATTTCCTCTCCTATATAGGTGGAAAAATCATATAAAGAATTTATGTTGGGGTGTTGGATATTTGCAGCCATGTACATTTCAACAATTGGCATGCTAGAGCCAAGATGAAAACCAAAAATCTAGTAGAGGGAATAGAAGGTTTTCTAAAAATATGTAAGGAAATACTTAATGGGGAGGGAATCAACATCATAGGATCCCAAAGTAATCTTCCTTTTTTCCTTTACTTTCCTTGTTGATATCAGAAAATTGGTCAACACTGAGACCCTAAAATTGTGCTTTACTTTAATAAATTCCTCCTTTAGCTTCCTCATATCAATCTTGACCATGTCATTTCTCCATTGTTTCAACCATAACACATATGCAATTTCTTCCATAGTAACCCATACCATATTCTTTCCATCATG
The DNA here is from genome assembly GCA_007258455.2 of Sequoia sempervirens. Classification (NCBI taxonomy): domain Eukaryota; kingdom Viridiplantae; phylum Streptophyta; class Pinopsida; order Cupressales; family Cupressaceae; genus Sequoia; species Sequoia sempervirens. Next base: position 455,785,487 of record VDFB02000017.1, read on the forward strand.
AGTTCTGACAACCCTAACCAGAGGGTCATAGTTCGCAACAATGGCCTTGAGAAGATCAACATCAATAAACATGTTGGGAACAACCTGTTGCCTAAATTTTCACCCTCTGGCTCAATAAGGAAAAGCAAATCGTGTTATTTGTTCCAGAAGGACAAATGAAGTATTCGGCCTAGGGCAAAGGTCATGAATCTGATGCCAGGTCATGGGGAACTCAGTGGGAGAAGCCACCCTAGGAGGATTCGGTATGAAAATCATCCAAGGAGAAATTCGGCAAGACTCTCCTACTGTCTGGACGACTGACTGTTTGATTTATTCCATCCTGAGTAGGTCACTGAGACCTAGTTTTTGTCATGTTGAATGAACCTGCAGAGCCTATCGCTATAACGAAGAGGGTTCAGGATGACCTCTTATTGCGTGGATTTCCTTGGCCGATAGGCCATTCAATCGTCATTCGCCAAGACTCTCAGCGACCACGAGCTTCGGGGAGACCTATAGCGCTCGGTGAGAAGTCCCAGCGAAGGTTCAATGTCTCGCCGACATAGGAAGAGTCTCAGAGCGGGATATGCTTTCGGCAAAAGTGAAGGGCTTCGCCAAGAGTTCTTAGCGAGGACGAAAGTCTCGCCGAAAGGAAGGGATGGGCCTCTATACAATTTTCTTCGGCGTGGGTCCCACCAACAGCGGAGGAGCCTTCGGCATAACATAAGGAGTTCGGCGCAACCTCTTCCCGACCGGCAGGAGTCAGGCCGAAAGAAGGGAAGTCGGCCAAGGGTTCATACTTCGGCGTGAGTCTCACTGAGCAGTAAAGCCTTCAGAACGAAAAGGAATTTGCTAAGAAGAGGGGGAGTTCTACGAGATGTCTCAGCAATACCAAGGAGTCTTGTCGAAGTGAAATGAAATATGTGCTCGCCAAAGCTAAAGTGCCTTCGGCACAACCTCTTCCCGAAATAGGGATGTCTTTCCGAAGGTAAGGAAGAGCTCAGAAAGAATGAGGGCGGGGTCGGCAGGATGTCTTGTCAACCATGCAAGCTTTCTCCGAACTCAAAGTGAGCTTTCGGTAAAGCGGGGAGACTTCGATATAGAGTCTTGGCGAATCGAGTATGTCTCGGCAACAAAGGGAGATGTTTGTATGACTGCAGGTGCTCGGTATGAAGTTTGGCCGATAGGCCAAGGTCTCAGCGAAGCAGAAAGAAGCTCGCTAAGAGGTTTTGGCGAGGTCGAAGGGTCTCACCGAATAAGTGGGGCCTCCAAAATGAAGAGAGTCTTGCTGAAGTGGTTCGAGCTCGCCAAGAGATGGGGAGTCTCGCCAGGAGTCTTCCCGACCTACCATGGTCTTGGCCATGGAAGGAAATATAAAGCTCGGTAGGATAAAGTGCATTGGGGTAACGTCGGAAAACTCTTGCCGATATGGCTTGTAAACGTCAGGTTCGATGCAACATCGGTGTGAGTTCTAAAGCTCGATAAAGAATCTCGTCGATATATCCATGCTACGCTGATGGTTTCTGAATGATGTAATTGCATCGGCAAGACACTTTCAATGTCTTGTCAAGATGCAATTCCTTTCAAAAGGACTTTTGACCAGCTGCAAGGCCCGCGTGGAAAGTGCTCGACTAACCAGAGGGATCTGAGGCGAGCCGTGGCAGTCTGATCAGAACGTGGAATGCCAACGCGGGACGAATGCAACATGAATACAACATATATCTGTTCTGAGCTCGGGAGGGGCATTCAATGCGGCTCTTCAATAGGAGACTCGGTAGCTGGACACGATGGATCAGAAGAATTAATGCTACAAAAAGATCTGAAGAAGGCTTCTCCAAGGGCGGTTCTTCACAGCGACGCCAACAACAGGGACACGTAGGCTTCTGCAATTAATTCATCAAAGATCTGAGATAGATCTTTTTCTGAACTGGGATATTTTTGTAAGCCCTAAGGGGCCGACATGTAGTCTGTATATAAGGCATTTTTTGCCTTTTTGTAAATAGTTCTGATTACACACTTTGAAGAGTTAGTGATTTTTTTAATCAATCCTTTCTTAATCAATGTATGTTTTCTGTAACTCAACTGGAATCCTGAATACAACACAAAATTTACCTTGGAAGTTCATGTTCATGTTTGTATTGATCCTCATTTCTGTATCTTTCTTTTGTACATGCAAGTCTATAACTGTGTTTTCACATTCTTGCATTTGTATCTTAAGGTTGTGAAATTGATCTTTCCTTCCCAAGGTGTATGTGTAGGCCAAACCTGTTAGGACTAAAGCATTAAATCAGAAAGAGGTTGTTCTAGGTATGTAAATCAATTGAATTTAAGCTTTCAAGTGTGTGTTTTTTTGTGTTCATTTCATGATTTCTCATTAATACGATGTATCACCATAGGTTTAGTTTTCCATTTTTATGCATCTCTTCCCTCTTTCCTCTCAAAGAATCAGTAGTTTAGGTGATACCCAAAGGAAGTTGGCCTTCTCCGGAGGTTCATTTCAGTTATAGGTGACCCACAGCCTTGAGATGATCCCATGTTGCTCTAGAATGCTCAGTTTCTTGTAAACTTTGCATAGGGTGCAATTCTAGGTGACAACAATTTTTGGCACGCCCGGTGGGACAGGAATTTGTTTTAACTACTGGTTTGATATGCAGCCAGTGAATTATTAGACTTCATAGAAATCCTTTGGCATACTTGGTGACTCCACAAAGAGGAAGAACCCTAGAAATCAGTGCCTTCTATAATTTATGAGAAAAGTTCAGACTAGAGGCAGCTCAGGTTTGTTTGAATATTTGCAGCTATCACCACCAAGAAGGAAAAGCAGAGCAGCAGAGAAGAGAGGAACGACAGTTATCTATTCTAGAAGAACTCAGTCCACTCCTCCACCTGTAAGGTCTCAATTCGTTGCACCAACAAATCCACATCAGATACCTTCGATGGCCGCTCCAAGGAATCAACCTTTTGTTGCTTTCAACGGAGGGAGTCCTTTGAACTTGGCACAACATAATAATATTCCAATGGCAGCCTTGAAGAGTCTGCCAATTTTCACGGGAGAAGATCAAACTACTCCCATTGAACATGAGAGATGTGGCTTCGTTATGCGGAGTCCACCACATAACCGAAGAGGACGTTGCAGTGAGATTGCTAGCTACTTCACTGAAAGGAAGAGCTATGCAGTGGTACAGGAGCTTACCAGTCAGTTCAATTGCAACATGGGACGATTTTGGAGAAAAATTGCATAAGCAATTCCAAGACAGGTCTAACAACTTGTCTCTATTGGAGAAATTGACAACAATTAAGAGGGCTCCGCAAGAGCAGATGAATGACTTCAACTTTAGATTTCAGAGAACTTGGGATAGAATACCTGCAACAGTGAGGCCACCTCCAGAATATGCATTCCTATACTTTTTGAGAGCTCTGAATAGTGATATAGCTGTCATGATACAGTCAATGGGAGGAGTGTCTTTACCAAATGCCTTTGAAATGGCTATTAGAGCTGAAAATAGCTTAATACAAGCTAGTAAGCTTGCTCCCAAGCCACCAATGCCAATATTTCCAAAAATTCATGCAAACATCCCTTTGCAAATACCTCCTTTCACACCTCTACCAGCTGTACCAACGCTACTAGTTGTTGTTCAAATCATTGACAAGCAAGAAAGTGTTGCTTCAAGCTCATCAAATGAATTACAAGAGATAAAAAGTCTTTTACAGACTTTTGGTAACAAGTTGGTGAACTTGGAAAAGCAACAAACCTATTCTAGGCCTTATCAACAACAAAATCAGGCCTCAAGTTAGCCTTTTCAAGGTCAACAACAGCAATTCCAAGGGAATAGACAGCAGTATCAGGGCAATTATCAGGGCCCAAGACAAAGTGTGAACACAAGGCCTTTTCAGGCCTATGCTCCAGCACCTGTTAGTGCAGTCAGGGACCTGGTTTCCACTCAAAACCACTTAGCAGCTGATTATGAGTGGTGCTACCCTTGTAACCAGCCTCATAATCAAGCCACTTGTTCAAATGGACTCATCAATCAAGCACTGATGGTACAAAATGCTTCAGGTTCGCAGCAGAGTGCATGCAATGATGCATCTTCACAACATCAGGACCAATTCAGCAATGATACAACCCTCCTTAATTGGCAAGGTCAAGAATTATGTGGGTTGAATGAGGATAGCTCCCTAGTTGCAGCTAACACCAGGGCAAAGAAGAGAGCATTTGATCTTGACCAAGTAGCTGATAAAGGAAGGGCGGCAGCTGTGGAACCATCTACCTCTCGAGTGACTAGTGGTTGGCAAAGAGATCAGCAACTCCCAGACAAGGAGCAGCCACACTTACAAGCTGATCATACTGGCGTAAAGGTACACAATAAAATTCCAACTGCACCTTTTAACATTCTTGATAGCATGAGAAGGACAAATGTAACCATGTCTATGTGGGATTCTTTAGTCATCCCTGATCAAAAGGATATGTTACAATCAGCCCTATCAAGTTTGAAAATGTCTGATGAATCTGAGCCCCCAATAGGTCAGGTTAGAGTCGTGTTAACAAATAACTCTCAAGGAAATGATCAGCAGCCTTGCATAGAGACTGAAAAACAAGTTAAGCCACCTCCTTTCTACATGTCAGTGATTATTGGTGATAAATTAGTCCATAACTGTATGGTAGATAGTGGAGCTAGCAGCTCCATCATGCCAAAACAGATTGCTGACAAACTTGGACTAAAATACCAGCCTTTGGAGAAAGGAGTGATCCAATTGGACAGCACTTCGGTTAATACTTTGGGTATTATCAAGGATCTAAATCTTACTTTGCATGCTTGTCCAAATTTTTCAATCCCTCAAGACATATGTGTCATAGACCTCCCACCTTTCTTTTCCTTGTGTTTATCTAGAGACTTTACAGCCAAGATAGGCGGTTATGTGTCAGTCGATTGGTCACATATGCTATTTAGAACAAGATATGGGACTAAGGTTACCATCAAGTCTAAAATATTGACCAAAGACCACATTGATCCATATAACCCAAGCCCCATCAATGCTGCTCCTTCTGCTGCAAATACAAATTGTGTTGTTTTTACTGACAATGAACTAGCTGCTGCTCGAGAACTCCAATCAGAAGTTGTTCTTGACGTGCTGCTGCATGAATGGGTGGTTGAAAATGTATCGAACAGTCCTGTAGACCTCATTCAAGATGCTGGTATGGGAAACTATGTCATTCTTGAGCCCGATATAGAGATTCCAAACTTGGAGAAAGATGCAGATCTGTTATTGCAACCGCTTAATGGACTTTGGGAGATGTTCTTTGATGGTTCTAGAAGTAAAAATGGAGCAAGAGGAGGTGCAATGTTGATTTCTCCACAAGGTGATAGGTACTACTCTGTATTCCGTTTTTCTTTTGCATGCTCCAATAACACCGTTGAGTACGAAGGCCTTGTTCAAGGTCTAGAGTGGGCAAGAAAGAGAGGAATAACCAACTTGAAAGTCCATGGGGACAACAAATTAATTGTTAATCAAGTAAGGGGCCTGAATGTTGCTAAAAGTGACACATTAAAGTCTTATAGAAACAGAGTGTGGAACATGCTCGAAGATTTTGATGCCTTTAACTTAGTATCCCTCCCAAGAAATCAGAACAAGCATGCTGACAGGCTCGCAGCCATTGGAGCACAGTTTGATATCCCAAATGACATCATAAAAGAGAAGGTGCAGCAGTATGTGAAGGTTGTAGTCAGACCCTCAATCCCTGACAACAACATCCACTGGCAAGTCTTTGACAGTGATGAGCAGATCCTTTCCTTTTTTCTTGAGGAAGATAAGTTCTCCATGGTGAATCAAGCAAAACTCAAGCAGCAGTATGGTGATCAGGTCATACAGCTGAAGACAAACAAATTGCCCAAAGGCCTGGTTACCTTAGAGTCAATTTTCAGTACTGATGATCAGCTCAAAAAGGGAAGAGCTAGCTTGCAAATCAAAGAAGAACACTATGAAGAGCTAAAAAATTTCAAAGGTAAACTTCTTAGGATAGGCAAACTTTGTTCACCTGAAGATAGACAAGTTTTTGTTGCTTTGTGCCAAGAGTTTCATGATGTCTTTGCTTGGGAGTATTTAGATTTGAAAGGATTTGATCCCCATATTGGTCAACATACAATTGAATTAGAACCTAATGCCAAACCAGTAAGGCAGAAACAAAAGCCCTTGAATCCTAAACTTGAGCCCCTAATGATTAAGGAGTTGACTAAACTAGTTGAGGGGGGTATTGTCTTCCTTATCAAGCACACTTCATGGGTTTCTAATCTTGTACCGGATAGAAAGAAAAGTGGTGAGATAAGGCTCTGTGTAGACTTCAGGGATCTTAACCGATCCTCTCTAAAATACCACTACCCACTTCCCTCCATGGAACGAATCTTATAAGAGGTTGTTGGTTCTGAAAGGTTCTCCTTACTAGACAGTTTTTCAGGATATAATCAGGTGTTGGTTAAAGAGGAAAATCAGTTTAAGACTGCTTTTACAACTAAATGGGGCACCATGGAATACAAAAGGATGCCTTTTGGTTTTTCCAATGCTAGTGCCACGTTTCAGAGAGCCATGGACATGGCGTTTCAAAGTTTGATCAACAAGATTATATTGATTTACCTAGACGACATCACAGTTTATTCTAAGAATGCTGATGAACATCTGTTACATCTTAGGCAAGTGTTTGAAAAATGCAGAGAGTTTGGTATCTCCCTCAATCCAAAGAAGAGTATCTTTGTTTTCCACGAAGGGAAACTATTAGGACACATAGTGTCAAAGCAGGGAATCACTATTGACCCTCAAAGAGTCAGAGCCATACTTGAGTTTTCGCTGCCTAATCACAAGAAAGGCCTGCAGAGCTTTCTGGGACATATCAACTTTCTGAGAAGGTTCATTCCAGACATGGCGAACCTACTACAACCTCTAACAACCATGTTAAAGAAGAATGCAATCTTCAGTTGGACAAAGGAGGCAAAGCACAGTTTTGGAGAAATAAATGAGGCATTAGCATCTACTCCAACATTGGTAAACCCAGACTTCTCTAAAGACTTCTTTTTATATGCTTTTGGTAGTAGTGGTGCAATCTCTGCTATGCTGGTTCAGAAGAATAGCGATAATTTGGAGCAACCCATAGCCTTCTTTAGCCAAATACTTATTGATTATGAAGATAGGTATACATTTGTTGAAAAGCACGTTCTCTCTGTGATTAGAAGTCTGAAGAAATTTAAACCTTTGCTTTCAAACAATAAGGTTCATATTCTGGTTGCACACTCAAGTGTGAAGGAATTTTTGTTGAATAAGGATCTGAATGAAAAAAGAGCAGGGTGGATCACTAAGGTCATGGAGTACGATGCAGATATTAGCATCACCAAACTGGTTAGAGGTAAAGGTCTTTGTGAACAGCTTGCTTCAGGGTCGAGCAGTGGAAGTGAACTAGAAAAGGATGTTGTGCTTGCCAATACAAATGAGCCTCAGAATGCTCAAGATGATGTGCCCATGGGGATTATAACTAATTGGGTTCAAGATATGACCCAATTTCTACAAACTGGTCAATGCCCATTAGGTCTGAATAAAGCCAAAAGAAGATACTTTAGACTGCAGTCCATACCATATGTGCTGATGGGCAATGTTCTTTTTAAAAAAGACCTGAATGGTGTCCTATTAAGATGCATTCACAGTGACCAAATTGAAAAAGTGCTTCATGAGTTTCATGATGGAGCTATAGGAGGTCACTTTGCTCCCAGAACTACTGCCTGGAAAATCATGAGAGTTGGTTACTACTAGCCCAGCTTGTTCAAGGATGTGTATGCCTAATCAAGAAAGTGTGTCAAATGCGCTCTATTTTCAGGAAAGGAAAGACTGTCCGCTATGCCTCTACATCCGATTCAAGTGGAGCATCCCTTCATGAGATGGGGCATTGATTTCATTGGTCCAATAAACCCACCTTCCAGTGCTGGTCGCAAGTGGGTACTTACAGCCGCTGACTATTTTACAAGGTGGACATAAGCGGTTGCATTGAGGGAAGCAAAAGAATCCTCAGTGTTGAACTTCTATGAAGATATAGTCACTAGGTTTGGAGTGTCTGACTCCATCATATCTGATAATGCCCTTGCATTCACAAGTCTAAGGGTAACCGACTGGGTCATTAAGCATGGCATTCATTTGAGCACATCTTAAAATTATTACCCTCAAGGTAATGGCCTAGCTGAGAGCACGAATAAGAACCTCATCAGAATTGTTAAAAGAACCATCGAGGACAACCAAAGGACCTGGCCCAGTAGTTTAAAGAATGCACTTTGGGCAAACAGAGTGACCCCTAAGAGGTCTGTTGGTAACTCGCCATATATGTTGGTCTATGGTAAAGAGGCAAGATTGCCACTATCTGTGGAGCTTCCGGCTCTAGACATCATTCATCAGTTGGATATACTTGAGGGGCAGGACCCCATGTTTGTAAGGTATGCAGAGCTCATGGAGCTCGAAGAATCAAAGGACAGAGCAATGAAAACTTTGGAGGATCATCAACTCTAGACAAAGAAGACTTTTGATAAGAAGGCTACAGGAAATTTTTTAAGGAGGGAGACCTCGTGCTCAAATGGGACGTTCTTAAAAGCAGACCAAGCCATCACACCAAGTTCGACAATATGTGGACTGGTCCATTCATTATCATAGGCTGTAAAAAGCACAATGCTTATCAGTTGGCTACGACAGAAGGGGATTTGCTTCCTATCCTAGTCAATGGGATACACCTTAAACCCTGCTTTCAAGCCTGATAAGTACCTTTCTTGTACATATCTAGTTTAGGCTTTGTGTTTTCCATAAGTGTTGTTTCAGCACAGTATATATTTCTTTTTTAGTTTCCCCTATCTTGCCGTTTTGGCAACCTGTTGTGTCCTATAAATCTCATGAGGTTGAAGCCATGTGCAAGACTGATATTTTGTTTGTTTTTTGAGCCTTCTAACGACTCCATGCCCAATGGATAAACCCAGTCACTGGTACTAATGTTTAGCAGGAAAACATCCCATAAAGGTCGCCAGAATTGTTGCCTAAATTTTCACCCTCTGGCTCAATCAGGCAAAGCAAATCGTGTTATTTGTTCCAGAAGGACAAATGAAGTATTCGGCCTAGGGCAAAGGTCATGAATCTGATGCTAGGTCACGGGGAACTCAGTGGGAGAAGCCACCCTAGGAGGATTTGGTATGAAAATCATCCAAGGAGAAAGTCGGCAAGACTCTCCTACTGTCTGGCTGACAGACTGTTTGATTTATTCCATCCTGAGCAGGTCGCTGAGACCTAGTTTTTGTCATGCCGAATGAACTTGTAGAGCCTATCGCTATAACGGAGAGGGTTCAATATGACCTCTTACCGCATGGACTTCCTTGGCTGATAGGCCATTCAATCGTCATTTTCCGAGACTCTCGGCGACCACGAGCTTCGGGGAGACCTACAGCGCTCGGTGAGAAGTCCTAGTGAAGGTTCAATGTCTCGCCGACGTAGGAAGAGTCTCAGAGCAGGATATGCTTTCGGAAAAAGTGAAGGGCTTCGCCGGGAGGTCTTGGCGAGGACGAAAGTCTTGCCGAAAGGAAGGGATGGGCCTCTATACAGTTGTCTTCGGCGTGGGTCCCACCGACAACGGAGGAGCCTTCAGCATAACATAAGGAGTTCGGCGCAACCTCTTCCCGACCGGCAAGAGTCAGGCCAAAAGAAGGGAGGTCGGCCGAGGGTTCATACTTCGGTGTGAGTCTCACCGAGTAGTAAAGCCTTCAAAATGAAAAGGAATTTGCTAAGAAGAGGGGGAGTTCTACGAGATGTCTCAGCAATACCAAGGAGTCTTGCCGAAGTGAAACAAAATATGTGCTCGCCAAAGCTAAAGTGCCTTCGGCACAACCTCTTCCCGAAATAGGGATGTCTTTCCGAAGGTAAGGAAGAGCTCGGACAGAATGAGGGCGGGGTCAGCAAGATGTCTTGCCGACCATGCAAGCTTTCTCCGAACTCAAAGTGAGCTTTCGGTAAAGCGGGAAGACTTCGATATAGAGTCTCAACGAATCGAGTATGTCTCGGCGACAAAGAGAGATGTTTGTATGACTGTAGGCGCTCGGTATGAAGTCTAGCTGACAGGCCAAGGTCTCAGCGAAGCAGAAAGAAGCTCGCTAGGATGTTTTGGCGAGGTCGAAGGGTCTCACTGAATAAGTGGGGCCTCCAAAATGAAGAGAGTCTTGCTGAAGTGGTTCGAGCTCGCCGAGAGATGCGGAGTCTCACCAGGAGTCTTCCCGACCTGCCATGGTCTTGGCCACGGAAGGAAATATAAAGCTCGGTAGGATAAAGTGCGTCGGGGTAACGTCGGAAAACTCTTGCCGATATGGCTTGTAAACATCAGGTTCGATGCGACATCGGTGTGAGTTCTGAAGCTCGATAAAGAATCTCGTCGATATATCCATGCTATGTCGATGGTTTCTGAATGATGTAATCACATCGGCAAGACACTTTCAGTGTCTTGCCGAGATGCAATTCCTTTCAAAAGGACTTTTGACCAACTGCAAGGCCCGCGTGGAAAGTGAACGACTAACTAGAGGGATCTGAGGCGAGCCATGGCAGTCTAATCAGAACATGGAATGCCAATGCGGGATGAATGCAACATGAATACAACATATATCTGTTCTGAGCTCAGGAGGGGCATTCAATGTGGCTCTTCAACAGGGGACTCGGTAGCTGGACACGATGGATCAGAAGAATTAATGCTACAAAAAGATCTGAAGAAGGCTTCTCCAAGGGCGGTTCTTCACACCGACACCAACAACAGGGACACGCAGGCTTCTGCAATTAATTCGTCAAAGATCTGAGATAGATTTTTTCTGAACTGGGATATTTTTGTAAGCCCTAAGGGGCCGACATGCAGTCTATATATAAGGCATTTTTTTCCTTTTTGTAAATAGTTCTGATTACACACTCTGAAGAGTTAGTGATTTTTTTAATCAATCATTTCTCAATCAATGTATGTTTTCTATAACTCAACTGGAATCCTGAATACAACACAGAATTTACCTTGGAAGTTCATGTTCATGTTTGTATTGATCATCATTTATGTATCTTTCTTTTGTACATGCAAGTCTATAACTGTGTTTTCACATTCCTGCATTTGTATCTTAAGGTTGTGAAATTGATCTTTCCTTCCCAAGGTGTATGTGTAGGCCAAACCTATTAGGACTAAAGCATTAAATCAGAAAGAGGTTGTTCTGGGTATGTAAATCAATTGAATTTAAGCTTTCAAGTGTGTGTTTTGCTATGTTCATTTCATGATTTCTCATTAATACGGTGTATCACCATAGGTTTAGTTTTCCATTTTTATGCATCTCATCCCTCCTTCCTCTCAAAGAATCGGTAGTTTAGGTGATACCCAAAGGAATCCGGCCTTCTCTAGAGGTTCATTTCAGTTATAGGTGACCCACAGCCTTGAGATGATCCCATGTTGCTCTAGAATGCTCGGTTTCTTGTAAACTTTGCACAAGGTGCAATTCTAGGCGACAACACAACCAACTTGGCCATGTCTAACCTTCAGGGGTTGCTAAGTGGGATACCAGCATTCTTGTTTCCCAACCAACCATGAAAAAGGGTCTATCCAGAGTATAGTAGGGTAACATCCTTAACCATACAATACTTATCAGTGATGCCAAACTTAGTTCCAGGGCCATGATACATAGGCTGCCATTTTGCTTTATCAAAAGTTGAGGGTTACAATTGGTCAGCGAAATCTTGAACTAGTGGTCTTACTGCAAGTTTAGACTCAGAGGCTTGGCCCTTTGATGAAGATGCTCGGACTTTAGGTGCCATAGGTAACAGACAATTCAAACTAGGGCTTGATGGGAAAGACTTGACACAAAGAAAAGAGTACAAGCACAATTTATAGTAGTTTAGAGAACATCAAACCTTAAAAGAAACCTAATTTAGAGAGCAAGCAACAGCAATCACAATTTGAAATGGAAATAAGGGTAAAATCAAGTTCAAGAGAGGTTAATTTCACTTACTAGTTGCATGACACAGAAAACCCTAATTTCATGACGCCAAATGCTCAAACAGCTCTGCAATAAGCTCTTGAAGTGTTGATAATGCTTTAACGATCAACAATAAGCTTTAAGGAAAGCTTTTATGACGAACAAAGCCATAAATTCGATAGAAAATCATCAACTCCGCCATTACTATTCACTCGTGCGAACTAGAATGGCTCAATGGTCACATTTTAGAAACTTTGAATGCCTGCCATTGATTCGATCTTGATGTGGACTAGTGTGCGGCTCAGATGGATTCAAGTTTGAATACTTTCTTTTTAGATAACTCAGCATCCGTCGTGTTATGTTTCCAAGTGTACATCTCCTTCATCAGCATCATGGCCCCACCGCACTTTACTAACCGACAAGAAATCCACATGACGCTTGCCCGCTAGCTCTTTGAGATTTGCAAATTTTAGTTCTACGGTCACGAGCTAGCGGGCAATGGCCCAGATTAACCTAACGACCATCAACTTGCTTCCCTTTTAATCAATAGGTCGGTGACCATAACATATTACCTCCTTTAGCAATAGATGGCTAAGATTAAAACATCTCGATGAACAATTTTGCATGTGCTCATATGTCCTTTTAGTAGCACACTGTTTAGCCCTTCAAAAAAAATTGAGAAATATTTCACCAAATATTCCTATGTCTTCAATAGTTCTACGGGCAATGGTGATGGTGTCACGTGACATTCGCCTGCTATCCCTCCATGAGCCCAGATCTGACAATGGTTCCCCCATGAGCTGGCGGGGAACGCCTGATATTCATTTGCCAGAACACATCATAACTGTTGATTTAGTAACCTTCAACCATCAATACCTTTGAACAGTGGTAGGGCCCGCCACAAGGGTGGACAAGTGTCACCTTCCCACCATCCCTTCGGCTTCTTTATTTTATTATTTTAAGCATGCGGGCTGGAGGGGAACCAATAGAATGCACTCAATGAGACCCTCCAAGAATTACTAAGGACTTTAATAAGCATGTGTGCTTATTACATAACTTAAAATGTGGTCATTTGCTTAGGTTTATGACATAGAAAGACCTCGAAAAATATTAGACTCAGACCTAGGAAAAAGGGAAAATATTAAAAGATTTGCGACCCGCACAATATGAAGCAATATTTATAATGAATCAATGGGTGACGACCGAGAATACTAGGCTCAAGGGGCCGGTAACCATATGGATTCAATGGCATAAGTGGCAACCTAGGAAACCTAGAACAGGTGATAACCAGTCAACCGTGAAATAGAATGTATGCAAAGAGACTAACACTTAAAGTTTTTCAAGAGGTTTAAAGCACACATAGACCCTACAACAAAAGTAAGACTGAAACCCTAAGCCTTAAGACACGCCCAAATCAGAAAGAACCATATTTTGCAATACTTATCAATGGAACACAAAAAAATTGAGGGGTTCCACTAGGTCCCATTCTGGAAGCAAGAGAAGACCACTCTTTCTGGCTAATTCTCTTCCCTCTTGTGTTGTAATGTTCTGAAAACTATCTTTCATTTCCTACATAACTTGAGCTTGTATAACCTTATCAAGTAGTCAGGGGTTTAAGCTTCTCTTCTTGGCAATATTATTAACATATTCATCCTTTTTTGCTCTCCATGCAAATTCCATGAAAGTAGATGACTTGACAAATAAATCAACGAGAGATGGGGGACATGAACTTATGGCCAAGACTTTAGAGCAATGACAGAATATTAAACCCCCTTTAAACATTGATGCATAATATTTCCCAATGACCGAAAAACCGACAAGACTAGGTGAAGGGGCCGGTAAAATAAACGAGCTCAATGACATAAGTTCAAACTAATGCCACCGAGAACCAGCGGTAACAAATCAACGTGAAAATGTAAGAAATAGAGGTAAAGGCTAGGGTTCTTTGAATAAATGGAGGATAAACCCTAAACCCTATACCTAAAACCCTCACCAACAAACCAGGTAAGATCACAGAGGCATCCAAACACAGTTTCAAATCAATGGAACATAAAACAAATTGAGGGTTCCATCAAGTGTTTGACACCCTCTTAATGATTAGCCCTCCCCTGTAATCTGCAGATGGTTCTACAACTAGAGGTTTCTTTGTGTTTGGGGCTAGGGCCCAAATTGCTAGTGTATCCCACTGCTCACTAAAAGCAGACCCTTGCAAAGCAGTTGTTGCCTCTTCTTCTGTGGAGTAGAGTGGCCTGTCACATCTCCTCATTGAATCAAAATTTTAATGATTGACAAGTGGCAAAAAAAAATCCCTAAGTTGTAGGAGCAATTTTTAGCCCCACCTCAATTTCACCCGCTCAAATCTTCAATCCTAAAAGGTAGGGGCTGCTATTTTTCTAGAAAAGATTCCAATTAATCCCGTAGCACAATTTTTTTCCCCATGAGACCTCCTCCATGAAAATAGAAACCCAAGCCCCCCCACAAGACCATACTGTAAACTTTTATTCCTATGCCTCCTATCTGAGAATTTGGTTGTCAAAAAGTTTTGGGATGCCTACTATAAGCTATTTGATAGCACATATAGGAAATGTTGTAATTTTTCTTTGTAATAACAAAAGATGACTCAAATACTTAAGTGTATTTCTTTAGTTTTGAATATCGACCTATCTTGCTCTCTAGTATTGTATTAACTATCTTTTGACTCAAAATAACCAAGGGTTATTTATAAGTTGTCATATCGCATCATGTGTTTATGTTATGGATGTTGAACTGTGAGCTTCTATTCAAGGAATGGATTAATATTCCTTTCAATTATTTATCAAAGATTGTGTGAATGGAAATGCAATAGGAATTTATAAGTAGTGTGATAAGTGTTGTTCTTTAAAAATGATGTTGAATCACATATCAAATTCAATATCATGGAATACAATATAAAATATTAAATATCACAATTTCATGGAATACAATATAAAACATCAACTACAGTTTGGAATATGATTCATGAAGTGCAATATGAAATAAAATATCATGAAGTGCAATGATTCACAATTTCATGGAATACAATATAAAATATCATCAACTACAATTTGGAAAATGATTCATGAAGTGGAGTATAAATACCTAAAAGCTGCTAATTCACTTCCATTTCCCAAATCAAGTCAGGGTCCTCAAACTGATGTTCAACTTGAGATAAAGTAAAAGAGTTGTCTTGATTCTGAGTCTGGTCTTCATTTTCTTTGCCCTGCATCTCAAATTCAACATTCATTGTGTCACTGTCATTTGTCCCACTACCAGTGCCACCAATACCAACGTTTGGAGTGTTGCACAACCCTCTTCTTTCACATATGGACCTCCAAATTGTGAGTTCCCTTTCAAAAGGAAAAGTTTTGACATTATACACAGTTCCTTTCACACTCAAGAAATTTTCCAAATTCTTGTCTAGTTTGTTTCTTATCTTTGATTTCAAAAACCCCAATGAACTGAAAAACTCTCATCCTTCACCGACCCTAATATCATTGTTTGACACAAATCAACAAGTTTGAAATATTCTGATATCGAAGTACACAATATTTCACTCTGACCTAAGTTTGTCCAAGCCTTTGTTATTGATCCCAGTTCAAAGGGCTTCTCCATGGAACCAAACTGGTCCATCATACTTCTTGCAAAATTCTTACATTGTTGTCTAAGTTTATCTCCATTTATAATTCCTTGTATTGTCTGCTCATTGTATTTTACACTTTTCGAAAAGTGTTCGACCAAGATTTTTACTTTATCATGAAAATAGGTTGGGCTATCTCGATTTACCCAAAATTGAGGATACACAATACCCATGGCTTCAAGTATTTCTTTTCAAGATCATAAATCTCTGTGGAAATAGATTTTGCAATTCCCTTCAAATTATCAATAACAGATTTAACAATGTCGTTAAAAGCTTCCTTTGTAACAAGTACTTCACTACTAGAGTGCCTGGCTAACGTACAATGGTACATTGGTTCCTCAAATCCATGTACACAGACACATAATTACTTGCTTGCATTAAACTGTAAATAATTATCAGGCTAATTCAAATCTATAATTTTCTACCAAATGAAAAAAATTGGGCTTTTAGAAGTTAGATCTAGATATAGATGATCGAGGGCCATGCATGTATTTCTACATAGTTTGGCATATTCATTAATATATATAGTTATGTCTTGGGCTTTCTTCACAAAATTGTTCATTTCATCCAACATGGGGAGAAGACTAGCTAAAGTCAAGAGTGTCTCTATATCGCTTAACCTATGTAAGAGGTCAGGACCTTTATCTATTGTGTTGTGATGCTCATACATTACTCCAATCAAAGATTGATATTCTGAAAGAACTTGTTGCACTAGTCCATGCAAGGAGATCCATCTGGTATCAACATCATTGAGAATCTTGTTTCTTGTTGTTATTCCCTCAACAAAATTTTGAAATTCCATGAAACATTTGGGACTTTAGCAGAAGTATGTGTAGAGCTCGCGGACTAGATTTTCAACTTTTCATACTATAGGAAACTTGCTTACAATTCTAAATGCTAAATTCATTTTGTGGGCCATGCAGTGAATGCCAGGCATGTATGGTGCACAAGTAGTTTGTAACTTTGTGCAAACACCGGTCCTATGACCTTGCATTATTGCAGCTCCATCAGCTCCTACACACACCAACTTTTTGGCAATTGTCAAGTCATCCATACCTGCAATTTCATTCAAAGATTACTTGACTAGTTCAAATAGATTTTGTGATGTTGAACTATCCTTCATTTTATGAACACAGAGAAGATGAGCTTGGAGGACATGTTTTACAGTACACACATGCATACAGACCCAAGAAGTATTATCTACCGTAGTAAATTCATCTAAAGATAATGCAATGAAGTTTGACTCTTTTACTTTCTCCTGTAAATCTTGTTTTTCCATTACAGCAAGACAATTGCCCATTCCCATCCAGTGTTTACAGACCAATGTGCACTAGGAAAGTGAG
Organism: Sequoia sempervirens; assembly: GCA_007258455.2. Lineage (NCBI taxonomy): Eukaryota > Viridiplantae > Streptophyta > Pinopsida > Cupressales > Cupressaceae > Sequoia > Sequoia sempervirens. The sequence goes on from VDFB02000017.1 coordinate 455,802,454, forward strand.
GAACACCCAAAAAAGATAATAAATTAAAATATTCTGGGTAGTCTATCATAGGACGCCCTCTGGACAAAATATGAAAAACAACACTCATCTAAATAGTTTTTGCCAGTTGTGCTCCTTCCATTACTTTTCCAAATTGAGCCTCAATTGTACCTCCACATGTAGCAAGCTTTGACATTCTTTGCTTATGCTCTTCATATTTCGCAGCATACTTAACATGAATACATTCTTCCTTTGATTTCCATCATACTACTGATTGTTCCTTTCCGTCTATGATTTGTTTTTCATAAACTTTACCGATATTCTTTTCTATAGTGTCAAGCTTTAGCTGCAACTTCTTGTCTCTTTTACATTTCCAACTACAAATCAAACACTTGCATTCTATTGGAGTTTCATCTTTGTTTGCTTTCTCCATTAGTACAATGAATGGGTACTTTGACACCTAATTAAGCTGAAAATTCTGACATTTCCCACTCGCACCCCACTTTTGATTTGTCTTTTCTTTTCTTGCTACCAACATCATCCAAGTCAATTATCTCATTCTGGCTAACCACGGTATCCCTTGGAACATCTTCTACAATATTGCCATCCTCATTTGACTCATTTAACTCAATGGAAATCTCACCTTGACCTTCTGGTGGCGGTGAGGTATTGTGAATGCCTTCTTCATTAATATTTGGTGGAAGAGTTGATGATGTAGCTCTATCTTGATCTGATGGATCAAAAGCATTGCCATTTCCAAAGTAAGAGTATATGGTAACTCTACGTTTTGGGTGTTTTGATGGCCTCCCAGTCCCTTCACCACCCTGAGGAGTCTTACCCTTGTTACACGTGCTGCTCGACATATTGATCTCTCACTTTGAATCAAAGCTGGGGAAAAATGTATTATTGTTTAAGAAGGACAAAGAATATGGATCCCATTCCCTACCCAATATCATCTTTAAGATTGAAGCAAGAATGGAAAAGAGATAAAGAAATCTTATAACACTATGAAGAAATGATCACTCACCTTTAAGTTTAGGTTTTCATTGACTTGCTATCCGTTAATGCAAGAATGTCTGTGTTGTAAGTTTGTAACTTTCCTACAATCGGCTTCACAGTTCCAAGTCCAACTTCTGAATCAAGAGCTCACATGTTCATAACTAAACAAAATGTGTAAGAATAAATGATAGCTTCGATTGTATTTATATCAATCCATATTTGGCGAATTTTGTAGGGTTTTTAAATGGTATATTAAAAAATTGGCGAATCCTGTGTTATTATACAATGATACGTTGTAATTTTCAAGGCGATTATGGCCCTACGATTAGCATGGAGGTGTCACGGCAATTGGCGAAATGTGTCCTCAAATGTAATTTTTTAATTTTATTGACGAAATGGGTCCTCATAAGCAACTATTTGTAAATTTTAATTGATGAAATGGGTCCTCGCAAGTAGCTATTTGCAAATTTTAATTGGCGAAATGGGTCCTGATACACAATATTATTTTAATAGTATTGGCGAATATGTAGGTGATTTATTACGTGCTTCCAAGATTCCAGGCGAAAATATTAATCGGTCCATTTGAAACACATAGTTTGTTATGGCAAATTGATTACTTAAATATGCCTCATAAAATAAATCGATGGCGAATGGACATGCATTGGACCAATAATTTGTAAAATTTGGGCGATTTGGCCACCCTGTTGGGTGCAATTAATTCACCAATTTTGACTTGGACGATATCTAATATTCGCCAATTGGCGAAGATTCGCCACTAAAGTTTTCCCTGCTTTCTTCCTTTTGAATTCCTTAATGAAGTGTATTCTTTCAAAAGGATTCCTTGATGTTGAATTGATTTGCGAAAAATATTGTTGCACTTTCAAACAAAGTGTCCCTTGAGTGGACCCCTTTTCTTTTGAAGGGTTCCCGAGGGACCCCTTTGAAAGCTCTTCCTTCAGATTTTGACTATCAGTGTGAATGTCTACTTGTCTGCCTGTGCGGCTTCTTTTTGACATCTAACATGTTTTGTCTGTGGATTAGCATGTTGCTTTGCAGGTGCGCCTGTGAAGTTGCTTTCCAATCCGACTCTGTAGAGTCCCTCACATCCGACTTCCTCCAGGACTGAGCACTTAGGGGGCGCCTTCTTTGCAAGGCTGAGGACATGTGAAGCGCTTTCATCCTATGAGATTTGTTCACCATTGGTATGCAGGCCTCTGATGCACTTTGTTCAACTCTCTTCAAGACCGAGTACCTGTGGAGCCATTTGTTTGCCGTACACTTTCAAGCATGCCAGATTGCGGTCTGCTTCCTCGACAATTCAGGTATATTTTCTTGAAACTTTTTCAACCTACTTTGTCGAACACTCATTAGCACTCATGTTCGCTAAAGTGGGGGAAAAATGTATAGGCGTGAATTTGCACCCCCCTTGCAAGTTCCCCTTTTACACCCTTCACCTTAGAAAAATCAATCCCGACAATGTAATTCCATGTCCTCCATCCATACTCCATCCACTTGGCGCCTGTCTATAGTGTCGGTGGGGGAATTTTTGTCAAGGACACATGTGCCATCTGCGTGGCGTGTTGTCGTCCTGACGGGATTCTTGCCTCTGGAATCTGCTGAGGTGTTATGTTCGCCATTAGGGCCGAAGTGTAACGTATCTGCGCCCTTCAACGGACCTTTGAACGGCTCTTTCCATCTCAAAATCATCTTCAAATGCATACCTTTCCTATTTATTCCAACTTTCTTCACAACTTCTTCACAATTCTTGACATTCTTCACACAATTCTCACATTCTCACACTTCTTGGTTACTTGTTGCACTATCAATTCCACCACTCCAACATCACAACATTCTTCACATCTACCACAGAATCTGCAACTTGGTGTCTTGCGAGACTTCCTTCGACGTGGCTACAGCCACATCGACTTTTCCATGGTTGTAGACTTGCATTCCTCTCTCATTGGCCTTGAGTGCCTTCGATCGAGGGTGGTATTATTTACTTACTATTGCATTGTTGTTGGATTTGAGTAACATAGTGTTTCTTGTAGTATTTGGTATTCTTTCTTTTCTAGCATACTTTCTTTATTGCTTTTCTATATTGTTGTTATACTGGTTGACCGTGCAGGTGGAAACACCAAAACGGGGGTTTGATTGCGGCAAGCCCTGAAACAACCCCAACATTTTTACTCTTTGTTGCGTGTAGGTGATCATTCGTGTGGAGCTTGTTGGAAAACTAGACCCTTCATAAGTTTATTTCTCACAACCTTTGTTCTCCTCCCTTCCATAACATTCTTTACGTAGTCTCTTTGTTATTTCCTGCTTTTTTCATCGTAGTAAACCTTTAGCTAAGTTGTTTAGTAGGTTTTTTGTTATTTTGGTTGTCTTTTCACTCTGTCTGTACGAACTCTAGCACACTCGTGAGAGGCCAATGTGTCACGCTCTCGTCCCTATTGTGTGTTGTTGTCATCTGGTAGAGGGTTGACAGAGCCACAGCTCGAGTTCCGGAAACCTACTTGCTTAGTCCAAACTTAACTCTTTGGTTAGTAGAGTGACAAAAGCACTAAGATTGCTCTTCATTCTCTACCCTTAAATATCATACAATTCCCTAAACACCTGCGTGGTTGAGGTAGATCAGGACAGCCTTCAACTCTCAACTCTCTGTGGCTTGGAGCCTTGGAGTGATTGATCCCCCTCCTCTACACAATTAAACCAAATTTTGTGAGTTTGTTTGTGCAACATAGAAAATTGCCTACCCTTACAATTTTACTTTACATTTTGGGACCATTTTGATGTCAGTATACCCTAGCATGTTTTTAGGCTTATTTAGTCCTTGCTTTAACCTTTTCCACCCATGTTATCAAGATCATGTCCTCCTATAATCTCTTTTATGAAAAAATATAATTTTGTTGCATTAACCTTGGTGTTTCCTAGTGTATGGACCTTTTAGAAATTGTAATTGTCTCAACACTAACTATTGTGATAGAGTGTTGTCCAGTGACCTTTTTAGTGTTTCACCACCTCGTTGTGTGTCTAGGTCTTGGGTAATTGTTCTAAACGAAATCTAAATGGCTCCTTCAAACCTTAGACTCACATATTTTCCATCTCATCTATGTTTTCAAACCCATGCATCAATTTATCTAGCAACCTCTTATTTGATAGTATTCTTGCTCTCATATAGGACAATATTTCCTTCTTGGCTTTGAAATCTTCATGTGAACCAACACAACACTTACTAGCACCACATTGAAGGTTTTTTGAAGCATTCTACATCCAACTGGGTCTTCCTTGGCTTGTCTACATTTGTTAAGGTGTTCTTGCTCTTGGGTTTTTTAAGTTTTAACTCTTGTGGTGATAGTGCTCCTACCTTCTCTTGTATTTATTTCATTGTTGCAAAATCCATTGTCTAGTGTTCTTAGCATCATTTGGTTTTCACATCCTGTTTGTCTACACAAATTAGTTTATTGCTCTTTCTAGACCTAAGAGTGATGTTCATAGCTTCTTGTTACTGCTTTTAGATTTTATACACAAAATAAGTTAAGAGTACCCTTTTATCAATTTTCTATCTTGGTTGTCCACGGAGATTGAAGGACCAAAATAGGGGCTTAACCATTCGTGGCAAGCTCCTAAGCAACCCTAACCTTTCCTCTTGTCTCAACTACAGGGTTTTGTTGGAGCTCTCAACACCCAGAGGTTTACATCTCTCATTTTATTCATCATTTTAATCCACAAAATACATAGATTAAATTGTTTGCTTTCATTTCTAGTATCACCTAGATTTGTTACTCTATTGTCCTCATTTCTTGTGTGCAATTGGGTGTCAATCTCGCGAGAAAATACATTTTACCTATATCTTCTACTACAATGTTTATACAAATGACAACACATCACATAAATTTTTGCACATCTCAAGTGTCCTTGGTAGAGACCTTCAAAGTTCGGCTCCAAGTCCTTTCATTCATCATTTACAATTATAAACCTAATTTTCCTATTTCTTGTTTCAATTCACTATAAATCAACATTTTCTCATTTAGCATCTATGTTTTAGCTTAGCGAAAAATAACCTTTTCAAGTTTAAAACATCCTAGGATATTCTAGTAATATTTTGTTCTTTCTAGATTTAGAACAACAAAATAATTCTTCCATAAAATTGGTTTTCTCCTAGTGTAATGTACTGAAAACATTTAACTTAGAAGACAACCTTTTAGTCTAGATCAATTCTCCTACATTATAGTTGATCAACTCTCATATTAATTCTCAATTCATCTCTAATCTAATGAAATTTGATTCTATGATGTATATGATGAATGCCTCACATATAAATAATTAAAATTTTGTCTTTATTTATTTTTCCTTATTTTTAATTGTCATCCCCTATCATCCCCTAAAATGGCCTCTCATCCCCTATCATCCCGAAAATGCATATGTCCATCCCCTACTATCCCTATCCTAAAAATGTCATGAAAAAGAGCTCTCATTGTCACCACTAACTAAGAAATAATTGCAACAACTACTTCTAGCTTAAGGAATCTTCCTTCTCCATTAAGAAGTTTTGCTTTTCTTTCCATGCTTATTAGTTATCTTCTCCAACTAAGGGACTCAATGTCTATTTGCAAAGGTAACTACTCTTCTCCACTTGCTCTTGTTGTGGACATGATCCTACAAAATCACTCACAACTTTCATAAGAAAATAATTTTCTTTGATACCACTTAATCCCTAAACTACAATGAAGATAGTTCAGCAACAACAATCCTAATGATGAACATGAAAGGCTGAAATTTCCTAAGTAATGTTGACTCAAAAATTGCAGCTGAAATTTTCTCAGCAATGTTGACTCAAAAATTGCAAGGAAATGAGAGTAACCGATTACACAATTGAAGATAGAAAAGATTTACTTTGGAGAACTTCATATCTAGGAGAAAAATCAAGCAAAATGTAACCCAAATTACTCAATCACTATCTCTAATGGCAATACAAATCTTAGACCTCCAAAGCACACAACTGCAACTGAAATTTTCTAAGCAATGTTGACTCAAAAATTGCAAGGAAATGAGAGTAACCAATTACACAATTGAAGATAGAAAAGATTTACTTTGGAGAACTTCATATCTAGGAGAAAACTCAAGCAAAATGTAAGCCAAATCACTCAATCACTATCTCTAATGGCAATACAAATCTTAGACCTCCAAAGCACACAACCAACCTGAATCTAGCTCAATTTAATCCCTAAAATATCTTGCAATCTCTCTTAAACACCTCATTGTTTTGTTCTTGTCTAAACACAATCTATTGGAACTATGAACTCACTTAAATTGAATTTTAGTACCATTTCTTCATGCCTCAATAGTGGAAGTAACTCTTCCTTTGTCATTCATAATTATGACCATTGATCCAAATTCCCCACCAATTGTTAGTGTCACCTTGACCTTTGTCTTCCCTTTGACTTCACCATCTACTTTAACTCATGCCTACATCTTGCCCACATATACAATCTCAAATAAAATAAAGCATAGGTTATAAGTGTACTTTATCAAAGTTGTTGTCATGGTTATATATCCTTCCAAGAGTTTTGCATCTTGTAAATAATTTCCTCCAAAAAAATCAAGGCACTAAATATAAGGGTATCCATACTAGAAACCTAAGTTCTCTAACTCTAGAATGAATTTCAACGTCCACAATCTTAAATATACATGTAACTTGAATTTCGTGTCTATTGTTGGTGAGTGATAAGCTAACAATAAAAAAATAAAAAATAAAAAATAAAAGTGATTTGGTGTAACTGAATTTTGTTAGAATTCCATCTCAAGCTACCACTTGGATCATTGAACCTAAAACTTGTAAAAAACCCAAATATCATAAATTCAAACATAACAAATAATCCTTTGAAAAGGAAACTCATAGCCAAAGAAGACAAAGCTAATGGACACCATGGTTGGAGGCAAAATTTGATTGTTATCTATATCTTAAAGCATAGAAGCTAACAAACTAATCATCATCATCAACCATGTTAAGAGCCAACATAAGATCTAATTATTTCCAGGAAAGTGGCTAGGACCAACAGTACCCTCTTGGGAAACCTTGGGCATTCAAAAAACGTCTCAACAAAAACTCTAAACAAACGTCCATGGTTGATGATCACACAAAAGGAGAAAGTGGACATTTTGCATATTTTCAGCCTTGGGCATATGGCATACCACTTGATGTGGTTTGTACACGTTATAGGCAATGTACAGTGAGGTCAACCTTGGACTATAAGCATATAAAAGCCCCAATTCTACAAAGGTTTGAAAGTGTGCTTGTAATTTAGAGGGAGCTAATTGAAAGATAGCAAAAACCCATCTACTCATTCTGGAAATGCTAAAAGGATTTTGATTATGTATGTAGTGTGTACATGAAATGCTCTAGCAAGTATTGTTGCTTCATGGTCATGATTACATACACAACATAGATTTCATCAAAAAAGTTCTCACCAATGCAATTGAAAGCATTCTACCTTCCAATGCGAAGCAAATTGGCACATACAATGAACATATTTGTAGAGCTACAAGATTGTTGATCAAAACCGCATATCATTATATTATTGGATTATATGTGTAGTTAATTTGTCCAACTTTACATCACATCAGTTGAAAAATAACTCTAATGTAATAGAGCTATATAGGCAAAGTCTAACAATGATTATTGATCCAAATTAGATAATAAAAATGTTTTGAAGTGTGGACAACTCATCTTGATGAGTCCCTTTGAGTTAATGATTGTTACATACCACTAGGTTAAGTGTATAGTGTGACTATGTTAATGATTCTACAAGAAATGCCTACAATCTTTTCAATAATAATTCATTCCTCCATTAATGGGCCTGCAAGTATAACTTACACTTATTATTGTATTGGGGATATAGCCTTAATGGGTCGGCCTACCATTACATCATTCATTTATTGAGAGGTGGTTGATGCATCGCTTTGCGTCTTTCTCAATCTCTTTGGAATTCTTTCATTGGTGGGATCCCAACAAATCATGTTTTCTTTACCAATAACCAAATAAAATGTGCCTCTTTAAAATCACCCCTACTTAATACTCTGCTAGAACATAAGAGACCTATAAAGATAATAGCTTGGAGATGGCAGTTATTGTTTCTGCATAACCTCGTACATGTGAATCAACTCCACAAAAATGTGAAGCTTTATTAGATTTCATCAGAACATGACAAAAAGGATCACCAAGAAAGCATATATAAACTCATCTTCGCGAAATTAAATTCCTTTTCTCACTTGTAACAATGGAACAAGGATGAGCCATCACTCCAAGGTTCTAAGTTCAGCAAATTTCATTCCCATCCAGACAAGCTTTGAGCAGAATTTGATGAGATATTTTGGTAGTGAGGGACCAATGGAATAGCAACCCCAATGATTTCTGTATGCAACTTTCCAATTTGGGATTCACAGATTGTGTTTTAACCTCCAAATCATGCTAGAAAATTCTATGTTTATAATCAAACATTCAATGATGCACCATTGTCTGCTGCTGTCAGGCCAAGAATCGTTGTGGCAGCATGGGGAGCCCTGATAAACAGAAATTCTATGCATTGTTATTGAATTATACAAGAACAAAGCTACCACAACTCAAGCAGAAGAAACTGAAACTGAAGTTATGCAGCTTTCAAAAGCAGAACTACTCAAGACAAAGATAAACTGCCACTGAAAAAACCATGCACTTAACCTTTTTGTGTATTGTTAAACTATATCACAACAATAAAAAAACAGAAAACTAAATAACAACTCATAAATCAAGCATATAATTGATGCAGTATCCAATTTGGCTCGTGGCAAAGCTTGTATTGCATGATTCAGAAAAATAAATATTTAGTATTGCAAACTTGCAAGCATAAGTATACAAAAAGTATCCCAAAAAAGATTATACTTGTATGAAGTTGTTACACTTTCATTTGAGAGCACAATTTGAATTTGTGCCCTGCATAAGTTCTGTCTGATAAATTGTAAACAGCAAGATAAACTGAACATTATAATAATTTGAAATTGACATTTCCTCTATATTCTATAAAAGGATGCACCTGGTATGAACTGGCAATACTTTCATCTAAGAGCATGAATTGAAAGTGTGCCAAGGATGAGTTTTTCTGACAAATTGTAAAACAGTAAAAGATAAACTGAGAATTATAATAATTCAAAAGTAAGATCATCATTATGAATGTGTTGCATATTTATATGCTTTTCATAAGAGTTTGATTTCTTTCATATCTTCTAGGGGCGATCAACTGGCAGGAAGATGAACGGATCTCATCATGTGTTTGATCAATCAGTTTGCTCCAGTGAGTTTGAGGGGAGAATCATGGGTTTACTCCAAGTAATGAATGACTTAAGGCATTATCACCACTCCTTGTTCATGAGATGAACCCTTCACGCTGTCTATCAATCTGATTTGAGAAAATAAGGCCCTGTCCCTTTCTATAGCCACTGAGCTATTGGCAAAAAATTCTCCCTGAAGGGAGTAGCCAAGGTAGCCATCTCAATGTGGCCAGCCATTAGCCATACACCCATTTAACGATAGTGCTTTCTCTTAATTCCCGAGGCAACCCAGTGATAATTTTTACTAATGCTACTGAAGCAGTTGTAAAAGGGCTGCAAAATGTTTCCCTAGAATCTCTGGGTTGGGAACATTTCCCAACGGTTTATAGTAGGAAATGGCATTCAATGACACAAATCTCACAATAAAACTCAGTTTCTATATCATATTATATCGAATACAATCAAAAATGCATGACAAAAAGGAGAAACAAAAAAACGCATTTGTACAAAACAAAAGCCCTCATAATTTTAGAAATTGGAAACTTGGGCACCTTATTTTTCACACTTGTTTGTCTTGTGAACAAAGAGCTGGAATAAGGTTTTTGCAAGTTTAGAGAATAGATTCCAGTGGGGAAGAATGTATTTTGCAGGTGGGAATTGTGTCTGTAGGTTTAAGAGCATATTGGCAATGTTAATGAGCGAGACTTTCCATACTTTCTGTATATTTTCTACCTTCTCTTGCCAATCCAATGCATCTTCATGCAAAACCATGAAAGGAACCCCAAATCCCCAAAGACAATATTTGTGTTATTGATGTCTATTCTCTTACAATGTCACAAGACAGAGTAGTAAGGAATGGTAACACACTTTGTCTAGTATCATCTTCAAAATCTTAAATGTTATGAACCCAATTTTAGTTTCTATAACTGCTGTTGACCTAGGATAGGAACCCTAATTTTGGAGTACAAAAATCCAAATCTAGAGTAAGAAGAAAAACTGAAATTCTGAAATAACTGCTATTATCCCAAATATAAATCTCAATTGAAATCTGCTGTAAAAATCTGAAAACCAAAATCAACAAATCTAAATAGCAAAGAGACCTAAAACTGGAAGTGTTTAACACTGCCATAAAAAAAGAATTCAAAAATGGATATAAAAGAAGAGGGCCTTCCTAAAAAGGTCGAAACCAAGCCAAGCCAAGAATGCTTTTCTGGGCGGTACAGTTGCTTTCCTGTCCATAAAACAGCCTCAAATGGACAAGAACTAATTTACAAATTGACGTTGCAATCAAGAGAACATATCTCCTTGTAAAATTTACCATGAGACATACTATGACTGCCAAACAGCCTACATACAATGAATATGTAACACATTAAAAAATAGGTTGGTTGGTGAACCCACTGCCTTAAAGGATTGACCCATTTAATCCATATATGTTGTGCCCATTTACATAAAAAATATGGTTTGGTCCCACTACCTAATATGGTATTATTATTGGCATGGATTAAAAAGTTTACGATGACATTATTTGTCTAAAAGCTGTGCTTCTAAGACTCCAGGTGAGGCTCCATTTATTGCATGAAGAGAATAATAGGTGTTGAGCCATATGCTACAGTCAACGGGCACTTTAGAAGCTATGTCCAACATTGGAGGATGAAAGAAAAATATTATATTAATGTCATGAATGACCAAGATCTTTCGATGCTACTAAGAAGCAAATCCAATCACAATTGCAAGAGGAAGTAAAAAATGAGCTCCAACTTCTGAAGCAAACAAGAGGATAAAAGCCAAAACATTTTAACAAACTAGTGGGGGTCAAATGATCCAGATTTCATTGGCTAATTGTTGAACACACTAAATTACACAAATTTGATGTCTTGTGATGGCAATAAGGTGACACAAAGAAAATAAACCCATTAAAGTAACTTTATTTTCTCACTTGTAACAACGGGACAATGATAAGCCATCACTCCATAGTTCAAGTTCGGCAAGTTTCATTCCCATCCAGACATGCGTTAACAAGCATTTCTTGAAATAACACATCAGCAAGGGAACCTTGGAATAGCAACCCCAATGACATGTATCTACAACTTTCCAACTTGGCATTCATAGATGGTGTTTTAAGCTCCAAAGCATAATACAAAATTGTATGTTTATAATCAAACACTCCATGATGCACCATTTTCTGCTTCTGTCAGGCCAAGAATTGTTGTGGCTCCATGGGGAGCCCTGATAAACAGAAAGTCCATGCATTGTTATTGAACTATACAAGAACAGATTGCAAGCTACAACGATTAAAGCAGCATAAACAGAAACTGAAGTTATGCAGCTTGCAAACGTGGAATTCTACTCAAATGAGAGCATTTGAGACAAAAGGATAAACTGCCACTGAAAAAACTGTGCACTTAACCTATTATGTTTTGTTAAATTTTATCACAATAACAAAAGTAGAAAACTTAAAAACAACTCGTACATTGAGCATATAATTGATGCGGTAGCCAATATGGCTCGTGGCAAGAATTGTATTACATAACTCGGAAAACAAAATCTTGTATTCCAAACTTGCATGTAAAAGTAACTAAAATATCCTATAAACAGTTGTACTTGGTATAAAGTAGCTATACATATATTTCTGAACACGATTTGAATTTGTGCCATGTGTGAGTTTTGTCAGACAAATTGTAAGGATAAGATAAACTGAGGATTAAACTTAATTGAAACTGAGATTTCATTATTCTAAAAAAGGTTTTACCCGGTTTACACTAGCTATGCATTCATTTTGAGAGCATGAATTGAATGTGTGCCATGTATGAGTATTCTCTGACAAATTGTAGAAGGGTAAGCTAAACTGAGAATTATAATAATTTGAAACTGAGATTTCATTATGAATCTCTTGTGTGTATATATTATATATATGCTTTTCATCCCAGGTTGTTGCTAAGACTCACGCATTGCTGTGAATTATCTTCTAATGAAATATGGCAATATTTTTTACTAATGCTACTGAAGCACATATGAAAGAGCTGGCAAACATTTCCAAGCATTTTGAGGCTGGAAACATTTCCCAACAATTTCCAGGCTGGGAACACTTCCCTACAGTTTATGGTGGGAAATGCTATTTCCAATGCCAAAAAGCCCACAATAAAACTCAGATTCTATATCACAAGGTATTAAACCCACTTGAAAACAAATGAAGGAGAAACAGAAAAACAGCATATGAACAAAAACAAAAGCCCATATAATTTTAAAAATCAATAACTTGGGCACCTTATTTTTCACACTTGTTTGTCATTTGAACAAAGAGGAGGTGGAATAAGGTTTTTGCAAGTTGAGGGAATTCAAAATAGATTCCAGAGGTGAAGAATGTATTTTGCAGGCAGGAATTGTGTCTGTAGGTTTATAAGCATATTGCACAGTTAATGAACAGGGTTCCCATATTCTCTACCTGCTCTTGCCAATTCAATACATCTTCATGCAGAAACACGAAAGGAACCTCAAACCTCCATGACAATATTTGTGTTATGGGTGTACCATTTTGTGATGTATATCACAAAGCTGGGTAGTAGTAAGGAGTCCACAGTCAGATCTCTAACAAAAGAACTTTTTCTGAGTCTAGAATCTCTGTAATTTCTCTTTGGTGCAAAGAGATTCTTCATTGTAAACCTTCAGCTCAAGATAAGCAAGGATACACAGGGATGCATCCCAGGGATATTTCTGGCCATCCCTGTAACATTCCAGAGACACAGGAATGCATCGGAAACATCAGTGGGCCATCCCTGATTCTGACTGCCAACCCAGAAATGTCCTAGAAGTTGCATTCAACCTTCTGGGGACAGCCAGAGGCATTAAAGACATCCAAGACATCCTTTCACAGTCCCTAGGATTGCAGGGTGTCTTAGAATGGAATACATATTGTTTTTTAAATATTCCAAATATTTTTTAGAAAGCAAAATTAAAAAGGGTGGGGGGTCCCACGAGACCCTCACACCCCTTTCAAAGGCTAAAACCTAAATTTACACATCAAAAAAAAGGTCATCACATACATTCTCATTTTGTTGTTTTATGAAAACTGTGAGCAGTGAGAAAGAACGGAGAGGAGAAGAGGAGAATGATATTCCAGCAGTGGGAAGAGCAAAGCAGCAGCAACATTGAAGTTTGTTTATTTCTCAGTGTTTTCTTTTCTATCTTTCAAAGTTCATAATGTTCTTTTGTTTTCATTTTTTTCAGAACAACTACATGAGCAGCCGTAAAGGGTATGGCAGTGATGATGTTGGAATTCATAAACAAATCAAAGATAAGTTGGATGTTCTTCAAGGTGAGGAAGTGCTGTGGTGAAGTGGGACAGCCATATAACCAGTTTGAATGCCCATCTGCTCTCCAAAAAACTTATGCAAAGGGCCCATTCAACACCTCTAAACCCCTTTTGCAATTTGTGACACCTTTAGACAAACAAAAAAATAAAATACAGGAAAGAGTAAGCATCAGTTGTACCATATGTGCAATAGGGATTTCAAAGGGAGCTACACTAGGGTTTATGGTCACTTTTTGTGCAATCTTGGAAAAGAGGTTAGGATTTGTGAAAGATAACCATAGCTGGAAAGCTGAGGCATCTATGTCTTTTATGGAGGGCAAAGTAAGATTTAAGGATATGCAAATAGAATCTATAAAATTTGCCATGCCATCCATGGTTTCCAATGCTGAGGGTTCTACAAAATGAATGAAGAAGACTAGTGAAAAGTAAGGGATAGTCATAAGACTGTTGAATGTCTAATCACAAGAAGAGGTGGATGATTTAGTTGCCTAATTTTTTATATCCATGCCATCCCATTTCATGTTGCACATTTTCCTTACATCAAAAACATGTTGAAAAAGTAAAGCAAAATTTGTCTCTCATCTACCCCCTCTAGAGAAAATGTAATGTCCCCTTCTTAGATAACCCTAAATCTTGCCCTAGAATCACAAGTATAATGTAGTTAGGGTTTTGTCTTACCAATTAAATGCCTTAAGCACGATAAATCTTGGTTTAGGTCCTGCAATCATGTTAGGTAATATTCATATGATCAAACACATATAATAAATATCTTATCTATTTAAACCATGTAAATACATAACTATTTCAAATAATATAAATCATACCATTTCCATAATGCACATTGGAAGTTGGATCATACTGGGACTTGGATGAGGAGCATCATAAGTCCACCCGAAGCTATCCATACCAAGCCCAAGAGCGGATATACCATACCTATTGGCCCTCAAGTGGCAGACACTTCAGTCATCCAACATGGGGTGGTGTAATTGGCGGACCTTGTATCTGCATTCCCTACCCTTGCAGCCTTATCCATCCCTCTTATGATCAACACAAATCTAAGGTTATTATCCACTCTAATAATCAACCATTGGGAAGATCAGAGATGAAGCTGCAATAGGATGCCCGGAGCATTTCTTCTTTCTAAGCCCAAGCACAGATAGGCAACCCCCTTGGCCCACAAATGGCAAACACTTCAGTCATCCATTATGGGTAGTCTACTTAGCATGAAATCTCGTAACTGCTATCCCCCTTGTACTTATGTCTCTTCTTCCCATGATCAATTATAGCGGCATAAATAACTTATGGTTGGACTAATAACATAATTTGAATTGCAGTTCTTATTAGGCTCTACATGAAATGCATAGAATTAATGTATTTAAACATAAACATCAAATTGCGTACCACAATATCTATGAACTTATATTACTGCTATAACCTCAGTATGCAGATATAATAATTACTGTGCAGATGATTTATTTTGATCAATCTGCTGTAGATTGCAGATATTAGTTTGAATATAAAATACATTCCCAAATGGTTCCATATGTTTTAATATATAGAGATATTGCTTAAACAGAAACAGATAGATTAAGCTAGATGAATAATTACTAATACAGATTAATAATTGCTGCAAGAATCATTATTGCAATATATATATATATATATATATATATATATATATATATATATATATGCGTATGTATTCAAAATGCATACTTATCTGATTATATCATCTGCTGCTGCTTATCTGAATGCAGCCTTATTCTCATTACCTCCATTTTAATGTTCCTTCTATATCTCCTTCAAATCGGCACATACCTCTTTTAGATCTGCATATATCTCTTTTAGATTTGCATATTTATCTTTTGATCTCCATATTATATTTTTGCTGCTGTTATTTAATCCAACAGATTTATAATTTCCAATTCTTATTCCTTGTTTCCAATCTGCTGTTTTTATTTAGATTTCTAATTTATTTCCAGCTCCTGATGCTCTTTTTGCAAACGGCTGCCCTCCCTTATATAACCTTATGAAGTGGTGCAAACCCTGTGAATAGACATCTCTTTCCCAAGGGGTATGCCTTTTGGTTCAACTTAATCTGTTTCCTTATATTCCCAATTGCAGCCTTAACTATTTTAATTAATAAACACTTAAACCTTGGCGAATCGCTGCATTGTATGCTGCCTTTAGGAATTAATCTCTATCACTGCTTTTTTACTGATTAATGTTGTCTTTATGAATCGCTGGCCATATTCGGTAATCACTGCCTTTTTAAACTTAACCCTTTTTAAAAACTATAATCGGTGCCCCCTTGGAATATATTCGTTGGTGCTTTTTGAATAATTGTGATCATTATATGATTAGTAAATGAATCACTGCTTTAAGTTGATTTCGACAATTTGACAAGCATAGACACTCAAAGTCCACGAATTCCATATGGTTCATACCTCGTATATCTGATAGCCTTTCAAGGTGAGTTTAGAGGGTTGAATACCATTGGAACTCTCGGTGTGCAGCAAGTTCATGAGCATTTCTCACAGCTAGAGTGTTCACAGTCAAACTTCGTAGTTTCATCATGCAACACTCTTCCATTAAGAAAAATCAAGAAAAGCGTCAAAAGCATAAAGGTGCAGAAGAAACAAAGATCATCACTCCAATTACAAAGCTGCCAAAGTTACCAATCAGTGAGCTGCCATTTGAAGTGTGCAGATATTTCCAGGATTGCTCAAGTTGGTGACAAGCAGTAAACTAACAGTTGAAGCATGTGACGATCTCCGGATGATGAGGCACTTAACATCTTTTTGGAGGAGCTAGTTACTCAAATTGCTGAAGTGTGAACTCACAGTTAGGACGTCCCACCTTTTCCAAACATAGCATTTAAAACAGCAGTTAACTTGACACCTTTTCCAAGTTAACTCGCTGTCCCACCTTTTATGCATGTCTATTTTTGGAGAAAACTTTGTATAGTGGATTTCTATTTAGTTTTAGACTCAGTTAACTGAAGTAGTCTTTCCAGTTAACTGTTAGTTACATTTGTTTAGACATAAGAATAAATCTTGCTAATTGGCAAAAATTGAATGTTCACTCAAGGAGATTTTAGGGTTCCCTACTCCTTTGAGTGTCAATAAATAAGAGCAACCTTTGCTCATTATTTTTTAACCATACTTCATCGCAGCAAAACACTGAGCCTTTGAGCATTCGACTTTGTTACTTAGTATATGTTCTTGAACCATACTTGTGATAATGAAACGCTAAGATATTTTTGCTTGCGTTCTTGTTGTTCATGTACTTGTGTTCAATCTTTGCTCAAGTGTTATTTGGTTGATCGTATCTTGTATGATTGTCTTCTTTCATACCATTTGCTGTCCCAAACGTGTAATCATTGATTGAGTTTGAGAAAATAAATCAAAAGAGCAATGAGCCTTTGATCCAAAGTTTCAAGATCTTTCAAATTTGTTGTTTCTATAATCTTTGTTTCGAACACCTCGAAAAGAGCAATGAGCCTTCGAGGGAATTTGGAGATTTAATTTATCGTTTGTTGTTTTGTCCTTATAGTTTTTATTTCAGCCTACACCTCGAAAAGAGCAATGAGCCTTCGGATGCATTCTAAGAACCAGTTTGTCTAAGTTACCCAAATCACTCCCCATTACTTCTAAATCCTCTTGCTTTGAATTTACCTGAGGAGATAGAAGTGTTATAAATTTAGGCTTAGTTGTAGTTGAGATTACAAAACCAGAGAAAACCTTAGCTCCAATGCAAAAGAGTTTTATAAACCTTGTGCTCTTAACTAAGTTAAAAAGATAGGAATTTAGTTTACATTTCTTTTTACGCAAAATCAGCAAAAGAGGGAGCTTCCCCTCCTAATTTGAAGAGCAGTTTATATGTGCATAGCTGTCCATTTCCAATACGCACTCCAGAGGTGCGAATTGAAACGCCAACAGTATTCTAGCACCCACCATGGGGAACAAGGCATAAAACTTCAAGAAAAGCTTACGCTTTTATGACACGGGAATGACCATCTAGTGTCCTATTGCATGATCCACACAGAAGCAATGGATGATAACGACAATAATGTTGGCAATGCTGATAGAAATCAACGACGTCCACCCCCATTACCTTGGGGTAATAACATTGGACCCTTGGCTTTTCAAGTAAATCATGAGTTACCTAAAGGGTCAAGGAAGCACTTTCCCAGATTTCACGGCAATGGAAATCAACACTCGGATGGACATTTTCCTGCGTTCACAACGGCTTGCGTTGTCTTGCACGTGGCATATGAAGACATCACAGTACGTCTCTTTGTGGAGACTCTTGTCGGAAATGCTGCCAACTAGTTCAATCACTTGGAGCCAAGCATTATCACAAGCTGGGCAACTATGAGCGAGAAATTTTCGACGAGATTCAAGCCCGCTGAAGACAATCATCTGTTGTTTTCCCAACTTGCAAATTCAAAGATGGAACACAACGAGCTCATGAGGGAATTTGTAGCAAGATTTAATCGTCTTGTCACAAGACTTTCTTCTACACTCGATCCATCACCGAAGATTCTAATGAGTTGTTTCATAAATGCTCTTCCATCAGAGATAGCCTTCTTCCTCAAGATGGCAAAAGAAACAGTCGAAGAATGCACAAGAACACACCATCAAGTTGGAGGATGATATGATTACTTCCGGCAAGATGAAAACAAATTCTATCAGATCTCTAGTTCAACAACCGTACCAGCCAAAGAGAGATAATTTTCAACCACGGTTGCCAACATCTCCATCAAGACCAATGATTGAAGCTGCACACAGTGCAATATTTTGTTCTTTCCACGAGACCAATGCACATACCGGATCCACCTATCCTGAGAATCTGAGAATGAACCAAATCATGGGATACACTGAAGCTGCTCCCAATTCTAGTTTTGTACCAACACCAAGTTCGAACGTTGTCTTACCACAAACGAACAACTTTGATGGCGACTCCGCTACGGGATTCTTTGAAAGAGAACACGTCAATCAAAAACAAGAAGTATACCGTCACTATTCTCTCACTGTAAATCACAAGAATTTTTCAACACCTGTGTTCACATGTGCTCGGCACTTCAAGGCACAGAAAGAAGAAGAAAGGCAGAAATCAAATGAAAAGGGTAAAGAAGTGCCTTCCACTTCTGATCCCAAACCTTCACATGAGAACACCATGCTAGTTGCTCAAGATTCATCTTCAGCAAATTTTGATATCGTCGCTTCCATGATTAAGACCAAGGTACAAATCTCTCAACTAGAATATCTTCAGGACCATCCAAAACAATTAGATCAGATTCTCAAGGTGGTAAAGAAGCAAGTTGTGATTCAGCTCGCATTGCTCAAGTCATCTGTTCCAGAAAAAGAAAAGCCTAAAACAGGTCCCAGTAATTATGTGACTCTGTCAAAGATAGAAACTGAAGACCAAAACATTGCTTGTTCTGAAAAGAGATTAAAAGAGGATACAAAGTTATGAACAATGCAATTTGATGAGGGTTGTTCAATAGCAGTTTCAAGAGCAGAGGGAATGATCATCTCCCCTAAAGGACAGTGTCGGCAATTGGAATTCACTGAAGCTGAGAAAGAAGCACTTTTGTTAGGCCTCAAAAATGTCGAAGACATGGGAATCAAGCTCCTATGTGTTAAAGGTGATGTAGAGCTGATCGATGAGTCGGTCAAAGGATATTTTCAAGTCAAAAAAGATCACCTATGGCATTACAGAAATCGAGTTTGGAACTCAATCAACTAGTTTGAAGAATTCAATATCCCAAGGATGGACGACAGCAAAACTAATGCCTCAGGGGTATCAGCTTTCCCATTTGCATCATATTCTGACTTTTGTCAGAGTACCTTTGCTTGGATATATGAAAACCTAAGAATCTTTATCCCGAAAGAATTGTCTCCTACAATACCCATTAGAAGATAAGTAAATCCTTTCAGGTAGAAGCAACATCGATTTAAGGCTCTTGTCGTTGTCATGCAGCGGACAATATCCAAAGCACTTCATCCCTTCGAAGGTGGAGTAAATTTTGTAAATAATTTTATTTTTGTTTTCGTTATGTCGTAATGTATTTCCCCGTTCCGTAAAGTTTTGTTGTGTTTTAGGTGATTAGATAGTCTTGTTTTTAGGTGAATTTTAGGAAAACTCCAACCAATAGGTGTTTTGAAAAATCCCAACTCCAATGCCCAACTGATAAGATACTAGTTTGCGCTTTAAAAACCTAGAGATTATCAATTCTCCTATGCCGCAAGTATCCAACATGGTCACTAGACGGAGCCTAATGTTGTACCCAAAATAAAAAATTTGCTTCAATAAGGCATTTTGATAAAATGGTCTAAATCTTGTAAAATTGTTGTCAAAGGTCAATTTTAGGTCAAATGATCTATGGGCTTTTTGTGGGTTTATTGTCAAGAGGATACTTGCAAATTTTGAAAAAAATTGAAAATTAGGGTTTCAAGCCCCTGTTTTTAGGAAAACCCTAAAAAATAGGACTTTTCCAAAAATGACTCAAAATGATTTTGATAGGACAATTTCACTTCACGATCACATTGGTCAAGTCAAAATCATGAAAAAGTTTGTTTTACTCTAGTGGGTCTATTTCACTTCTTCTGGAGAAAAACTAAGACCTCTGAGGTCATCAATGGCAGATGGCCAGTACTAGGTATCAAGATCTAAGCTTCAGACGTTGCACAGAAGATTCCATGGTGAAAGATGCTCGAAAAAATGCTTCACGATAGAGGGGAATTTCAAAAGTTGAAATCTGCTAAAAATATTCTAAGTCTGGAAAATGCACGCCTTACTACAAGGGAGATGCCTTGCCAGTCAACGCCTTGGTCAACATTTTCAATTGCCTGTGCACGCAAAATGGTGAAAGCAATCAAAATGGTGAACGTGTTCACGTCAGCGACAACGGTGATCATCTCAAGACAAGCAAGACGGTGAACGCAAAGCACGAGGATGTCAAAATCATTAAGAAATGACTAACTCTGGAGCCCAAAGTGCCCCTGCTAGCCAAGGGCGCCCATGAATTCAAGAGACCAACTACAGTTGTTAAGAACTGCAAAACCAGTCGTCTTCTTCAGAGTTTTGCTAGCTTTCCGACAGATCATCAGGCAAATTCACCAGATTCAACAAACACCGGCAAACGAAGGTAGAGGTCGAAAATGCTAAAGGCAAGAGTCATCAAAAATGGCAGTCAATCAAGGGAACTGCACCCCTGTAGGCTAGGGGCGCCCAAAGAAGAAAGCAATCAGATGTCAGTTTTTGGATTGGTTATCTTCAGATGATCTTTCCAGATTTAGCCCAGCTTTGCAGCAAATATGTTCGCCAGTCCACGAGACCTACCAAATGGCAGTAGTTGTTGATCAAACAAGCACGTGAAACGAAGGATGGATTGAAGTTCGTCAGAGCAACTGCACCCCTACAAGCCAGGGATGCCCAACATTTTGAGCAGTCAAAAGTGGTTTTTAGCAGTTGTCTTCTCCAAGACATCTGCTCATAATCCTTCTAGCTTCGCGATGAATCCAGCTGCTAGCTCACGGAACCTGTCAAACACCACAAACGAAGGTCAAGCGCAAAAATGCTAAAAGTCAAGGCAAGTTGGAAACATGAAAAACTGACTTAGAGGAAAATGCACCCTTCTAGCAAAAGGCGCCCAACTTTTTGGAGCACCAGATCCAATTTTCGTGCTTCGCAGCTTCCAAGGAGACCTCAAAGTTGATCAATCTCCACAATGAGACCATCAGCAAATTCAACGAAGCAATCAAACATTTGGTGACGAAAACCAAACTGGAGCATTTCGTGAAGGGTTACAAAGTGGAAATTATGTCTCAGAAGCACAAAAGCGCCCCTGCAGGCCAGGAGCGCCCAAGAATTTGAGCCTCCTAAATCAGTTTTCAGAGCTTGCACAATCAGTCATCCTTTCCAAGGTTCTTCCAACTTCACAATGTATTCAACATCCAGTTCACAAGGATCATCAATCACCGACAACTATAGATAAAAGCACGGGAGGTCAAATTGTAGAAATTGAAAATCATCCAAGAAATTGGCTAAGTCTAGCAAGAAAATGCACCCTTCTAGGAAAAGGCGCCCAAGTATTCAAGCCACCAGAAGTCATTTTTAGGGTTTGCAACCTCCAGTGACATCTCTTCAGAGTTGATCCAACTTCGTAGTGAAACTGTCAGCCAAGCCTCAGGGTCAATCAGGCATCCAAAATTCAAGATCAAACAGAGGCAGTTCATCACAACAGAAGTTGAAAATCTTCAAAAATATCCTAACACTGGTGAGACTTGGATGCCTAAAGTCAAAATGGGCCCAAGTTGACTTGACTTACGACTTTTGAAGAATTCCTCATGCCTAGGCGTCCCAAAATTGGTGGGAAAACTTCCAGTTAACAATCAATCACACAAGTTGACTCCCCAATCAAGGTTTTGGCGTCCAAATTGATTGCTTTGTTCCAAATTGACATTTATCAAGCATCAAGGCGTCTTTCCTTCATTATTCTTTGCAGGTTGAAGAGCAAACACATATTTTTCTTCACAATGCCATTTGGAGGATCAAACAGAGGCCATTGTCAGTGTTCTTCGCTTTATCAGGTTTAGGTTGCACTAAAGGACGTTTTTCACAAGACTTCATCTCTAGGCATCATTTTCCAAGGCAGCAGTTTATAACTTCTAGCTTCTCCCCACAAATTTCTTCTATTCTTGTCTTAGGTTTTCTTGCATGCTCAAGCAAACTCCATTTTCTCGTAGATCTAACCTTTTAGGTTCGTTCAGCATAGCATTGGCCACAAAACCCACGTGCTAGAATTTTCCCAAAAAATTGCCCCGTTGCTTCTAGTTTTTAGGGTTTCTGTAAAAAGTCCTCTTTTTCAAAAACTGACAAATTGGGTTTGCTTAGCATAGAGGCGCCTGCAAAACCCATGTGCCAGAAGTTTACGAGAAAAATAGCTTTTGCAGCTTCTACTTCTGAGGGGTTGTTGCATGTCCAAGGAAAAGTCACTTTTTCGAAAATCTGACATTCTAGGTCCATTCAAAAGGATATTCCTAACAAAACCTACGTCTCAAAAAAAATTGTAAAAATTCCCCCTCAACAAAGCTATTTTTAGCCTTTGCAGAAGAAGTTCAAATAGTGTCGTGTGCCCAGTCATTCTTCCAGATTTTCAAAATGCAGTTCTCTCAAGTTGAATTCAAGACCAAATCGGTCTTGCTTCATGATTTCCTGAAGACAGCTGACACCGATTTACATCGAGCACACCCTGAAGTTGATTTGGACAATTTGACAAGTGGACACTCAAAGTCCACGAATTCCATATGGTTTCATACCTCATATATCTAATACCCTTTCAAGGCCAATTTAGAGGGTTGAATACCGTTGGAACTCTAGGTGTGAAGCAAGTTCATGAGCATTTCTCACAACTAGAGTGTTCACATTCAAACTACGCGGTTTCATCATGCAACACTTTTCCATTGAGAAAAATCAAGAAAAATGTCAGAAGCATAAAGGTGCAGAAGAAACAGAGATCATCACTCTAGTTACAGAGCCACCAAAGTTACCAATCAGTGAACCGCCAGTTGAAGTGTGCAGATATTTCCAGGATTGCTCAAGTTGGTGACAAGCAATAAACTGACAGTTGAGGCATGTGACGATCTTCGAATGATGAGGCAATTAACAACTTCTTGGAGGAGTTGGTTACTCAAATTGTTGAAGTGTGAACTCACAGTTAGGACGTCCCACCTTTTCCAAAGATAGCATTTACGACAGCAATTAACTTGAAGCCTTTTCCAGGTTAACTCGCTGTCCCACCTTTTATGCATGTCTATTTTTGGAGACAACTTTGTACAGTGGAGTTCTATTTAGTTTTAGAATCAGTTAACTGAAGTAGTCTTTCCAGTTAACTGTTAGTTACATTTGTTTAGACATAGGAATAAATCTTGCTAATTGGCAAGAACTGAATGTTAAGTCAAAGAGATTTTAGGTTTCCCTACTCCTTTGAGTGTCTATCAATAAGAGCAAGCTTTGCTCATTATTTTTTAACCGTACTTCATTGTAGCAAAACGTTTAGCCTTTGAGCCTTCGACTTTCTTACTTGGTATATGTTCTTGAACCATACTTGTTGTTCATGTACTTGTGTTGAATCTTTGTTCAAGTGTTATTTGGTTGATCGTATCTTGTATGATTGTCTTCTTTAATACAATTTGTTGTCCCAAACGTGTAATCACTGATTGAGTTTGAGAAAATAAATCAAAAGAGCAATGAGCTTTTGATCCAAAGTTTCAAGATCTTTCAAATTTGTTGTTTATATAATCTTTGTTTCGATCTACACCTCGAAAAGAGCAATGAGCCTTCGAGGGAATTTGGAGATTTAGTTTATCGTTTGTTGTTTTGTCCTTATAGTCTTTATTCAGCCTACACCTCAAAAAGAGCAATGACCCTTTGAGGGAATCCTGAGATCTAGATTATTGTTTGATGTTTTACTTTCATGAACTCTATTTCAGCGTACATCTGAAAGAGCAATGAGCCTTCGAATGTGTTCTGAGAACCAGTTTGTCTAAGTTACCCAAATCACTCCCTGTTACTTGTAAATCCTCTCGCTCTAAATTTACCTGAGGAGATAGAAGCGTTATAAATTTAGGCTTAGTTGTAGTTGAGATTACGAAACGAGAGAAAACCTCAGCTGCAATGCAAAAGAGTTTTATAAACCTTGTGCTCTCAGCTAAGTTAAAAAGATAGGAATTTAGTTTACATTTCTTTTTATGCAAAATCAGCAAAAGAGGGAGCTTCCCCTCCTAATTTGAAGAGCAGTTTATCTCTGCATAGCTGTCTGTTTCCAATACGCACTCCAAAAGTGCGAATTGAAAAGCCAACAAGCACCAAGTTTAAAATTTAAAAATTTGCTTTATATTATATTTTATATTTAAATATATATATATATATATATATAGTGTTAAAAAACACTTTTTAGTTAATAGCACCGGGGTTAGCTTAGAAAGGAAGAGACATGACAATCCTCTCTCCCTCAAATTGCTTGCCCCCAAGCAATTTCAGACTTGGATGCTCAAATATCTCCACTCCTATGGCATCCTCCAATGGAAGATTTTTCCATTTCACCAAGTACTCTAGAATGACCTTGTTTCTTAGTCTCTTTTCTTTCATGTCGATCATAGCCTCGAGCTCCAAACTCAATTTCCCTTAACCATAAAGTGGTGACAGCTCTGAAGGTGTGACCTACTGTCCAAGGGCCCTTTTCAGGCATGACACATGGAAAACATTGTGAATTCTGCTGCTTTCTAGAAGTTCCAGCTTATATGCAACCTCACCTATCCACCGTATTATCTTGTAAGGTCCATAAAATCATGGCTTAAGCTTTCTATGAAACATCTCACCCTAACTTTGTATGCAAATTTTTTTTTATTTCAAGGCACCATGTGAACAGTCATTTCGTCAAACAATTTGCAGGAGTCTGATGGGAATGCATTTTCTTTTCACAGTTTCCATTTAACCAGATATAATAGTTCACATAGCACAATTGCAAAAATATTTCTCAAATTTCAATGATTCACAATGTTACAGAAAATCAATCCCTGATTTAATATTGCTAATAGAGTGACAGGATAGATTTTACACAACATAGATTTCAAATAATATTCATCAATTATTAATGAATTATTTTCTGACCTGGAAGCTGCTCTAGTAAACCATACGACTGAGTCATTTTCTGACCTAGAAGCTGCTTCAATAAACCATACGGCACCCTTCCTCTGATGGCAAACAAAGGTTGTACAGCTGGCAGTAGGAAGCTGCTCTAGACAAAGGAAGTAAGGTTGTTGATAGGAATGTACGACCTCCCAAGCTCAACCCGACTCTTTCCTCTTGTTTTCGTCCCTTCTTTAATTTGTCCTTTTCTTCATTATTGAATAGTCAATGGTTGTTGTGGGGTCTTCAAGCCCATGGAAATAAAATTGCCACCCCTATGAAGATAAAATGGTACAACCAAAAAGCCAATATGGTACGGCTGGTTAAAATAAAAATGGAGCGATTGGATAATGCTTGTACTGCTGGTGAAGCTCAGAAATTTCTGTTGAAATCTTCACTGGTAAATATTTCTAAATATCTCTCCAATTTCCAAAACCTTCAGTCACAGAAAATTGTCTTGGGACAAGACTTTACAAATTTTGAATCTTCAAACGTTGATGTGCAGCTGCGAAACCTAGATGATTCTGCCTGGAAAAGGATTTGGGTTTTCGTCCAATCCTTCAAACCCAAGGGTTTCCATCCTCAAGCTCCTTAACTAGGTTTTCCAAGAAAACCAAAAGATAAATTAAACCAAGCATACTCAAAAATGAGCTTCCCAAAACCTTTATTCCTCTTTCTGTAATTGCTCCAAGATTCTTGAAAACCCATTTTTACTTTTTTTAGTTTTCTCCATATAACACCCAAAAAGTGATATAGGTTTTCCTTGAGTGCATCCAAAATGTCTAGACATTGTTGTACCAAATCCTTAGCTCCAGGAACTCCACTATCCCAAAGGACCAAATCCACGAATGATAATGCTTCATAACCATATAATGCTTTGAACAAAGTCATACCTATAGAAATGTGATGAGTGGGAATTGTAGCAATACTCCCCAAGGTGGAGCCACCTGATCCATGTTGTTTGTTGTCTCGTAATGTAATTCCTCAATACCCTTCTATCCATTTGTTCACAATCTCTATTTGCTTGTCTGTTTGAAGGTGATAACTAGTGCTTAGAGTCAACTTTATGCTTGTCAACCAAAAAAGTTCTTGCCAAAACAAGCTAAATAACCTGCTATCCATGTCACTCATGAATATTTTGTGGAAGCCCATGTAATCTAAATACCTCTCTAAAAAACAAATCAGCCACCTATGGAGCCTTGTATTTGAAAAATATAGCATATAAATGAGCATACTTAGTGAGTCTATCCACTACCACATAGATGCAATCTTTACCCTGCACTCTCAGAAGACCCATGATAAAGTCCATGGAGATGCTCCCCCATTTTTTATTTGGAATGGGTTAAAGGGTGCAACAAACCAGCTAGAAATACATATTCAACTTTGTTGTACTGAAAAGCCAAGCACTCCATAACATGCCTCAAAACATCACTTTTGAGTCCCATCCATGAAAAACGTTCTTATCTACTTGTATGTCTTATAGTACCCTGGGTGACCAGCTAACTGTGTGTCATGCATGCCCTCAAGATTTTCTCCTTCATCTTCAATTTTGGAATATGATATACTCGGTCCTTATAAAGGATGAGTTCTTCAACCACCTTGTACCTGTCATCTTGTCGCTTACCATCCAAAATATCAATAGCAAATGTGTTCTTGGCATACTCGGCTATTATAGAAACCTTCCAATTAACAGATATCAATCATAGAACACAAATAAGGCTTCCTAAATAACGCATCAGCCACAACATTATTCTTCCCCTTAACATACTCAATGTCAAAATCATAGGCCTATGGCTTACTTACCTATTTTCTCTATCTATCATTCAAATCCTTTTGGATGAGGAAGAGCTTCAAACTATTATGATTTGTTTTTACCACAAACTTCCCGCAAACCAAGTAAAGTCTGAACTTGGCTAATGCATGCATGATGGCTAGCATCTCCTTATTGTAGATAGAAAAACTCCTCCCCGTCTCCTTGAGTTTCATACTCTCAAATGCTATGAGGTGTTTGTTTTGCATCAAAGCCACTCCAATCTCCTCTCCTAAAGTGTCGCACTCTAAAACAAAAGTGAAAAATCTAGAATAGCCAAAACAGTACATGAACTCATTACCCCCTTGAGCTTATCAAAAGCTCTCTGTATTGAATCACTCAAAGAGAAGGCTCACTTCTTCCTCAAATTTGTCAATGGGGCTGCTAGCTCTAAAACCCCTTTCACAAACGTCCTATAATAATTGCAAAGACCTAAAAATCCTCTCAAGTGTGTCATATTCTTAGGTGGAGGCCAATCCATGATTTCCTTAATCTTCTCATCATCCCCGCTAACCCCTTTGGCACTAATTTTATACCCTATATATAATATCTATGTCAACCCAAACTCACATTTTGATACCTTGGAAAAAAATACAATTGCTCTAGAATGCCAAGCACCCCATCTATGTGGTGCCTCAAATGATCTTCCCATGTCTTACTATAAGTCAAAAATGTCATCGAAAAAAATTAGTACAAATTTTCTCAACTACTTAATAAATACACAGCTCATGCAAGACTAAAATGTGACAAGTGCATTAATCAACCCAAATGGCATGACCAAGAACTCATAATGCCCATAATGACACCTGAAAGTTGTTTTATGCACATCCTCTTCTCTTACTGTTATTTGATGATACCCTAATTGTAAATCAATCTTAGAGAAGTACACTACACCATGAAGCTCGTCTATCAACTTATCGATCCTAAGAATGGGTAGCGATTCTTGATATTCTTCTTGTTGAGGGCTCTATAATCGATGCACATCCTCATAGTACCATCCTTCTTATTGACCAACACCACGGAAGAAGCAAATGGGCTAAAGCTAGGTCATATGTGTCCCATATCCACCAACTCCTTGATCGCTTTCTCAATCTCTTCCTTGTGCCTCCTCCAATGACGATAAGGTGTAATAATGATTGATTTCGCTCCTTCCTCCAACTCAATCACATGTTGAAAACCGCTATCAGGTGGCAACCCTAGAGGAATATCACTAAATATCTTGCTATGCTCATCCAAGATGGATTGGATGTCAACATGATAAGATCCCCCATCCTTGGATGAACCTAAGTCTATAATCAAACACTTTGCTGCCCAAAACACTTAATCTCTACGAAAAGCTCTATCCATCCTTTGTGCTGAAACAATCTTGGGAGCCCCATTGGATAGGCCTTGTGGAACCACCTCCTTTCCTTCGGATTTAAATCTCAACTCCATACTATGATAGTTTTGTGTAAACTCACTAAGTGAATGCAACCATTGCACACCCAAAACCAAATATGTTTCACCAATGCCAACAAGTTAACAACGTAAAAGTCATCCCACACTCTATGTCTCTCGAGGGTCATCTAAATATGTTGAATCCTTTTGTTGCATGGAATAGTAAACCCTTCAGCCATTGTAACCTTGAATCCCTCAAAATCATTTGTTCTCAATCCCATCTTAGTCACCAAACACTATTAATGAAGTTGTGGGTAGCCCCATTATCAATCAATGTTGTCACTCTATGTCCCTGTAAGACTCCTCTAACTTAAAAAGGATGATACCCAGGTGCCCCTGAAAGTGTAGCGAGTGTGCCTCCTGATGACTCCTCTCCTTCCTTGCTCTCATGTTTTGCCTATCAACCACAACCTCCGGTTCGAGTTCTTCCACCTCTAAATCCTCATCAAAAACCACCACTATGTAGTGTACATGTCCCTTTCCCAAACATCAATGTCCTAGCTCCCATGGCTCTCTACAAGAAAAGCATAATTTTTTTCTTTAAATCTCATTCTTTAAAATCCAAAAATCAACCAAAAAAATCAAAGTGAAAATCGAAAAATCAAGCAAAAATCAGAAAAAGCATGGAAAAGCATAAAAAAATCAACCAAAAATTTGGAAAAATCAGTCAAAAATCATGAGAAAATCAACAAAAGAAATCAACCCAAAGGCGTGGAATCATGAGGTAAGTTTGCCTAAGTTTGAGAAATTCGCCCTTGCCATGGCATGAGCGCAAGGAAGTCCGCCCTAGAAAGAAGGGAAGGTGGAGAGGAAATGTTCGTCATCAAGAAGGCAATGGCAAAGACTCTTGGAAGTCCGCCCTTAATTTGAGGGACATGGCATAGAGGTTGTGAAGTCCGCCCTTGCCTTCACGAAAAGATGGCAAGACTTCAAGGAAGTCCGCCATAAAATGGCAAGACACCTCTAAAGTCCACCCAGCCTTAGGTAAAACTTGGCATGCCTTCTCCAAAGTCCGCCCAAGCCTTGGCTAGACATTTGTGAAGTCCGCCTAGCACAAAGAAGGGAAAAATTGAAAATTTTGGCTAAGTATTTGATGCCTTGGAAGAAAAATTCGAAATTTGTCTAAGTATGGAGGCCTAAGAAGAGGGAAATTGCGAATTTTGGCTAAGTATGAGTGTGAAAGGCAAATGTCAAGGAGGATAGAAAGTCCGCCATGCCTTGATGGAAGATGGAAAGAACTTGATGACATCCGCCTAGGCCATGGAAAGAATTTAATGAAGTCCGCCTAACATAATAAGGGGAGAAAAGATTGAAATTCGCCTAAGTATGGGTGCCTAGAAAAAAATTGATGAAGTTGGCTAAGCGCACAGATGAAAATGTACATGGCAAAGAGGCAAGAAAGTCCGCCCCTGGCTAAAAGGGATGAAAATTTGTCTAAGTATTATGGAATTTTGCCTAAAGAAGACATCCAAACACATACTTTGCCCAGAGAAAATCGTCCAAGCAGGAGAAAAAAATTCATTTCGGCATGAGAAAATGTGCCCGGCACAATTTGAAGTCCGCCATGGCAGAAGAAAATAAGGATTTGGCATAATATTTATGGGTAAGATGGCTAAAATTTCAACTTGGCTAGACGAAAATTGAAATAAATTTGGAAAATAAACATTTAGCCAAGGAAAAAAGGAAAAAAAATTAAAATAGCCATGGGTCCAAAAACGAATGGGTTGGAAATAAATTAAACATTTTAACATTTTAATAATTTATTTCCAACACATAGAAATATTAAATGCCTCAGACAAAATAAAATTCGCCAGAGATGTATCGAAAGAAAATAAATTATGCCGGAAAAGAGAAAATCCATGGGCAAAATTAAATTCGCCATGAATTAAAACTTGGAAAAATCGAATTTAATTGGACATTTAATGTTTTTTTCCAAAATTTCGAAAATTAAAGATAAACATCTAGCAAAAAAATCGAATTTTGGAAAATCAAAGAGATTTGCTTGGATAAGCTAGCCATGGAGTTTTTTTGAAAAAAAAATCGAAACTTGCCTATTTGAAGAGGAGAAAACAAATCGAAATCGAGAGAAAAAGATGCAATTGCTAAAACAAATCGAATTCTTCAGCATTATAATGAGTTTCAGCAACTCATTTTTCACAGACTCAGTTGAAGAGAAGTTAATCTCTCGAAATCGTGAGAGAGTTGAGACACGATCAATTCTTTTGCAGGCAAGATCAATTTTCTCCGAGGAAGGAATAATTTTTATTGCTGAGGAAGTAATTTTTCGAGGAAGTGAAGAATTTCTTGGCTGAAAGTCGAACTTCTCAGCAAGACTGGCACACTTTGTTACTTGATTTTTGATTAAATTCTCGAAGTTTGAATCTGATTTGCAGCTAGAAGATTTTTCCTGAGGTTTGGAGTTCAATTGGATAAATTCATCAATTCTCCTTCTGTCTTTTTCATCCTGGCTAAGTTCTGGCTAAATTTCAATTAAATTCATTTACTTTCAGCTTGCTTTTTCACAGAAATTTAATATTTTAATGAGCTGAAAGTGAAATATTCAAATACAAGGCACGGGAATAAATTATATTCTAAAGTCTTTGTATTAATGTTAGTGTTTTTACTGCAGGTTAATGACCACGGCAGGAGAGTCATCGAAGAAGGTGCCGATGAAGTTCGCCAGTAAGGGGGTACAGCGAGAGTCAAAGATAAATTCAAAATGGAAAAATGTTGCAGACATTGATCTGGGACATGTAGACTTTGTGGAGTTCAAGAAGAGAGTATATGGACATGTTGGACTACCGACACCAATTGCCAGACAGATGGTGAGGAAAGGAATTTTCCAAGCAACCGGATTCCCGCCTACAATAGACTGCGTCGAGTTGATGGTAGAATGTGCCATCCATTACAATGCTCAGGAAAGACAAATTGTTGCACTTGACGAAAGGATTCTGGCTCACCTGGGCGAGGTAGCAATACAGGAGGCATTCGGCATCCCAGCACATTCCCGTACCGTCTACAAAACCAAGGAAGACGCCAAGAGATTGTATGATAGCTAGTCTGAATTATGCGCTACAAATGTTAATAAGGCATGGCTGGAGAAGCCTAGACCATCCACAAAGAAGATGCCTAAGAAGCCACGCCGAACAGATTTTAAAGAGGATTATGGAGACATCATTTTGATGTTGAACAGGATAGCTGGCAATCCACAAGGCATATATTTTGAGACATGGATGTATTATTTTATAGATGAAATCACTTCCGGCATGAAGATGTTCAACTAGTCCCAAATGATAAGCGACAATCTTCACAAGCAGCTAACCAATTTGGAAAAGACCAAGTCTTTTCATATGAGCTCGTACATTGTCTATTTGTTGGTCAGGACATATAAATACTCAGGACTAATTTGCAAAGTCAAAGTTGGCAATGGGGAAAATGAACTCAAGCCTTATGATTGCTACCCGCAACTTCAGCTAAGGGAAAAATCTCATTTCAGGCGGGTGCACGATGCTTTCCTAATGTATATCACAAGAACACTTCGAGGAACACACTAGAGGTTGAGTCACGAAGCAAAGAGTTTGATTAGTAAGTATGGAACCTGGTTTATCCAGTTTCCAAAGTTTACATATGTTAGGATCCAAGGATTCACTGGAAATCCTTACAAGCTGCCTATCTATCCAACAAATCGAATGATTTTGCTTGAAGTCCTAAGGCAGCTGGAAGAGTATCAGAACATCCAGAGGCCAAGTAAGAAGGCGGTTGTTACTTTCCCATTCTTTATTGGGAATATGTTAGAGTCCTATCCGTCAGCACAAGCAGTCGAGAGCGCCAGGCTAGAAATCCAGTGGTACCCGTTCACAGCCTATAAGTCCAGAGCCAATTTTGACCCGCACCATCATATTCGGACCATGGATGGGAGAAGATACAAACACAGAGTAGAATTGGAGGACTTCTGGGCGAATGCCGCTAATAAGTATGAAGTCAAGAGAAGATTATGGTCTAGAGTGCCAGTGGACTTTATGAGGGCAACCGAACTTTGTCGAGTGCCCGATCAGTTGTAGGACGATGGAAATTATGTCCAGCCGTGCTTCGAGGAGAGTCGACCTCTTCCTTTCGTGAAGTGGTCAGAGCCTGAGCATTCAGACTTGGCTACATTGATGAGACCAGTGATTAAGTACTCTCAGTGGTGGGTCGACCATCAGGTCCAGGAGTTGAGGCAGAAAAGAATAATGCTCACGTATGATTTACTGAGCGAGACAAAGTCATACTCCTCCAATGCCGGCGCATCCCATCATGATGATTTAGTTGAGATTGGTGAGGAGAGGAAAGAAGTAGTTGCAAGCATAGAACCTGCTCCAAAGTGACAAAAGATGGAGCCATCTCGTTCCGCGGCGTCTAGAAATATTGATGAGCTGGTGGCTATCGCAGACGAATCCTTGGCCGAGATGATGAGACCTTCTGCAGTTCAGGAAAAGGACAATGAACCAATCCAGTTGCATGACAATGAGCCCCCATCTCCGACAGGCATAGAAATATTGGATTCAGATAATGAAGTGGAAGTCCAAAATGATGACTTCGAAGAGGGAATGATTTCTGCCCTCAAAGGAGTCTTGGATATTCCAAATGAAGGGAACGTTCAGGAGGAAAATAGTATCGAGCAGCCTACCATTCCGAATTGGTTGAAAGAGAGAATGAAAATTCAGGCACCAGTTGAGGTCCAAGAAGAAGATGATACTGCAGATTTCTTGGCAAGGTTGGAACAAGTTGCTACTAAGAAACCTGCCAAGAAATTTTCCACCATTCAGAGGGATGAAGCCGGCAGTCATTCCATACATCTCGCAGTACCAACAGTGGATAAAGCACAAGATGAGATCACTCCCTAGGAATACACCATAACCACTATAGACCTTGGCCCAACAACAAAAGGCCAGGAAGTGGAAGAACTGGACAATTCCGTCTCAACTATCAAGGCGAGACTAGAAAAGGAAGTGGCGAAGAAGAAAGAGTACAAAAGGGAGGTCAAGCGCCTAAAGGAGTATATACGGCATCTGACTCAACCACTCAATTAGGGTGATGCAGTAGCTCCTCTTCTCAATTCCTCGCAGGAGATGGCCAAGGAGGCCCAGGAATGGATGGCAAGCAAGGACACGAAAGCAGCCTCGTTCATGGAGAGATTGACGCTTGCCTACGGACAGACTTCTTCTTTCCTTTCCAGATTGGTTGACATGGCGGAAACTTGGGACAACCTTCCAGATATTCAGGAGAGGCTCATTCCATACCTCAAAGTACTGAAGGGCGTTCCAAAGGAAGAATTGGTTGAGGGAAAGGTAATTGCTGCAGGAGCGGCTTATGATTTTCATCATTGGTTTTGGGCAGTAACAATACGGAGAGAGGTTCTAGAGAAGGCAAAGGCAGATGGGCTCAGAGTTGAGGAGCAGGTTAAAGAAATCCGGGGGAAGATTTATATGATAGCTACAGATGTGTTTGACTGAGAGATTGTCCGGGAAAACGACATGCAGCTGGAGAGGTTGAAGCATAAGGTTCAGGAAGTTTTCTTCTCTACTACTGGACCAATTCTGAGACAGAATTTCACAAAAGTGGCGAATCTCTTGTCCATCCAGGATGATTTTGTGAGACAGGAAGCGGATTGGGAGAACACCTTCGCCAAATGTGCTGAGGATTTGGACGGACTTGAATTCAGGATAAGCATGCTGCGGCCAGTCACGATGGAGGAAGTTGTCACAATCGTATTCAGATTCGTCGAGCACAATGCTGCCCAAGAAGATAGGGACGCCTTCCCTTGAAGATAGCTTCAACTGCTTGTTACTGCTTGTTTACTGGTTGGTAACTAATGTTATTTCGGGCAACCCTAATTAGGGTTGAGTTGTATTAATCTTGGCCATTGATGTTGTTTTAATCTTGGCCTTTCATTTGATTTTGAAAACTCTATTTAAGCTTGTGATCTCTCACTTTCATTTGTGTGGAGACAGTGTATGAAATTGTTGCATTAAGACTATTTCCGATAATTAAAGCTCTTATGCATGATTTGCTTTGAACCACTTTTATTGTCAAGTAGTGAGCAAGGTTGCACAGCTTCTTCTACCATAGATTAAAATTAGATTACAATTAAGTAGAATTTGCTTTGAATGTTTGTTAAGTGAATGCGAGATTGATCGTATAGATTAAATGGTGAAATATTGCTCATACTTTCTTCGGATGGATGATTTTCATTCGATGCATAAAGTTAGCCTGAGCTTGTGATTGTGGATGCTTAACTTTGGTCTTATTCAAGGCTTGAAAATTATAATCACACCCTTTGAAGATTGCACCCACTTTGCGTAGTTGTCCCAGGGAGGCGAAACAAAGCGTGGTTATTCCTTTCACCTAATCTTTATTGTCTCTTGAATTCCGAGGCGTAGAATAGATCCCCTAAACCCTTATCTTTTTGCACTTTTTTTTGAGATCCAAACTGAAAGTCCTAATCGAAGAAGCCTTTAATGACAAATCCGTCTAAGTCCCGAACTTGTGAAGAATTCTTTAACGTAAGTCCCTTTGTGTATTACCAGCAAATCACAACGCCCATTGAGCTTATCCATATGTCATGACCTGACGAAAGAAACCTTGGAGTTGCCATATGATCTTTCTCGCAATCTTAGCATAAGCGGTGACTTTGTTCAAGAGAGGATAGAGTGTCTTTGGACATTTTATTATGTGTGTTCGGTGGATGATAAAACGTACACCAACAAAACCCAAATCAAATGCCCTTACCAAACCCCTAAGTGGTTTGGTTAGACCCTCTACGAATAGCACTATGAGCCTCCTCTACATCACATACGGAACCATCACTCATAGCCTCTAAAACTCTGCCACATAATGCTCAATTGTACCCTCTTGCCTCAACTGTGCTAACTCTCTAAAATGAATCTTTGGATCCTTCCTATCAAACCTCTCCATCAATTTCGAGTTGAACTCTTCTAAAGTTGTGATGTCCCCTTATAAAATTAGGACAACTTTGCCTTGAGTTCACCAATTTTTGAAGAATCAAATTCTCAAGCCCAATGAATTACAATCATATACTTCTAAAGGTGATGTTCAAAGCTAGCAAACTCGAATATTGAGAATTTTATTGGAGAGATGAAAACTAATAAATAAAGTTCTTAGATCAAATATTCAATAATCATTGATTGTATTATGTGATTATACTGGCTATAGAATCTGAATGCTATCTCTGATATCTTCTCCTTGATTACGCTCGTGTACAGATTGGGTTGCTAATGATTACATTATTTGTTGTTACTGATATGTATGACCCTTCAAATCGTGCAAAGTGAGAAGGCTATGCGTCTGATATATTTTTGGTTAATCTCCCACCTTGAAGAGGGTCGGCTCTTTCTCTTGGAGCGATCTGAGTTTCTAGAGGGTCTGTAAGGGACTTTCTAATCCCTGCGATGTCGTTCCCTTGAATGTGTCTTTGTATCCTTCGCTTTCTATCTGATGATTCACCTCTCCCAGCGGTTGACTTTATTGGTGTGACACCAAGACGCATCTTCTAACCGATTCTCCTCTATATGCTCATGTGTCCCCTCACACGTGATTAGTATTTGTTTAGTGTGCAACTAATCCTTCGTATCTTTCTTAGGCTTGACTATGTGCTTTCCTTTTGTCTACCTCCTCAACATGGAATCATATAGCCTTCTTAATACATGTTATCTTTTAGTTATCGCTGCTGATGTCTAATTGCCTTTGGACGGTGATAAGCTTATTGCTGGCTTGAATGGTTCGTTGCTTCCTATAAACCCATCTCTACCTTCAGACAGATGGAGATAAGATCAATATGATGAAGTAAATACTATATGGATTGATCTCTAACTCAACTCGAGACAGCAGGGGTCTTATAGTATCAATCTCAGTTCATCAATAGTCTTTGCAGAGCCGCCTAAAACCAATCGAACTTCCTGCTATCTCCGTTGATTATTCTAGATACTTGTGTGCCACGTCTGAAAGATCTCCATGCCTGTCTAGCGCGTGGTCTTCTTTCACTTCACCGCGTATCGGGTGTCTTCTTCCTTGACGTTGTATTGGTGTCTCCTGTTCTTAACTCTCTATTGGTGTCCTCTATTCTTAATTCTCTATTGGTGTCCTCTGTTCTTAATTCTCTCTATCGATCTCTTATGTTCTTAACTCTCTCTAACAGTGTCTTTTGTTCTTAACTCTCTCCGTGATGTTCCTTTTGATCGATCTAAGCTCTTAGCAAATTTGTCAATGATCTTTTAATCCGTGTTATGTCAAGCTATCTTCTAAACCATTCACTTGCTATTTGATGATGTTACTTCCTCACATCGTCCCATTTTATATAGGAGTGGCGCCAAAAGATGTGTCTCCCATCGATTCTTCATGTGCCTATTCACTTGTGATTAGTGTTAGTTTAGCCTTTGTGTTTGTCTCCTTCAATCTTGAATTTGCTTGATCTGCTGTTAACATCTGATTAGTGTATAAACAAATGACATATTCTATTTGCATGTATATATATATATGTATGTATGTATGTATATGTATATATAGATATATGTATATATTATATCTATTTAAAATGTAAATGTAATAAGTTTATTTTCTAAATACTTCCCTTATGATGGGGACATCACAAAAGTAGTAATTGAACCATGTCCTTGAGTCGCCATGTTGTGGTACCACCATTCACGGGCCACACCCTCTACATGAAGGGAGGCAAACTTGATCGCTTCCTCTTCATAAAATGGGGTTCAATGAGAAGTTGGTTTCTAGAATTCTACAACCATGCTCTAGTTGTGCAACTTTTCAATCCATCATAAGTAGGTATAGTGATCTTCCCCAACCACTATTGTATATCTCTCTGAGGCTGATCCTGAGGATATCTCCTTCCCCTCCTATGCCCATTCCTTGTTTTCATCTCATAGTACACCATGAAGGACATGTCACAATAGATTGCTAAATTTAGAGCACTATACTCTACATGATACCTTGCCATCTCATCCTCCTATCTTGGTGGCAATTGCTACTCTTCAAATGGATCATTTTCATATCTTTGCAAAAAATTTTGCTCTGAGTGTCTTCATTGGAGGATCGATTGAGACTCCATCATTAGCTAAGTGACTTCCTTCTGCAAAATTCAGATTAGATCTACCAACACTCCATTGTTGATTCATTCCTCTCAAAGTCCAAACTATTTCTGCCATAGACTCTCTAATGGTATATTGAAATTCCTTGGCCAACTCCCTGTTTTCATTTCTAATTATCTCCTGGATGTTTACTTCTTCATTCCTGTCACCCATGATTTCTGCTTTCTTCCTCTGCCTTTGTTGATACCTGATTTCCCTATCACTCCTTTGCATGAATTTGCCTCACATTGTCCCACAAGCTGGCAAGAAAAAGTGGCTTTGATACCAATGAAATGTACCCTAAGGTAAATGCACAGAAGTTTACAGAATTTTGATATAAAGGAATAAACCAAACTGCATCCATAATTCTGGGAAAAATTACCACAGACTCAAGTATATATAAGTTTGTAAAATAGATTACATTAATATCTTGTGATAAGTGTCTATTATCGACTATGCAGATCTATCGATTATTAGTGCCAGGTGTAAATTATTATCACCGGTCTGCCCTGATTTGATATTCACAACTGGCAATTAAAGTAGGATTAATACAAGCAAATAAGGGTAATTCTTACAGTCAACTGGCTGTTGGTATTCTAGCACAGATTTCTCAAAGTCCAGTGATATAGATCTTGGTTATGAGGTAATCTTTTAAGTCATGATTATGGCAATCTCTCTAGCCCTAATTATAGTGGATGATCTGTATTTGCTTCCTCAAATGGCGATAACACCTGAATAGCACCCAAATCCAATTTGTCTTCCAACGACCCCTTAGGATAGTAAATGGGAGTTTGCTAAAATTTCACCCAAGTCTAAAAGGAATTTCTCTCCATTGTCCAATGACTGGTTTACCACCTCCCAGTAGCAATTTGTTCGATAGGTCATAACAATGGTGGCACCTCTCTTCAAAATGTTTGGCACTGTCTTACGGCCTAAGTATGCTCTAAGGTGACTCACCAATCGATTCCCTAATGCCCAGGTATCCCTGAAAATGCCAAATTAACCAATCAATACAGCTGCAACCCCTATGCGTAATTGTCAAGAAGAGGAGAGGAGTTTCATCTCCACCTGACCAATTTTTGTCCAAGGGGCTTTGTCCATGAACTGTTGCTCCAATTCAAATTAGAAGTAAAGTTTTAGATTTCATGATGATCAAATGAAGAAAGGAAACTTGTAGATATATCTTCACAAATTAGGGCCCATGGACCACATTTGGTGCCAAGTTTAAAATTTAAAATTTTGCTTCGATATTATATATTTTATATTTAAATATTTATTAATTAATATATATATAAATAGTGTTAAAAATCACTTTTTAGCTAATAGTGTTGGGGGTTGGCTTCAAAAGGAAGGGACATGACATATTACTTGAAGGCTGATTTTAGTAGCGTGGCTTTTGCAAAGGAGTCCCATTGTTTGTCAAATCTTCTCCCATAGCATCATTTTGGTTTCAAGTTTATGGGGCATTGTATTTTGTTATTTCAAAGAGATCAGAAATTTTATCAAAGACTTATAATGAATTGAAGGATTGGCACATGTTTTATACAACCATCTATCATACGTATAGGTGATAAAGGCATTATTGTATGGGTTCATTATCAGTTGAAACCAGCACCCCCTTTTTTTAATATGGACACACATGTACATGTCACCTACCATGGCAAAACCTTTAGTAATTATGCCAATTGTGCTATCAATGTTTTTCATGCTACATCTGGCCGCTAGGATCTAGGGGGGATCTACAAGGAGGTTGGATGACCCACCATGAGGATGAAAGATCATTCCCATCTCAAGTGACCTATTCACTTAGAGATTGGGTAAAAAGCTTGTGTAGCATTTTCAATAGGAATAACTATGTAAGGCCCAATTTTATCCATGCCCTCTATGGCGTTATATGTAATGATTTTGTATGATCTATGATAGACTTGTATGAGTGGACCATGTTGATGTTTCTGAGAGATTCTTGTATCTTGTATTGATCCAAATATCAATGGATGGTTTGTATTTTGGCTACTGAAGCTCTTGCTACTAATTGATGTTTGCTTGACTATGATTCAGAAAG
Organism: Sequoia sempervirens; assembly: GCA_007258455.2. Classification (NCBI taxonomy): domain Eukaryota; kingdom Viridiplantae; phylum Streptophyta; class Pinopsida; order Cupressales; family Cupressaceae; genus Sequoia; species Sequoia sempervirens. The sequence goes on from VDFB02000017.1 coordinate 455,842,194, forward strand.
GCGCATTGTGTTGGATATCTTGATTCTGATTCAATAATACATGTGTTCTGATTGTATCCATAGAGCATAGTTTCCATCATGTTATTACATAATATATTAAATCATTGTAATAACATGATGTAAACTAAGCTCTATGGATACAATCAGAACACATGTATTAGTAAATTAGAATCAAGATATCCAACACAATACGCCTTTCTGAATAATAATCAAGCAAACATCAATTAGTAGCAAGAGCTTCAGTAGCCAAAATACAAACCATCCATTGAATATTCGAATCAATACAAGATACAAGAATCTCTCAGAATTATGATGATGTGCTTCGGCTACTGTGCTTGAACTTATTGATGAGTGCATTGAGTGGTAGAATCAAGTGGAAACTACAGGTAATCCTAAGTGCCAAACCATACCCTCATGGGCTGAAAACCCTTCACTTGTTTAATTCCCATAATCATAATCACAAGACAGTCTTCTGTTGTGGCTTATGATACATGTGGTCCATTTTACCACTTGTGTTGCTGAATTACCTCATGTGAATACGACATGTACAACAGTTGGTTCTAAAGTTTCCACATTGTTGTTTTATTCCAGCTTTGGGCATAAATGTTCTTTTTAAATATTTCTTATTATACATCTGTGAGGGCATTTTTCTCTTGACCTTGGGTACATGGAATTTATTTCTTTGCCCTACCTTGCTCATTTAGGTTTAGTTTGCATGGATTTGACATGACACGTTGATGAGGACTTACTTTAAATATTTTTTCCACTTGGTTAGATTTTGGGGCAATCTTATTTGATTATGCCAGGAGCCTCAAAAAGGCATTTTGCAAGTTGGAAGCCAGCAAGTTATTAGAGGATTCCAGTCTTAAAACATTTAAAGCACTCCCTTTTGGAATCACTGTCCTTTATGACAGCATGGGGCCTTTGAACAAAAAAATTCCCCTTGCTCAGAAAAAGGAAATTTCACCAGGGGATTTTTCTGTCAGATTCTCAGATCTGATTTGAGGGGCAATATTGAATGCATTGTGTGTGGAAGGAAGAGAGAGGGATGGAAAAGAAAGAGCAGCAGTAGACCCTGACAGATCTAGCTCTGCAAACACAAGAGATCGCTTGTTGGAAATGACCTGCACTTCATGATAGTGCTAGGGTTGTCAGCGAGTTGCTGGCCAAATTTATGACTGCTGAAAGGCAGTGGTAAATATCTTGAAAAGGAAGGAAAAATCAGCTTGATTGGGGGGTTACAATTTTCTGGGTAATAAACTGGGGGTTGTTGGCTATTTGCTTTTTTATTTTACAATTCTGATTTTATCATTTTAACTGTGAATATTCTGATTTTATTTTGCCATCCCTGTATTATTCTGATTTTATTTTGCCAACCCTGTATTATTGCCTTCTGGTGCATTTACAGTTGTTACTAGAATATGTATGTGTGAAAATGGAAAAGGGCCATGTGTTTTTTTATGCATGAAAGTTCTCTGTATTCCTTGTGTAAGTTTGTTGTGCCTTAATGGTTGTTCTGGGTCTTGAAAAACAAATTGCTTTTAGATGGGCCTCAGTGAACTCTATTCTCTTACTTTTCCTTGCTGTTGTTATAGCTTTGGGTATGGATTTATTTTTGCACACTGTATGCATGTGAAGCCTATTATTCATATTGTTCTTTGTGTACAAAATCCTAGTGATGGCTGATATGTATTTGAGTATGTGCTTTTCTTGTGAGAAACCCATGGGATGTGAATTAGTGAAAGGGTGGGAATCGGACTTGGGTCTATCTTAGTAATGGAACACAAATGGAAATAGTAGCGACACTGTAATTAGAATGAAAGGTTCTTAGTGGATGATCCTACCATCAACTTTTTTATGGTATACTGTTTTGTGTCTACTGAGGATTCTGAGCGGCCAGCCCTAACAATCTTGCTCTTGAAAATGCTGATTCATGCAGAGGGTACAGAGGAAATGGCCCTCCTAAAGAAAAAAATTTTACTATCAGTTTTACACAGCTCTCTGAGGGGGTATGGACTTGATGCAACAATACAATTCTGAAAATATTATCATTATTACACATGGAGGGTTTTGAAGGGACAACCCCACCATATGAGTTACTTTTTCAAGTTGGAAATACATACATAATTTGTTCTTGTTGAGATATCATATAACCAAGATGGTGCCACTTTCCTTCCCTATCTAGTTTTTTTTTAAGTACATCACAGAGTGCTACTCACTGTTGCTGCAGGTTGCTGCAGAACACTTTTATGTGTTGCTGTCAGACATTGTTGTGTGGCTGCGGGAGTTTGTTCTTATTGTTGCATGGTATTGTGTGTACATTGTTGAAGGATACTGCAGGGCTCAGTTGTAGCTGCTGCAGCCTGCAGAACATTGTTACAAGCTGTTGCAGGACATGATTGTATGTGACTGCAGGACTATTCTCATATTATAGTGTGGTATTGTGTGTGTATTACTGTGGACTGCAGGGCTTAGTTGTTGCTACTGCAAAACATTGTTTGGAGTCACTGCAAAACATAGGTTATGTTGCTACAAGACAGTGTTATGTGTTGTTTGGTACTACGATTTCCCCTTGATCTTTGTTATGTTGTGTGACTGTGTGAGAACTAAACCCTGCCATATGTATATGATTGTTTTAACCTTGTGTGGCAATTGGACACCTCTGGGCTCAAAGGTGGTGAAAGACTAAGGGCTTGATGATGCCAATAGGTCAGGAGGAGAGCATTGCCTCCCACTTGATTCTGGAAGACTGCTTGACAGACAGATTGGGGAGCTTAAGTGTGTTGAGATCATGAAGAATATCATGTTGAGGACCAACGAAACCAACCTGGTCACTGTATCAGATCAATGTTGTCATACAAATGTATCGTATTGAATTATATGTGATGACAACAAGTGGGATGCATGTTAATTATACCAATGTATTGTATTGAGCTATATATGGTGAGAACCCAACTTCTGTAAAAACTAAATTGTTGTTTTACCAACTTATCTTCTGGCTCTCGATATGTATATTGCTGATTTCAAATGTACATGATATCATTGACTCTTATTGAGGTTTTACTGAGAAAAGCTAACATTTCTTTGTTTTTTAAAGTATCGTAGTATTGACTTCTTGAGATGAATGTATAAATTTAGCTATGCATGAGCAAGACATCATACACCTGTACATATTGCTGCAAGTTAGGGATATGTCTGCTACAAGAACTTTTGTTAGGGCTGCAACCAATCGTTGGGCAGAACATTTCACATATGCTACAAATTTTCTCTTTCAGTGCTAAAGTTCCAGCTAGATAGTTTTTGCAGCTGCTGCAGTGAGTATTCTAATTGCTGCCAATTGTCTTTCTTGAACTGTAAGTCATTGTAGTGCATTGTGCAGTGTTCCTGCAGCTGCTGGATGATGCTCTAGGGCATTGTGGAGTGTTCCTGCAGCTACTACATGTTACCATAGGATGCTGTGGAGTGTTCTTGCAGCTATTGTAGGATGCTGTTTTTTATTGCAAGCTCAAAAGTGTAGCAGTACAAAGGATAATAACACAAACAAAAATATAGTGCAGAAATAAATGAGAGGAGACTCAGTTATTGGCAAAAGAAAAAATTTGTAATAATAAACTCTGAATGCATTTTGGACTTTAGGTTCTCATCAGAAAAGCAAGTGAATGATTAAAAATGAGAGTGTGAAACCCTTATATATTTAAGTCCTTATTATCATAATCAAAGAGATGGACCAGCAAAAATAAAAAAATGTCACAAAAAATGTGATAGAAAAGAACAAAAATAGAGAAAAACCCTTAAAAACTTTAAGGGTACCCTACCTAGGTTGGTCTAGGTAGCAAAATACAATAAGGGACACCTCACCGGAGGTCTAGAGGGGATCTAACAGGGCCTTAAAAATGAGATTATAATTTTTTATTTCCGAGGAAGCTTTGTAAGAAGCAAAAATTTCTCCATCACGCCAATAGACTGCCAAATTGCCAATATACTTCAACTCAGGTCTTGCAACAATTTCTCCAAAAGAGGTCTAAGGATGTGATGACCACTTCCAAGAGCCTTGGAGAACTCACTATTGTCCAGCTTAAGGACCACTAGGGCCTTAGGTAAACCAAAACTAGGTGGGCCTATCCTCAAAATTGACCTTCATGAAGATGGGAAGGAGAAAATAGAACAGGTACCCTTGAGCACGAGGCAGTGGAAAAATTTGTGCTTAATCTCATGGAAATTTTCTTTTCAACTTTCTCGAACCAAGTACCTCCTTAACTCACTAAGAATAAAACCACTTTTTTGAGGAAGTGGGTGGTTGGAGTTAAAGGGGAGATATTGATAAACATTCAGAGGTTTCTAGTAACATCTGGCATTGAAATATCCCAAAGCAAAGAAATCTGGACCCTTGTAGAAGACAACGTCCTAAATGCTAACCTCAGAAATTGAAAAACATGTAGTGATATTGATTTCTGGATAGACAAAAGAATAATTGTTGAAGAAGAGCTGCAAACTATCAAAAGAACCATGCCAAATACCAAAGGCATCATCTATAAAGCACTTGTAGAAGAGCCATTAATAAAGATTAAGGTCACCTTCTACTCGCCACTCAAGGAAACGAAGAAGAGACATGTAGACAATGGCAAAGTTACTACCCATGGTTGTCCTTCTAATCTACCTATGTTTTTCCATTGAATTTAAAGTAATGTTCGTTAAGAACCAATTCTGCAAGGCTAAGAATGAATATTTACCTTGTCAAAGAGAAAACACCATTGATGAAAAACTTGCAAGCATGAAGACCGGCATCAGTGGGGATGCTAGGATAAAGACTCTAAATATCAAAAGTGAAAAGCAAAACTTCAGAAGGAAACTTAAGTGTGTTCAGATCACAAATGAGATAATCTAAATCCATCAAGAGATTGGGCTGCTTCTTCCGGATAGGAAACAAATGAAAATGGAGCTAGCTGAATGCTAGTTCCAACAGATAGCCACAGTAGGAGCAAATTGGTCAAACCAATTCTGCAAGCCTAAGAATGAAATTTACCTTGTCAAAGAGAAAACACCATTGATGAAAAACTTGAGAGCATGAAGACCAGCATCAGTGGGGATGCTAGGATAAAGACTCTTAATATCAAAAGTGAAAAGCAAAACTTCAAAAGGAAACTGAAGTGTATCAGATCGCGAATGAGGTAATCTAAATCCACCAAGAGATTGAGCTGTTCTTCAGGATAGGAAACAACTGAAAGTGAAGCCAACTGAATGCCAGTTCCAACATATAGCCACAATAGGAGCAAATTGTTCTACTAGCTAAGGAAGGCTTATGAATCTTCAGGAGGTAGAACACACAAGCTTTAGCAACGTTGGGCTTTAACTAAAGGAGGAAATGAAACTCATCTTTACCAATTAAGTTATCCTTTTGAGCACAGGCAAACTTTGCCTTAAGGAAGAGACATTCCCAAGGAACAAAAGGGATCTCAATATAAACATTAGAATCAGAGTGTTGTTGCAGACATTCAGAAACATATCACTCCTTGTTGAGAATAATGATGCCAAGATTCTTGTTAGCGAGATGGATAAAAATCAACCAATCGTCTGTAAGAGAACTAATGGCCTGTTGCCAGTGTTGCGAGAAAATCTTGGTCTTCTAAACCTTCACCAAAGAGAGATGGGGTTTTAGAGGGGGGCTTGCTTCACCAATAATATCTTCCAAGTGAGGATAGAATTCTTTACGATTCCAAGTAGGATTAGGAACCTTAAAGAGGGTAATGTGATCATCATCAGAAAGGTAAGAAGGGCTGCTAAACTGATTCCAAGGATGAAAGAACCACTTGAGTCTGAGACAAGAAAAAGCATTAAATTCTTTAACACCTTCTTCAAAAGGCATGGGAGGTGGATTCAAAATAAACTTGAGACTCAGAACCAAAGTCTTTTTCCATGATAGAAAGCTGAGGATTAGGAACCTTAAAGAGGGTAATGTCATCATCATCATCATCATCAGAAAGTTGAGAAGAAGAGCTACCAAATTGATTCCAAGGACAAAAGAACCACTTGAGCTTGAGTCAATGAGCAAAAGCATTAAATTCTTTAACAACATCTTCAAGAGGCATGGGAGGTGGATTCAGAATAAACTTGAGATTGAGACCCAAAGTTCTTTTCACAATAGAAAGAGATATATTGGAAAGATTGTGAATAACCAGATTTGTGATACAGCCATCTAGCTTGTCATGGAACAATGATTGAACTATAGAAAGCACCAATCATTAGCAGCAAGGTGGCAGCCCACTCACTAATTCTTGGGTAATGATGGGTAGATCTCCAAGGGATCAATCCTGTACATGCCACTTCTAAACAGATAGGGCACATTTCCTTTTCTCCCATGCTAAACCACCATTTTGGATTTGAACTATATCTCCCTTTAAACACCCCTATGGTGCAATGAAAATGAAGTTGGGTGGTCTGAGGTAAGGCCCCCACCCTCCTTGGAAGTTTAAACGAAGGGGACTTTGAAACTGCCCAAATTGTGGAATAGAAAACAACCGAGGTTGTTGTTGACATTGATTACCACAAAATTTCTTCTATTGTTGGTTCTTCTAGATCTTTGATTGATCTTTGCAAGGTTAGTAGGATTATCTAGAACAGCCCCTAAAATTCAATTGTTATTCCTATGATACCTATTCCTCTTGTTTCCTTACTTAGTTGGGCCAGATTGGTCAGTGGGACTCTTTGAAGTATTATCTATAGGGGCTACTTGTTTAACCACTTGTTGATTAGGAATTTTGAGTCTTGATGTATGTTTCAATGCTGCTTTTTCAACCAATTTGCCAATATTCTGCTCAATATCAGCATCCTTCATGTCAGTGTCTTTCAAAAGTTCTTTAGTGACAACTTGTTTCCTCTTTGATTTAGCCTCTCTCAATAGTGAATTCAAGGGAGAAAACAGTCCAAACCTTGGAGATCTAGTCTTGAAAAAAAGACTTTGCCAAAATCTTCCAGCTGTTAGCAACATCTGAAGAAATATAGTCTTGTCGCTACTCATTGAATCAATGATTAGCATCAAGAGAAGCCTCTATGTTGAAATTTAACAGGTCTGAGTTCATGGCACAGACAACTAGCTGAAGGTGTTCAATGTAGGCTCAAGCATATTGAATTTGCACCAATTCAGCAATTACCTCAATCTTAGCTTGGAAATCCTCACTGATTTCATTTTGGTACTAGATAGAGAGCTTAGGAGAGATAACCCAAACACTATGAGGAATTTTCCCACCTTCCACTTTGCACTCCCAAGTATGAGCAATATTATTAACACAAATAAATTTACCATAAAGGTTCTTCCATAGAAGAAATTTCAAATCCAACACTTGTACAATAGATTGAGGTACAGGAGGACCTCAAAAAGTAGAATCATCAACAAGAATGGAAGAAGTATTCCCATTCAAATTGACAATAGCCCTTTGTTTGTGCAAATCAATATTCTGGATGAATGCCTGTCTATGAAATTAGATGATGCAGCATGCAGTTCAAGAGAAAAATATAGACATTTATTGCAAGCTCAAAAGTGTAGCAGTACAAAGGATAACAATACAAACAAAAATATAATGCACAAATAAAAGAGAGGATATTCAATTATTGGCAAAAGAAAATACTTGTAATAATAAACTCTAAACACATTTTAGACATTAGGTCCTCATCAGCAAAGTGAGCAAATGATTACAAATGAGAGAGTGAAACCCCTATGTATAGACATCACTTAAGTCCTAATGAAAGGTCACAACTCAAAGAAATGGGTCAGCCAAAATAAAAAAATCACAGAAAGAACAAAAATAAAGAAAAACCCTTAAAAAGCAAAGGTTACCCTGCCTAGGTTGGTCTAGGTGGCAAACTACAATAAAAGACACCTCATCAAAGTTCTATAGCGGATCTGAGAACCTAAACAATGAGATTATAATTTGTTCTTTCCAAGGAAGCTTTTTAAGAAGCGAAAATTTCTTCAACACACCAACGGACAACCAATATGCTTCAACTTAGGATCTTACAACAGTTTCTCCAAGAGAGGTCTAGAATGTGATAATCAATTCCAAGAGCCTTAGAGAGCTCACTAATGTCCAACTTAAGGACCAGCGAGGCCTCTTAGGAGGACTAATTTTCTTGGTCTTGGAAATAACTTTCTTAAGCAAGGTTGGCCCGCCCTCAAAATTGGCCTTCATGAAGATGGGAGTATAAAATGGAACAGGTACACTCAAACAGAAAGCAGTGGAAAATTCTTTGCTTTATCTCAAGAATATTTTCTTTGCAACTTTCTCAAACCAAGTTTCTCCTTATCTCACTAAGAATAAAACCACTTTTTTGAGGAATTGGGTGGTTAGAGTTAAAAGGGAAGATACTAATAAACATTCAAAGGTTTCTAATAAAATCTAGTAGTGAAACAGAGGAATCTGGACCATTGTTAGAAGACAATGTCCAAAATGTTAACCTCAAAAATTGAAACATATGTAGTGATCTTGATTTCTAGATAAACAAAAGAATAATTGTTAAAGAAGAGCAGCAAACTATCAAAAGAACCATGCAAAATAACAAAAGCATCATCTATAGAACGATGTAGAAGAGTATTACAAAGATTAAGATCACATTCTACTTTCCATTCGAGGAAACAAAGGAAGAGGCATGCATAGACAACAGCAAAATTACCATCAATCGTCACCCCTATGATCTGCCTATATGTTTTTCCATTAAATTTTAAGTAATGTTTCTTAAGAACCAATTCTACAAGGCTAAGAACGAAATTTACCTTGTCAAGAGAGAAAACATCATTGATGAAAAACTTGAGCGCATGAAGACTCGCACTAGAGGGGATGCTGGGATAAAGACTCTCAACATAAAAAGTGAACAGCAAAACTTCAAAAGGAAACTAAAGTGTGTTAAGATCATGAATGAGGGAATCTAAATCCATCAAGTGGTTGGGTTGCTTCTTTAGGATAGGAAACAACTGAAAACAGAGCCAACAAGATGTCAGTTCCAATAGATAACCACAATAGGAGTAAATTGGTCTACTAGCTAAGGAAGGCTTGTGAATCTAGGTAGGAGTTAGAACACACACCAGCTTAACCTATCCTTCTATGTTTAAGGAAGAGAGATTTCAACTTAAGGAAAAGACATTCCCAAGAAATAAAAGGGACCTCGACATAAACATTAGAATCAGAGAGTTGTTGCAGACCTTCATAAACATACGACTCCCTGTTGAGAATAGTGATGTTGACATTCTAGTCAGCAAGAGGAATAATAATCGATGGATCATCCCTGAGATAACTGATTACCTACTACCAATGTTGAAGGAAAATCCTAGTTTTCTCAACCTTCACTGAAGAAAGACAGGAGTTCAAAGAGAATCTTGCTTCACCAATAATATCTTCCATGGGAGGATAGAAGTCTTTAGGATTCCAGGTTAGAATTAGGAACCTTAAAGAGGTTAATGTGGTTGTTTTCGTCGTCACTGTTGTCATCATGATCAGAAAGCTGAGAATAAAGGCCACTAGACTGATTCCAGGGATGAAAGAGCCACTTGAGCTTGAGATGACAAACAAAAGCATTAAATTCTTTAACAACTTCTTTAGAAGGCATGAGAGGTGGATTTGAAATAAAATTGAGACCGAGACCCAACACTTCCTTTTCCACAATAGAAAAAGATCAATGGGAATGATTGTGAATAGCAGAATTTGTGGTGTGAACATCTAGCTTGCCCATGGAATAACAACTGAACCATAGAAGGCACCAATCATTAGGAGCAAGGAGGGCAGCCCACTCACTAATTTTTGGGCAACAACAGTAGATCTCCAAAGGATCAAGCCCGCCCTTGCCAGTTAAGAACAAATGAGGCAGACTTCCATTCCTGCCATGCTGAACCACCATTTTGAATCTGACCTCCATCTCCATGTAACCACCCCTGTGGTGCAATGGGAATGAAGTTGGGTGGTCCAAGGTAAGGCCCCCACCCTTCTTTGAAGTTTAAACGAAGGGGACTTTGAAAACACCCAAACTGTGGAATAGGGAACAACTGACATTGATGTTGACACTAATTACCACAAAAGTTATTATATTGTTGGTTCTTCTTTTGGATCTTCGGTCGATCTTTATTGTGGGGCATTGAGGGGTGTTACTGTAGCTTTTGTAGTTTCTTGTATGTGGCTGCAAGATGTTGCAGGTGACTACAGGATTCTGCTATTAATTTTTGCATGTTGTGGTTGAAAATGTCAACAACATTTCTTAATTGCGAGAAGAAAGTTGTAGTTGACATTAGGCAAGTCATGCAGCTGCTGCAGGATGGTGTAGTGAGCCTGTAGCATGTTTCCTTCAGGCTGTTGCATGACATTTTGCAAACTAGTGTATCAACCGACCCTAGATGCCTTGATGATTGTTGGTTATCAGTCTGAGCATCAATAGGACTATTGCAGACCATGAATATGATTTTACCTTCAAACACTATAGAGTGAAATATTCTTCCAGAATTTCACGCCAGTAGAGGAACTGTGGGTTCCTACGCCTTAGGGTAATATCTTCCAAAGATAAACTTTAAATGACATGACAACTGACTTGAACAAGATGTAAATAACAATCTGAATTATGTTTGAAAATTTTAATATAAAAAAATGCTAGATCAAGTTGGAAAATGATATAATTTACTCTTCCAGAAAAATTACCCATTTTGGGATTTTTTCTTGAGTAAAGTTTTTGGGGTAATATAATTTGAAGTTTTGAATTCCCTGCATGGTAGATATTGTGTTCATGTTGCAGTTTCTTTTTTCAGTGTTAGCACTATGGTGTTCAGTGCAATGTTCACAATGTGGTAACCTATTTTGTTTCTGTGCTTGTGCATCGCTGAGGAGCAATATTCTTGTGAGTGGTTAAGTTGTTTTGTTTCCAACCTCTTGACTGATAGGAGGAAGGTAGGTCTTCATGATCAGTCTGTCAGTAGTTTCTTAATGTACTTTCAATGTTTGTGGTCAGCTGATGGTGTGGTCATGCAGTTCTTGTGACAGTTGTGTGTGGTCTCAACTCTCAACAAATGCTGATGATGTTGAGTAGTTTGTGTGTTGCTACAAGAACAGAAAAATTGCCACAGTGGTTACTGTAGTTGGGCAATGACTTATCTTCCTTACATTGCAGATGGTATGGATGGTTAGAGGCATGTTGTGATAATGTGATGGACTTCAGTATGATTGTGTCAGGTCATTTCAAGGAGAGGCAATGGATCTTCGAACTGCAGGAGGCAATGGCACGAGGCACAGAGTGTACAAGAGTAACAAGGGTTGTTCCTAGAGGAGTGTGGAGCAAAGGGTCAAACATCAGGAGGATGCATACAAGTGTTGACACTAGTTGACCAGTTCTAGGAGACAAGGGACCAAATTACATAGTGGTAGGATTGGGCGGTTGACCATATTCGCAGATGCTCTAGATCATCCAGATTTTCCCCTTTTGGATTAAGGGGGATTTGATGGATCTTGTGATCCAAAGTATTTTTTTTAATCTGGTTAGTGTATTAGTATTTGTGGTTAGGTTCATGGGATGTTTCCCATTGGCAAATTAGGGTGTTGTGTTTTATACACCTTTAAAAGGGCTTTTGTATTTTGTAATCTGTTCTATGTGTGCAAGTCCTTGCATTTTTTATAATATCTTATTAATCTTATTTGTGCCCAATCATCATGTAATTCTATATTCTCTAATCCTACACCCCCATCCCGAAAACTCGGAGAAACACTGCAAATACATGAATGATGACATGTATCAACACATCCCAATATAGGTTTACATTATCATGGATGAACAAGATTTTACGGAACTGTTAGGAAAGAGTATCTTGTTGTGGTTGAGATTATAGTAATTCGTTTGAGACATTATGAAAAATATTTAAAAATTGTTTAAATTAAAAATAGACTTGAAATCAATTAGTTGATGTTGAACAATTTAATTGAAAACAAGAGCAAATCAAAAGCTAGTAAGTAGACAAAGGAAGATGTTTTCTATAGAAGGGAAAAATCAGTTTGACCTTCTAGTTTATTAAGCAAATGCCAGAAAATACATCATACACAACTGACATGCTCAAATAGCTTTGGTCTCTACAAGTAAAACAGGTCCCTATGTTTCAACAAGTCCTCTTTTAGAGGGCAAAAGGAAACGTGGGAGCACAAAAAGGGGATGCCTAGAAGTACCTCCAGAATCCTTGTCATATTATGTGAATGGGAAAGTAGGATAAGGGCAGGGACCGAGGGCTGTGGACACATCCCCAAGGTACACAGCTTCTTTGTTTACTTAATTAGATAACTAAGAAGATAAAAAACAAACTAGCAAGGATACTCTTAGTTTGATATTTTCAAGCAATGAATTTTTTAAGAATGATTCTCATTATTAAACAAGAATGTTGGGGTTAAATTGATACCAAGCTTCAGGGCTCTGGTACAAGGCAGCAGATGCACCAAAACAAGATGCCAGCAAGTCGGTGTTGATCACTCCTGGACTCAATGCAATAACGGCCATTCCTTGAGGTATTTCTTTTGCAACTGACTTTGTTAAACCCTCAATTGCCCATTTTGACGCACAGTAAGGAGAAACCTGTTCAAGAAATCTCCCCAGTGACATGTTTGCAAAGCCAATTGGCATTCCATTTTAGTACAGAAACTGAAATTATGAAACAATTTTAAAAAGAGAGCAAATATAACAAACCTCTCCAGCAGCAGATCGACCCCATCCTGATGACAAATTCACCACTATCCCTCTTTTCTTTGCTATCATATGAGGTAGAAAATGACGAAGTATGTTCGCTGTGCCCTTCAAATTTATGTCTATGACTGAATCAAATTCTTCTGCAGGGATCTCCCATAGCTTACCATTTTTGTTAATGATGCCTGCATTATTCACTGAAAGACCAACAATATTCCTTGCTTACAATCTCCCCCCATTCCCTATAAACTGAAATTCGTTCTTACTACACGGCTAGAAATTCAAGCACTCTTGATCAACAATTATGGCAACTATCAGTTGAATAGTTAAAATAGCCTAGCTGAAATAGCATTTATCTTTCACATTAATGCCAGAAGTTGCAATTTCAGACATATTGGTAAAAATGTGCCACATACAGGAAGAATTTTTTTAACAAATGACTAATTTATTGAGCTCTTAAAAAGTTCCAATCAATGATTGAATCAGATACAACATGCATGTATTAAAAAACGATGCTGGTACAAAACTGGGAAAAGTGTATGGATTTATGCAATAGCAAGTTAAAGAGATATAATAGCAGCAACAAAAGGTGACCTTTTTACAAACCACTTTATTGATATTTCCTATCATCTTCCAGATATTGGACCCTTGAAAGTGCTCATTCACTTTCTGCCCAAACAATTTTCTAAAAACATTGGAGCATGTAAACCAATTTGTATCAACGAATTACTTCAATTTATTCTCTTTTTATCTTATACGATGATTTTAGTTAACCTAGGACTTAACACCCAACCATCATGGTAATGCACCCATGGTAAGTGGCCCCCATTATGACACCATGATGGCATGTCCCCACAAACAAATTAGAAAAGTGCTCCAAAGTTTATGACTTACCTAGGACATCAACTTAACATTATATTTTACGATCACAAATAAACTTAGGGAAAAAGGCTCATAACTAAACATAGTAAAAGAAAAGATGTGTGCACACAACATACACTTCCCTTGGAAAGCTTCATTGCCAAAGCTAGGACATCACCATAAAGACATTAGAAAATGATGGCAACAATCAAAATAAAACACTTGTAAGCTCAAAGAATGTTGAAACGTGTCTTCAATCTGAAAATGTGTTTACATAAATTTTGTGCTTTGACCCATAATTTGTGAAGATACATGTTGGTAGGGTGACTGTTCTTGCAAAAACAAGGTGTGGAGCAATGCTGAATTTTGATAAACCCCATAAAAATAGTTAAGCAAGCACAGTCCTTAGTCACGTTTGAACCTCAAACATTATTCACTAGAGCCCTACCAGTTGTACTACTATGATACTTTAACTTTAATGTCCAAAAGTAAACTGGTGATATTTTTAACTCTTGGGCAAGCCCCTGAAAGGCCATGTCATTTCCCTTGAATGGATCTCTTCCTTTTCTTTTTACTTTTCTTACTTTTTCTCTTTCAGATTTTACTTCCCCTTTGTCATGCCAATCCTCCTTTCCTCCTTTAGCCAGTAGGATTTTCAAAGCAAATTTCTAGCATCGACCTACTCTAATGCTTGTGCTATAAATCAAGGAGCGTAACATAAATGTTGGAGAGGGTCCACCTTGATCCTGATAGATGCAGATTGGGGGCCCAAGGTTCTGAAAATTTGTTCTCTTCTCTTGTGCTTTCCATCCTTGTGCCTCTTCTTTTTACTCTCACTCCTCTTTACCACTTCTTATTCATTCTAAGTCAAAAAATGGAAGCTCATCACAAGATTTCTCTTTGTTCTCCAAGCCAAAAAGTGGAAGTTGATCACATGATTCCTCTTCTTGTTCTCCTTCTAAGAAAAATTGTGGACGTTAATCACATGATTCCTATTCTTGCTCTCCTACATCAAAAAGTAGAGGATCATCATCCAGTTCTGATTCCTCTTCTTGCTTTTCCCAATGCTTTCCCTACCCCACTCCTGCACTGCATCTTTTGCAACATCATCTTCCTCTCTCCAACTTCCCCATAATATTCTTACTGCTCCTGTACATGCAAAAATCCTATTATTTTTCCATGTCAAGAAATGAAGATAGCCTCCTGTCGCAATTTGTAGAATATAGGTCTCCTTCCAGAACTCCCATTAGCTCCATAATAATGCTCTAGAACCACAACAACTGATCCCTTACCTTCCACTCCTAGGGAGACTTCATCACAAACAATTTTAGCAATTGAGAGATTCTCGCTTTGGCCTCCCTCATGTTCAACAAATCTCTGATATCAATGTTAGCTCTAATGATATCACTACATTCAACAAAAGCGAATTTCAAGATCCAGCAAGATAGAAGTAGCAGTTCACACAATGGCAATGAAAGATAGAATAAACATTCACATATAAAGAAATAAATCAAAGAAGAATGTTGAAAAAATGAAATGCTGAAAATAAAAAGCAAAGCCACTTCAAGAAAGGGAACTCCCAAAAGCATTCTGCAAATTAAAAATTATACAGCTGATGATCTCCTGATGGATTCTAGCTTCCTATCTCTAGATATAAGTAGGTTGCAGCAAACCCATAGCCCTAACCAAGTCAACTTCCTAGAAATTTGAAAATCAACAAATTCTTATACAACTAGTCAAAGGTATGCACAAAGTCAGCTACTCCACAACCCAACAATACATAGCGACAAGTGGACGATTAGGGGCATAACATGCCTCCCCTTCTAAAAGGTGTTTCCCTCAACTTCTGCCACTTGAGGAATGTTTCTGCAAGAAGCGATCATCCCCTATTGTTGCTTCTTACAATGGCAAAAACTTCCACTTGAACAAGCATTCCATTATGGCCCAATTGTGTATCTTTCTCCTAAAATGACTAGATCTGCATGAAGAAAGGCAGCAGCATGGGGTTTGTAACCATCATGCAGATGCCTCTCTTCTTAATGTATAAGGGAAGTGCTTGAAAGGTGCTACCAGGCAGATAGATAAGGGGAATTGAAAAACAGTATCCAATGTTCAAGTAATCTCTGTTAAGAATTAACAGTAACCTTGGAAAGATATTGGAGCCATGTTTTTTTCTGGCATAGAGGGACACGATTCTCATATGAGCTTCCAAAACTTATGGCTAAAACTAAAAGTTATTGAGGAACCCATTTATCAAAAAAAAAACCTTTATGATAAAGTTCAAATCTAGAAGGATCATCTCCCTTGACTAGGGCATAGCTGACATGAGATGAAAACCTCAAAATGCAAACTTGAAGACTGAGCAAATCAGTATATTTGCCCTCATCCCCACATTTAACTTGTTTCAAGGATATTTGCTATGCCACACCCTATTGATCCAATTCAAGGATCATGTCATCGAAAAAATGTAAGATATAACAAGCACATTTTGAAACCAAAATAGATACAATTACAATCCAACATGGCAAGGTGATATGTCATCCCAGTCCTAGTGTCAGCCCATTTAAACACAGGTTTAATATTTTTTGTTGAGAGATGACACTTACAATGTTTCGGCTCCATCATAATTGTCTCAATCCTATTGAGCATCTCCTCCCCTAGACATAGATATACCTATAAACTGAAAGAAGACATAGCATATCTAGGAGGCCAAGCTTTTCTATGTTTGTCCCAGAAAGGAATCCCATGTAGGCCTCATACATGATTGAGATTAATGCAAGAAATAAGAGATCAACATCTATCAGACCTAGGGTGCAGCAGTTACATGAGAGCAACATCCTCAGTTGGAACTGCAAAAGCTGGTACGCCAAATTGTGGAAACCAGCTAGCAATTAAAAAATGGCAACCTTGTTTAATTATAACGTATAACAGTGGGCTGAAAATGTAAATGATCCCAAGAAAAAGATGTTTTGCAGGAGCATAGAAAGATTAGGGTTTCAGCTGTAGCTAAGCAACTACCTGGCTCAGCTACAAACCCTTGTGTCTCTGTTCAGCCCTTGTTTGCTGTCTAATTGCAGAGCTATTTTTATATGATTTCGATTTGCTTTCATTTTCTTCATTTTTTATTCTAGGATCCCTGTTGAAACTGTCTACTCTCTAAGGCTTGTCACTGGTTGATTTCCTTCATTCTCATGGTTCCTCAGTCCTATTGAGATGCAATTGTTAGGGTGAGCACTAGGAAGAATCCAATATTGAATCACATGCTTCTACAGATTTCCAAAATCTTGGGCTCGACAATGAAAATCTTCAAATGGTTAAGCATTGGGGGGATATCCCGTCTATTGACATTCCCATGGGGGAGTCAACTGATCTACTTATCTTGTATCATGAGCTAGCTATGGTGGGCAAGTTTATGGGTGCATAGCCATCTTACATCTCGCTGGAAAACTATGTGAAAAGCGAATGGAAACCAAAGATTCAAGGAGATATGGACATTTCACTATGTAGGAGGGGTTGTTTCATTGCAACCTTATCTACCAAGAGGTCAAAGATTTGATTTTTCGCGGGCACCTACAGCCTGTATCTAAACAGCTGGACGCCTGCTTTTGATCCAACAAAAGAAATGCCATCTTGGGTGCCAATTTGGGTAAGACTCCCTTTTTTCCTTTGTTTTTATGGAATGAGGAGGTTAAAGCAATATGAAATGCTATTGGTACTATAAGCCTTGGGCTCCACAGAAAGAAAAGAATTTTCAGTTGCCCATATTTGTGTTTAAGTGGAATAGGCTTCCTCAGTCCATTAAGATGAAACTGCAGAGTTTTGTCCACACTAAAATGATTGACTATGAGTGTATGCCTTTCAAATGCAAACTTTTGTCATAGGCATGGGCATTTCCAAAGAAACTACCTTAAAATGTGATGCAGTCTAGACAATCATGTCCAATGAAGGAAGACATAAACCTAGTGTTGTGACCTAATTCACACCTCGCCCCATTGCAAATGGGGACCCTTGTAGTTTGCTTTTTAGGGTTTTGTCGTTGCATCTCGGTTTTTGTCTGGTCTCCGTTTGGGGTTTGGGGTTTGAATTTTGAATGGTCACCCGAGTCGAGTAAAGAATTTGGGCCTGGATCACTGTGCAAACATCATCATCATTCTTAGGAGGCCCGAGGGACGAAGATCGACTGTCATTTCAGTCAAATCTGACACCTCCTACTTTTTAGGGATTGCCCCTCCGGACCCCCCTATTTTTTAGGGACTTTATTTATGGCATTTTTGGCCTATTCTGGACTTCCTATTTTTTAGGGGCTATTTTTAGAAAGTTGCTATTTTGGGAAAAGTTTCTATTTTTGTTAGGGTTTCTATATTTAGAAGGGGTCTGAATTTCGAAAATCCACTCAAAAGTTCCAAAAACTCAACAGAACTCTCAGAAAATCAATTTGAAAATTTTATGAATTCATGTTGAAAATCTGGAAAAATCAGTCCAAAAAATCACAGAAAATGGTGAAAAATCTGGAAAATCCAAGGAGAAGTCTGGAAAATTTATGAAAAATCTGAGAGATCATGGTAAATTTGCCTAAATGTGGATTCATGGAAGTCCAACTAGCATGGAGAAAGAAGAAGTTAATGGCAAAAGAGCTTCAGCCAGAAGAAACAATGGCATAGCTGAAGGTGAAGTCCGCCCAGCTAATGGCAAGACATTAAGCAAAGTCCACCCTTGGACAATGGTTGAAATGGCAAGACATGAGACTAAGTCCGCCCAGCAATGGCATGGATGAGAACAAAGTCCGCCCTTGCACCATGCGAGAATGGCAAGACATAAGGCAAAGTCCGCCCTTGGCAAATATAAAGTGGCATGGGATAGTACAAAGTCCGCCCCTAGCTATGTGGAAGGAAATTAAGACAAGTCCGCCTTGGAAGTAAAGAATGGAATGGCTCAAACAAGTGGCAAGTCCGCCCAGCCACTTAAAAAGCAATGGCATGAGAAGTTAGCAAGTCCGCCCAGCCAAGAAAAAATTAAATGGCTTGAACATAGATGAAGTCCGCCTTGGAATAAATTACATGGCTCAACAATGAGGGAAGTCCGCCATACTTAGAGAAGTGAAAAAAATTAAAATTTTGCCTAAGTCTCAACATTGGAAATTTAAAATATGCTTGGCACTATGAAAAATTCGCCACTTAGAAGGAAATAAAAATATTTTTCCAAGTCTAGCATTAATGTGCTTCGTAAATTTTGCCAATGACTTGGGAAGAAAATTTTGCCAATGACCTAGGAAGATGGAAATAAAATTTTGCCAGAGACTAAGGCGGAAAGAAAATTATGGCAAAATGAAATTGGAAGATAAAAATTATGGCAAAATGAAATTGGAAGAAGAAAATTATGGCAAAGTAAAATTGGAAAGAAAATTCGCCTAAGGTAATGGCAAGAAAATTTTGAAAAATCAAATATTGCCTTAGGTAAAAAATAATTTGCCATAAAATTAACGGGTTGAAAATGACACATAAAATAATTATTTTAATTATTTATTTTTCAACACCCCAAAGAGATAAGCTTTGAAAATCAAAATTGGAAAAAGACAAAAAAGAACTTCACTGAACTGGCGCCTAATTTGGAAACTTTCCCGGAGACTGTCGTTGAAGATAAAAATTGCCATTCGGAGGCTGAGTACAAGCCAAGTTCAAACTCAATTTGATGGAAACAATTGAAATTTGCTAAATAGGTCAATTTTCTCATCTTTAAAATTGAATTCACTTCTCATTTTTACAATCATTCAATTTTCGAAAGAAAAGTGTGAGAAGAAAGTTTGTCTAAGGCACGAAAGTTGAAGTGAAGAAGCAAATTCTTACCAGCCAACATTGTGATCGTGACTATTTCATTTTTCCAGAGGAGCCAGGCAGATTTATTCTCTCCACTTCATTCTAGCATAAAAAACTCCGTCATTTCTTTGCTTTTCCAGCGTAATTCTCCACAAAATTTGATTTGACAATTAGCTGGAATATGTTTTTTGAGTAATTTAAATTTTAAATTTTAAATTGTCTCTTTGCTTTGTCTTGCAGATTTATTTTCGAGAAAGTAAAAAATGAAGTTTGCCAGCAAGGGTGTGCAGCTGCAGTCAAAGATTAAATCCAAATGGGAGCATATTGTGGACACCAACCTTGGCCATGTTGACTTCAATGATTTCAAGGAAAGAATGTACAGAAGTGATAGACGTTTGCCTACGCCAATTGCAAGAAGAATGATGTGCAACGGAATTGTTCATGCAGCTGGATTTCCGCCAGCAAAAGAGTGTCCAGAACTTATGGTGGAATGTGCATTGCATTATAATGCACGGGAAAGACAGATAGAAGCTCCTGATGGAAGAGTTCTTGCATTCTTGTCCGAACCAGCCATTCAAGAAACTTTTGGAATTCCAATTTACAACCAGACATCTTATCGAACCAAGGAAGATGCACTCAGACTTTACAAAGATCAGCAAGACCTTTGTGCATCAAATATAAACAAGACTTGGTTACTGAAGCCCAAACCTACTGTGGGGAAGATGCCGAAGAAGTTGGCCAAAACACATTTCAAAGAAGAATATGGCGACATCGTCCTGCTACTGAATAGAATAGTAGGCAATCCTCAAGGTGCACCTTTTGAAAACTGGATGTATTATTTCGTTGATGAAATAATTTTTGGAGTGAAGATGTTCAACTGGTCTAGATTGATCAGTGAAATTATCCATGAGCAATTGGTCAACTTGGAGGAAACCAAGACCTTTCATATGAGCTCATACGTCATATATTCGCTAGCAAGGTCTTACAAGTAAACTGGCTTGGTTTGCAAGGGTGTAGTTGGCAACGGTGAAGGACAGTTCAAAGCCTATGATTGTTATCCACAGTTGCAGCTGAAGGAGAAGTCACACTTCAAGCGAGCACATGACGCATTTCTAATGTATATCACTCGACTTCTCCAAGGCGAAACACATCAAAGGCTCACCCGTGAGGCCAAGAGTCTGATCGGCCGATATGGATCCTGGTTCATCCAGTATCCCAAGTTTACTTACATCAGGATTCAAGGATTCTCAGGACGTCCTTATAGACTGCCCATTTATCCGACCAACAAAATGGTTTTGTTGGAAGTTCTAAGGCAATTGGAGACATATCAGAATATCCAAAGGCCAAAACAGAAAGCAGATGTCATTTTTCCATTTTTCATTGGCAATATGGAAGAATAATGTCCAACGACGCAAGCAGCAGAGAGTGCTCAACTAGAGATACAGAAATATCCATTCATATCATACAAGCCGAGGAATAGCTTTGATCCACTCCATCACATTGGAACTGTGGACGGAGAGAAATACAAGCACCGGATAGACTTAGAAGATTTTTGGGCCAATGCGGCTGATGAGTATGATGTGAGGAAGAGGCTGTGGTCAAGATTGCCACTAAGTATGATAAGGGCAACAGAACTTTTCAAGGTACCTGATCAATTGGAGGATGACGGAGTATATGTACAGCCAGGCTTCGATGAAAAAGAGCCACTTCCTCCTATAAGGTGGTCGGAGCCTGAGATGGGTGACTTAGCGACATTAATGCGGCCTGTATTCAAATATTCTCAATGGTGGATAGACCAACAAGTGCAAGTTTTGCGGCGGAGAAATGTGCAATTCACATATGAATTGATGGGTGATACAGAGTCATGTTCCTCAAATGCTGGAGCATCTCGTGGAGATGGAGCAACAAATGCCGCCAGCTTGAAAAAGAGGAGAGAGATTGATGATCCTGCAAAACAAAACAAGAATAAGGCAGTGGATGAGGGATCTTCTCAAAAGAAGCACAAATCCAAGCCCCTCCATTCGGCTACGTCCAGAAACATAGATGAAATACTAGCCATGGATGAAGAGTCTTGGGAACATGTCATAATTCCTTCTCCAGTTAGAGATGTAGAGCCAGTGCAATTAGAAGATGATGCTCAGCCTTCTCCTACAGGCACGGAAATTCTGGAATCAGATAATGACACAGACATCATGGATGGAGAATTCGAAGAGGGAATGATTTCTGCCCTCAAAGGAATCCAAGAAGACCCATCCGTGCAAGAAATTTCGGATATGCCAGAAATC
This sequence comes from Sequoia sempervirens, assembly GCA_007258455.2. Lineage (NCBI taxonomy): Eukaryota > Viridiplantae > Streptophyta > Pinopsida > Cupressales > Cupressaceae > Sequoia > Sequoia sempervirens. The sequence continues at coordinate 455,863,840 of VDFB02000017.1, forward strand.
CAAGATGTGCAAGAAGTTCAAGATATTCAAGGTGTCCAGGATCAACAGGAAGATGGAATTGAGCAGTCAACCATCCTGGATTGGCTAAAAGAAAGGTTAAAGAGAAAGGCGCCAGTAGAGGTTCCTGAAGAGGATGACGCCACAGACTTCTTGGCAAGGTTAGAGCAAATTGCCACAAGGAAGAAAGCCAAGAAATTTTCTGCCATACAAAGGGATGGGGCTGGCAATCGCACAATGCATATAGCAGTACCTACAGCCGATAAATTCCAGGATGAGATTGCTCCTAATGAATATGCCATCACGACCATTGACATGGGTCCGACAACAAAAGGGCAAGAGGTTGAGGACTTAGACAATTTCGTTGCCACCATCAAGTCTAGGCTAGAAAGGGAAGTGGAAAAGAAAAGAGAATACAAAAGAGAGATTGAGCGTTTGAAAGAATATATCCAGCACTTGACTAGGCCACTCAATCAAGGTGACCAGGCAGCACTTCCACCTCCAAATTCTTCACAAGAACTGGTTGGAAATTTTGAAGAAGAATTGACAACAACCAGAGAAGCTAAGGACTGGATGGCTGGAAAGAAAGATGAGGCAATGGAATTCGCGGAGAAGCTGGCATATGTGTATGAACAAACTTCCTTTCTGCTGTCACGAGTTACAGACTTAGCAGAATCATGGGATGGCCTCGAAGATATTCAGAATAAGATTATCCCATGTATTCGAGAATTAAAGGGCATTCTGAAGCAGAGGTTGATTGATGACAAGATTGTTGAAGCTAGAGCTGCATATGATTTCAGTAGCTGGTATTACGCACTAATTTCATGAAGAGAAGTTCTGGAAAGGGTGAAGCAAGATGGTGCCAAAGTTGAAGAGCAGGCGAAGGAGATTCGAAGTAAGGTTTACCAAATGGCTGCAGATATGCTTGACCGAGATATTGTTTGAAAGAAACACTTGCGGCCACAAAATTTAAAGGAACAAGTTCAAAGAATTTTCTCCACCACCTCTGGGCCAATCATGAAAGAAAATTTTACCAAGGCATTCAGCTTCATGACCGTCAGAGAGGCTTTCTTGCTGCATGAACCAAAATGGACGATCACTTTTGCAGAATGTGCTGAGAGTTTGAACTTGTTGGAATACAACGTCAATGCGCTTCCGGACATTGCCATGGAAGAAGTCGGTTGGATCGTGTCAAAGTTCGCCGAACATGATGCTTTGCAGGTGGATAAGGATGCAACTCCAAATGCCTGAAGTTCTCTCCAGTTAACTGATGGATGTTTAGGAAACCCTAATTAGGGTTTGGTTATGTTAAATCTGGGCCATTAATCTCATTTTAATCTTGGCCATTTATTGTAATCCGGAAATGCTATATAAACCCCCCCCCCCTCTCTCTCATTTCATTAGAGATTAGAGGAGATAGATAGACAGAAATTAGATCATCGAAGGAGATTAGAGACATATAGGAGAAAATTAGAAGAAGAGTAGATATCAAGAGAATTAGAGATTAGATTGTAGAGAATAAGAGAGAGAGTTTTATGAGATTGTTGCAAAAGACTATTTTGATAATAAAGTTCATCATGCATGAGGTGCTTTGAATCCTTTCATTGTCAAATGGTTGCATGGTTACATATTTCTCTTCCTCGTCTAGTAGATTTGAATTAGAATTTCATTTAAATGTATGTTAAAGAGAATGATAGATTGATAGCAAGGGTTAGCGAAACTTAGCTCATACTTTCTTTGAGTGGATGCTTTTCATTCAATGTGTAAAGTTAAACTGAGCTTTATCATGGATGCTTCAACGTTTTACTTCAAATAATGTTGTTCTATCGATGGTATTGTTCGTGGTGGAAAAATTTTAAGCACAAATCCCAGAAGATTGCACTTGCTTTGTGTAGTTGTCATTTAGCGTGGTGAAACAAAGTACTGTTTATTTGGTTTCACTCAACCTTTGTTGTCTCTTGATTTCATAGTGCTAGCATAGGATTTCTAAAACCCTTACTCTTTTTTCACTTTTTTGTCTAAAATCTGAAAAATCTAAAATGATACTGTATTTATGTCTTCGCTTTCCTGAGTAACCTACCAGAGTTAAATCCCAATTGTGCCCAAGCAAATCACATCAAAACCACAGAGCTTATCCGCATTCATCTTAAACATTGGAATTACCGTATGATCTTACTTGCAGTCTTAGCATATGAGGTAGTTTTTCAAGAGGGGATATAGCGTCTTTGACACTTTATTCTAGAATGTTTGTTGTGTCATAAAACACGTATCAACACCTAGCAACCTAACACTTACTAACAAATGCACACAGCCAATGGAAGCAAGACAACAACATTGTGTACATTAAATTGCAAAATTTGCCTTGAACAAGCTTACAAACATGCTCGTGAGAGCCTACCGAGTATATAGTTCATGAATGAACCACAAGACTGTTCCTCATCCTTGAATGATGAACAACCAACTAATCTTCTACTACGTTGTTCTCCTTTGCCCCTGCTCTGTTTGAAAGACTAAAACCAAACTCTCTTTTCAGCCCCTCATTCTCCTCTTTGCCCAGGGGACCAGCTCCTATCCTCTATTCCTCTCTACCTAGAGGATTCCCCCTCTTTCCTATCTACACTCTCCTTTTCCTCAAGGAGCTGGTGTTGACTCTCCTCTATATACCCTCTATCCAAAGGATCTCCCCTTTTCCTCATCTGCCCCCTACTAAAAGAAACAGCTCTGCCTTGAAGATCAATGGATCTCCCTCTAGCAATGGTTCTACCTTTTCGCCAACTAAAAAGTTGCCTAGAGTGACTGTCCAACTAGCAAGATACTGACTACCAACCAAAATATGTCCACACACAGCCCATGCAAGCACTAAACACCCAAACAACCAAGAAAACAGCCTGCCCACAAGGAAAAAATGAATAATAGATGCCCAAAAATGTCATGTCCCCGAATTTCAAAATGCAAATAAATTGAATAACAAAAATATAAATGACAATATAAAGATTAAAAGATATCCAAGTGGATATTTTATTATTATATGTAACGCCCCGCCGTGTGAACCCCAAAGGACAATTAAACCATAATTACTGCACAAAATTTTATTTTTTTTTTAAAATAAACATAACATACATGTAATACACATTAAGTCGTGACATGAATTTCATTTAAGCAGATTCGCTAACACATACATCCCTTGGGGTACACGAGGAGTCATTACGAGACTTAGATCCACACAACGACAATAAAGAATAAAAACCAAAAATATAATTCATAACAAAGTAAACATTAACAAATATAACACATACATGATAATCATTGATAAGAAACCATCTATATACATAAATACAACATATGCATAATTAACTTAACACAATGAATAACAACTGCCATGGCCAAAACCACACCGAGTTTAACATTACATTACAGTACAATCCTCAAGAGGTACAATGATACAAGAGTGTTTCCAATATGCACGGAAACCATACAACAAATGAATAGATGAAAACTGGCTCCATGACGGATACAACTCTGGAGTCGCTGCAACAGCACCAATCCGCACCTCTCGATCCTCGACTGGGGACCCAATGGGGTGCTTAGCACGTTCCACCCGACCATGTGAGTCCGAAGACCCAACCCCCGTGCTAGGAGCTAAACAAGAAAGAGACCGCAACCAAGAACATCCAAATAGGGAACCACAAGACTCAACGCCATACAAAAGTATCATAAAACTCAAGAATTACAAAGACATAATCAACAACATCCAAGAGTCATTAAAATAACTTAAAATCATAAATCTCATCACATAAATCAAAGCAATGACCAGTAACAAGTAACCAAAGGATGATCATGAAACACTTCCAAATCCACTGAATTAATAAACATAATACAATTCCAAATTGCAATTAAACAACACAATAACATCATATCACAGTACCAAAAGAGTACAAGGTCATAAATCAAATATCAATGAGATCATACAAGACCACAAAGTACACCAAAGATGTATCAAGGCAATACTCCATTTAAATCAATATAAGTCCAATCAACAACAATCTAAAACAACTCCCATAACGTACTTCCAGAGGAACACAATAAAGTAAAAACACCTGGGCAACTAGGGGAGAGTGTCATCGCATAGTCCTACATGGGTTATCCTGTGCTCTTCCTCCCAACTGGAGGCGCCGGCCCCCATCTATGGCTGTCCTGTGCCCTTCCTCCCAACTGGAGGCGCCGGTCCATAAGGTGACTCATGCGGAGCCGTAAACCTCTCGTGAGGACGAGGTCACGACCTTGCCAACCACGGCCTTCTCAGCCTTCCATTAGTCTGCGAAAGCACTAATGAAGACGAGGCATCCATTTTTTAAATCTTACAATGATATTACTACCCATCCCACCTAAGTTAATTATTAGGTTTTCACTTGATTACTAACTCACTCGTGGGTTATCCTGTGCCCTTCCCCTTAAGCGGAGCGCCGGCCCCCACGAGGAGCCACTCTCCCTAGAGACCCAACAACATCAAACCAAAACCAAGGGTTGTACAACATAATAAGAACATTAGATCTCAACTGAAGCGCATGCGAGGCATTACCCATCTCGCTATAAATACATAATCAAAGTCTCAACAATTCCTGTACAACCCTTTCAAAATCATGAAACCAAAACACTTGCCACATCAAGGGCACATAAAGAGAGAGAACATCAATTATCAATCATCTCAAGCCTCTGGAAGCCAAAAGAATGAAAACCCACAAACAAGGGTAAAGTGAAGCAACATGAATTTTTCCCTAATAATTCCAATACAAGGATAAAATTTCCTCAAATATGAGAGTAACTTAGAAAAGCCATAAAAAGGGAAGGTTCATCAAGACCCATTCGCAAATCAATAACGATGTTACCTCAAATAGGAAAACGCACAAGAAAATCAACCTTTAATTCAACGAAATCACTTAATGAAACCAAAAGCCACCAACTAGGCATTCCACGGGAGACCTCAATTTTCTCCTCACAAGAACCCCCTTATAATGGTACACAAATCACCTTCATAAAATCAACAACATAGCAATGACAACAATAATTGCAAGGCCACCAGAACTATTTTCAATTCAAATATAATGAGAGAATGCATTAAAATAAGATCAACAACCCCATCCAGACTACATAAACAACTTTGATACAAAATAAATCAGAAATCCAAGAAGATCAACTACCCATAACTCATCAACAAAATACAAGTTCCCAATTACATTGCAACACAAATTAAATGACAAAGGATTCCTTGAATCAAAACTAACCTCCAAAGGCATTCACACCAACATGGAACCATCCAAAAACAATCCTTCAACAACAGAGGTAAAAGCACGCAACCAGGCATCCAAGGCACCAAATTTAAGAACACCTTAAATACTCAACCACTCACAACTCCACAAAAACACTTACATATTAAGCAACAACCAAAAATTCAATCGAGAACAATATTTATTAACCAAATCAATTAACGACCAGAACTAAATAACTTTACAACTTTTCCATCTAAATTACACAATCAACTAAAACAATTCATGATAACCATCACAAGTATTCTAAAAGACTTATCCATAAAGAGAACTTACAAATCAACTATGAAATGAATATAAAGGAAGTCAATTTTCAAAAGATTAAAATCCCATTTCACCAATAAACTATCCAATTCAAGAATTACCCTACTCAATCTCTAACTATGCCCATACAATTAAATTTTACCTTTCTTTTATCAACATACTTGACAACTACTTAATAGTTGGGTAGTTAACTCGTTACCATTTCATAACCACTTATATACAAAACATAAATTTAAACATTATTTCCACTTCCCTTCATCTTACTAACTTAACACTCAATTCCAATATTTAAAGTAATTGCGCAAACCACTTAAGACCATTTGTTATACTTTAAAATGATATAATAACCCTACTCTAAAAACTCAAACTCCATATTAACACTTACCACCTTAAAATCTTAAATTTATTAGTGTACACACATAAATACATTTTAAATCCACTACATATTTATATATTTTAATTTCTAAAATTATAATGGAACTAGGGTTTCTAGAGATGAAACTTTTGAGTTAACTCTAGTAACAAACTACTTGTACTAACACAACAAGGTGATAATCTTAAACTAACATAATCCAAATAATTTCCAAGTACCCTCTAACCAATTTACATTTTATCCATTCTTTTGTTAGAAAGTTGTTTAAGATAACTAAAGTAATTATATAATCATAAACCATATATACATATATCAAAAACACACATTTTATAGACAATTTTCTCCTTACTCTAATACCTGAAGTATATATATATAATAAATTTATATTTTAAACATAATTGTTGTTATTGCAAATTAAGTATATCTAATAGCATGTCATAATCTAAATGACATTCAGCATATGAACACAACGTACATCAATGCAGTGAGAGAAACAGTCCTACGCAAAGCTTATAACAGAGTTAACATAAAGTCATTCATCAGGGCATTTGATGCAAAGACAAGGCACGCACTTTGTTGACAGGAAACTTCAAGTTCTGAAGATGTGACAGGTTACAACGGAAGCAAGAAGGCTATTTACATCTCTACAGACTTCTATGTTCGAATATTGTTGCTGTAACAGGTTGCCTAAGGTATCAGGGAGATTATATAAATTTAGATTACCAGACTATGTGAAGGAGCTCATCTAAACACTGTATCCAATAACAGCAATTTCTCTCAGCTTCGACTGAACGGAGGTAATTGGCAAAGGCTTGAAACATTGTGCAGACCAAGAGAATTAAATAATCTGCTCATTGGACCTCAATTTCTTCACTTGAACAATCTGCTCATTGACGGCATCAGAGAAGACACACGAACCAAGCTTCCTCCAAGTTTGAGATGGTTACGGTTGCAAAAAAAGTGAGAAGCCATTTTCCTTCAGTCTTGTGGATAACATTTGGGATTTGATAATAAAAAAAAACAGAGAGTTTATTTAAATTTATACACCCTACCATGTTCAAGTGAGTCGCTGTGACAGGTTGGTGATAAAAAAAAAAAAAATCAAAGAGACTATTTAAACCTTTGAAAGTTTCCTATTATTTTCATGTGCTACAACTATTAACAGATTGCCAACGGATCAGAGAGCTTAAACAAATGTCGCACCCTCTTAAGTGTTGCAGCTGAAACAGGTTGCTAATGGAATGAAGAAGGTATTTTAAACTGTGACGATATTTTAGTTTCAAGAGCTGCAACTGCGATAGATTATCAGAAAGAATCAAGCGGATTATTTAATCTCCACGCCACTCTATTATCAAGTACCACGGTGGAACAAGTTGCCAAAGAATCAAAGGGACTACTTAACCAAGAGTTCCATACTTTCTTATATTCTTCAGCTACAACGATAAAATACCAGTACCAAATTGGCCACAGATATACACTTCTAATTGAACTGAAAACATGTTAAGTGACATACCTCATAAGTTGCACCATAAGAGGGTCGAGCGATCTAGTTTTGATTTTTCCCTTCAAAAGCCTCTCGTCTTTCAACGCTGTGCCTCGTTATTCCAAAATCGACCTCTGTATTATCCAGCCGTGCTATCCCCCCTCCAAGATGCCTCTTCCATTCTAATTTTATGAGTTTCAATGATTGATAACTCTCCTGGAAGATGATGAGACAAAGGAAGATAAAGCATATGCCATCTTTTTCCAGCTTCCCTTGCCTTTTACTCTTCCCAAAAAGACGCTTTATTATTATTTATTTATTTAGCAATAAACGATTCTTTTCTTTGCTTTAATCCTTATTCAAACTTGAGTACAATTTTAAAATTTAATCCTCTCCAATATTTTCTCACTTTTAAATTTATTAATTGAATTTAATCATTAAATGATAATTATCTTTGAACAACTAATAATTTATTAATTATTATCGAATATCATTAAAAGAATACTTTTTTTACAAAACAATTTGTTTATTTATTTATTAACAACTCTTTACTTAATATTTTATAAAACTAATTTATTTAATTTTCATCTTAATTTCTCGTTTTATTTACTCAATGCTATTTTAATTAATTGAGTACACAATTCCATCAAATATTATGTTAACTGCATAAACTAATCACACACAAAACAACAATAACGCAATTAAACACTTACACAAAATCCGGAAAGGTCACAACGGAGGGGCACTACATTATATATATACATATTATATTAAATAAACATACAACGAATTCTAGCAAAAGGCAAGGAACGATAGCAATTCATCGAGGGACATTACATCTATGTCTTCATTACCATGCCAGGTCACATGTAAATGGAAAGAGCCTCCTAAATAAACTTAACTCCTTAGGAATCCCCATTGATTGATATACATTTATCAAAGGAATCATTAGTAGTATAAACCTCAATACATTTGATATTGTTTTGATTACACCATTCGATAACAAACCTCTCCTCCTCATATGAAGATTCTTCCCATTCAACAAAATATTACTCTCATCATGGTGAATTTAGTAATCCCTATACTTTGGGTATGAAACACTTGAGAAGTCTCCACACTATACCACCGGCCAAGAGAAACTTATAGAATCTCCTTTGACTCTGCCACTGTTATATGCATTACAAACCCACTGTTGAAATAGTTAGTGTCTTGATCTCTTTCGGTCGTGCTAAATACACATCTATATGAAGTAAGCATGGTTCATAAGCTTGTCTATTTAAATTAGGTCAATTCACCATGGTTTCGTTGCTCCCGTCATTGATATCCATTCCTCTACTTTCTTCGTTTTAATCGCGATAAACTCTTTCATTGTGTAGTACCGCCGGATTTAGGAGATAAAGCCATTAAACGAGAAAATATAAATAGATTGCACATTATATACTTTATTACACGAGATATATATATTTCTATGATTGTTGTTAAGCATCCATCGATCAAAACTACATTGATCGATTTCATTAAGGAATCTAAACAAAACCACCCTTCGTAGCCAAGGGGCATCTTCATTCACAAAGGACGCATCCTGTCAGAGAGACGCGATCTCCCACACCATAGAATTGAGGACGCCAAGAGAGATCTTAGGATCACCATCATGACAAGAGGAAGACAAGTAGGAAGCAGGTAACGTGAGAGATACAGCGCTCAGATGAGGTTATCCACTTAGCCATTAATGTTTAGCATTTCTCAATATCAGAACTAAAAGTTTATTCAGCAATAGATGCCTATATATACAATGCCTTAGTATCTATATCCTGCATCTTATTCTACATGTTCAGTAGTTCATCTTTATGGCCCGAACTGAGTGCTTCCATGCTATGTCTAAATCTGGAATACCTCTAGCCGATAAGTTTAAATTTGAATATGCAAACCTCACATGATCTGATGATTAAGATCGCTGCAATTCTGAAATAGATAGTACTGCTTGCCGTATTAGTCTACTTTGTCTCTTTAATGAATAGCTGTTCATATATGCTATTTAAATATCAGTAGAAATATTGTTAGGGCTAACGGCATACATGATATAGGGATGTGTTTCCATTAATTCAGATATTAATATATAAACTAGATGTTGCTTATTGTTTTCATGATTATTAGTGCATTTGTCTCTACATCATAATTATAATTGTTCTAGGAATTGATTATGGTTTTCTTATAATTAAACATATATACTAGATGTTGCTGATCTGATTAGTAATGCAATACTCTCTTTAGTATTATAATTGTTCTAGGCAATGACTTTTACATGAATTTAAAGGAGTCAAATATGAATGCAAATATATTTATAATTTGATTGCTTAAAGATTGTCTTCTGAGTGTTTGCAAACCTACTCGGGAGGAAGGGCCTGAGAAAAGTGGTGCCTAAAAACCCCACTTAAGATCCTCCCCCGGAACCCAAGGCAAGGATGGGCTATGGAGGGGAGGGAATTCCACTTAAGAATCCGCCCAATTCAAATGCATGGGTGGGCCATGTAGAGGTGGGGGTCCCACTCAAGATCCACTGAGACCATGGAGGGGTGGTAGGCCTGGACCACTTATAAGCTCCGTTGGCTTCCCCGAGTAGGTCAAGTGTCTTCCGAGGTGATGACATGGGCAGAGAAAGCAGGTACAAGTCGCCAAGAAGAGAGGGTTGCAGTACACAACCTCTTGGGCTTGGCAAAGGACTTCGGGCGGATCTACCCATGCCACTCCTCCTATGTCTTCATGATTGCATTTGTGATTACATTTATATTTGGATATCTAGATATTAATGCTAACAGACATATTTCTATGTGGAAATATTAAATGCAGATTTCAATCCAAGATTACTTCATTAAAGAGAACATTCATTTGGGAAAGAAGAAACCCTAAACCTAATCAACAAGCGAATTCTAGGGCAAAGCAGGACAAGGGACAGTACAAAAAATTAAAATGCTACCTACTCAAGGAAGTTGGACAGTTGCCAACTAACAACAACCAAGAAAAATGCCACCCAAACGAATATGACAAATGTCTCTCCCAAGGAAATGAATAGTCATGGTTGGAATAAGAGAACATCTGCCAAAAACATAAAGCTTGTGATGCCCTAGCACCATGGTCCAATTAGGCAGTCAAACGGCCACCAAAAAGGAATAAACAACCACCTTCATTACCTCCATGATCCTCGACACATCGTCAACACCAAGACATATTGCTAAAAGCAAAGAAATCATTCCACTACCAATTCTCAAAGAAGAATGTTGCCCCATCAACCTATATGGGGCCAAAAAACACCCCTCAAGAGACCTTATACCAATTAGGTGCAAGACCAAACACCTCTAGCAGCCTGTAGACAACATGTAGGCAATCTATATCATAGTTACAAGTAGGTTTGTCGCCTAAGAGAACACCTACAGGTAACTTATACACAATCTCAATGGCCTCTACCCAATCTACAGCAATCTGTACTAATCTATAGCAAGTTAGCAACCTTCTGAATATGCATGTTTGACAAAAAGGCCTACCAAACAAACAACAACCAAAACTTGAAACAAACACTTTTTTGGCGATGCAAGATCGCTTGTGGTCCAGGATGCTCCTACATCAAAACATCAAAAGGCTTAAATCTACTAAAAGTCAAAATGATGACTTTCAAAAAACTTGTAAGAAAAGTAACATGCACAAAGAAAATCTAGATGATTATGTTAAAGACCCCCTCTCTAACCCCTTTTTGTCCTTCCAGATTGTGGCTCCTATGAAAAACTTAGGTGCTTCTGCAGTCAAAGTGTCTGAAGCGACGATTATACCCGAAGAGGCAACATTACAAGAAGAAGAGACATTACCTACTAAAGATGTTGCTAAAGTGGAATCCTTAGCATATGGTCTAGACGATGGATTGGTGGCAAATGAGGATGGTACCTTTGCCTCTCCTGTCATTAGCCAAAAAGGTAAAGGAAGGAGAAAGAATACCAAAATCAGAACCAAAAAGATTTCTGAGAACATAGCAACTGGTAAACAATCCACCTTGGGCTCAAATGTCAAAGCAAGATCAAAATCTGACAAATAATGATGGCCGATTTTAGAAGCTTGTTTGGTAGGCAAAACATTGTTGTTCTGGCTTTCTTTCTATTGTAGACTAATGAATTCCCCAAGAAAAAGGCCCACCTAAATTCCAGCAAAAAAGATTATGAGATGGAAAAAGAAAAGAATATAATCTTAAGGCAAAACATTGTTGTTCTGGCTTTCTTTCCATTGTAGACTAATGACTTGCCCAAGAAAAAAGGCCCGCCTAAATTTCAGAAAAACAAATTATGAGATAAAAAAGTAAAGAATATAATCTTACCGATGATATCAGGAACACCCTTTATTTCTATCACAAGCTTTGCGAATTCTCTCACACTGCTGTCTGAAGACTGCAAGAAGGAATTAAGCATTCATCAAAATACTATTATATCAAAAAGTGGGTTATTTTTTTCTTTTAGAGAAAAGAAACAGACCACGTCTACTGGGTGAAAAAGATGGGTTGAAGAAGGGTATTGAGCAGAGATTTGTGAGCGAAGAGTGCTCAATTTTTGTTCAGTTCTGGCGCAGCCAACGAGTGTGTGCCCTCTTGACGCCAATTCCATTGCAAGAACTCTCCCCAGCCCTTTGCTTACCCCTGTGATTAGTATGAGCCTGGGCATTGGACTTTTCTCCTTCTGCTTGTCCTTGCCCGCTAATATATTTAACATCCTTCTTCACTGGTTCTACCAACTCCAATGGACTGTGCACGGCTGAATCGAATTTAACCCAAAGAGGATGTTGGGCTTCACGAGCCTGGCAGTGTATGAATCCATGCATACATGGGCTTTGGTCCCATCAAAAAGAAAACAAACAAATCGTTCCCGCTATTGCAGAGGAAAATTAGAACATTTTTGCTAGCGGTTTAATGAGTTTTTAAATTTTTTGATTTGAGAAGAAAAATTTAGAGAAGTGAGGAATTCAAGATGAGGAATTTAGAAATTGATTAGGTTATATTTAAAAAATATTTTAGAAAAAGATGTCCATGTAAATTGTCTTTATTTATAGTCTCGTAAAGTTTAGAATATTTTATAAAAAAGATTTGTTCGATTTTTAGTATCTTTTTTGGGTATTGAATAATTTTGAATTATAATAAAATAAGTTTGTGAAAGTTACAAAGATAAAATAAGTAGTAATATATAAAATATTTTTATAGAATTATAAAAATAATATGTATAATTTGATATTTATAATTAGTATAAGATTTTATTATGATATTGGTGGTATACATAATTTTCTTATTTTTAATGTATTAATTGATTTGGAGTTGATTGATTTGTAATTACAATTGTTTCAATTGATAGGTAATATCTTTATTTATCGTTAGATTATCTATAATTGAGAAGATAGTGATATAATCTAAAAGAATATGTTAAAATAATGTCATGAAATTCAACTTTCAAATGAACATAAGAAATAGAAAATGTAGGTGAATATTTGATTCTCCATAAATACAAAAAGGATAACATTTTTAACTAAACCAACAACCATATTATTTTTCGTACATGTTCTAAATAAAGTTTCTTTTCAAATCAAATGATGACCAAATAAAGCAAGCAACTTTTTAAAAACAACAAACCATTACTTTATAGCAAACATGCAACCCCAAAATAAGTGTTTCATAGTTTCATCTAAATGACAAAGAGGCATTTAACTCGTTGAACAAGCAAGCATTTTAACCTATTACCAACATACTATTTGCAATATAAGATTTTCCAAGCAAACATTTGAGCATTTATACTAGCTTTGGATTTCTATATTTATGCATTGAATTTGACTCAATATTTATGATTGAATTTGCACTATTATTTAATGTTTTAGGGGGGAGAATGAGAAAGTTGGGAAGAGGTTTAATTAACGATAATAGTTTTTCACAATCCATAGTGATATTAGCTTGACGATTTTTGGATTTGATTATGTGAGTATTTTTTGCATCAATGTTTTGGATCACACTTCATGATCCATCATCGGGATGAAAAATGAGAGCTCAAGGATAAGAATGAACGGTTGCAAACCAAGCAAGCATAAAAAGGTATGAGAGATGAAGGAAGGAGAAGGGTTGTGCACCAACCAAGGGACAAGAGGGCAATGACTTGACAAGAGAGAAAAGAAAAATAAGATGAGAGATAAAAAGGAAAAATAAAAAGGAACACCACAATATAATTTATTGTTCCTATTGCTCTTTGTGGTGTTCCTTTTTATTTTTTCTTTTTATCTCTCATCTTATTTTTCTTTTCTCTCTCTTGTCTAGTCATTGCCCTCTTGTCCCTTGGTTGGTGTGCAACCCCTTCTCGTTCCTTCCTTTCTCATACCTTTTTATGCTTGCTTGGTCTGCAACTATTCATTCTTATCCTTGAGCTCTCATTTTTCATCTTGATGATGGATCACAAAGTGTGATCGAAAACGTTGATGCAAAAAATACTCACACAATCAAATCCAAAAATCGTCAAGCTAAAAGAGGTTTAATGTCATCCTTGAAGAAACTACTCCACACTGGAATATATAGTTTAATTTTTAAATTAGGAAGGACTAGTTATTGCACATAATTGAGAGGTTGCTTGGATTTATTATTGAATCCAAAACATTATTTAGATACTTTCCAATGAGACCAATGCAAAGAAGTGATGTCTCATATATCATTGAAGTATTAAACCCCTTTCTTAAGCAAGTAATAAGGTTGCTTAGGAAAGTTGAGGGCTAAAGGTTTCTTTTGATATTGGATATGTTTATTCCACTAAATGGAAGAAGAAGCAAAGCTAAAATCGTGTTGTAATCAAGAAACTTTCCAATTTAAGAAATAAAACACTTGCTATGAGATTGTCTAAATGGATAAATAGGAAAGAAGGCTTTAATTTACCATTTCCTTCTAGTTGTGATTGAAACAATTCTATGTCTCAATAAATAAAAAATCATGATTCATCACCTTTGACAACTCTAGTAATCCATTTAGCAGCTAGGCATAATCCTTGAATTTTGGGATCCACATTCTTGATTCATCTTAGACATAGGCTGGATGCAATTTGTAGATAGGGGAATTTAGGGGAAAAGCATGAATTATTAATAGCAACCACAAAACTATCTAAATTCAAGCCATAATGACCCTAATCTAACAATGAAGCACAAATGACAATAGAAATCAAATAATAGACCAATGAAACCTCAATTCCTATGCCAAAGTTGATTCTCCTCCATTGCTCTTCTCAATTTTGCTTGTTTGCTCTCGGATTTGTAGTATGCAAGATATATGATAAGCTCAATGTTGATGTATGGTAGCAAGATCTCAAGATAGTGATAGGATAGCAAAACTTCAAATATTGTGGTTAACCTTGAAATGGAATTGAAAGCTTGATTTTATAGGAATCCCAATTCAAATGAAGGGTGAGGATTGAGTGATGAGGTATGATGATCAAGGATGGGGATTAATTGAGAAGAAAATAGATAAGGATGGAAAGAAGGGACAATGATTTAAGGAATTAGGTGAGAAATAAGGCTTGTATAAGAATAGATAAATTAAACAATTGTAACAATTATTTCAGAAAGAGAAAATGAATAATTAAATAATTAAAAATACTTATTTAATTGTAGAAGAAAAGAGGGAAATGAAATATTAAATAATCAAAAAATAATTATTTAATAATATATGGAGGGAAATGGGGAGGTGGACCTAGCTCGATTGGCTAAAGCATCCTGTTGCGGGCAAGAGGTCACGAGGTCTAGTCTCCCCACCATCCCCATGGTACCGGAGGGTATGTCACGCTAATGCCACCAGTCACATGAAAAAAGTTTACCAGGCACACTACAATTTATAGGGGGATGGATACTCGACCGATTCCTATAGTCTAAAAAAAATAGATGGAGGGAAATGGTAACTAATTAAATAATTAAAAACAAATATTTAATTATAGATAACATGAAATGATAAGTAATTAAATAAATAAGAATATATTTAATTATAGAAAAAAAGGCTAAATCAATAATTAAAATAATTAATTAATTACATAAGAAAGGAGGGAAAATGAAAATGAATAATTAAATAAATAAGATTTATTTAATTAATCAAAAGAAGAATAAAGATAAAGTGAATTAGTTAATTAATAGAAGAATAGTGGTATTAGGAAATAATTAAATAATTATTTAAATTATTTAATTATGTGAGAAAGATGCAAATTAGTGTGAAAAATTTGGTTGCAAGCATAGGACATTTTACAATGTCTACATTTTGCCCCTCTTTCATACAATGTGATTTTGAGCGTTGTGTCAAAGAATAATTTAAAAAAATTCGCTCAAGACCTACCCCAATATGCCCTGACATGCCCCGATTAATGTGAGATAGGATGAAGCCCCCTCGAGAAAATTGACAAATTTGCAAAAAAATCCAAAGAAAATTGACAAATTTACCGACAAGCGGATGTAATGAGTTTAAGTGCAAGGAATGATAGAAGAAATGTTAGCAAGAAGAAAATGTTAGTAAGAAGAGAAGAATAATTAGATGAATGAGATGGGATGAATGAAATGAAATGAATTGATGTGAGATTTTTTTGATAGATTTTAAGCTTTAATTTTAGTTCACAATTATCGTCATTGAGCATTTTATTTTGGCAATGAATAACGGACACCAAGGTATGGCATAGACCAAGGTGTGAAATGTTATCCCTTTGCAAAAACAGACACATTGCAGACAAGGAATGTCATGACGCATACTAGTGATAATAGAACCTTGTCAAAATATGCGAGGAAGTAACCACAAAGCATGTTATTCCTAACTTAGCAAGAAAGTGTTAGATGACCTTTAACTTGCATAAGATGTTTTGATTATGCTAGAAATGGAACCCCTAATCACACACAAGGATCCTAGTTGCCCCAATCATATTACCAAGACAAACCGCAAATAGAAATCAAAGAGAAAAAGGGTCATGATTCATCATTGCTCCTCTCATCACTTGTGGACTTCCTCGAGGTGCATAGTAACATGACCAAAGATAAATCAATAAAAAGATAAGACAAAGTGAGTCAACAACCATTTAGATCTTCTTGTCAATCAACGAGTGTTTGTATGATAAGATTTTGGATAAAGTATGGTTTCAAGAGATGAAGCATGTTGTATAAGACATTGGGTCTGGTTTCAACAATTCAACAACCTGTATAAGACATATGATAGGATTACATCTAGTTTCAGGAATGGTACACCTCATATAAGCCATCGAGTCTCGTTTCAAGGGTGCAACAACTTGTATAAGACAAATGATAATTGATGGATGGTGTCTGGTTTTAGGAAATGAAGCATGTCATATAAGATGTCAAGTCTGGTTTTGACGATGCAACATCATGTATAAGACAAATGATGGCTAATAAGGATAACTGATGTTGATAGGTGTTTGTGATTAGGCCATTGATCGATTAGGATTGGAGACTAGTTGGATAGTTCGTCTATTGTTTCTAGATTTGGTAAGCTCAATTCCCTATAGGATATTTTTGTTTATGTCTAATCAAAGTGTCAACCTTAGCAAGGGATAGTTTATTATGAGATGTTGATAATGATAGACGGGACCAAAGGGACAAACTGAAGCCTTGAGGGTAACGTAGTTCAACTGACCTTGACAATGGATGGTTTATTATAGCATGTGGATTATGATGGATGGAAAGTTTACAATGGAAAACCCTAAAGGACTGAACTAAGCCTTGGGGGCTCATCGATGATGGTCTTGCTTACATGAAGTCACAAAGACAACATAGTTCAATGACTGGGACTAACACATACTATTTTTTTAAAGTTTTTTGACATTTTTTATTTATTTTTTTGGAATATTTGACTTTTTAAGATTTTTTTAGGATTATTTGGATGTTTTTGGATTTTTGAAATGTTTTTGGATTTATTTTTTTAGATTTTTGGACTGTGTTGAATGGTGTCCTCTAATACCATTTAGGATCCCATATGAAAACCTAAGTCAAGGATTTTCCCTCAGTCAAGTATAGGACCAAATTATTAGGAATGAAAATGGATAAATGGATTTTATTATGGATGTATATGGAAAGTGGGAGATGTTAAACATCAACTATTCTCAGGTCATGAGAAGGGTGACTAAGCTTTATTGTGGATTGGTGGGAAAGTGGGATTTCATTATAGAAGGAGATATGTACGGGTTATTATGGATGAAGCGAGAAATCAAATAGAATGATGGTAGATGATGGAGCAAAAACTGACTACACATGGTGTCTATTTGCCAAGTTTTCAGCATGGTACTTATTCAAAGCACCACCTAAGTGGTTTTCACTATTGGATAGATTATTTCTCTTTACTATTTTTTTTTGTGTCATGCAAGATGCCTATTTGTTAAGTTTTCTTCAAGGTGACGATTTTTTGACTTTTTTGTTTTTTTGTATTTTTGTGAGACTCTCTGTAGACTAGGTATAGTACTTGCGAAGGTGCATGCTATTGATAGGATTTGGTAATGGTTCACCTTCAGGAGTAGCAAGTTGATAAGCACCAAATCCATATGTTGCAGTTATGATGTAAGGACCCAACCAATTAGGCTCAATTTTTTTGGGCTTCTCTCTATCCATTTGATTCTTTAGAATTTCTTTTAAGACCAAGTCACTAATGTCAAAATGTCTAGCTCGGACCTTCTTATTGTAAATGTGACAAAGGTGATTCTGATAAGCTTGTAAATGAACCAATGCGGTTTGTCATCTCTCATCCAATAACTCTAGCTCATGTAACCTGGATACTTGGTAATCTTCATCATCAATGAATTGTTGCATAGATACTCTCAAGGAGCTTTGAAACCGAAGACAAGGGAATATGGAGTGGCTCCAGTGGGGATGTAGATGATACTTCGATAAGCCCATAAGGTTGGATTAAGTTGGATATGCCAGTCATGACCAGTGTCATTGACAATCTTCTTTAGAATTTTGACAATGGTTTTATTAGATGCCTCAACTTGATCATAACCTGGTAATATGGAGTGGTAAAATGGTGATGGATATGAAATTTCTCGCACAATTCACGAACATTCTGATTTTTGAAAGGATGACCATTATCCATAATGATAGATCGGGGAACACCATACCGACATATGATGTAATTAAGGATAAATTTGGCTATCTATCACAAACCTCTTTAAATAATCTCTCGAATACACTTTCCTCTTTGGCTTAAATTGATATTTCACTCACTTGAATCTTTTTAATTATCATACTTCTTCAAGCCAATTATTTATATCTAGGGATATAATGGAATTTCTAATTTTAAGGAGCTAATTAATATTTATCAAAAACATATGAATAAATATTATAGATGATCTTTAATGGAATGTCATTTATTTTCAAAACACAAGAATTTAGTTGTTCATAGAATGGATGATAATATATATATATATATATATATATATATATATATATATATATATATATATATATATATATATATATATATATATATATATATATATATATATATATATATAATTTAATGGTTGTTAGTATTTAATGAGCAATATTAAATGGTATTGATAAGATTAATTTTGCTCGGGATGTGTAATTAAGTGATCTGCCAAAACAGTTGAAAAAATACATAAATGCATATAGTATCTTTTTGTAACTGACATTACTAGGAATTGGAAGACTGCATAATGGAAAAAAAGTGGGATGTTAAAAGAGGAGGATGCATGCATTTTATTAATTTTTGAAACTGACATCTTGTGTAGGGAATATTAAGGGGAGAGGGGACGAGAAGAGGGATATTCTTTGGGGGGAAGAGTAAAAAAATACAAGGCAGACAAGTTGAAGAAAAAAGCAGCAGGAAGCTTGGTTGCAGGGAGAAGGAAACTTTCAAGTATGATGTGATTCATGTATTTTTTCTAACTGTATGTATGATCGATTACTTTGGTAAGAATTTAATTGCTTGATTCTATCGTTGTAATACTAGATATTCAACTCTTCTTATAATGCCATCAAAAGTGCTTGAATAGACTCCTAACAGGTTTAAAGTTCATGTATTAGAGTCATATTATATAAGCCATGAGTAGATACCATTCAAGCATCATAGCTCGATGGAATGCTCGACTTCGATTCTTCATGCTTAAATTTAAATCTACCATCTAGCCTTCTTTTAACTGTAGGTTTTTGTCGACTATGATTGAGCAGTAAAAGAATGCAAAGACCTCTTTTTATCTTGAAGTTTAATCCTTCATTTGCAATAACAGAACCATATTCAAAATGTTTTTTCTTTTCCGCCATCTCCCTAGCACAATCCTTGTGCAGTGTCTCTTTGTCTTGGCTGATTAAACCTTGCGCAGTGATATCAAGTATTGTATTGTTCTTATTGAAATGAATCCTTGTGCATGTTAAGGTGCTTAAGTAATTTCCATGAATTCAATAAGTTTTCAAAGTTTCTACTATGCATCAAAATCATCTTAGTATAGTAATATATATAAGTCATACTGAGAGATAGTTTCGTAATTTCTAATTTGAAAAAGAAATATACAAATCTTGTAAAATTATATCATTATTTATTGTAATTTCAAAAGGAAAGATTAATTTAAGTTTTAGTTAATGAATCACAAAATTTCTTTTGGATAGCTATATATGAATTTTAATTGAATATAAAAGATTAGTTGAGATGTTACAACATTAAATGACAATTTATTAATCATGTTAAAAGTTGGTTTATTTTATATATTCAATAGAACGAGTATAGAAGTATCATTTTTTTTCCTTGGCTAGCAATTTATGAATCTCCTAAGACATTCATAGTAGTGTACCTTTTATTCTAAGAAAAGAACATGGATGTTGTTCAATATCTTTGAATCATGTTAATAATAGCTCTTAAATTTTAATTATCAAGGAAAGATTATTTGGTTTCATGGTTATTTGACTTCTATATCTAACCCACTGAATAAGTAGAATTCACTCACCACTAAATAAGTAGAAGAGTATTTGATTATTTGATAATTTTACAAGTGGAATTCACTGACCACTAAATAAGTGGAAGAGTATTTGATTATTTGATAAATTCAATTTTGATGCTAACCCCACTGAATAAGTGGAATTCACTCACCACTGAATAAGTGGAAGAGAATGTTATGTTATGTTTTATTTAATTTTCTTAATCAAGTAGAAGTTAATCTTATACGTGCCATATGTTCTCAACTCACCTCATAGAGGATCTTGGTGATTAGAAAGTGGAAGGGAAGTATTTATAGATTATTCTCTCAAACGATTCTTATTTTGTTTTGATTTTCTTAGTTAGAAAACTTAAACAAGATTTAAATCCTTGTTTCCCTCGTGGGTGGCAGTCATCAAGAGACTGTCTGGGAGTAGGGGCCCTAGAAAGGACTGCTTACCCACGAACATGTTGATTGAAAAATAAATTGAAGTATTCCTATACTCTAAATTGTGCTTAATGAGTTAGTAGCCCTTTTCTTGCTCAGGGGTTGGCAATATGGAAGCGTGGTGAGCAAGTCTTACTTGACGTAATATCATTTTAATGTTTAGCCAATATGATTAGATTGAAATTTTATTTTGCAATAATGAGAAACTTATTTGGAAAGAAAATTTATTTTGCAGTAATGAAGTTTTTTTTATAAGGGTAAAATGATCCTTATTTATATAATATATTTTTAGAAAAAAAAATTATTAGTAGAAAATTTGAGATTATCTGACCTGATTGTTACACTATCTGCTTTTCAGTAATATAGGTGTAGACACTAAAAAGTCTCGAGCCTATGAACAAATTTTTACACTAACCTACGTCTTTTCCACATCTAATATCACATTCTTCTATTAATTAAATATTTTTTTATTATTTGATTAATTCACTTTATCTTTATTCTTCATTGATTAATTAAATAAATTTTATTTATTTAATTATGTCATTAATTACTATGTTCTATTTATTTATTTTTAAATTATTTATTTATTGGTAAGATCTACCCATTGTATGGGGGTAGGGCCCGCTACTTTGTCACTTATCTATTCTTGATTGGAGTGCCACATTTTTTTTTAGCCCTTTCCTTACGTGGTTGTTGATTACTCATGAAGGACGCGTGTCATATCATATAGCTGCCCCTTTTTAATTCTTGTTCATTGCTTGCGCCGCCATTTGAGAATTGACAAGATTGGCATGACCTGTCTCTTGCTTGGTTAGGCTTTGGTGGTGTTTTAGAATGACTATCACCCTAATAACTTAGATATTCTAACCCATGCTATCTACCTGGTTATTAATGCCTTTGCTCTTTTCCAGTTTCATTTTACCCGTTACTCGCTTGTTATCATGATTCCATATTGAATCTGCTCTTGTGAGCTATATTTCATCATGGTATTTGGTTGCCATGGTTTTTACCTTTCTACATTATTTTGTCATGGCGCTCATCCTTTTTCTTCCTTTTTTATTGCTTTGTTTTCTCCATTTCAAGAATATTTTCCAGCGCTTGGGTTTGAGCTAGCAATGGGGACTTGGGTCTGCCTTACCAGTTTTGTAGGAAAAATGTCGTTTGAGGGACCGATAACTGACCGTCATCTTAGAGGTTTGCTTTTAGATCCATATCCCTTGGTTCTGAAGGCTGTCAAGATGATCTTAGGGAAAAGATTTCTATTTGACAGTGGTAAATGCCATCTTAATACAGACATCTCCTCTCAGTTTGTTGGGATTTTATTAGATCTTCATATTTCCAAAGATATGGTATCTAAACTGACAGGACATTTTTAAACCTACGTTGTGGCTCGGGCTCGAAGCTCTTCTACAAGTTGCATGTTTGGGTGAAGGCATTCCTTAACTGCCAGCTCTGGGGTAGCGTCCCACTTACTGGTTTCATCGCTTCTTTTCCAAAACAACCTACAACTTCTTGAAGAAATACTTATGAGATAAGTCGTCACTTTTTCTTTTTTGTATTCTCTTGTATTTAGTTTCAATGTCATCAAACTATAAGGATACAAGTTTTGGCTTTAGTTGACCTACTAAATCTTTTTTCAGTTCATAGAAAATTTAAACCTTTAGCACTATTTTGGTATTTTATGGGTTTCGTCCTTTATGTACAAAAACTACCAAAATATTATAAATTCTATTATGTACTTAAGGGTTCCATTATTGGGTTTCAAATTTTTATCTTTTGTATACTTGGACCCATGAAAAGATTTTAAAGACTCTAAATTGAGACTATTTTAGTTTAAAAGTTAAAGTTCGGGAAGTGATATTCCCTTTTTGAATATATGTTATTGCAGTCATATGCTTTTATGGAATGGTTATCTTGCTATTTTGATTAAAGTTGGTTTTACACCTTTTGTGTCGTAATGGATATGGAATAGATGCTTCTAGAATTTCTATTTCACGCAATGACACTTGGCATTCCTCTACATCTCATGTTGTTATGATTTATATCACATTCCAAGCTTTCAGATGTACCACTATTTTATGCTTTCTATTGTGCACTTATCTATGGTTGCTCTCTATATTGTAGAGCAAATTTTAGATTATGTTTAGTAACAAGTTAGTGGTCTAGCCTTTTGTTTACTTTAAATGATGATTTCATCTTTAATGAAGGGTTTTTTATAGCAAATATTAGCTCGTAAGCATAGTGGTTACTTTCTTTTACAAGTTAATTTTTGCCATCAACGACCTTTCAAAAATTGAACCTTTGTTGTTTAAATCTCATTTGCTAAATTGGGCTAAGTTAAAGGAGACCACTCTAGTAGATAAAGTGGAGATCTATACATAGTGTAACACCCCTTAACATACTTTGAAACCTATTTACATTTCAATGTCTTAATAACTCTAAAACCTGTTTCATCTAGTAGCCTTTATGGACCAGTTTCCATACCCAATCCTTGGTTCCTTGTTGGATTCTTGGCCAGGCCCATTGAGTTCACTTATGCCACTATGTTTTACCCCCGTAGTAGATATGCATTGGCCCTTTTTCTATTATGTGTTTATATAGTGATCTCGCTTCTAGATATTTGGGAGTGATTTCCTTGTTCATAGAGGTGGTATTTACTTACTTACATCAACAGGGTGTCCATTATGCTTTTAAGTTGCCTAATTTTGCTTTAGGGTTTCCTTAACTCACACATGAGTAAGGTATTTTTCTAATTTTGATTCAATTCTTCTAAACCATCTATGTCCTTTAGTTAATTGTTTCAAATTCCCTTATCCAGGGTTTGTGATGATATGTTTATTGTGTTGGAAAACGCGCCTCAATCTTACTGGCATGTAAACTCCTGTAAGAGCAAAGTCGGTGTGACATTCTTATTGTCTGGTCGACTAGCAGTTGTGTAACCTTGTGGAATGCTCATGTCGCCGAGACATTGTTGTTGTCTTGCCGACTGGTGTTATCGCTGTGACATTTCTATCTCTCTCCACTCGGGAAGATCTCTGGCCGATGGTTTGGTTATACACTCGAAGTCATCGGGGAGACTCTTGGCCAAAAGGTTTGCTTCAGTATGATGTCTCACCGATAGAGCTACATGTGTTTATCATCGATATGACGTCTCAACGATATGATATGTCTTGCCGACAACGTTACACTCAGAGTCTTCGGGGGGAGGCATGGAGGCTCAATAAGAACTCTTGGCGACGGATGTAAGTCTTGCCAATGGGTATGAACATCGATATGACCTCTTGGCAATAGCGTTTCTCTTGCCAATGGGTATATTGCTTTGGTGTGACCTCTTGGTGAAAGCGGTAGTCTCTCTAATTGTTCTATTGTTGGTATGAAGTCTTAGCAATATGGCTTGTCTCACCGACAGCTTTACTTGATGAATATCGGTATGACATAAAGATCTATGAGACTCTTGGCAATAGGAGAACTCTTGCTGATAGAGCTTCACAAGATGTATTTGCATTCGGTATGACCTCTCGCCGATAGCGATGGTCTGGCCGATGCTTCTGCAATGGTTATCGGTATGATGTCTTAGCGACAAGGGTGAGTCTGAGCGACAATTTTTGAACTCGGTGTAACCTCTTACCGAAGGAGATGTCTCTGGCTGATATCGACAGTTGGGCTTTGTGGCATCGGGGAGACACGATTAGTGTCTCACCGACATGCGAATACTATTTGAACGTTTTTGACCAATTGGAAGACTGTCCTACATGGTGTGTCTTCAACCAATCAGAGGAGCAGAATGGGAACCGCTAGCAGTTGGACTGTTGTGACCATTTCTGTGAGGAAGATTAATAGACCATGAGCGACATGGATATACTCTGAGATCGATGAAGGTGAAGGGTTTGATGAATAATTCGATGGGTGATTAGTGTGAATTCAATTGAGAGTGTCTTTTAAATGAGATGTTTTGTACAAGGTTGATTTTGAATTTGCTACTGTAAATTGACATCAGAGAGTGAAGCCTGTACTCTGTATGTAATTTGTTTACTATAATACAAAGGGGTTTTTCTTGGTGTGGTGGGTTTTTCTCCCATAAGGGTTTTCCCACATAAATCTGGTGTTCATCTGTGTATGTTTATTTATCTATTTCTGTTATTTCTTTCAAGTGTATCTTAATTGGACTGTAATTGAAAATTTAAAGTCACCTCTGCATTCTTCCCTGAGGTTTTGACGTTAGGAGAGTTAGTTCTGCACCTTAGCTTTCCTTACAAGTGGTATCAGAGCCTCGCCAGTTGTGTTATCCTTGTGGGTACATTGGGTTTTTTATGTCAATTCTGTTTCAGTGGGAGTCTTGTAGAAGTTTGTTATTTTGAATTACAGGTTAAGATGGCAAGCACGTTAGGAAAGATTGAAATTGAGAAATTCAATGGCAACAATTTTGAGTTGTGGAAACTTAAAATGGAAGATCTGTTAGTTGATTGTGATCTGTGGATTGTTGTATCTGGAGCGAAGCCTACAGGCATGAAGCAAGAGGATTGGGACCTTGTAGATAGAAAATCAAAGGGGCTGATAAGGCTCTGTTTAACAGACTCTGTTCTTCTGAATGTTCACGAAGAAAAGACTGCATCTTCCTTGTGGAAAAGATTGGCAGCTATTTATCAAGGCAAGTCCTTGGTGAATAAATTGTTCTTGAGGAAGAATTTGTACACTTTAAGAATGTAGGAGGGAGGATCTGTTGCTGATCATTTGAATGCTTTCAACACACTGATTGCACAATTAGCATCTGTGGGTGTGAAGATTGATGAAGAAGATCGTTGTATGTTGTTATTATGTTCTTTGCCAGATTCTTGGGATCACCTGGTGATGGCTATTGAGAGTACGACATCCACTTTTAAGATGGAAGATGTTGTTGCTTTTTTGTTATCAGAAGAGATGAGAAGGAAATCTTCTAAGATGGCGAAGGAGGCTCTTGCTGTTAGAGGCATATCGAAAGAAAAAGGCAAGAAGAAGGACAAGAAGTCCAAATCCAAATCAGAAGGGAGATCAAAGTCTCCTAGCAAGAAGTCCAAGGTGAAGTGTTGGAATTGTGGGCAACCTGGTCATGTACAAAAGGATTGTAAAGAGGAGAAAAAGAAGAAGAAGAAGAATTCTTCCGACTATGATTCTTCTCAAAGTGATGCAGACACCTTCATTGCAGCCTTGGCTACACATGCATCAGATGATGTCTGGCTGATTGATTCTAGAGCATCTTTCCACATGACATCTCATAGAGATTGGTTCACTAAGTATGAAAAATATGATGGTGGAAGGGTGTACTTGGCAAGTGATTCATCTTTGGAAATAGTTGGTCGTGGAAGAGTCAGAATTCAATTCACTGATGGAAGAGTGAAGGGAATCAATGATGTAATGCATATACCAGGTTTGGCTCGAAATTTATTTTTTGTTAGTAAGCTAAATGATATTGGAGTGCAAGTCACGTTCTCTAGAAATGGCTGCAAGATGACTAGAGGCTCTATGGTGCTAGCAAGGGGTGCTCGAATTGGTACCTTGTATAAGCTGGATGCACATGTTGTACAATGCAATAGTGTCTCTGTAAAGTCACAGAAAGCTACTCATGGAGAAAAGAAGGTAAAAGTTTCTGATAGTGTAAACTCTATGGAAGTCAAACTTCCAGCAGAAAAGACTATGCTCTGGCATCATAGGCTAGGCCACATTGGTGAAAAATGCTTAAAAACTTGGTTGAGGGGCTTGATGATTGTAACCTTGAATTCGAGTTTTGTGAACATTGTATATATGTTAAACAGCACCGTGTTTCATTTTATTCCAGTCCTCACAAATCTTATGGCTTGCTTGATTATATACATTCTGATGTTTTTGGTCCAGTGAATGTTCCTTCTTTGTCTAAGTCAAGGTACTATGTATCGTTCATTGATGATTATTCAAGAAGAGCATTTGTTTATTTTTTGAAAAGTAAATCAGAAGTATTCAGTCGGTTTAAGGAATTTAAGAACCTTATAGAAAATCAGACTGGAAGAAAAATAAAATGTTTAAGGACTGATAATGGTGGTGAGTTTTGTTCTGATGATTTCAAGAGATACTGTAAAGATCATGGGATTAAAAGACATAAAACTACACCTTACACTCCACATCAAAATGGAGTTGCAGAAAGGTTCAACAGGACAGTGATGGAAAGAGCACGAAGTATGCTGAGCAGTGCTGGCTTGGAGGAGAAGTTCTGGGTTGAGGCAGTTGCAACAGCATGTTACTTGATAAACCGTTCTCTGAATTCCGCTCTTGTTGAGAAAACACCTTTGGAAGCATGGTCTGGAAAGAAGCCCTCTTTGAGACACATTCGAGTATTTGGCTGTGAGGCATATGCACATGTGTCGTATGAGAAAAGATCTAAATTGGAAAACAAGGTTGTCAAATGTATTTTCATTAGTTATAGTGCTGGCATAAAAGGATACAAGTTTTGGAATCCTAATACGGAGAAGGTTCTATATAGCAGAAGTGTCATCTTTCGTGAGTTGAAGCCTTCTACCTTGGATCTATAGTTAGAGACAAAATCAGAAAACAAAAAGGATGTAGTTGAAATTCCTCTGAAACCAAATAAAGAGGAATTGAGAATTCAAAATGTACCTGAAACTGAGGAGAGCTCAAGTAGTTCTAAGAGTTCTAAAGAAGAACAACAACCTCAGCCTCAGCAAGTGAAGAGGTCAACTCATGAAAGAAAGCAACCTAATAGGTATGGGTTTTCTTTGATAGATTATACTTGTGCCTATGCTTTAATTTCTAGCATTGATGAGCCTAGGACTCTGAAAGAGGTATTTAGAATGTCTGATTCAAACTCTTGGTTGGAAGCCATGAATGAAGAAATGGCATCATTAGAAAAGAATGATACTTGGAGTTTGATGCCCTTGCCTAAAGGCAGAAAAATTGTGGGCTACAAATGGGTATTTAAAAAGAAAATAGGTTTGGATGGCAGTGTGGAAAACCATAAGGCAAGGTTGGTTGTGAAGGGTTATTCCCAGGTAGAGGGAATTGATTATGGAGAAATTTTTTCTCTTGTAGCTAAGCTAACGTCCATTAGATTTCTTTTGTCACTTGCAGCAGCGTATGACTTAGAGATTGAACAGATGGATGTGAAGACAACATTTCTTCATGGTGATCTTGAAGAAGAAATTTATATGTCTCAGCCTAAGCACTTTGTGGAGAAAGGTAAAGAAAAACTGGTTTGCAAGTTGAAGAAATCTCTATATGGATTAAAGCAGTCTCCTAGAATGTGGTACCAGAAGTTTGACACATTTGTTTTGTCATTGGGATTTGTAAGATCAAAATCTGATCATTGTGTGTATTACAAAGCTAAAAGTGATCGAGTTCTTATTATTGCTCTCTATGTTGATGATATGTTCATAGGCAATAGTAAGTTAATGATTTTTGATCTTAAGTCTCAGTTGTCTGCAAAGTGCGAAATGAAAGATCTTGGTGCAACAAGGTATATTATGGGAATGGAAATAACCAGGGATAGGAATAGTAGAAAACTTTGTCTCAGTCAGAGTAAGTATATTAAGACTATTCTAGAGAGATTTTGTATGATTGATTGCAAGCAGCTAGTTGTTCCAGTTTTGTAGGGAACAAAGCTATCTGTTGAAGACTGTCCAAAATATACTATTGAGATGGAGGACATGACCAGTGTGCCTTATGCTAGTGCAATTGGTAGTCTAATGTATGCAATGGTCTGTACAAGGCCAAACATTGCTCAAGCAATGGGAGTACTTAGTCGATTTATGGCTAATCCTAGCAGAACACATTGGGATGCTGTGAAGAGAGTGCTTAGATATCTTAAGGGTACTTCTGAATATGCATCATGTTACCATGGCAACGTGGTTGAATCACAGAGGACTCTCAGCATTCGAGGCTATGTGGATTCTGATTGGGCAGGGGACATTGACAGCAGAAGATCCACCAGTGGATACATTTTCATGATGAATGGTGGTGCAGTGAGTTGGATGAGTAAGCGGCAAGCTGTAGTCACTTTGTCCACTATAGAGGCAGAATACATGGTAGCAACACATGCCTGTAAAGAAGCAATCTGGTTAAAACGTTTGTGTTCTAAAATTGGGTTTGATGCAGGGCAAATAACATTTTTTTGTGATAGTCAGAGTGCTATTTGTTTGGCGAAGAATCCTACTTTCCATGCCAGGACGAAACATATAGATGTACAGTATCATTTTGTACAAGATATGGTAGAGGATGGAAAGGTCTCTTTAGAAAAAGTGGATACTCTAGAGAATGTTGTAGATACATTGACTAAGCCAGTGAGCACAAACAAGTTCAAGTGGTGTGCCAGTTCGATGGGCCTTAGTGCCCATGAATTTCAGTAGTTTTGTTGTGCTCTGGAGGTGTCAGTAAGATCTTCGTCAAGTGGGAGATTGTTGGAAATGCCTCAATCTTACTAGCATGTAAACTCCTATGAGAGCAAAGTCAGTGTGACATTCTTACTGTCTGACCGACTAGCAGTTGTGTAACCTTGTGGAATGCTCATGTCGCCGAGACATTGCTGCTGTCTTGCCGACTGGTGTTATCACTGTGACATTTCTATCTCTCTCCGCTCAGGAAGATCTCTGGCCGACGGTTTGGTTATACACTCGAAGTCATCGAGGAGACTCTTGGCTGAAAGGTTTGCTTCGATATGATGTCTCACTGATAGAGCTACATGTGTTTATTGTCGGTATGACATCTCAGCAATATGATATGTCTTGCCGACAACATTACACTCAGAGTCTTCAAGGAGAGGCATGGAGGCTCGGTAAGAACTCTTAGCGATGGATGTAAGTCTCGCCGATGGGTATGAACATCGGTATGACCTCTTGGCGATAGTGTTTCTCTCGCCAATGGGTATATTGCTTCGGTGTGACCTCTTGGCGAAAGTGGTAGTCTCTTTGACTGTTCTATTGTTGGTATGAAGTCTTAGCGATATGGCTTGTCTCACTGACAATTTTGCTCGATGAATATCGATATGACATAAAGATCTATGAGACTCTTGGTGATAGGAGAACTCTTGGCGATAGAGCTTCACAAGATGTATTTGCATTTGGTATGACCTCTCACCAATAGCAATGGTCTGGCCAATGCTTCTGCAATGGTTATCGGTATGATGTCTTAGCAACAAGGGTGAGTCTGAGTGACAACTTTTGAACTCGATGTAACCTCTTGCTGAAGGAGATGTCTCTAGCCGATATCGACAGTTGAGCTTTGTGGCATCAGGGAGACACAGTTAATGTCTCACCGACATGCGAATATTGTTTGAATGTTTTTGACCAATTGGAAGACTGTCCTACATGGTGTGTCTTTGACCAATCAGAGGAGCATAATGGGAACCGCTAACAGTTGGACTGTTGTGACCGTTTCTATGAGGAAGATCAACATACCATGAGCAACATGGATATACTCTGAGATCGATGAAGGTGAAGGGTTCGATGAATAATTTGATGGGTGATCAGTGTGAATTCAATTGAGAGTGTCTTGTAAATGAGATGTTTTGTACAAGGTTGATTTTTAATCTGTTGTTGTAAATTGACATCAGAGAGTGAAGCTCGTACTCTGTATGTAATTTGTTTACGGTAATACAAAGGGATTTTTCTTGGTGTGGTGGGTTTTTCTCCTGTAAGGGTTTTCCCACGTAAATCTGGTGTTCATATGTGTATGTTTATTTATTTGTTTCTGTTATTTCTTTCAAGTGTATCTTAATTGGACTGTAATTGAAAATTTAAAGTCACCTCTACATTCTTCCCTAAGGTTTTGACGTTAGGAGAGTTAGTTCTGCACCTTAGCTTTCCTTACATATTGTTACCGTCGTTATCTTTCCTTCACCTACCTTGATTTTTTCACATTGCTTAGTTCTACCTTCTCAGTTAGTTATCATTCTTAGTTCTTTATGTTTTTAGATATCCCTTGTTTCCCTGCTCCTCATTCCTCTTTATTGGATCATAGGTATGTTCTTATACTTTCATTTTTTCATTTTCAATGTCCTTGATTTATGTACCTTTTTAAGTTATGGTTGATTTTCAATCAAAGGTATTTTTTTTATGGGGAATTTTTAAATATAAAGATCATTTTTTATCAATAATTGGATACTCGGTCAGATATACTTACGTGTGTTTGACTTACCTGGCTCCCTTTCTTTGGCTTCTCTTTCTTGATCTATTATTCATGTTAAGCCCTACCAGTCCTCTACACTATTACCATTCTTTTCTTCCTCTGCCTGCTCTATAGCTTGGTTAGCTAGGAAATAAACTACTTTGTTTGCTTCTCGGTATATATAACTAATTGACTAGACTTGGGTTTCTTGCATTAGTTCCTTTATCTTGTGGACCTTTGCCTGCAAGTTCTAATCCTCTATTTGACCTTTTAGTATGAGGTTGATACAGACATTTGAGTTGCACTCCACTTCTATCTATGTTGTGATGAGGTATAAATAACCTCATGATTATAATCAGCCAAATACCCTTCCTTGTTTCTACCAATCACTTTAACCTTGCCAATTTTTTATTTTTAGGATTAATAATTGCTTACTTTTTGTAAAAAATGTATAAATCTTTATTTCCTAAATCGATTGAAATTAGTTTACTAACGCTAATATAATGTTGTAGCTTTCAGTCATTGTACAGGACATTATGCACGGTTGAGTGGACTTTAAAGTGGACTTCAAACAATTGAAGATAGAGCATTGAAAGTCTAGGCATTGGAAATTCAGGCGTGCATAGTGGAACAAGTCCTTTTAATGATTGTTGTTTATAAAATTTATGGCTCCACTCCGAGCCTTTAATATGTTTTATGTTATGGACCTTAGTCCGTTGGTAGTTAAAATTTTGTTAGAAGAATTTCAATGGTGATCTTTCACCATCTGAAATCTAGGATTTTGTTAGCAGTTTAGTATATATATGTAACTGCCATAAACAATGCATACTGGATATCGTTATGCTGTTATAATATGTTTTGAACTATGTCTATGTGTTACACTTTTTCTGATATGAATAAAATAAACTTTGTCAGTCTTATTCTAAGTTACTAGTTCTGTGTAATGGAATTATCATGGATGGATTCATTTTGAAGATACAAAAGTACATGTGATTTGAGTTAAGTGTAGAAATACCCGAGAGCTGGCCACTTGAGGGAATCTTGTAGAGTAGATAGATAAGTAATTTCATTTTCAATTTTGTTACTTTTATTTTGTACATGATAAATGTGGATGAATGCTATTTGTATGTGTCGAGCTCTGTCAATTATTCCTGCAAGTGGTAGTTCAAGTTTGCAATCTTTTTAGTTTATTTTATTTGAAATTATGGAGCATCCACTATGGTCGTCAGTTATAGGTTGTTTACTTTTTGTTAACAATTAGTTGTTAGTCATTAGTTGTTTTCATTTTAATTTTACAATTTTACTACAAGTATTTCCTTTTAGGTAATTTATATGCTTCCTAGTTTAATAATCTTTTTCTTTCTAGCTTGACAATATCATGCATTCTAGCTTAAAACAACTTTAAGCTTTCTAGTATAACTTTTGTTTACAACTGTTTCATAGATTCAGAAAATCTAAGAGAGTTAGCCAATATGTCCCCTATTGCATACAACCTTCGAACACTACCCAGTCAATGTAATTGATGCATTTTCAACTAAAGCAATAGGACCTAATGACAGTCTGTCACTTTTTGGCGCCGTTGTTGAGGACCCTTCCTTTTTTAGTGTTAAGAGGAGATTGCTTGAATACCTCTTTTAGAAAGAAAAAAAATAGTTGTCAGGATTCTTTTTCTACATGGTCAATAAATGAGGCCCACATGGAAGATTCATACCAAACCCCAAAAAAAGACATTCCAACCACAAGTAAGGAGGTAGAAGTCTCAGCTGAAGAACTTATAGAAGAATTGATTGAGCAGGATCAACCTAAGACCTCCTAGTGTACCCCAAAACTTCAACCATTCGAGCAAACCATTGTAGAGGAAAGCATTCCTTTGCATACCCCATAACCTTATCCATTAGAGTAAACTTTAGAAGAGGAATGCATTCTTTTCAACGTCATGGGTGACCGTAGAAATAACGCTAACCCAACAGGGGGAGCACACACATTTACTTATCCTATTATTCTTGATCAAGATGACGATACACCTATGAAAAACATTTCACCAACCTTCTTCCTAACTTTCAGAGGTTTATCCTTCGAAGACCCTGACCAGTTCCTATTTGAGTTCAAAGTGTTGTGTCAGATGTATGACTACAAGAATGATAACCAAAAATTGAAACTTTTTCCCTCCACCTTGAAGGACGTTGCAATGTGTTGGTTCATTGGATTAGCTTCAAGCTCGATAACCTCTTGGGATGATATGGAGTTTTCCTTTTTGGACAAATACTAGAGCTACTGTAGAGTTAGTGATAGGAAAGAGGAGTTGTTCAAACTAAGGTAGAACAAAGATGAAAGCCTAGAAGATTACCTGGATAGGTTTATCTTCTTATCAAAACGATGTGGTGGAGAAGCCATAAGTCTGGAAATTCTAAAGACCATATTTCTCAAGGGACTTGATGAAGATGCTAGGAGAAGCCTAGACTTAATGGGAAAAGGAGATGTATCCCAACTTGGACTCAATGATATCACTGAGTTATGTCAGAATTTCTCTTGTACTCAAGGAGGTATTCGTAAATCTACTCTTTTCAGAGGTTCCAATGAAATAGGTAAACTACGTGAGGAGATAGCAATTCTCAATCTACCAACATTCTCATTTAATTAAACACCACGTTGGATGGAATATAGGCCAAAACACGTAATCCTAAGACCTTATCCATCTATTGTCCTAGGTGTCGAAACAAACATCTATTAAGAGAATGTCCCTTGGATAAAGTTGACGTTTGCCAAGTTTGTGAGAAGAGTCATGCTACTAATCAATGTGAGATCCTAAATGCAACTAAAAATTCCAAGAAGAGGATAGCTTAGGTTGAAGAGGAGATCAACCTTGTGAATCAAAGACTTGTAGGGAATTTCTCTTACAGCCAAAACTCAAATCTCGCTTAGTGACCCCCAAACAATTGGAATAATAATCAATGGGCGACACCTTGGCCTCAAGCACCACCTAACTAGGGATATTACCCTTGGGGACCATCTAAATGGGAAAATAAGTCTTGGGGAAACCCCCAATGGCCAAACCAGACTCAACAACAATGAAATCCTCAAAATCCTGCTCCTTAATAGAATCAACCTCAAAATCAGTTTTACATTAGGCCTAGGAGGATGCCTAATTCTCAACAGAACCTTTTACCAGCCCCTCAAAACCCTCAACAAAATGAGCAGGTTAACCAATCTCAACTCCTAGCACAACAGGTCCCTAATCCAAAGAATAATCAACAAAATACCCCAGTGTATTCCACGGAACAGGAAAATGTGACTGGACTTAATGTTATCCATTGTGGAAACCTACAGTTAAGGTCAGGAAAAACACTACAGTAGCCTACAATAATTGAGATCCTAGATGAGCCGATTAAAGAATCTACTGAAACAGGTAAGACATCTTCCACACCTTTAGAGCGAAACCCAATCAGTAATCAAGACAAGACCCTTCCATAATCCTCATATGGAACTTATGAGTTAGCTCAAGAGGAGGGTGGTCAACATCCAACCGATCCTTTAAAGGACTCCACCTTGAAAGAGAAAACTCAAGCACCTTTTCCAGAGCGTCTCAAACCAACTGCTTTGAAAAACCCTCCGAAAATGACCTTATCTACCGAAACTACGTTGATACAAGAGATTAAACAACTTCAAATCGAGGTTCCTTTATTACAAGTGATTAAAGAGATCCCTGAACTAAACTAACTAATCAAATAGTTGTGCATCAAAACACCAAGAAGGAAACCAAAACGGATTAATGTTGTTCACATAAACGGATATCTAGTTGAATTTTTGGCTGGAAAAACTGCAGCTCCAAAATATGATGATCCAGGTAGTCCACTTATAACAGTGACAATCAATGAAGTAGCAATACCTAACACACTTGTGGACCTAGGAGTGGCCATTAATGTAATGACGACCGATGTTATAGAGAAGTTTGGACTCATTGATTTACATCCCACAACTACAGTGTTGCAAATGGAAAATCAATCCATAGTTATTCCCAAAGGTGTTATAGAAAATGTTCTTGTTAAGGTTGATGGTTGGGAATATCTAGTAGACTTTCAAATAATCTAGTCCCTCACACCAAAGGAACTATCTGATAATCCTAGGAAGACTGTGGCTGGCTATAGTTGTAGCCAAGATTGACTGTAGGGAGGGAGGAATGGCCATTTCACATGGTCCCAATAGTAAACATTTAAATTCATGTATCCCCCCGCTAAACCTATTGAACATAAAAGAGCTTGGGTTAATGAACTAGACGGTCCCAATGAACAAGAGAATCTAGCCTCACTTACGATGGTAGTCATTAAACAACATGGTGAAGAGCTGGAAGATGAACTAGAAAAAATATAGAAAATCTTACCATAGACTCAAGTTATGAGGAAATGGTAGATGTAGAAGAGATTTAGGGCAACCAATCAACGTTGATCACACTGAATTTGATTATGCCAGCTTCATGGGATTACCTTTTCCTCTGGCTAATATCATTTTGAAAATGGATCACTTCTTCGAAGATATTGCCAAACTCCATAGAACCATACCACATAGTTTTCCTCTCAAAATTTTTACTAGAGAAGTTTATACTGTCACCTCCAACCATCTAGGGGTCAAAACCATCATGTTATTACCATGAAATACTTTGAATATCAACAACTGATTGACAAAGCCAAAAGAGCACAAATTGTTTGATGTTTTGGTGAATAGATCTAAAGATTTTGTTTGGGATTATACAGACATGAGAGGAATACACTCAAGTGTTTGTACCCATCACATCTATACTGAGGATGTTAAACCTATTTGTCAACCACAACGAAGACTCAATCCTGCCTTGAAAGACACTATTAAAACAAAAATTGAGAAACTCCTACAAGTAGGGTTCATCTATCCCATTTCTAACAGTAAATGGGTTTCACCTCTAGTTGTGGTCCCAAAGAAAAATGGGAAGTGGAGAGTGTGCGTTGACTATTAGGAACTTAACAAAGCTACCCATAGAGATTACTTCCCTCTATCATTTGTAGACCAAGTCTTGGATAATTTGGCTAGAAGGAAGTATTTCTCATTCCTGGATGGATTCAGTGGATATAACCAGATATAGGTAGCAACAGAAGACCAAGACAAAACAACTTTTACTTACCCCTGGGGAACATTCACATATCGAGTTCTTCCCTTCGAGCTATGTAATGCTCCTACAACATTTTAGAGAGTTATCCTAGCAATATCCGCTGACCTAGTGAATGACTGTGTGGAAGTCTACATGGACGACTTCACTATGTATGGGTCAACTTTTGATGAAGGCCTTCAAAATATGGACAAAGTATTGAAGCGATGTGAGGACCATTGGCTATCTCTGAGTCATGAAAAATGCCTAATAATGGTAGAACAAGGGATAGTGTTGGTACACCATATTTTAGCTGAAGGGATAAAAGTGGATCCTAAGAAAATTGAGGTAATACAACAACTTGAGACTCCAAAAAACCAAACTTACGTTAGAAGTTTCTTAGGACATGCTAGATATTACCGAAGATTCATAGAAAATTTTAGCAAGATTGTAGCCCCTATGTTTTCCCCCCTTCAAAAGAATGTAGAATTTGTCTGGAAAACAGAGTGTCAATCATCATTTGAGATCATTAAGGAGAAACTCATCTCTACTCCTGTCCTACGTGGACCTAATTGGAACCTTTCATTCCATATTTATGTAGATGCTTCTGATGATGCTATTGGAGCGGTTTTAGGTCAGGAAGATGAGAATGGGGGAAAGTATGCTATTTGTTTCATCAATAAGAATTTGACTCCCACTGAATGGAATTATACCACCATGGAGAAACAATTTCTAGTTGTAGTACATGCAATCAAGAAATTTTGACATTACATTATAGGGTACAAAGTGACTGTGTTCACAGATCATTCAACTATCAAGTACCTAATGAATAAACCTATAGTAAATGAAAGGATAATTAGGTGGTTATTACTTCTACAAGAATTCAACATGACCATTATTGACAAACCTGGAAAGTTCAACATAGTTGTAGATTTCTTATCGCATATCAAACAAGACAATGGAGATTGTGCTCTTGTCCAGGATGAATTTCTAAATGAAAATCTATTGTCCATATCCATTAAAACCCCTTGGTTTGCTGGCATCGCCAACTACTTGGCCACTTTAGAGTTTCCACTAGATTTTACGTCAAAACAAAAAAAAATGCCTCATTCAAGAAAGAGCTCCATTTAAATGGATTAATGGAATATTATTTTGATGCGGTCTTGATATGGTTTTATGACATTGTGTCAGGGAAGATGAAACATATAGCATCCTTAGAGCTTGCCATGATGACCCCTCTGGAGGCCATTAATCTACCAAGAGGACATCCCATAAGATTTTGGGTGCAGGATATTATTGGCCCTCTATGCATAAAGATGTAAAAAAATATGTTCATCGTTGTGATGAATGCCAAATAGTAGGGAGACCCATTGCATCCAATGAAATGCCTCTGCAACCCCAGGTAGTCCTTGAACCATTTGAAAAGTGGGGATTGGATTTTATCAATCCTATAGACCCCCCTTCACAAGGAAAAGAGTACATTTTGGTCTGTACCGACTATCTAACCAAGTGGGCAGAAGTTCAAGCTCTAAGAGTCACCAGGGAAGAACAAGTAGTTGACTTCCTGTATAATAAGATTTTTCTCAGATTTGGAGCCCCTAGAATAATTGTCATAGATCAAGAACCCCAGTTTATGTTCAAAGTTTTGTTAGCCTTCATTGATCATTTCCAAGTAAGCCATACAAAGTCATCACCCTATCACCCTCAAGCAAATGGTCAAGTAGAAGTCACTAACAGGGAGCTTAAGAATGTTCTAATAAAAACAATTTCATCAGGGAGAAAAGACTGGGCCAGAAAACTACCTAAAGTCATTTGGGCTTATAACACAACTTGGAAATCAACCAATGGTTTTAGTCCATACAAGTTAGTTTTTAGGAAGAAACCACTTCTACCCATTGAATTTGAACTTCAAACCCTGAGAACAACAATGGAGTTAGGTTTAGATCTTAAACGAGTCTAGGTTGAAAGAGTCCTACAACTTAGTGAATTAGATGAACTTCGTTTAAATGTTGTTCACCAAACTGAGCTAGTTCAACACCAACGAAAGGCCTAGCATGATAAACATATAAAGGAAAGAAAGTTCCATAATGGGTATTGGGAACTGTTATTCAATTCCTGATATAAAGATCATCAAGGGAAGTTGAGGACTCATTGGTTGGGTCCATATGAAATTTATGAAGTATTTTCAAATGGAGCAGTGTAGCTCAAGCCCATTGATGGTGACACTCAAATCCTGTTGGTCAACGAACATAGATTACGCATTTACCATAAACTAGTTAATGAGGAACTTACAAGGATGGTAGAAATGCAAGGTGAAATACAATGCATTGACTCTACCACGATAGAGCCAATGGAATGTTCAGATTAATAGTCTCCCAGTCGTAAAAAAAAAACTTAGCATGTGTATGCATTTGTAATTACTTTAGGGCATTTATTTTTAATTTTTCATCTTTTGGACGGTTAAAATTTGTTTTTGTTTTGTAAGACATCATGATTAATCAAATACAAATTCGGGCGCATCTTGTTGCGATGCTTTGGAACTTATTGTCTCGGTTGTTGCGGTGCTCTAGAACTTGCACGCCTAACTGGTGCCATTCCTTGTTTTGTTCCTACAGTCTAGCGCATCTTCAAATGATGCTTTGGAAAGTCTAAGTCCAAAGTCCTTCATTCTGCTTCCATTTTCAGACATCTTTCAACAATGCTCCAAAAAATTTCTTGTTGCATTTTGGCTACATCTTTTAAGCGATGCTCTAGAATTTTGTTGTTTCTTCCTTCTAGCGGCATCTTTCGACGATGCTCTAGAAATTTCGCTTTCTTCTTCTGGCAACATCTTTCGACAATGCTCCAGAAATTTCATTACTGTTTTCAGCTACATCTTTCGGCGATGCTCCAAAATTTTTGTTGATGCTTCCGACTGCATCTCTCAGAGATGCTTCGGAAATTTCATTGTTGTATTCCAATGGCATCTTTCAATGATGCTCCAAATTTTTCTTTTTCACTCTGGCTTCATCTTCCAACGATGCTCTAGAATTTTTCCACTTCACTTTTTCATTCTGCGTGCATCTCTCAGCATGCTCCAGAATTTTTATCTTCATCCCAACCACATCTTCCAGTGATGCTCTAGACTTTTGTAAATTCTCTTCTTTTCCAAATGCTTTGATATTTCCAACATCATACACATGCTCATCATTACATCTTGCCATCACCTTTGAAATCCATGCCCTACATTGCCATCTCCTATCATAATAAATAAAAATTATTATGGCTACTTTCCATCATAATAATTATTTAGCCATCTCATCCTTATTCATAATAAATTCATCACCACCCTCGCCATCCCTTATAATTATGTTGTTACATCAACAAAGGTAAGTGATTTTCAAATTGATGACAAGACATAAGGTATTTATAACTTTTACTTTAAGTAGTAATTATTGTGAATATAAATAAATAAATTGGCACATTCCACCACCTCTTTCCAAACTTAGTAAATTGTGCAGATTGTATGTTTGCTTGAGGTGCGAAAGTTTTTGCACTTTTTCCCATGCAAAGTAATAATGAAAGTACAATGAAGTCTAAATGCAACAATTAATTTATGTCCCATCGGTTGTATCAAAGTATGAGTGGTTGCAAGCTTTACATTTTATTTTCTCTACATTATAGTTTTGTTTAAACAATTTTTGAGCGTTAGCATTTAGTAGAAACTGAGCAAAACCACAAAAAAAGACACAGTATGGGAGGAGCTAAGTGAAAAATCAGAGCCAACTTCCGCAGATAAGTTATTGGAACTAAGTAACATTTCATAACTATTTTAGAGGGTTGGGTGGTTGGAGTTTATGAAGAAATTTGAGGGACACAATGAACAGCTGGTAAAAGAATTTACAAAGAATTTCTTGGATGGTCAATCTATAGTACGTGGCAAGAGATTTAAGGTAAGCCCTCAAATTATTTCCCGCTTATTTGGTATTAGAAATGAGGGTATAAATTTTTCAAAAACTACCAATATTTCTTATCAGAGAATGGTAGAAATTTTTAGTTGGGAGAACGAACCTAGTCCTTTGCTTGTTACCACCCGGGGGCAGAACAAGGGATTTCAAAGATTGTTAATTTTGGAGCCATGGAGAATAGCAGTGGCTTGAAGTATTAAATATTTCATATGTGAGGGACAATGTGTTGTCATAGTAGGTCCACCTTTCTGGCTACTCGCTCATTTGTGCCATGGCATTGGAAATCCTGAATTTAGGGTTAATCTTCCTGCATTTCTTAATGATTTTTTTGTTAACATGATAGAAAGATTCCAAATTGGTTCAGGGCCACTAAAACATCATGGCCTTATCCATTTAATATATAAACATCACTTCAGAAGAAAAATGAAAGGAAAATGGCAAAAATTTCTCCAAAAATTTGAAAAACTAGAGCCCACAAGACATTTTGAAGAAGGTGAATCATCTGGGCGGGCGTCTCAAAATTTGGAAGAGCTTTCCCCTGAGCCTCAAGATGTTTCTAAACTCCAACATGCCAAAACAACTCCTGACAGTGAAGCACTAGAAATTTCACCTAATACTTCAGAAACCCCTAACAATCAAGAAAATGTATACATAGTAAATTTTGGAGATGAGGGTACTCCTCCTCACAAGAGGAAAAAGAGGTCTAATACAAAATTGCAAACACCTCCTCCTTTAAGGAGAAGTAAGCGATTGTCTACTGAACTTAGTGGTGTCGTAGCTTGTGATCAATTGCATGCCCCTAAAAAGAAAAGGCATGATTGACAACCACATAATATTGAAGCCCAATCATTAGAAACTGAGGTTCAGTCATGTGAAGAAGCAATAAAATAAAGTGAAAAACAAACCAGTAAATCCCCTGAGGCTGAGAGGGAGGATGTGCCACTTCAGTTAGGACAAGTAGAGGTAGGGGAAAAATCGCCACACTATATGGGTGTTGAGGATGAATCTGTAGAACCTTGGTTACCAATATTACTGAGCAAGGATCATTTGTGGTACACGATGAAGAAAATATACCTAGTAATGATGTAGAAATTCTTAATTTTCCTTTTTCCAACAATATAGAGGTTGAGAAATTTGATTGTAGAGAAACAAAGTTAGAAGAATTAAAAGCAAAAATTATTCAATTGAAATGTAAATTTCAGCAAAATGAAGAAAAAATCAATCAGCAACAAGAGGAAATAGATGTACACGTTGCCATTTTGAAGAAAAGAGATAAAGAAATTACAACTTTTAAGATTCAGGTAGAACAAAAAGATAAAATTATTGAAGAATTGCAATTTCAGGTGTAACAATGGAATGAGGAAGGTAAACCATATTTAACTAATAATTTGATGCAATCACTCACAACTTTTGTAAAGGAGTAGGAAAAACAAAAATTTGAGATCAATGCATCCTTGAGAAAAATTATTGAGTTAGAGTAAGATTTGCAAGAAGTTAAAATAAAGCCAAAAATTGAATCAAAGGAAATACATACTGAGCCAACCAAGATGGAGTGGTTCTAAGTCCACATTCCCCCAATACTGACAAAATGGATGGAAAGGTGTTATTTCCTTAAACAAGCAGGGGTAAAAAATGCTAGGTTAAAGAAGGGAATAGTTTTATTAAAAGAATCATATGATAGGCTTTATCGGGCTGAAACAGATGCATGCCAAATTGGGGAATTATTATTAGCCTGTAGGAGACCATCCAGGTTGTATTCTATGTTTTTGAGCAATTATTAAGATGGAAACTATTGAGAATTTCTTGCAATCTACCTCACGATCTAGATGATGAGCAATTTGTAAAATCATTTAAAGAGGCAACACCTGTTCAACAAAACTTTCTATGTGAATTCTTTGTACATAATTTGTTTTTGGAAAGGCATATTGATTTCTTTGTCAATCTCTTTGTTGGGGAAGTATAGCTCAGAGCATTCATGTCCACTATGCAAAATCAAATTAAGTGGCAGGAAAGGACCAAAGAGTATTTGTAGGCAAAAAGGACTGTGGGATTACAAATGAAATACCCTAATAGAAAACCCTCTTCCTTTAAAGCTCAATTCCAAAGCATTAGGATCCATGAAGTTGTGAGAAGTATAATTGTAAGGAAAAAATAGGGGCATCTCGGAGAAACCTCCAAGAATAGTAGTGCCTTCGGTAACTTTAATTTCAATTAGGTTGCCTCAAAGACACAAACAACTATGTCCTAAAGCAGAAATAGACACAGTTCATTTCCCACATTGATCCTTCTGAGAGAAGCACATGTAAATTCAATAGCATGCATTAACAGATTCTACTACAAGAACCAACAAACATGAAAGATGAGACAGAAACTAGAACAAACAAATTTATGTGGGGAAAATCCTTTCGGATAAAAAACCCCACACTCCAAAGATCGAGCCATTGTATTATTCAGCAACA
The DNA here is from genome assembly GCA_007258455.2 of Sequoia sempervirens. Taxonomy (NCBI): domain Eukaryota; kingdom Viridiplantae; phylum Streptophyta; class Pinopsida; order Cupressales; family Cupressaceae; genus Sequoia; species Sequoia sempervirens. The sequence continues at coordinate 455,906,328 of VDFB02000017.1, forward strand.
AACTGTTACAATACAATTTCAGGCTCATAGCCTTTACAGAGATTACATCTTGTTCATTTTGGATACAACCTGGTAGCAAACTCTCCCTAAGAGATCAACCATGGCATTCATGATCAGGAGAGATTCCATCATAACCCTACCTCTCTCTTCCTTTGCTTCGGCCTCATGGTCTTGACCTTTCAGCCAGCCACTCGGCCCTCTCTCTTCGCTTCTCTTGTTCTCACCAACTCTTTTTTTTTTTGTCAGAACATCCAATGCATACATATATACATTCATTCTCTACAAGCTCTGTGAATCGGTTTGTTTCCAATTATCGGATCACAACTATCGAATCATCCAGCTCAGCATCGTAGATGTTTCCACTTCCTTGCATAGAAGATAATACGTCTAGGTCACACCACATAGGACAGTTATCCAAACGGTCAACAACGATCAACTTGTGTCGCATGTCGGTGAGACACAAGAAGTGTCTCCCCGATGCTCAAAGGCTTCATATCGATCGGCGTAAGTTCAAACAGTTGGAAAGACGATATAGCGAATGCCACAAGGCATACTGAAACCACCGACATCCATTACATTCCTATCGGCAAGACTCATACCGATGCTCACGAGTCACGTCAATCTCAAATTTGCCATCAACAAGACTACCGCAGTTCGCCAAGACTTCATACCGAAGTCTTCAAGTCATGCCGACATGAGTATTCCATTCGGTGAGACAATCATCTTTCGCCAAGACATCACACCGAGCTCTTCATGTTATACCAAAGCATCTTAGTCGGCAAGACTTACCACTATCGCCAAGAGGTCATAGTGAATACATCATGTCACCCCGAGGACCATTTACTATCGGCGAGACTCTCCATCAGTCGTTGGGACTTCATACTGAGTGTTCAAGTCATACCGACATCAGGATTCCCATTGGCAAGACAATCACTCTTTGCCAAGACATCACACCAATGCCTTCAAGTCATATCGAAGAGTCCAACCGTCAGCCAGACATTCCACATTCGCTGAGACTTCATACCGAAGTCCTTGTGTTTCTTCAATGACTCAATTCGCTAGGAGTCTCACCGAAAATACCCGATCACATGTAGCTTTGTCGGCCAGACTTACCACTGTCACCAAAACTTCACGCCGAAGTCTTTGTGTTACTGCGAAGACTCCAAATGTATACCCGTCGATGAGACATCTCCCTATCGCCAAGAGTTCCTACCGAACCTTTATGTCACATCGATGACTCCTATCAACGAGACTTCTCTTGTTAGCATGAGACATACCGAACGCCCAAGACTCTCCCCGAAGACTTCTTTCACCACAAGTCTCCCCGACATCCGCTAGGAATCAAACCGTCGGCCAGACATCTCCCAATCACTAAGACTTCATACTGATAAGAGCAAGTCATACCGATTACCACATCGGCCAGACAGACCAAAGGTCACACCAATATCGGTAAGACTTCCTATCGTCGCCGAGACATCATTCTGACAATCCAAGTTACGCCGAAGGTTTCAGATGTCAATCGCCAAGACATTCAAGAGGTCACAACGACAGTCCAGGATCAATTAGTAGATCGGACAAACATCTCATTAGTCTCATCGAAATTGCTCACAAGAATTTTCAGCCTGTGGGATTGAGGCACACAATTCCAACAATCTCCCACTTGACGAAGATCACACAGGCACTTCCAAAGCAACCAAAAACTAATATCACACTAGCTCCACCAATTTAGACCCCGCAATACTCAAAACACCCAATCAACAAGATTCCACAGAATCAGTCCACCAGACAATCTGCAACAAAGACTAGGCATCCAACTGCAACTCACTATCCAACAAAACAACCGAAATGCAATCGATCATAGCCTTCCAGGAAATCACATAGACCTCAAACATGCTCTCATGCTCCATCAAGAATTTTGCTCCAACATCCAAGATGTCCACCATTCAGGCAACAATCCTGTCATCTTCCAACATGCTACCTATGGAAGAAAGATACGAGCCACGGTGAATAAGCACCATTCCAACGAACATAAGCAAAAGATCCCAGTGATATCAACAACAAGATACTGCTACCACTTCACTGTGCTCAAACGCTATACAAAAGCAATATCAACTTCAAAGCTTCAAACAAAACACACCAGTGAAGTCATTCTCCAGAAACAAGATAAAAACACCAGCTAGAACAACAATCAGACTAACTGCTTCCATCCAACTGATAAACCCACGCGACTGAAAATAGCACCCACAGCTTGTGCTATTCCATCCAATCCCACATACCTCAAAGGTATCAACATTAGTAAACTCATGCCTCACCAAAACCAACCCATCAACAGCGAATGCAAGCTCCAAGTGCCAACCAGTCGAAGAAGAAAAAACACAACAGGAACTCCCATTGTCCAAGTAATCTAAAGACATCACAAGTCTACCAATTTCAGCACATAGAGAATGTACCCATGTAGTACCAAGGAAATATCCACAATGACATGCCCAACCTGCAACAAATTGTTACAAGAAACATTTCTCTCACCACAAGTCTTCACAGTTCTCCCAAGATCTCTACACGCAACAAACAATTGTAATGTGAAGACAAACATCCAGGAAGAAAACCAAGAATAAAGAGAGAAACCTTGCACATCATATTCCTGTAGAACATCCTCCTACAGACACTTCTAACTGCCAGCTGTGTCAAGAATGATCTCCTTCTCATTCAGAAAGAAAATCAAGCTACTTCATTCCCCATTTTAGGAAATTAGCCCATACATCATCTCCTACCAATTCTTGTCAGTTAATAACATAACACAAAAGATCAAGGAGATAAACAAGCTATACATCTTCCACCATGAATCCTCCATAACCATTAAACAACAATTCAAGATCCATATCATGAAAGTGAACAAAAACCACATCTGAAAAATATAATGGGCCAAATACCTCTTAGATAAACTACCGAGCAGACCAAGAGTGGGAACGAGAATACTCCTTCAAGATATACAAGTCATCATGACTAATCCAAGAGCAATCTCCTCATAGGTCTCTTATTGAACTCACATTCAACCAAGGTGTAGGCTTCTCAGACTTTCTGCTAAAAGATTCCATCAAGAGTAACAATCAACAACACTTCTCTCATAAGAGAAAAATAGCCTCACCTTATTCTTCATGTATCCATGAGTACTAGCAACTGATCATCTCATGCTAAACTTCAACTGCATTACTGCAATATCACGAAGTATCAAGCAGATAATCAAAGCACCCAATACACAAAGAATTACTAGACCACTGTTAAATCTCCAATCATTTGAATCAGGAACTTATCATGACACCATGATCTACATATCCTGTTAGGAGATACTATGCTTCAAGTGACTTCACCATAGTCTCAAGTATAATGCACAATGCCAAAACTCTATTACACAAACAAGAGTATACCATGACATAAAGCAAACAGACTCAAAACCAACATCACCTGTCAAGCACCACCAACACCTCAGTCAAAGACTCCAAGCATCCTCCATGGATCCAAGATGTTGCACATCTTCAAATAATGTCCATGCGAAAGAACCCTTCTGCAGCAACAGGATTTAAGGGTTTCCCCAAGAAACATCTGCAACACTAAAGAAGACCATTCACCACCATGTGATGAAAACATAGTCACTGCTAAAGCTCCCACTGAAATGTGACATCCGAGCTCTCCAAGCATCATGACCACCTACTTCAGGTTCCCATAACTGACTATTCAGGTACTTAATAGTATCCATCCTCTCATGTCAAAGCAATCACACCAATGCACAAGTGACCACATACAAGGCCAGCTAACAAGTCTGCACTAGCAATGAATCAACCTCGTGGATAAAGACAGTCCACATCCAAGTTATCTCACTGTAGCCAATGGGTAGCTAATCCACCAACCGCATAACTCGTAGATCACAAACATCGAACATGCAAACCCATCATAGCATTGGAAACTGCAACACTAAGATTTAAAAGAGAATAACTGCATAGACAACATGACTCAAACATCAGATCACGCCAAACCTAATTTGCCAATCATGTCCACAATGAGTACCATAATCAAGGGACCCACAAGCACCACCACAAGAATGTTGAGTGATAAATCATGTACCAACACTCCCATTCAGAGAAGAAAAACACCTCCTCAAACTATGCACAAAGCATGCATGCAAAACTGCAACTATCTCATCCAGCAACACCCCAAAAGCCAGGATCTAGAAAATAGGTTAACAACAACTCCACATAATCACAAGTTTTGCTTAACCGTGTAAAACCTGCAAAACCATAGAGCCATGCAAGTACAAAACATCCTTAAAGGAAAACAACAGTTCAAGAAATCCAGGCCCCTTTTCAAGCCAAATCTAAACCACCAACATGTACATGCATCCGACAAAGAGAGAAAGGCTATTTCAGAAGCTTGCAAATCAACTAATGATTAACTCCAAAGCCTTTATGTATTCAAGGTTAATAGGAAACCATGCCTTCCAACACCAGGAAACACCACCTAGCATAAGCACTCTCTTCCATCTCCACCATCCTTCAAACTGCGTGTTGTCTCCAAATATCACAAGACTTCCACTCACTAAAGGATCAATAAATCAATTCATTCCTCCAGATTTCCTCCAACCCAACAAACTGAGAAATCTTCATAGGAGAAATACCCAGAGCCAACAACCAAATGAAGGCTCTGATACCACTTGTAAGGAAAAAATAGGGGCATCTCGGAGAAACCTCCAAGAATAGTAGTGCCTTCGGTAACTTTAATTTCAATTAGGTTGCCTCAAAGACACAAACAACTATGTCCTAAAGCAGAAACAGACACAGTTCATTTCCCACATTGACCCTTATGAGAGAAGCACATGTAAATTCAACAGCATGCATTAACAACTTCTACTACAAGAACCAACATACATAAAAGATGAGACAGAAACCAGAACAAATAGATTTATGTGGGGAAAATCCTTTCGGATAAAAAACCCCACACTCCAAAGATTGAGCCATTGTATTATTTAGCAACAAACAATTACAATACAATTTCAGGCTCATAGCCTTTACAGAGATTACATCTTGTTCATTCTGGATACAACCTGGTAGCAAACTCTCCCTAAGAGATCAACCATGGCATTCATGATCAGGAGATATTCCAGCATAGCACTACCTCTCTCTTCCTCTGCTTCGACCTCATGGCCTCGGCCTTTTAGCCAGCCACTCGACCCTCTCTCTTCACTTCTCTTGTTCTCACCAGCTCTCTCTCTTTTTTTTTTGTTAGAACATCCAATACATACATATATACATTCGTTCTCTACAGGCTCTGTGAATCGGTTTGTTTCCAACTGTCGGATCACAACTATCGAATCATCCAGCTCAGCATCGTAGATGTTTCCACTTCCTTGCATAGAAGATAATACGTCCAAGTCACACCACGCAGGACAATTATCCAAACGGTCAACAACGATCAACTTGTGTCGCATGTCAGTGAGACACAAGAAGTGTCTCCCCGATGCTCAAAGGCTTCATATCGATATCGACATAAGTTCCAACAGTTAGCAAGACGATATAGCGAATGCCACAAGTCATACCGAAACCACTGACATCCATTGCATTCCTATCGGCAAGAATTTCCTCATCGACAAGACTCATACCGATGCTCACGAGTCACATCGATCTCAAAATTTCCATCGACAAGACTACTGTAGTTTGCCAAGACTTCATACCGAAGTCTTCAAATCATGCCGACATGAGTATTCCATTCGGTGAAACAATTATCTTTCGCCAAGACATCACACCGAGCTCTTTATGTTATATCGAAGCATCTCAGTTGGCAAGACTTACCACTATCGCCAAGAGGTCATAATGAATACATCATGTCACCCCGAGGACCATTTACTATCGGTGAGACTCTCCATCATTCGTTGGGACTTCATACCGAGTGTTCAAGTCATACCGACATTAGGATTCCCATCGGCAAGACAATCACTCTTTGCCAAGACATCATACCGATGCCTTCAAGTCATATCGAAGAGTCCAACCGTCGACCAGACATTCCACATTCGCTGAGACTTCATACCGAAGTCCTTGTGTTTCTTTGATGACTCCATTCGCTAGGAGTCTCACCGAAAACACCCGATCACATGTAGCTTTGTCGGCCAGACTTACTGTTGTCACCAAAACTTCATGCCGAAGTCTTTGTGTTACCGTGAAGACTCCAAATGTATACCCGTCGGTGAGACATCTCCCTATCACCAAGAGTTCCTACTGAACCCTTATGTCACACCCATGACTCCTATCGCCGAGACTTCTCTTGTCGGCATGAGACATACCAAATGCCCAAGACTCTCCCTGAAGACTTCTTTCGCCACAAGTCTCCCCGACATCCGCTAGGAATCAAACCATCGGCCAGACATCTCCCAGTCGCCAAGACTTCATACCGATAGGAGCAAGTCATACCAATTACCACATCGGCCAGACAGACCAAAGGTCACACCGATATCGGCAAGACTTCCTATCGTCGCCAAGACATCATTCCGACAATCCAGGTTACACCAAAGGTTTCAAATGTTGATCGCCAAGACATTCAGGAGGTCACAGAGACACTCCAGGATCAACTAGCATATCGGCCAGACATCTCCTCAGTCTCACCGAAATTGCTCACAAGAAGTTTCAGCCTATGGGATTGAGGCACACAATTCCAACAATAATGACAATATTCAGATCTATTTTGAGCATTTCAAAGTCCAAGGGCTAGAATTGATAGAAAAAGCATGGAGTGGTTGTGAGGAGAGGTACACTCCTCTTCCTATGTACCTTAAAAAGAGGGAGGTGATTTCACCTACCAATATTTAGTGGTCCCACAAAAGGGCTGAGGCATTGGCAGATGTACCGCAACAACTTAAAACCGAATGGATAGGGATGAGGTATAGACCTGCATTACTTCTTCAACCACCTCCTCCAGTACTTGTAATTATAGAAAAAATCCTGACAACTTACATTCATGAAAAGTAAGGGTTAAATACAACGAGGGTTTTTTTAGAAATCCTGATGATTGGGATAGAGAAGCAAAGGATCCATATGACCTCAGTGCCAAATATAATGACCTAAATAGGAACAGAGATATGGAAAGGCAGAGGGAACAGTAGAGAGAAAGAGGACTTGCTTAGGCCTAGGAGGGGGAGAGTGATGAGGTATAAATAACCTCATGATTATAATCAGCCAAATACCCTTCCTTGTTTCTACCAATCACTTTAACCTTGCCAATTGTTTATTTTTAGGATTAATAATTGCTTACTTTTTTGTAAAAAATGTATAAATCTTTATTTCCTAAATCGATTGAAATTAGCTGACTAACACTGATATAATGGTGTAGATTTTAGTCATTATATAAGACATTCTGTACGACTGAATGGACTTCAAACAATTGAAGATAGAGCATCGAAAGTGTAGGTGCTAAAAATTCAGGCGTGCATAGTGGAACAAGTCCTTTTAATGTTTTTTGTTTAATTTCTGTTTAAAAAATTTATGGATCCACTCCGAGCCTTTAATATGTTTTATGTTATGGACCCCAGTCCGTTGGTTAGTTAAAATTATATTGTAAGACTTTTCCAATGGTGATCTTTCACCATCTGAAGTCTAGGATTTTGTTAGCAGTTTAGTATATATATGTAACCGCCATAAACAATGCATATTGGATACCGTTATGCTGTTATAATATGTTTTGAACTATGTCTATGTGTTACACTTTTTCTGATATGAATAAAATAAACTTTGCCAGTCTTATTCTGAGTTACTAGATATGTGTAATGGAATTATCATGGATGGATTCATTTTGAAGATACAAAAGTACATGTGATTTGAGTTAAGCATAGAAACACTCGAGAGCTAGCCACTCGAGGGAATCTCGTTGAGTAGATAGATAAGTATTTTTATTTTCAATTCTATTACTTTTATTTTGTACATGATAAATGTGGATGAATGTTATTTGTATGTGTTGAGCTTTGTCAATTATTCCTGCAGGTCGTAGTTCAAATTTGCAATCTTTTTAGTTTATTTGAAATTTCGGAGCATTCACTCTGGTCGTCAGTTATAGGTTGTTTACTTTTTATTAACAGTTAGTTGTTAGTTATTAGTCATTAGTTGTTTTCATTTTAATTTACAATTTTACTGCAAGTATTTCTTTTTAGGTTATTTATACACTTCCTAGTTTAATCATATTTTGCTTTCTAGCTTAAAACAACTTTATGCTTTCTAGTATAACTTTTGTTTACAACTATTTCATAGATTCAGAAAATTTGAGTTAGCCAAGATGTTCCCTATTGCATATAGCCTTCAAACACTACTCGATTGATATAATTGATGCATTTTCAACTAAAGCGATAGGACCTAACGGCAGTCTGTCATGTTGAGCTTTAACTTGCCTTTTGGAGGGGGATACCATTTGGATTTTGCTCTTTTCTCCTTGGTATTTGGTGCAACCTGGTAAAAGGGTGGTATCTTCAATTGGGTCCACCTTTTCATGATCTCATCATCCCACACTATAAATTTCACCTTTCTTTGTGATTTTATGCTTGAGTTTAACCATTCAGATATATTCCTTTCTCTTTATGGAATCAATTTGGATGTTGCTCTTGTTTTGTCATGGAATATACGTCTATTTATTTCTTTCCATATGTTCCATATTACTAATGATGGAACTAACATCCATATTTTTCCCCAATAAGCTTCCTTTTTGAGCTTTGGCTAGCTAATAAAGAAATCCCAAAGTCTATTTTGTCTTGGTGTGGCCCAATTAAGTTTCTCTAATAGAAATTCCCAACATTTTTCCACGTAAGGGCAGTTCAGTAATAAATGATCTACATCCTCATTGTTCTCTTTAAACATCACACACCAACTGGGCCCTTCTATACCAATTGTTTTTAACTTGTCCCTTGTTAGAAGCCTACCATGTAGAGTCATCCATGTGAAGGCTCCTGCCTTCGGTAGAACTCCTTTTCCCCAACATAATTTATATGGACATGATTTGTTTACTGTTGTTAATTGTATTTGATAGCCCAGCTTGACTGAGTAATTCCTGAATTTTTCCCCGCACCATATTATTTTATCCTTTTTGTTGTTTATACATACCTGCCCACTTTTTAATATTTCCTTGAATCGAGCCTTGAATGTTTCATCATATGGTAGATTATTGAAATCTTTCCAATTACATTCTCCTTTTTCATTTATGGTTAGAAAGTCTCTTGCTGACTCTCCTGTATTGTTTCTAATGTGTGGTATGTGATATTTTAGTTTTGGATATTCAATAAATGGTATGTATCCACCCCATGATTCCATCCAAAATTTTGCTTTTGATCCATCATTAATCTACCATGTAAGGTGATTTGTTATTATATTTCTATAGCTTAGCATGAAACTCCATACCTGTGATCCATATATGGGGTTTGCTATAGTTAGGATTTTATCGTTTTCTATATTGTCCAGATATTTCCTCTGTAGGATTTTGCACCAAAGCAAATTAGGCTTTTGGTACATTTTCTATATTAATTTAGCACCCAATGCTAGGTTTTGTGCTTTGAGACTCCTAATGTATGCACCACCTTCTTCTTGAGGCTTCCTAACTTTGTCCCAATGTATTAGCAACACTTTGTGTTGTTCCTTTGATCCTTCCCATAGGAAATGCTTTAGTATGCTTTCCATTTTAGTTGTTGCTTTTTATGTCATTTGCATGCTTGACATTGCATATGTGGGTATGACTAAGAGAATTGATTTGATCATCGTTATCTGTCCTGCTAATGTGAGCCACTTTCCTCTCCAACCCATAAATTTCTCCTTGCATTTTTCTATTAACTGCTCCCACAGTTTAGTTTTTATTATGCCCTTGAATAATGGTACTCCTAAATATTTGCATGGAATGTTATTGGTTGAAAAACCCAAAAAAATTGTTATCTTTTTTTGCAGCACCTTTTTTATATTAAAGAAATACACTTTTGATTTTTCTTTATTTATTTGTTGTCCTGATGCCATTGTATATTCTTCCAAGCACCTCTTAATTTGTTCTACTTCCTTGACTATTCCTTCACCATGAAGTACAGTGTCATCAACGAATTGATGATGAGCTATTTCCTCTGTATTTGGTGCTATTTGTAGACCTTTCTAGTCCCCTTGTGAATGGTATTTTTCAATATTTTTGCTTAATGCTTCTACCATAATTACAAAGAGGAAGGGAGATATTGGGTCCCCCTATCTCAATCCATTTGTACTCTCAAATAAACCACAAGGTTGACTGTTACTAGGACTGAGTATCTTGTTGTAGAAATACAATAGAAAATCATTTGATTCCATTCTTTGCATAAACCAAATTGTTCCATTACTTTCATCAAAAAGTGCCATCTTACCTTGTCATAAGCCTTACTTACGTCCAACTTGATCATCATACTTTGAATCTTTTCCTCATCGATTGTGTGTATTGCTTCGTTGCCTAGAATGATGCTATCTATTATGTCTCTACTTAGGATAAACCCATTTTGATTGGTTGAGATGATTTTTTCCAGTAGCTTTTTCAATCTGTTGGATATGACTTTAGAAATTATATTGTATATTGTGTTGCATAGGGAGATTGGGCATAAATCCACGAAGCTGGTACATTCTTCCTTCTTTGGTATTAGTACTAGGACTATGTTGTTAAAATATTTACTGAATTGCTTCTTCTTTATGAAATCCTCTACTATTTCCCAGACCCCCTCTTCCAAAAAGTGCCAGCACTTTTGATAGAAGAAAGTTGGGAAGTCGTCCGGTCCTAGAGCTTTGTTTGGGTGCATTTGGAAGATTGCTTCTTTCACTTCTCCTTTTGTGAATGGGGCTATTAACATCTTATTATCTTCCTGTGTTATTAATTTTGGTATATTTTCTATTATTTCACCATAGTTTTGGACATCTGCTTCTCCTTATGGGGCTAGTAACCCTTTGAAGAAGCTGATAGCTTCTTGTTGAATTTCCTCTATGTCCTCAGTGATCCTGCCATCCTTGATCTATATTGTTGAGATCTTCTCATGCACTTTTTAATCTTTGATGTATGATGAAAAAAATTGTATTTGCATCCCCTTCGCTTAACCAAAATTCCCTTGATTTAGAATGCCAGTATATTTCTTCCCTTGCCAAGATCTCCTTGTATTCTATCATGAATTCTTTTTCTTTTCTATACTCCTCCTGGCACATCCCATCACTTATTATTTTTTCAAATAGTGTAGACAATTCTTTTTCTAATCTTTCTTTCTCCTCAAAAATGTTTTTGAGCACTACCTTATTCCATTCTTGGAGGTTTTTATTTACATACTTCAGTTTGTTCATAAAGATGAAACATTTTGTTCCTTTACATTTTGGAGCTTCTTTCCACCATTGTTCAATTTGTTGCACCAAATCTTCTCTTCTAAACCACATCTTTTCCACCTTGAAAGTGCTTTTTTAAGACCTTTTTCCAATATGATTGCCAATTTTATGGGTAAGTGGTCGGAGCCTTCCAAAGGGAGGATCTAAGCTTCCGAATTGAAACTAGTTTCTAGCCACTCTTGGGAGATTATAAATCTATCTAGTTTTTTCTTTTATGCAACATGCTCCTTCTCTTCTATTTTTCCATGTGAAGAGGCCTTTTTTGTTTGAATATCTATCAAATTGTTGTTGGTTAAGAACCTACCAAATTCCTTCATTGCATTTGAGATTCTGTTATTTCCACCATATTTCTCCTTTATTCTGAGGACTACATTAAAATCGCCACCCATTATTATTTTTCCCTTGTTTGGTGCTTGTAATTTCTAGCTTAGAGTAGACCATAATTTGTCTTTCACTTGATTTTTGGTTGGGCCATATATGTTAAAAAGCATAAACTGTAGGCTATGATTTAGACCTCAACCCTACATTGCTTGAGCGCCACATAATTCCTAGATCCCTTGCTATCACATATGACTTCGAGAAAGCTTCTTCCCATCTTGCAATTTTAAGGATATGCTCATTCACCTCTTCCATTTTGGTTTCCTGGAGTAGGATTATGTTTCAATCAGATTTCTCTATTTGACGCTTTATTAAGCATCTTTTGTTTAGGGTGTTTAGTCCCATTACATTCCATGTTGTTATCCTCATTGCTCCTTTTGTTGGGAGTGATCTCCTCCCTTAGATTCTTTAATTAAATTAAGTATGCTTTTTATCCCTCTTTCCTTGGTTAGTTCTTCCCTTTTTTGTTTGTTAGTTTTCCCACCTTTCTTCTTGTTAGCTTTTAGAGTTTGATCCAAGAATTGGGTAGCTATTTGGCTTATTCTTCTATTTTCGATGATGTCTAGTTCATCATATATTTCATTGTTTCTTTCTAAGGAATATGTTTCTTCTTCAGTTTGGACTTCTATTGCTACACACTTTATTGGTACTGGCTCAGTTTTTTCTTTTTCCTTATTTTTCCCCCTGTGTGCTTTTTCTCTCGGACACCGCCTTTTGAGATTATGTCTCGTTATTTCGTAATTTGGGGCTTTCTATTTTTTTGGCTGGGTTTGCTTCTATCCCTTCTTTTGGTACCTTCTTCCTTCATACTTTGATCAGTGAAGGCATAGCCCTGCGTTCTTTATTTATATGATCCCTATGGTTTCCTTTTGATCTTTGTAACTCTTGGTCTTCAATCTCTATTTCTTTCACCCAGATCCCTCTTATGTTTTTTAGCTTGATTTCCTTAGGGATTTCCTTGATCGCTACTATACATATGCTGGCATATAGATAAGAGTTTTCTTTTAGCAACAGGGTGTCAATTTCGAGCAGTGTGCCAAGGGTTTTGTCGATCTTCTTTAGGAATTCTTCAGACCAATACTCCAGAGGGAGGTTATATAATTTTGTCGATTTTGGTTCCTTATAATGTGTGTGGCTTCTAGGGTTGAAATTAGCTTCCCACTTCTGCATGTAGATTGGATATCCTTCCATGTCCTTTATGCCTTTTTCCATTGTGGCATCTATGTCTTCTTCTTTTAGGAAGATGATTATGAAGAATCCATTGGGCATAAACTTAATTCCATGGTTTCTCTCTATATTCCTTCGTGCCCAATCTTCTAACTCCATTATGCTTTTTTTGGCACCTATAATTTTGCATAAAATTACAACCTTCTGTAGAATTCCTATATCTTCTTCTATTTCTTCTTGAACATCTATCTCCACTGACGAAATTTTCATCAATTTGGCCTTCTCCTTCCTATATTTAGGTCAAAAATTAGTATTTGGATCTACTTTTATTGTTTTCGACTTCTCGATTTTTCCTTTTGTTCCTTTGTCCGGTCATGTGTTATTTCTTGGGAATTTATTCACCTTAGCCTCTATAGGTTTAGGCATCACTCTTTTGGTTCTTTCATTTTTTCTTGGTGTTCTACTTTAAGTTTCATTCCTTGAATCCATCTTCTAATTATTTGATGTTGTTGATGTCTCCTTTGGATTCGATGGTGTCTTTCTTGTTCTACTTTTTAATGCTAATTATTTTTGCCATGTTATGTAATGAGGAACCCTAAAATCTATTTAAGGTTCTTTGCTTGATCTGTTTCGACCTCTTAGGCGTATTTTCTTTGATTATTCTATGGTTGTATCTAAAATTGCTCTGGGCGCGTCTTATTGATCTTTGCTTTTTGCACTTCGCACATCCAAGGTTTACTGCTTTTTCACTTCTTTATGCTTTGATTCACACTTTTCTTTTATTCTGATGTTAGCTTTTAAAATTCACAAATCTGCTATTTTTTCGTGGGCAGAGCTCTAGAAGAATTTTATGAGGATGTTCTTCTAATTTAATTAAATAAGTTATTATTTTAATTATCCATCATCACTTTTCATCTATAATTAAATAATTGTTCTTAATTATTTAATTATTCATTCTCCCACTTCCTAAATTAGATAATTATTTTAATTATTTAATTTATCTACATTTGTCTTCTCTCTAAATAAATGAAATTATATATTTTATTTATTTAGCTCATCTTGCATATGCAATAATAATTAATTATTAATCATTCATGCAAATTCCACCTCATGTTGTAACCCTCTCTTCCACTTCACTTCTCATGCAACTAGTTAACTCACACTCAATTTGAGTTATCTTCCACATAAATAATTTTTAAGTATTTAATTATTATTTTATTCCACATTATTCTAATTAATTAAATAAATCATTATTTATTTAATTATTCATTACGAGTTTTCAACTATAATTAAATAATTTTAGTTATTTAATTATTCATCTTCCTCTACCACTATAATTAAATGATTGTTTAATTATTCAACTCATTTTGTTAATTAGTTATTATTAAGTTGGTTTTGAATCAATTAAAAACTAGAATTTTATATTTTTCAAATATAATTTTTTTTTTAAAGTGAACATGTTAAATACTTCACTTCAAAAATTGTAAAAATTATTTCTCTTCAACATAATTGGGGTGTTATAGGTGAATTTGTAGGTAAACTATTTTTAACATTGTTTTTAGAATGATTTTTCATTTTTTGCTTTATTAAGTAATTTCATTAAATATTTCTAAAATAAATAATTTTTTTTTTTGATACAATAGGGATGTCTCTTAAGTCATTTCATTAAATATTTCTAAAATAATTTTATTTTTTTTGATACAATAGGGATGTCTCTTAAGTCATTTCATTAAATATTTCTAAAATATATATATATATTTTTGATACAATAGGGATGTCTCTTAAGTCATTTCATTAAATATTTCTAAAATAAATAATTTTTTTCTTCGATACAATAGGGATGTCTCTAGTGGCTCCCCGGGCGAGATCCCCCACCCACAAGAAGTCCCACCTCTTAAACCCGAGAGCGGAATCAAACCCGAGACCAATCGGAAGGAGTCCCACCTCTTAAACCCAAGAGCGGAATCAAACCCGAGACCAATTGGAAGCAAACTCACTGCCCAAGCCAACTGTGCTATCGGTGCCAGCTCTAAAATAAATAAATGTTACTTATTTTTAATTTTTTTTAAAAATGATTTTTTTAATGTATGTAATTGCTATTTTTTATTAAAGAAAATCTCACAAAAATCTATTTCTAAAATAAATAAATTAGCATATAAAACTAATCTTCCTAGGGATTTGATTTTATACAAATAAAATAAAAATTTAAATTAAATCTTAAACTATTTGACATTGCCACTTGTTTTATTTTTAAAATTTTATAAACTAAAATAACTTAAACTATTATAACTATTAATTAAATTATAATTCTAATCCTATTATTAATTATTATAAGTGGAGACATATCATTTTTTATAAAATTGAAAAAGTAAAAAAGCACAAAAGTAAAAAAAATATGCCTCTAAAATGATGTCTCCATGTATATTATAGATTATATTTTTGAGGCATATTTTTTATAAATTCGAAAAAGCAAAAAAAGCACGAAAGTTAAAAAAAATAAAAAAATGTCTCCGCATATATTATACAAGAGCTGCAGGGTAGCGAAGTTCCTGCCAAAAAGTTATAGAATAGTTATGTTTTAATTTGTTGTGTTTGATAAGTTTTAGCAACAATGTTGATAAAACAAATAAATAATAGGTACATAAAAAACAAGTTTTCCTCTAATGATAAATAGTTGACATTTATAAGTGTATTATGGGATTAATACATACATAGAATGCCTAACTAGTTGCAATTTTGGTTCGAATGAAAGAGAAGCTAATGTACCGTAATGGGCTCTAGCATGAGTAGCACTAATACATTTCTTCAAAAACTAGAGGTTTAGAGAAAAACCGAATCGCTAAAGGAAGATGAAAAAAATCAAAACGCAGTAAATCATTCATAACCTAATTTGAACACCATTCATGATTCAAGCAACATCAAGTATTCAAAGCAAGTGGAATTATGCATTTTGTTCTCTTTTTTGTGTCTTACATGTTGTATGAGGCTAGATCATAGGGGTGACATCAAAATAGTAAAAAATAATTTTCATACAAGCCCAAGAGGCATACTTAAAATCTATATCAAAGAAACTTTAAGGTTCTATATAAATTCAAAGCAAAATCACTCTAATAGTTTTTAGATATCCCACTTATTTCCTATCCTTGTTCTTTGATATGCTATGAGTTATTCTATGATTATCTCTTGAGCTAGGATACCATCTCTTTCCTCTCTTGTACTTTGCATGAATTGAGAGTGTCCATATACTTAATCACATTTTCCTTAACATGGAAAAAAAAATATTAATATATTGTTTTAGCAACAATGATGATAAATAATTACTTTATAATAAGATTTTTGAATAATGGTTGTCTTATTATTTGAATCAATTAGTGAGGAATACCAAATATAACTCTAATAATAATCATGCATTGTCTTCGTACATAGTCATATACTCCATGAAAAAGAATGAAGTAAGGAAGCCCATTGAATGAAGGTGCAAAGGAAACTGAAACAATAAAGGTAATCAATAATGACTGATCTAATAGCAACCCATTATAATCTTTTGTTCTGCATTCTAGCTATAGTAAATCAATGGACCCACTAATCGAAATTCTCTAAAATCAACCCAATTGATAATTTACAATCGAGACAATTGCTTGAGGAGCAACCTAAATGTACACAACATCCATACCTTGACCAGGAGCAAGAGACTTCAACCATTCAAGAAACGAGTACATGTTGGCATCTTGTTTGGAAAGACCCCATATATGACCATAAAGCCTTTCAATGTAGAGGTTGAGTGTTGTAATTGTTTGATATTGAGATTTATTGGTTATCTCGAGGGAGTATCTATAATAAGTTCTTCCATTTTCTCTCCAAGAATGTGTCATCTTTTGGTACATGGCCACCAAACTGTTAACTGAAGATCATAAACAATAAATAAAAAGTTAATAGATTTTTAGTTGATGATATCAAATTTCTAGAATCTATATTGTTGATCATTGTTGATCATTGTTGTTTTTTTTTTAGATTGTGTGTGTTTTTGTCTAGAACATTGATGGTCATTCCCAAACTAGGAACTTGAAAGAGGCAGTGTCATTTTTGGTAGGAACCTAGTTACCAACCATCACATCATGAGCAAAAGGCTGTTTTGGCTTGGTAGGAGTCATCCACTACCATATTGTAGCTTGAAATGCAATTGTGGCATTATGTGCCAAATATTCTGGATGATTAAGCAAATCAAATTTAATTCCTTAACTAATCCATCCATAGTTATAGTACCTACCATTAAATAGGCAGAGCACCATGTCCATGGTAACTAGCTCCAGGAGAACATGGGTAAAGGTAGTTCTCGTCACAGTAGAATTGATCCAAGCTCATTTCTTCTTTATAGCATAAACCCCAAGCCAATGGGCCACTAGTAGCAACACCATAGCCACCTATATGTCAAGTCAAATAAATCTCTTTTATGTTCAAATTTATCTTGGTAAATTGGTGAAAAACTAACTGTAGTCATTTATTCAAGCAATTGGCAAAGGTTGTATAAACTTACAAATTTGACAAAGGAAATACTAGCATCTTTTCTGCTCAGAATAATCAACTAAACATTCTACCAATTCAAAACATGGTTGAAAATTCACTAACACTATAAGTACTATAAAAATTATCTATCACAAAAGGAGCATTTTTAGGTCTCCAGCTTACTAGTAATGTCTAGAAAGGTGCATTACACTAGAAGCAAAGCATGCCTCAACTTTACAAAGATTTTGTTGTTATTGTGTGTTGAAATTTGCCTAGTCACTACAAGCTTCAGCCCTGTGGCAATGATCACCTGTTGTGCTTTCCCAAAGCCTAGCCTACAAATAATTTTCACCTCATGGTAGACATCTAAAACTATTGTATAGTAAACAAATGAAATTTTTGGAATATTTAACTAGCGAACATAGTGTCAATGCAAAACCAACCGCAAAGAAGGCAACATAACTTTGAACTAAAAATGAGGCATGTTATTCGCTTGCACCCACAGTGAAATAGACAAGACTGCAAACCCAGACCCAAAACCGATCCATTTTCTTACTGAATTGGAATACAATAATTTTTAGATTGGATTCTAGATTCTTTGTAGTGGTTGTTGTTCTTAGTTTAGAACAAGGCACTTATTTGCTTTAGTTGCTTTCTGTTTTAGCCTTCTAGGTTTATTTTTTAGCCTAGGCACCTGAGATGTGGATTTTTCATAGTAAACCCTACAGTTATTTTGTTATGTCACAGAGACCTAGAGCCCGCTACTCAAACAAATAGAGAGGGTATATTTGAGATTGGAGCTAGTGTAGTGCAATTCCTTTCAATTTTAATGGAAGATAGATGTTGTACTGCCAGTCTGCTGAATGTGATTCTTTATCTTCTCATGGGAAGCATTAGCTGCCATATTTGCATTTAACAGGTGCAAACTCAATACAAGACAAAAAATCACTCATCTACTTGACCTTAAGACATCAATAATACTAAAATATTTGTATCCAAATGTTGATGTGACAAAGAAAATGGTGATTAGGTAACTATAACAACTATTTCTACCAAAAATTAGCATGATCTAAAAAATATAAATACAATAAAAAATATAATCCCAACATAATGCAAAATCCCATGAAATGATGAGAGAACATATATAAAGAATCTTTTTCTACCTGTTGAGTTTTTCAAAATGGCTTGTGACAATAAATGAGAACCTCTTTTTCATACTTTTTTAATGAGAAAGCAAAATTAGTTTAAGAATTATCTGTAATTTGACAAAGATATTGTCTGTAATCAATAAGCATTAGTAAACAAAATTTTTCACTTGGTCAGAGGACTACTGGTGTGTGAAGTGCGCTTCCAAATTGTGGCAAGATTTTTTATTTCTTGAAACCCTAAAGCATACGATAAATTACAACTAAACATGGTAAGTTAAACACAAGCCTCATTTTCACTAGATTGAAAAAAAAATATATCTTGACAATGTTATCTGAGCAAAAGGGAAACCCTTGAAAAAACAAACCTTGCAAATACTATGAAAGAAATACAACTCCTTCTAGTTAGTTCCAATGGTAGAATCAGTATAGTGATAAACACAAGCCTCATTTTCACTAGATTGAAAACAAAATATATCTTGACAATGTTATTTGAGCAAAAGGGAAACCCTTGAAAAAACAAACCTTGTAAATACTATGAAAGAAATACAACTAATTCTAGTTAGTTCCAATGGTAGAATCGGTATAGTGAAATTCTTTGAGATGCAGATTTGGGAAAATCGCTTACAACGGAGCTCTTCAACCTTGGGGAAAGAAATTGATTTGAAATAGATTTTAAAACTGTCCAAGGTGAAATGTAAACAGTGTTCATCTGAACCATACATAGCCTTGTTTTGAGGCTTTTCTTTTATAATTTCAGTTACCATTTGTTTTCATAGTGTGAACATTTAGTTGTATTAGTATGTTTATGTTGTTTATCTATTTTAAATTTTGAGATACTACACTAATAGAAAATTGCAAGATTCTTGGTGACACAACGTTATAAGGAATTCAAATTACTAGTTTGCAGTTGGCAATACCCTAAAGTATATGTGGACCAAAACTTAAAAGATGAGATAATCTTAGCGGAAGTGGGAAGGCATGGTTTTTTGGTTAGAAATGATCATGATTTCTAGAGCCAACATAGTTTAGAAGTAATATTTGTTCTTGGAGAGGTGTTGATTACATAGATTTAGGATATTGTTCATGCACTTAAGAATTTTTAAAATAATCTAATGTAATATATTTAAAATTTTGAAAATAAATTTAACAATATTTTACATATTAAAATTCAAGAATATAATTAAATAATTAAATAAATAAATAAAAATAAAATTCATCTACTTCATTATTATAATTTTTATGTTTAAACTAAACATATGAATTATTCCAACCAATAATTTTTTTAATAATTTTAAATAATTAATTTTTTTTTTTAGTATTTATATTTGTGTGTGTTTGTTACATTTTCTTTGCAAATGTTAGAAGATTTTTATCTAATTTTGCAAATTTTTATAATATTCATGATTTAAATATTTTATAATATTGACATGATCTAGTTGTGAATATTATATAATATTTATATTTTGTACAACATAAAATTATTTATCTAATTTTTAATTTTTATTTTAAAAACTAAATCACATTAGTAGAATTGAAACATCCTTTACTCTAAAAAATATGATGCTAATTACTTTTTAAAATAATAAACTTACTTCAGGTATTTTAAAATATATATTTTTTCAAAAGATCAACATCCTTTACATTATTTAAATATTTTATAATATTTACATATAGTTTGTGAATTTCATAAAGTCACATGTAAAAAGTTACCAATTCTCTTATAACATATTTCTACATAAATAAATAGTTTTATAATGTCAAGATTGGTATTACAATTTAAAGAGGTTGATTTTATAATATTTATTAAAACAATTTGGTATTTTACATATTAAAGTTTTAAAATATAATTAATAAATTTAAAAATAAACAAAATAATTTTTTTTACTTCATTATTATAATTTTATGTTTGAATTAAACATATGAATTATTTGAATCAATAATTTTTTTAATATAAAAATAAATAAATATATTATAAATATAAATAAAAAATCAAGATAACAATGCCTCTCATCACAAAATTAATTTAATAAATTATATGTTAATTTAATATAATATATAATCTAATATATATTAAACTATTAAAAAATAATATATCACATTATTAAAAATTATAATATAATATTATAAAATTATTATCTAATATATTAAATTATATATGTTATATATCTTTCATATTATATGAAATATATATTATAATATAATTTTAAATTAATATATTACATGATAATTTAATATATTAATATAATATATAATATTAAAAATAATTTAATAATATAATATACTAATAATATATTAAATTATGTATTAGATGTTGTATATTATATAGTATATATTTTTAATTTATGACTAGATTATTTTTCATATACTATATAATAATTTATTAATTATATTTTAAGATATAACATGTAAATAAATATTTAGAATGCATAAAAATAAATTAATTGTCAAATGAAAAATACTTCCAATAAATCCCTGTTTAATTTTGTGGTGGAAAAATATTTCTAATAAATTGGTTGAATAACAGTTTAACTTTGTGGTGGAAAAATACTTTGTAGTGAAAAAGTGCCTTAAAAAATTAGTAAAAATAAACAAAAGTAATTTTTTTTACTTCTTCATTATTATAATTTTATGTTTAAATTAAACATATGAATTATTTGAATCAATAATTTTTTTAATATAAAAATAAATAAATATATTATAAATATAAATAAAAAATCAAGATAACAATGCCTCTTATCACAAAATTAATTTAATAAATTATATGTTAATTTAATATAATATATAATCCAATATATATTAAACTATTAAAAAATAATATATCACAATATTAAAAATTATAATATAATATTATAAAATTATTATCTAATATATTAAATTATATATGCTATATATGTTTCATATTATATGAAATATATATTATAATATAATTTTAAATTAATATATTACATGATAATTTAATATATTAATATAATATATAATATTAAAAATAATTTAATAATATAATATACTAATAATATATTAAATTATGTATTAGATGTTGTATATTATATAGTATATATTTTTAATTTATGACTAGATTATTTTTCATATACTATATAATAATTTATTAATTATATTTTAAGATATAACATGTAAATAAATATTTAGAATGCATAAAAATAAATTAATTGTCAAATGAAAAATACTTCCAATAAATTCCTGTTTAATTTTGGTGTGGAAAAATACTTTGTAGTGAAAAAGTGCCTTAAAAAATTAGTTGAATATTTTTTGATTATAGTCTTTGTGGCAGAAAAACCTTATGTGATGAAAAGTTTATGCTCCCTGAAAATCCGCCCTTATCGCTCAAAAGTTTTGAGCCAATTACATTTCAGAAAATTAATTTTTCATATTTGTTTTGTTAAATATTTTGCATATTTACTTTACAGTTCTACAAATATTTGTCAAATAGAAAATAAAAATGAATTCTCATTTGTGTAAATCAAAGTTATTAATAACTTGTTAAGGAAAAGGCGTGCCTATAGTTCCTTCGCAAGAACTAATAAATTATATGTAAGTATATATGCTAGAAAGTAAAAAAATATGCCTCAAAATAATGTCTCCATATTTTTTATAAATTTGAAAAAGCAAAAAAGCACAAAAGTTAAAAAAATATATGTTTTGGCATATATTATATAAATTATATGTAAGTATATATGCTAGAAAGTAAAAAAGCAAAAAAGCACAAAAGTTAAAAAAAATGTCTCGGCATATATTATATAAATTATATGTAAATATATATACTAGAAAGTAAAAAATTATGCCTCATGTCTGTAAATACGCATATCTAAGCTATATATGCTAGTATAATAATAAGATATATGACATATTTTATATAGATTATTTTTAAGATATATAATAGTTTATATACATTCAAATAAAAATATAAGATTTTTTTTACATGCATTTTACATATAAAAATAATTTAATTGACTAAATAAAACTAATGATTGAAATTTTCTATATAAATATATTTGAAATTTCTTTACAAATCCATTAAAAATAATAGTTAACTAATTTATTTATTTAATGATTTTTAAATAAAAATAAAATGAAATTTCAACTACAAAATTTACAATTTTGTTTGCAACTAACTATATATATTTTTAAAAAAGATAAATATTTCATTCTCTGAATAATTCTAATTAAAACAAGAGCTGCAGAGCAGCGAAGTTCCTGCCTAAATGTTTAAGAATAGTCTTGTTTTTAGTTGTTGTGTTTGCTACGTTTTAGCAATAGTGTTGATATTATAACAACTTAATAGTAATCTTGAAATTTGTTAGATGGTGACATGTAATACCATAAACAATATCAAGAAATTGCAAAGTAGGTGATTTTTGACAATACAATAGATGTAATCATATATCTTCAAAGTCTCTAGATATAGTGTTTGAAGAACATTAAAGATTTTAAAAGTTTCTTTTAATTAGCCGACTGATGTTGGTAGAATCATTGACCTCAAAATAATACATAGACATATCATGAAAGATTTTTTAATAATGCATGATTTCATGAGCAAAAGAAATTAAAATTGCAATAAAGATGGGGTAAAAAGGCCGATTCAGGTAGTAAGGAGGGCTATGTTGAAGGTAGAAAGGGGAAGGAATGTGCCTGGTAGGAGGAAGAAGTCACACCACAAAGGGAGAAATGAGATGGCGCATAAGGGGGTATCATTAAAATCTGAATTAACATTTTTTGGGGGTTGCACGAATTGGAGGTGTGGCGGAGAAGTGAGGTTGTGCCTCATGAGCAGGAGATAAAAGGAAAAAAAATAAACAATCCACACCAATGAAAGTAGAGAGGATTGCACAATAGAGTGGAAGAGAGCTGAGTAGGAGGTTTTATTCAAGGAATAGGAGTGTGTATGTTGATTCCTCTATAAATAGTAGGTTAGGACTACATAATAGAGTGGAAGAGAATTGAGTAGGAGGCACTATTCAGGGAATAGGAGTGTGTATGTTCAACCCTCTGTAAATAGTAGGCTAGTGCTTTGGGTTTGTTATCTTTTAGTTTGCTTCATTCTTTTGATTTTTTGTTCATCATGTGTTTTCTTATACTTCACAACTAGTGACTCTATTACCCATGGATAGTCATAAATCTTATGTTTTGGGTTCTTTAGCATCCTTTATAGTATTTGTCCCCAGTTAGAGTTAATTGTTACCTCATGTTTCATAAAATCCTTTTGAGCCTTGCTAAAATTTGGAGAAGTTCATCATTAGTCATTCGGTTTCGATAAGGTTCTCAGAACCTTGTCAATTTTTGACAACATTTCGCTAACCATGTATTATCCCGACAACTTGTTAAAGGTTCATATTATTTCTGATGTGTTGGTCATCACTTAAATTATAATAATATCATTAGCTTTCGATGAGGTTTTCAAAACCTCATTGGGTTTTGATAATGTTTTCCTAACCTAGTCTAAAGCCAACACAAGTAGGGAAAGTTGACCCATTCAATCAAAAGTGGAGAAATTGAAGACAATAAAGAAGAATTTAGGAACTTATTGAAGGTTTTGAAACCTTTGTTAGAAGTTGAAAGGTTTTAGAAACCTCATTAAACTCCAAAGGGTTGCCGCATCCTTGGGATGGTGAGTTATTTTATTTTGGCTTCTATGGTTTCACAACCATCATCAAGACCCGACATAGTTTCCACAAACAAGTCCAGAGTCAAAATTGTTTAATACTTTGGTTCCACCATGAGCTCTCATAAAAGTTTGGAAAGATCAAAGGCATTGAAGTTTAATTTTGGAACTTTCTAGAGCTTTTGAAACCTCTATCAAAATTCAATAAGGTTTCCACAACCTTGAGAAAAGTTGTCAAAAATTCATTCAAAAATAATTATAAGTTCTCATTTGAAGCTCACATTCTGAATTTGGAAGAATATCGGGTAGATTGTGCAAACGAATATGAAGTAAGGAGAAGAGTATGGATGAGGTTGTCACTAAGGTAGATTGTAACTTTCAAATTAAATTGTGATATCTAGGGTATCGAAGATGATGACTCTAATCTAGTTGATCATATCTTCATAGAACACATACAAATCCAACCCATCCTACCAGTATATTGGATTTTTAAGGAAATATAAACCATTGAGGCTAAGATGGAAATATTAATTAGGTGAATAAAGGAATGGGTAATTAAAAATCTCGCCCCTTGGAAAGCTAAGCAAGCTACAAAGAAATCATAGATTAGTTAGAGGAGGTCTTCATCACTTCAAAAAATGGCATCCACAACATAGTATACTACCTCTAGAGGTAGTGGAGATGATGTTGAGGATCCCTTAGGAAGTAGGAATTTGGAAAATGCTTGTGAGGTATCTGATACATCTCCTCTGAAAAGGTCACTTCAATTTTATTTTCCAAGAACTAGTAATGTCCTCACACCTTCATCTATCTCATGGTTAGAACAATATTTAACCAAGAAAAAAAAAGGTGGTTGACTTGAGTCTACTCGTTAAGGATATTGTGTCTCAATTAATCCAAAGAATGCCACATGTCAAAAACCTAAAATCACATCCTAATTGTTGAATGATCCCTCCTAGGGAAATATTTATGTTGAGGTTGCTCATCTCTCCACTCAAAAAGAGGCTAGTCAAATGATTGCAAGTGATTTTAGTATCACTAGGATTAATCTAGGACCCTCTACAAGAGATTGAGATGTCCACAATTTTTAGGTGTCAACTACTAGGCTTGTAGAAATGATAGAAAAAGACAACTAGAGAAAAGACCAGTTAAAACAATAGGTTAATGCTTTAACCAATTATTTAAGATATCTTGTTAACCTTTCTACTCAACCCATTGGCCAAATTGAAGTACATTTTGATCATTTCTCTGTTTAAAGTGGAAAAGAAATGATTGATAAGATTCATGTTTAAAGTCTTATGGGAAGGTCACAAAATATTGGACCTTGAGGATATGTTGGTAAGGGGAACAAAGGTTGTCACAAACATGAAGAAAATATGTGAGGATATTAAGGTATTGAAGAAAGAGATTGATAGTGCACCACTCGAGCCCAATATTGCCTCGTGTTTTTATTGGTTTTTTTTTCTAAATAACTTAAGGTCTTGAGAAGTTTAAGGGGCTCTTAACTTCTTCTTTTAAGTTACTTTCAAGAAGCAGTTACTCTTGTAAATGTATATAAACTATGATGTTACCGAAAGAACTTCTTATGAGAAATTTTTGAAAAAGGGAAATGGATAGAAAGTAATTCAAATAGGAAGAGGAGGTTGTATGTTTGCGAGCTTATAGTTTTCGATAAATGAATGAAATGAAATCCATGTTATAGTTTATGCATTGTGATTGGTTTCATTGGTTATTGCATTTTTGTGTGAATGTGAGAACCATTTCTAGTATCTAATCTTCTCGAGTTTAGAATTATTTTTGGTTGATAAGTTTACTATTTTATGTTTTGTGGAATGCAATTAGTCCATGTTTTGATTATTTTCTTACAAATTACATTTTGTTCAATAAAAGATTCACTCGTAGCATTTTATTGATTTGTGTTGCTCCTATTATTTCGACCTTTCTTGCTTTCTAGTTAAAAGCATACCCATGTTAAAGTTTTTTAAAACTTAGAGAAGAACTCAAACGAGGGAGTTGTGTACCTCATAAAATTCAGAGGTAAATTATTCCATATAGAAATAATTTACCCAATTGTTGGTTAGTAATTATTTATATGACTGAACAATAGAGAAAATAGTTGAAAATTTCAAATAGTGAATAATCTATTAACTAACACTATTTATATTTGACTTTTGTGGAATGTAATGTTTTTTGAAATATATATGTTAGTTGTATTTTTGTTTTTATTATTTTTATATGTTTGGTGTGTTTTAGTTTTTATTAATCATGTATGTGACTCCTTAATAGCTTTTGTTCACACACTTAGGCTACTTTATAATAAAGAATTTAAAATGTTTAAAACAAAAAGATAATAAACATGCAATATTTTATAGTTTTACTCATATATTTAATATAGGTTAGCTATCATATACAATAGCTATAGTTACACACACTTTTTTATTTTTCAACAAGTGTTTAGTTTATTGACTAATATTTTGAGAAGTGTATTATAACAAAATTGGCTCTCACTTCACAAGTGTGTATAAAACACCTATAGTCATTTACACATTAAATAATTAATATTTAATAATAAACATAATAAGGACGTCATCTAATAATCAAGATGTCGTATTAAGTGAAAAAATTGTCTAGCAAAAAAAAGATGAAATTAATTTTTTATAATTGTTTGCATATGTTGTATTATTTATTTTATTACTATATAACATTAAAAAATTGCTAAAAAATAAATAAAACTAATTCTTGAGTAAATGTAAATAGTGTTTGTTTTTCTTTATCTATCAACTTACATATTTATGTATTGATGAAACTATTTATTTATTTAGTAGTTCAGATAGATGAAAATAATTCTTAGATAAAATTAAAATGTGTTTGTATGCATGTAATAAAAAAAAAAATTATGTCATAAAATAAAATAACTCTTAAGTAGAGATTAATATATCTAAATATTTTCTAAATAAATTATTTAAGATATCTATAGTAGTATTATTAGTGTTCATGATTAACATATATTTCTTAAAATACATTTATTTGAAAGATATGATATATATCTATATTGAAATATATATCTTAATTGTGTGTTCTTTATCTATCAACTTACATATTTATGTATTGATGAAACTATTTATTTATTTAGTAGTTTAGATAGATGAAAATAATTCTTAGATAAAATTAAAATGTGTTTGTATGCATGCAATAAATAAAATAATTATGTCATAAAATATAATAACTCTTAAGTGGAGATTAATATATCTAAATATTTTCTAAATAGATTATTTAAGATATCTATAGTAGTATTATTAGTGTTCATGTTTAACATATATTTCTTAAAATACATTTATTTGAAAGATATGATATATATCTATATTGAAATATCTATCTTAATTGTGTGACATATGTTATATAGATTCCTCCAAATTGATATATATTTAATATCTAAAATATCTATACTAATTTATTTATTATCTATCCACTCCATTATTTTTTATTGATTATCTAATGATAATCAAACTAATATATCATTAGATTTATTTTTATTTATATATTATTAAAAAAAATACAACTTTGTATGAAATTTTAAAATAGAAAGATAATTTATCACTATCTAATTAAAATAATCATAATATAAATTTATCTTTCATACCATTAAATTTATTCATTATTGAAATAATATAAAATTTAATATATTTTATAAATTGAAAATGTTGAGCCATTGTAACTTTTCTTATACTTTGTAATGAAATGATAAATTATTTCCTTGAAATTGAGATGTTGAATTTTTTATCTAATAGCAATTGAGATCAACCATATTTTATATTTTTTTATTATTAAAAATAAACCTTTTGCTCTTTTAACATTAAAAAGAAAAATTAGACAAAATATGTTTGTTTTGTTTTCAAAAGATATAATTAACAAGATTAATTTAATATATTAGATGTTAATTTAATTTACTATATAATCTAATATAATATATATTAAAAATATCTAATAATATAATATATTAAATTATTAAAAAGATAATATATTACATAATTTAAAATTAAAATATAAAATTATAATATTATTATCTAATATATTAAGTTATATTTTAGATGGTATATATGTTACATATGTATTATATAGTATATATGTTATAATATAATAATATGATGTTAAAATTATATATTAGATATTATATATGTTACATATGTATTATATAGTATATATATTATAATATTATAATATGTTGTTAAATTAATAATATAATATATTAAAAATATATTATTTATTTGAATTTAATAGAATGGAAAATATAACAAGTAAATAAATTTTGAAGAGTTTAAATTTTTTCTTAAAATTAGTTGAATATTTTTTTTATTACCCTCCATTCCGTAATAATCCGTAATGGAAGTAATGGAAGCGCATTAATCGCTTATATCGGGTGAAATTTGTCTACCAATTAGATTGAAGAGAATTGAATTTTGAAATATGTTTTGTTATATAATTGGCATGTATACATTGATAATATATAATAAAAATTCAAATAGAAAAAATGTTTCAACACTCATTGGTTAGAAAGAGAATTATTAATAACTAGTTAAGATCTTGGTGGTGCCTATAGTTCCTCACAGAACTAAAAATTCAAATTACTTAAAAATAAAGCTTTATTAATTTTATTTCTAAATTTTACTTATGCATTGAGAAAAAGATCCACTCACTTAATAATGCTTTTTTCATTTCATCTTCAAACCCCCTTTGATTTTTATAGTTTTTATGACAGTGTTTTGGATAAACTACTATCTTAGGTTTATGTTTTGCATTTTCAGTTTGATATATATATGGTTGGGATAGTTTCGATTTGGTGTCTTGCAATCATTTCCATCATAATACTACTTAGCCAAAACAAAACAAAAAAATCAAAAACAAAATAAAAAATAAAAAACATTTTAGAAAAAACAAAAAAAAGCATTATAATTACGCCCTTACCTTAACTCTACTACAATCCTAGTCATAACCATAGCACTATCTATAACTCTAAACCTAACCTTAAACCCTAAATAATAAATCCTAATCGTAATCCTAAACAAACTGTAACCCTAACCAAATACCATAATCGTAACCCTAACCTAAACCTAATCCTAACCCTATTTATCATAATCTTAACCCTTTTATGTTTTCAATAAATAAAACAATTTTATTTCTATACTAAAACATTAAAATAATTGATATGCATTATAGGTTTTTTATCCAAACAATATAATATAATGATAACAAATAACAAATATAAAATAATAATATAATAGTAATATTATATATATTAATACTAACATAGTAATAATAAAATAATATTAATATTAATAATAATGTAAAAAAAATAAAAAAAATATAATAACAATAATAATTTAATAATAACAATAATTAAATAATAATATAATAGTAATATTCTATATATTAATAATAACGTATTAATAATATAATACTAATATTAATAATAATATAAATAAAATATCTGACAAAAGAGTCCAAATCAAGCAACAATTAGATGCTTGTGGGGCTGATGTTGTTATTCTTCAAGAAACCAAAACTTCAAATGAATCTTTTTAAGCTATTTCTAAGAAGCTGAACAAATGGCAAGCTTCTCATTTGCCATCTCAGGGAGCCTCAGGAGGTTTGATTACATTATGGAATGCAAAAACAATATGCATTAGTAATGTTTCTTTTGGTCATAATGTTAATGAAGGTTACTCATTTTGATTTAACCTTTTGGTTGTTTTTGGTTGTTCAATGTTTATGGTCCTACCAGTACAATTGGTAAGAAGTTGTTGTGGGAAACTTTGAAACTGAAGATAGATGGGGTGGGGCAAGAAAAATTTGTTCTTGTGGGTGATTTCAATGCAATTACAAGTTTATTAGAGAAAAAAGGTGGCATATGTCCTCCAAAGAAAGATATGGAGGATTTTGCTGCTTTTATCCAAGATAATGCTTTAGTGGATGTAATTCCACAAAATGGGGGTTTTACAACAGTTAAAAAGTTGGAATCAACATGTTTTTAAAAATGTTTTTGAGCAAAAAGATTTGGTCTTTAAAAGGTTATTAGAGATAAATGATAAAATTATTGCTAACGGTCTTGACAGTGCATTGTTTGAGAAACAGAGTAAGCTGCAAGAGGAATGTAAAGAGGAAGAAGTTTATTGGAGACAGAAATCAAGAGAGTTATGGTTGAAAGATGGTGATAGGAATACAAAGTTTTTCCACATATCAACCCAAATTAAAAAAGCTAAATGCTCAATTTTCTCCATTCATGATAGTGAGTTAGGGGTTTTACTTACTAATGAGGAAGAAATTAAGAATGAAGGAGTCAATTTTTTTTCTACCTTATTAACTACAAATAACAATGCACATGCTAATTTAATAAGGGAGAGAGAAGAGATCCTTCAGGATATTCCAAAGTTGATATCTCTTGAAGATAATGTAAGGTTGATGTCTCCTTTTTCTCTTAATGAAGTAAAAGATGTGATATTTTTGATGGCTCCTGATAAGGCTCCAAGACCTGATGGTTTCACAACCATTTTTTATCAAAAGTGTTGGGAGTTCATTGGAGTAGACATCTTAAATGCATTGGAGGAATCAAGGAAATCAGGAGGTATGTTAAAAAAATTCAATGTGACTAATATTGCAATTATCCCAAAAATTAGTACACCAAATACTTTTTTTCGATTTCCGACCTATTGCCCTTTGTAATACAATATATAAAATATTTACAAAGGCCATCTATCTTTGTCTTTATCCTTTAGTGTCATTAATCATTTATGAGGAACAAGGGGGGTTTGTTCCTAGCAGAGAAACACCTAAAGGAGCAATTGTTGCTCATGAAACATTGCATTCTATAGCTGTAAATAAAATATCCTCCATGGTTATTAAACTTGATATGCAAAAGGCTTACGATAGAGTTGATTGGTCTTTTTTGAAGCAGGTGTTATTGAAGTTTGGTTTTTCTCATAAGTGGTGTAAGTGGGTAATGACTTGTTTATCAGGTGCTAAGTTTTCTGTGTTACTAAATGGATCAACAATTGGATTTTTTGGATCTTCTCAAGGGGTCTGTCAAGGGGATCCTTTATCTCCTTTTTTATTTATCATTTTAGCTTAAGCGCTGAGCAGATCTTTTCATAAAGCTCATGAGCAAGGGCTTGTTCAAGGTATTTTAATTCCAAATACTAATATATCAGTAACCCACTCCCTTTTTGATGATGATACCTTACTTTTTGGTAAAGCTACAATGACTGAAGCTTTGCATATTAAGTCTTTATTGGATAAGTATACAAGAGCTTTAGGGCAAAAAGTGAATGAAGGAAAATCCAAAATCTATGTATTTAATACAACTACCATTGAGAACCGATTAGTGAGTTTGTTTGGTTTTTAACAAGCTCACCTGCCATGTAAATATCTTAGAATTCCATTTTTTCTAGGGCAGAATAAAACTACTTATTGGCAAAAAATCATCCAAAGTATTCAATCTAGAATTTTGTCATGGAAAGGGAGATGGTTATCATTAGCAGGTAGAATCTTATTGGTAAAATTTGTGCTCTCATCAATCCCAAACTACTTTATGACAATTTTAAAAGCTCCTAAATCTATCATATTTCAAAATTTAGAAGTTGATTAGAAATTTTCTGTGGTTTGGCAATTTGGATAGCAAAAAGATAATACCTTTGATATCTTTGGAAACAATGTGTTTAGAGAAGGTTAAAGGAGGAGCAGGACTTCATAATTTTCTACAGAGAAATCAAGCATTAGGAGCCAAAATGGTTTGGCGAATGTATGCAAAACCTTTTACAAAATGGTGCCATCTCATGCAAAGTAAATATTTGGATAATCAGTGTCCATCTAGAATTTTGACTCTAGCAAATCCACCTTTGGGGTCTACAATGTGGAACTTCTTAGTTTCTTGTAGAAAAATTATTTTACCACATTTAACTTGGGAAGTTAATAATGGTAATCAAGCCTTATTTTGGAAGGATTCATGGAATGGTTATTAGAATTTAGCTGTGGATTTTAATTTTGGAAATTATGTATTTATAATGTCCCAGAATTGGGGTACAAAAGTAAAAGATTATGTCCAACAAGTGGATGTATTGACAGGTAAATTCCAGTGGAAAGATTTTTCTAATGAGCCAATAGATGACAACCATAAACTCCAGATCTCATCTATTTTGCAAGAAAGAATGGTTTATCTCTCATCCAAACCAGACAGATTAATTTGGTCAAAAGCAACAACAGGTTGTTACACAGTTAAAGAGGGGTATAATTCAATTTCTCAAGCTCCTCAAATTATAGATCAAAGAGCATATAAGTTTTGTTGGAATTCACAAGTCTTTCCTAAAGCAGGTTGTTTCTCTTGGTTAGCAATACAAAATAAATTCTTACCAGTGATAAATTAGCTAAGCTAAGAATAATTGCTCCTTTTAAATGTGTGCTTTGTGAGGATGAATTTGAAGACATTAATCATCTTTTCCTTTTGTGTCCAGTAGCGCAAATTTGTTGGATGTATGTGGTTGGTAAAATGAAATGGGTGACAGTTTTGCCAAACACTATTTGGAAGCTTTTTACTAGTTGGCCACACTTGTATAAATCTTCCTTTTTTTCAAGTATTTGGTGTATTATTCCATCCTCTATGTTATGGGCTCTTTGGTGGGCAAGAAATAGATGCATTTTCATAAAAGAGAAGTTGATTATTGATCAAATGTTGTTATTACT
Organism: Sequoia sempervirens; assembly: GCA_007258455.2. Lineage (NCBI taxonomy): Eukaryota > Viridiplantae > Streptophyta > Pinopsida > Cupressales > Cupressaceae > Sequoia > Sequoia sempervirens. The sequence goes on from VDFB02000017.1 coordinate 455,939,255, forward strand.
GGAAAGTTCTATATCTGAGACAACAAATGCATATGTTAGTAAGGTAAAAAAAGTAGGCTCACTCTTTACTGAATGGGATTCAAGCATGTTGACCACTTGGACATCATTGTCTTTGCCTTTCAAAGGCGATCTTCATCAACATGTCCAAAAAGTGGACAGAGATTCCATTGTTTGGCTACCCCCTCCATCTGGCATTTATAAGTTGAATATTGATGGAGCCTCTAGGGGAAATCTAGGTCTCTCTGGAGCAGGGGTGATTATAAGAGATCATAAAGGATTAGTTTTATGTGCTAAATCTTTCAAATTAGTACATGGAACTAATAATGTTGTTGAGGCTCAAGCTCTTTTGTAGGGCTTGAAATTAGTACACAGTTTTAAACTTCCTCTGATTTAGGTGGAAGGAGATTCCTTAATTTTGCTCAATGCATGTAGAGATCGCAAGGTTCAAAATTGGAAATTGGAGTATATTGTTAATAAGATTTGGTCTTTGCTTGATAAAATAGGTAATTATCAAATTTTGCACACATACAGAGAAGGAAATAGGGTGGCTATCTTTCTGGAAAATTATGGGTGTGATCAAGTAGATGAAATAGTTACTCATGTGGTCGAACTGGGAAAAATGCATCCTGTGCTAGAAGCTTTACTAACCAAAGAGGAATGTTAGTAATTTCTTATCAATCATTGAAATATGAGGAATCTATTTTTCCATTTCTTATAATAATATGCATATGGGGTGGCGAATATTATCTATAAGCATGAGATGTTCTGGTACCACATCTGTAATTGACAGTTACAAGTGTGTTTGATAATGGCAACAACTATGGAAAATACTTATCTAGAGATCTGGTTACACATATGTAAATGGCAGTTACAACTATAAGCATATGGATATGAATATGTTTTTTGGTTTTGGAAATGCTTGTGTAATTGAAAATTACATATGTGGTATTTCTGAGCAGATCTATATAAAATATGGAAATATTGAACATTTAATAGCACATGTGTAATTGGAAATTACATGTGTGTTAGGCCTAGAACTTTTGAAATCAAAATAAAAGTGCCACGACTATATTCATATTGTTATAAGGAATTGCATCAACAAATGTATAAGGTGGTGGGTTGGTAGCAAGGACAAGATATTAGTGCAATTTGTGGTACAATGTGGTACCATTGAAGTTACTTCAAGGTTGTGTGATCTACTTGCATCATGATGAGCTTCAGTATTGTGTGTGAGTTTTATTACTAAGTGTGCCTCTAAGCTTTTCGAAGTTGAGGATGGAAATATTATGCTTTTAAATGCTCAAAGGGAATTGAATTGGAATGATGAAATTATCGTAAGGAATGGAAGGTACAAGTTTGCATTAACTTTTTTGATTTGCGCAGGTGTACAGGTGTTAACAATATGATGTAGCACAATACTTCAAATTGTGCGATATCAGAGTTTGAATTTTCATGATGGTACAAACTGAAATCAAATATTTATCAAAAGTAATATGGATTTTTGCTAAATTTAGATAAAGTCTTTATCCAAAGATTTTATGTTTATTGAAAGACATTCTTAAAAAGTTAGCGCAGTTTATTGATAAGTTTCTTTTCACAAATTTGCTAACTAACTCCTTGTGGTACATAAGTACAAGGTGTGCAGGATCTTTAGAGATTTTCCAAGAAAGGCATGAAGCATAAATTAATCATGATTGCTTCAAAAAAAAATATAAATGAAGCAGAGGCCAAAAAGAGAGGTCTCAAAAAAAGCAAATGTTTGCGTCAAGCTCTGGTAGTGGGGAGATTAATACTCCTATTTTTTCTTGTTTGGCGAGTGCAAGAAGGAAAATGGAGTTTTATCCAAGGAATTATAGAATTTTCATGCCAGTTAATAGCTGGGAATTGCTAGTTTCTAAGCAATTTGGTGATGCAGAGATGCATTTGGTTTTTAAAGATCACTGCAGTATTCTCATGAAGCATGTCAAAAGGGTCATTAGAAAGGAAATACTGGAGCCAGAAGAAAAAAGGTTAATATATCCCTCTCAATTGTTATCAATTTTTCTATCAAATATTATGGATTTGTTACTATTACCAAATTTTAGCCTCGGCTCAATTGGTGGAGCTGGCTGAATGATATTTATCATAAGGTGAAATTGCAGTTCAGTTCAAATGCTGTTTCGCATTTTTATCATTATTCATTGAGTAACAGTTATACATTTTAAAGAAGAAATGGAGTTTTCAGAGTGCTATTCAGATGTTCCAGAAATGATAGAAATATAGAATTGAACCAATGAGTAAAATAGCATTTTAAACACTTTCATTTATTTCATAAAGGGACTCATATTTTACAAGGCTTCATTTGATTTCAACAATCATAATGATATTACAACATTGCATGAAAATGCATTTTCCTTTTCAATTGAAAAGCAGAATTGAAATCAAAGATCCACACAAGCCGTGGATGTAACTATTACAACACATTGCTAATAGCACATTGCACTACAAGAGATGCAGAAAGTAAAACACATAAGTGACAGCATAATCATCATTGCCTGATTATCGACGTTTGATGCCGAATGGTGCACCTTGTCTTCCCGAGTTCCGTCGACCTATAAGAGGAAAGGAGGGGTGTCAGTGGCTCCGATTATGACATAACCTATATGAGGCACCCACAATAGTACAACATACTATTAACCATGCATTGAAACAATCAATCCAATCAAGTGCAGTATGAAAGAAGTGAGTTGAAGGAGAAATGACAATATCATGATCAACATGTTCTATTTTTATGCTAACGTTGTTTGCTTCCTTGTGCAGGTATAGGTTAAATCATGAAGCTGAACGTTGTTCAGAGACCAAGCATGTGGAGGAAAACGGGCTCCCACAAGGGTAGAGCTCGGCATGCTGCCCTATTCATTAAATGGGCTGATTTAAAGATATATTATCATGTTCATCAAGAGAAATGAAATACAACTGAAGGAGTAAAAATAGATTTATCCATCAACCAACTAAACCAACTGTGCATTCATAACAATCAGGTTTCTTTTCTGAAGGCTACAGGTGAACAGTGAGTTTAGTTCACTAAATGAATTTAACTGAGTACATTTACATCAGATATTGCTGAATAAGTTCATTTTCTATGATGATCGTAATCATATGTCATGCAAGTTTTAGTTCATCAATTCTTTCTCTTTATAGTCAAGGATAGTGAACAGGCATACATTATGCCTTAATGTTTTGTTTTAACTTTTATCACGAAAGAGAATAGATTTTGAAAGCAGTTTGATAAGTAGAACATAAAAATGCATGAAGAGTACCATGTTGCCCAAAAGTACAAAATGCGGACAGTGCATTCAAATGACAAATGATAGCCACTTCTAGTTTAACAATTTCATTCCAGAATGGTGCTTCTGAGGCTTTAGACATGCATAGGAATTGGTGAGTAGAGGTGATTCGTGGTGTTGCAATGTTCAATCTAAGCCTCTACATAAAGTCTAAAAGTAGAAAGAAATGTTGCTGTATGGTAAGATCAAAGATTTCGAAAGGAGAACATTTTAGATATGCAAAGGAAAGTAACTTGATACAGTAGCAAGCATCAGTGATATAGTACCTGGATATGGTACTGTTTAGTGAAAAGCTACAGCAGGGACAACTAACTCAGTTTGGTTGGGTGATGCTTCAAGCAGGGTCATGTATCAATGTTTAAGGCGACGCAGCAATCACTGTACATTCAAATTGTTTTCAGCTAGACACAATTGGACAGAGTTGTCAAAATTAGACTTTGAAAGGCATGAGAGGAATCTGATAGATGCAGATATGTGGAAGCTTCAAGCGATAGGAAGCCTAAGGAATATCAAGTTTTAATGCAATGCAACATTGGAGAATGCAATATGACATGATCATTTCAGAATGCTCTAGAAGGTGTTAATCATGTACAGAAAAGGGTCAAGTAAGGTGTAGTCCATAAAGTGATGCAATGTTTCAATGTAAAGATCTCTACGGAGTTCGAGAACAGAAGGTAGAAGTTGATGTGTTAAAGTTGAGAGAAATCAAAAGACACTGCTATGCATACAATTATAGGCATGAAAATAGTATACATTAAGAGGTCATCCTTTCCACAACAGATAAACACAGAATCATGCCGAGAATAAGAAATTTGAATGCTTAAAGAAGCCCAAACTGTGTACAATTATTGGGATTACTAATCTTTTATATCTTAAGCAAGTTTGCATGGTGAAGATTGTTCTATTTTATCTTCAAGGAGTTATAAGTATCAAGCAAATGATCTTTCTAGATTCGACAAGGATTCAGATACATGAGCTTCATTTCCAAAATAGCAAGTCTTTCGACACAATTTAAGCAAGATGTTTATAGGTGGAGATCACAGTTTTTCCAGAAATATATGGAGCTCTAATTAATGCAGTGTTTCCAAGAATATCAAGCTATATTCATTTCAAATTAAGGGACACAAGAATAACAAGTGCAAAGTACCAAGGAGATGAAATGAAAATACAAACATTCAGGTCATCCTTTTGTTTCAGAGGTTCAGAATAAGCCACTGGCTCATTTGGGTCGAGCCCATATGTTATAAATCATAAATAGATTTGTAGCTTTGAATCTCAAATATCCATTTTTAGGTTTTCTTTCGAAATACAGAAAAGCAATAATCACGGTGACCCATGTGAAGTTTCGCCCGAGATAGCAGTTGAGTCAAAATGCAAAATGTTGTGTTGAGCCAAGTTCGAGAAAACACAATTCTCTTTTGGAGTTTCAAATACCCACATGTGGGTTTGTTTTCAAAGTGCAAGAAATACAATAATGGAGAGAACCATATGGGTTTCATATAAAAACAACAGTAGAATACAAAGATATAGATTTTTGTGCTAAATCAAGCTTCAGAGGAGAAGAAAAATGCAGTTTTCCTTAGACATTTCAAGTACCCACTTTTAGGGTTAGCTTCAAAATGCAGAAGAAGTAACTACAGTAACAACCCATGTGAATTCTTGAATTGAGTAGCATGAATATACAACAAATGCAAGTTTCCTGAGTTGGGTCGAGCAACAAAAGGAAGAAGATGCAATTTTATTCAAATTTCTGTGATACCCATATGTGGGAATGTTTTCAAATAGACATAATGGTTAATTTTATGTTGTGGGTTGAACCCAGAATCCACAAAGAAGTGCTTTCTACAATACACATCTGACGTGGCTTGATATAGTCAGAAATTCATGAATAAAGAGGAGTTTCTTTGAGCCTCTAAGAACAAATGTCTAGCAGAAGGAGATTACTAGTCGAAGCTGAAAGTAAGCACCCTAGCCGCGGCCAAGAGTTCTAGATAGTTTCCAAAAGACAAGATCTCAAACCCGTAAGGAGCAGGCGAGCTCTCATGGTGAGAATGATACACAAAGACGCTGGTGTAAGCACAGGTACACAATAATGATAAATGCAGACATAGAAATTCAAGGAAAATGCATTAGGGAGTATGTGTAGTCACGACCTTAGGGCCAAGAGAAAAAATGTGATGCCATAAAAGCTCTAAAGCTATGTGCAGATGGCTTACCCTCATACTCGGGACAAAAGAACAAAATCCACATGGCGAGCTTCCTCTTAGAGCTTTTGAGATAAACACAAGATTATAGCAGGTCGGCCAAGCTTAACAAGCACAAAAAGTGCAAGGAGAAAATCAAAGAGTAAACTCACACAGGCCACGGCCTTAGGGCCTTTTGGTATTCAATAATAAGTGAAAGAACTTCAATATGGATAGGACGAAGCTTACCCACTGGAGTTTCAGATCACTGGTGAACATGGAGAAGGTCATCAAAGCATTCGAGCTCGAATTTGACACAGTCATGGTGGCGACAGAGCTTCTTTCTTTCAAGTTGAAGAGTGTGAAATGAGTGATCATTAGGGTTTGACTTTGTTTTGATCAAAGCCATAATTCAACCCTATCATCATCCAGAATGTTCAATCAAAGCACGTGGTGAATGTCAAATGGAGGTCGAAATTATAACCTATGCCTTATGACTTTATTAAAATATGAGTTTAAAGCTTATGTGAGTGGGGCCGAATCTTCTTTGTTAGGTCGAAGGTTAAGTCTTTTAGACTTTTCTTTCCTTGGTATTTTGAAGGGCTTGAATATTGAATATTTGGATATAGATTATCAATTTAGGGTGAATGGTGAGTGCTTTGTCACTTAGGGTTTTGCTTTCTCATTGAAAGGTTATGATCATTTTAGGGTTTTTATTTTTTTAATTGATTTTAGAGAAATCAATGAAGTTTTGATGAAAGGATGATATGGGTTAATATTTTTATGATTTTTGGAGAAAATCAAAATATTGTAATGGAGAGATAAGGAGTTTTCCTTTTTGAAAAATATTTTTAATCTTTAATTGCAAAAATAAAGCAAATTGTGCAAATCTGCAATCCTGTAAAGCAAAAATCATAAAACAATATTTTATAAATTGTTTGTGATTTCTTGCTATTTTTAGCAGATTTTTGTTGACTTTTCCCTTGGTCGGATTTCAGACCTATCTTGGAGAGATAAGATGTTTTTGAGCTTTTAAAGCAAGATTAGCCTATTTTTTGAGGCTTGGCAGTGTGATCATAAAAGCATTGTGCTTTTTTCTGCTTTTATGCAATTTTTTGAGACAGTTTGAAGCCTTTTTTCCTTGAGCTTTTTCTGAGCTCGGATTAGGGTTTCTTGAGAGCTATGTTTTGATAGACTTAGTATTTTAGCTCTCCTTCTCAGTAGTTTAGATCAGAGTTCCTGATCATACACATTTTGTTTGAGCTTGTGAACCCATTATTGTACTCAGTTTCAAATTATGGCATTCTCCTTCAGTTGAAAAAAGACAACATTCCTATTTCTCATTTCTGTGTCCATTTGTAGTTTCAGTCTGATTTTATCTTGTGATTTCTTTTTACAAAATCCTTGTTTTGTCCTTAAACTGTAATTCTTAATGCAAAAAGTTCATTAATACAGGTTGCATTGTTGTGCTTTAGGACAAGTCTTCATGCAAATCATTCATGTATCAATTGTTCATGAGAAATTGTGAAAATACCACATCTTTCTGAAAGCTGTTTGTGAGAAAAGGATCATTACCATCATTAAATCATTATTAGGTTTTGAAGTCATCGTTTAGGCTCAGATTTATTTTCAAGTTATCTTTTATCCCTTTCCTCAGAAGTCATTTTTAGAATAGAATTCATCATTCGGAGAACCAGCTCACTTTGGAGATTCCTCTTTCGTTCAGATCACCCACATCTGAAAGAGGTTTCCATGTTTCAGTAGTTTGCTGAATACTGCATTCAACAGGGTACAAAATTATTGACAACAGTTACAAGATTTCAATATGGTGGAATTCATTGTTGGTAAAGTTGTGAATGAGGTATATTTGCAAATGATAATCTCCAACAAGCCTGTCAAGAGTATGATTTCTGGAAAGGGCATGGGTATGTAGGAGGTTTTTTTCCAATAAATTTCCTTCTTCATAAGGTAGAGTTTCAAAAGTTATACATTGCTATCAATAAGACTCTATCATATCAAAATTCAAGTTTTATGCTAAATGTGCTCAGAAATTTTGGTTTTGGGTTTGCCTCGGATTTTATTGAAAAGGTAAAAGTTAAGGCTCATGTAATTCTTGTGATACTTATGCATGATCATGTTTTTCATGTACTTGTACCTTTTCAAGGTCAAGTGAAACTGAATATAAATAATTTTAGTCAGGTTGTGGTTGGAAACGAAGATGTAGCATAAAGCAGTGTTGCTCGGGAAATTACAAAGGTAAATGCACAAACTGGGCTCGCTCATTTTCAGTTGTTTGGAGTGCAAATTGCAAACCATTTTAATCTTAATGATGATCCTTGTTCGAGCCTGAGAGTGGTGAGCATAATCCAACTTTTATTCAAGTGGGTTTGAATAGTTCAGGTGTTATGCAAGGCCATGATCACTTTGTTGTTTGGCAAGATGACAATCATGGTGAAGGACTTGGTGAATATGAGCATTTTGATATGATGGAGGTGGAGCATTTTGATATGATGGAGGTTGAGAAATAATAATGACATAATACATTGCTAAATTTTGTTGCAATTTTGTTTAAGGATGCAGATGGTGGCTAACAAAGTTCAGTTGCTGGCAATTTAGTGAAAGGTAACAGAATCTGAAGGTTTTTTGGTAATTTTGAAAAGGAGTATGGAAATGCTTAAATGAATCTTCACTTAGTTGTTGCAAAGGTGCAACATTGGAAAAGTATGGTCAAAATGTAACTATGTAATATTGTTGTATCAAAGCATTGTAGTTGATATGTAATGTAGCTGTATCAAAGCGTAGAAGATGATATGTAAGGAAAAGCAATGTAGCGATGTAAATATTTGAGTTTCAATACTCAAATTATGTAACTTTTTGGGCTATAACCAAAGGTTTTCTTCCTGATTCTTTCCTCCCAGTAAGGCCTTTTGAATAAGGGTTATGTACATATTAAATATAAATAATATAATATAGTGGTTCGTCCACTTTTGATTAAAAAATAATACAATATAATAATAATATAATAGTAACATTAATAATAATTTAATACTATCATTTAATAATGATAAAATATAATATAATATTATCATTTATTTATTATATAAAATATTGTAATATAAAATCTATTACATGTTGGCTTTCTTCTATTTTTGTATTTTAAGAAGTGTGATTATTCAATTGTAGTTATTATTAAAAAAGTTTTTTATTTTTTTCTCTAAAATATTTATTGTTTTTTGTTCTTTTTCTAAAATGCATTTGTTTTTGTGTTTTTTCGATGATAGATTATGTTGACCTCTTGCACCCATGCTCCCATAATAATATTTTATTAGTATATATATCTTAAATATAATATATATAAGGGGGTTGACCCCGCAGTGCAACGATTAAGTTGCAAGGGTAGCAATTGGACTGCCCAAGGTTTGAATCCCATGGGTGGTTTGTGGGAATGCTCACTGGTGCAAGTGGCGGGCATTGTTGTGGGATCAACAAAGGAAGAGTTGAGGTAGAGAGAGATCATGGGGAGGCTGTAGATGGTTGCAGGAGGGTCGATGGCATTGTTGCGGGGTCAATGAAGGAGGAGCTGAGGTAGAGAGAGATCGTGGGAAGGCTGTAGATGGTTGTAGGAGGGTCGATGGCATTGTTGCAGGGTCAACAAAGGAGTAGTTGAGGTAGAGAGAGATCACTGAGAGGTTGCAGATGGTTGCAGGAGGGTCGATGGCATTGTTGCGAGGTCAACGAAGGAGGAGCTGAGGTAGAGAGTGATCGTGGGGAGGCTACAAATGGTTGCAAGAGGGTTGATGGCATTGTTGCGGGGTCAACGAAGGAGGAGTTGAGGTAGAGAGAGATTATGGGGAGGATGCAGATGGTTGTAGGAGGGTCGATGGCAAGGCAGTAGATGAAGGGTCAGAGGGTCAGGCTGGCGGTAGGTCAGGTGGCAAAATCGGTGGGTACTCAAAGGCACCCGACAAATGGCAAGAGGAGTAATAATGGTGGAGTGGTAGATGGAGGGGTACGAAGGCCAAAGGTGCCAAGGTGGAAGGAGGGAGGAGAGGAGGACAAATGGAGATATTGGGGATGAGGTCCCCTGTATGTGGCCTCACTGGTTTATAGCTCTAGTCAAAAGTGTAGGGTGTTGCCCCTTAGCAGTGATTTACCAAACTAAAAAAAAATCTATATAAAATACACCGATATATATTTTATTATTATTGTTTTATATTATATTATTATTTATTAATATTATTACTATTATGTTATAATGTTATATTATTATAATCCTATTATATTATTATGAATATGGTATTATATTATATGATTGTTATTATTACATTATTAAAAATGTACTATTATTAAAATGATTTTCATTATTTTTGATAGATGTGTTGACCTCCTATAGGCACCCGTGTTGCCATTATAGGGTTATGCCTCTAGGCGTAATAACTAGCATGTATACCTTATATATAATCTATATAATATACGTCAAGGGATATCATTTTCGAAGCGTAGTTTTTTGGCTTTTTTGTTTTCTTGCTTTCTCAATTTTTTTTAAAAATCTATATAATATATGCTAAGAGATCAGTTTTGAGGCGTATTTTTTTGGCTTTTTTGCTTTTTTGCTTTTTTGAATTTAAAATAGCCTTATATAATCTTGAAAGCACAAAAACATTCAAAAAACCTCAAAAATCATATTCCCGCTATTGCCTATCTACAATAAACTATCCATCCATAACAAACACATCATTGCCTTCACCCTTTGACAAAGCAATCAATGAGCAAAGCAAACATCAAATCTCAGAAACATTCAAGCCAAAAATCATAATGACTTGATCATTATCAAACTGAAACAATGCCTAAGTGTTAACTACCTACCTATCGAAATCACCATCAACATCCTAAAATGTGTCTTATCCTACAATAGACCTGATTGATGGATAATATCATGAAGCATCAAAACATTCATGGCAAGTGATATAGCAACATTGTTTATCTATTTTGCTCTTATCTTTTGATTTATCTTATTGTCTCATTCCCAGGATCTCTTGAGGATGTCCATAATGATTTAGAGAGAAAGGAATGGGGCAATGATTGTCGATTTCGTACATGCTCTGTTTGTTGGATATTTTTTACAATACTACCATGGTGAATACTTGCCTTGTGTGTGTGGAATTTATTTTAAGCAACTCATTTGACTGTTGCATGTTAGGTTCCTCATACCTCTCAGTGCACTGGTTCAAAATGCTCTGAACTTCTCACCCATACACTCTAGCAAAGTTTATGTATATCTAGTATGAGCAAGAATACTCCTTGTTTGCAGAGTCAAATTCCACGCAACAGATACAAATTCGCCTTGATCATTAATACTCTAGTGCATCGTGTCTATTTGCTACATTAATAAGGATTACTATACTTAGTCTTTCCATGAAGCAAAAGCAAACTCATTACATTTTACAAATCATCAAATCATTATTCTTCATTCATTATCATCAATCAAACGTAATCTATGGATTTTTAGCAATTATATCAATATCATCAAATTTCTTCTATCCTCTGATCTTACTAACATTTTCTTCTCACTAACATTTCTTTTGTCAGTTCTCACACCTAAACACATCAAATTGGCTTGTCGGTAAATTTGGCTCATTATCCTGAATCTTCACCAAATTTCTCAAGGGAGCACCATGTTATCCCACCTTTACTAGGGCATGTCTTGAACTGATTTTTTTCTTTGACACAACATTCAAAATCACATTGTATCAAAGAGGGGCAAAATGTAGACACTAAAAAATGTCCTGAGCCTATGAACGATATTTTTACACTAACTTGCATCTTTTCCACATAATTAAATAATTTCTAATTATTTAATTATCCTCTAATATCACATTCTTCTACTAATTATATTATTTAATTAATTTACTTTATCTTTATTATTCCTTGATTAATTGAATAATTTTTTTTATTTAATTATGTCATTAATTACTTTGTTCTTCTAATTTAATTAAATAAATTATTATTTTAATTATCCACCATCACTTTTCATCTATAATTAAATAATTTTTCTTAATTATTTAATTATTCATTCTTCCACTTTCTAAATTAAATAATTATTTTTAATTATTTAATTACGCTAAGAGGTGTAACCCTACAATGGTAGCACGTGCTCCTATAAGAGGTCAATACATTTGTGAAAGAAAAACACAAAAGCCAAAATTTTATGAAACATTAAAAAAAATTAAAATTCTTAATTTTTTTTCTTAAAATCAAATAAAGATAAGATGTAAATTATTAATATCAATACATGTACTCTATTAATCAAAGATATAATAAGATATAAAGCTCTAAGATATAATATATTAATTGTGTTAACTTAGTAATATAATATTATGATTTTTCCATTTAAGTTTTAAAAATGAATTTTGGGAGGAGATGACGATGGCGTTGTTGTGTGTGGAAGGTTGTGTGGGCTAGGGGAAACCCTAGCCACATGTTTGTATTTTGTCTGTGAATGCATGCGTGGGGTGTGTTGGGCAACGACTGGGGTGTTTGTGCAGGGGCAGGTCCATCACTTTTTTTGAGCATTTTCCTTATTGTTTTTGTTGTATTTGTGGCTTAGTATTTTGGTGTTGTCCTTTTTGTATTCTAGCTGTGTGGGTGATTGTAAAGAATTCTATTCCTTTGGGGTTTTTCTTTATCCATGTTGGTTGTGTCTTGGAGCTATGGATTGAGCTGATCTTTCCTTGTCTATGCAAGCAAAGCATTTGAAGTTTTCAAATTTGTTTTCAGTTGGAGATGGGTCTTTTTCTAAGAATAGTTTTTCCAGGATTAAAAAAGTGAATGGATGTTTGGAGCGGTCCCTTGACTGGCTCGTTTTGGTGATCCAACCGGAGTTGGTGGTAGAAGATGTTGCATATTGGAGCAATCATGCATTGATTTGTAAATTTATGGGGATTCGTCTCTCATTGCATGTTCTAGAGTCATGGACCCCGAAGATCTGGAACCCCAAGGGTGACATGGAGATAAAGTTGGTTGCTAATAATTATTTTATTGTTATGTTTTCATGCATTGTAGATCGAAATAAGGCCTTTGAAGGCAGTCCTTATTTCTTCAATTAGCTGGGATTGTTCATGAAACCGTGACATGTGGGTTTCAATTTGGTTGAGGAGCTCCCTACATGGGTTTTGGTATGGGTTCGTCGCCCTCGGCTCCCATTGAAGTTTTGGTTTAGTGACATACTACAAATGATTGCTTTGCTTCTTGGAAAGTTGGTTGGTCTGAGGTGATCCCACAATATTGGTTTATAATTTTTTTAAGGAAGGAAAATTGCAAAAACGCTCCCATGATTTTTTTTTTGTTTGTAGGGGTTCACACGAACTAAGGTGTTCGTATGGACCCCCCTTCGAGCGAACCCTATTTAATGATGTGACACACTTTTTGACGCATTTTTTAAAATGAAGACAAAGGAAAATTCAAAAAAAGGGGAGTTTGCTCGAAGGGGGCTCCATACAAACCCCCATTTTTCCCCCTTCCCCTCCTCTTCTACCAAATCTCTGCAAAATTTTGCCTTTTGAAGGTCGGGTTGAGAATGAAAATGGAGGAGACTTCACAGATCCAATTGGTTGATGGTAGTCCTCAAAACAAGCTATTTATCGAATAAAATTTTAATATGTTTTGGATTTATTAAGTATTTTTTTTAGTTTGATTAAACATAGATTTTTCACCAAAAATCAAGCTCTATGTTCTACACGTGGAAAAATAGCAAATTATCAAAAAAAATTTGAATTTCGATACATACAAAAAAAGTTATGCTTTAGCCAATAAATCATTTTTAAATTGTATCTGGTTTGACTTTGAAACTTAATTAAGAAAAAAAAATTCAATGAAATGCTATGAAACCAATTCCAAGCACTAGATATTGTAGTTACAAATCTAAATTCAAAAAAATTAGAATTTTATCCTTCATAGAAATTTTTTTATGTGTTAGCTAGTAACGTCACTCTTTAAAAATGGTGTTTACTATTAAAAACTAATTTTCGAAGGAGATGGAAAAAGAAGTGCAATCCGATTCCAAAAATTTTGAAAAAAATATATTTAGAATCTACAGACAAAATGTCAAAAATCACTAGTTTGCATCATCTTCAAATTCCTCGTGGTTTAGCTGCTATAGGTGCTCGAAAGTGAAGATTTAGTTAAAAAATTTAGTTCAATGTCTAGTTTGGCCAAAAATTGTAAACTAGTATTGTGGGATCACCCTTCGGCTCAACAAAATTTGGACCAAAAGGTACTTACTTATGCTCGTGTTTGTGTTGAAATAGATCTAAATAACCCTTTTCCAGATTCTTTGGAATTGTGTCAGGTTAGATTCTTGGATTCAATCATTGGACTATGAAACCCTTTTGTTCAGAGGTTGCTTTTGTTGTGAGTATGGACACTTGTTAAGGAATTGTTCTAGATTCAATAAGATGATTGGGGCAGCTAGTTTGAATTATAGCTCAGTGCCTAAGAATGATAAAGGGAAGGCTCCTATGGCTATTGATGGGGCAGATAAAGAGGGTTTCATCCTAGTCAAGCCTTGCAATAAAGGGAGAGATCTGAAGAGAACCCTGAAGGACAAGCAAGATGATGGTGTTTTCAATCTGTTTGATGCCTTAGAAGATCTAGCTCAGGAGGAGGGGATTCCGATGGAACTATCTGCTGGTGTTGGTTCTTTGGGAGTGGATTTGTCAAGGGATAAGGGGAATGATCTTGTAAAATTTCCTTCGGGAGAAGCACAGGCTGAGCATATGATTGTTGATGTGCCATCTCAAACTTTAGTTGGGCATGAACCAACTGGGCCTTTAGTCTTACAGGAGGAGGCTTCATTGGCAGATTTAGTTCCTTCTCAGGCAAGGGAGACTGTAGTTGTTGGCAAGAGTAGTGGAACCATGCAGGTTTTGGGTTTGCAACCAAAATTTCTCAAAAAGGGGTCTCTAGAGAAGGCTTCTAAGGCAGGTTGCAAGGACTTGGAGAAGGTTAAGTTGGCTGGGGAGAATCTAGTGGAATCGAGTTAGTGAAGATCATTGACTCCAACTTTTCCCACCTACATAAATGATTGTTATTTCATGGAATGTGAGGGGTATGAATAAAATCCCTCGACAAAAGGCTATTTGTGAGATGATCAATGTTCATTGTCCTAATATTGTCTTTCTTCAGGAAACCAAGCTATCTGTGGATTTCTTGTTAAGTAGAGCCTCTTATGTTTTGTCCTGTGGTTTATGTTAGTGTATTGGAGCTACTGGGAATTTTGGTGGAGTGGCTTGCCTTTGGGATCCAAGGAAGATTGTTCCTCTTTGGTGGATTTCGTGTCACTCTTCTCTGTCTATGATTGTTTCTAGTTTGGATTCAGGTGAAACTTGCCTCTTTACTACTGTTTATGCTCCTCTTGATCTTATTGGTAAAGCCCAGTTGTGGTCTCATATAAGATATATTTGATCTTTGGCTCCATTGCTCCCATGGGTTGTTGCTTGGGATTTTAATGCGGTCGTTGGCCTGGAGGAAAAACTTGGTGGGAATGCCAAGTTGGATCCATCTACTAGATTTCTTAGGGACAATATAGAGTTTCTAAATTTAGTTGATGTGAAGCCAAGTAATGGAGTTTTTACTTGGCATAATAGGTGTGGGGATAGTGCCATCTCTGAAAGACTGGACAGATTTCTTATTTTTTGCTTTTAGGTGGGAGATAGATGGGCCACTAGTTCTAAGATTTTGGATTGGAAAGGGTCTGATCATTGGTCGATTATACTTTCTTTTGGTGCATTTAGAGTGGCAAGGAACCCATATTTTAAGTTCTAGCTAATGTGGTTATGGGACCCATCTCTTCAGGACCTTATGAGTGGCTGGTGGATTGAAGGGAAGCTTGACCATGGTAGGGCTATGTACTCTTTTGTTGAGAGACTTCGATACATGAAATATGGGCTCAAGAGGTGGAACAAGCAATGCTTTGGTAACCTTCATTTCAACAAGATGTTGGCTCAAGCTGGATTAGATACTATAACTCACCAGATCCATGACCATGGTCTTACTAATGATTTTCTTAAGGTGGAGGTTGTTGCTATTAAGGAACTCGAGGAGTGGGAGTTGCGGGAGGAAACATTTTGGAAGCAGAAGTCTCAAGTGGATTGGTTGTAGGAAGGGGATTGAAATATTGCCTTCATCCATAATTCTATCAAGGCTAGAAGAATGGGGAATAGTATTTCTTCTTTGGTGTCACAGGAGGGGGTGCAACTTACTTCTAGGGGTGAGATTTCTAGGGAGGCTTCTCATTTCTTTTTTAAGTTGTTTACTGAGGATGCTTTCTTTGCTTACGATGAGGAGAACCTCATTTTGGGTTGTATTCCCCCCCTTAGTTTCCAATGAGATGAATGAAGACCTTATGTACCCTATCTCACTTTTGAATTGGAGGAGGTGGTGTTCCAAATGAAGAGAGGTAAAGCCCTAGGTCTGGATGGCTTTCCTATGGGTTCTTCTGGGAGTTTTGAGGAATTATTAGTTTGGATCTCCTTGAGGTGGTTCAAAAGTCATACAATAATAAGAAAATATTATGTGCCTTGAATTCTACTTTTTTAGCCCTTATCCCCAAAAAGGAAGGCGCTAATTGTTTGGATCAATTTAGAGCTATTGATCTTTGTAACGTGCTTTACAAAATTATTACTAAATTGATTGTTGAGAGATTAAAACCTTGGCTCCATTCTTTGATTTCTGATGAATAGGGTGGTTTTGTTGTTGGAAGGAAAATTCTAGATGGAGTGGTGATTACTACCGAGCCTATTCA
This sequence comes from Sequoia sempervirens, assembly GCA_007258455.2. Taxonomy (NCBI): domain Eukaryota; kingdom Viridiplantae; phylum Streptophyta; class Pinopsida; order Cupressales; family Cupressaceae; genus Sequoia; species Sequoia sempervirens. Next base: position 455,955,565 of record VDFB02000017.1, read on the forward strand.
CTCTATGGAAACCTCCAAGGAGAAAGTCATGTTCATCAAACTTGATATGGCTAAGGCTTATGACAAGGTCAGATGGACTTTCTCAAAAAAAGTTCTTCGTGCCTTTGGGTTTGGTAGTGCGTGGTTGATTGGGTCATGAGTTGTGTTTCTTCCTCTTCTTTTTCGGTAATTATTATTGGCATGCTCTCAAAGTTTTTTGGTGCTTCTAGGGGCCTTCGCCAAAGGGATCCTCTTTCCCCCTACCTATTCATTATTATGGCTGAGGGTCTAGGAAGGTTTATTGAGTCTCAGGTTATTTAGTGTCGGATCCAAGGTTGGAGTGGTAGAGCGCCTCCTCATTCCCATTTGTAATTTGTGGATGATACTACCCTAATGGGTATGGCCAAGATTCAGGAGGCAATGAATTTAAGGAAGATGTTGGATATCTACTTGGCTACTTCTAGTCAAATGATCAATGAAGGAAAGTCCTCGATATTCTTTTGTAATACTCCTTGTCTCATTCAGAACAGGATTGCTTGGATCCTTCAATTTCAAGTTGGCTCTCTCCCACTATCCTATCTAGGGATTCCCATTTCAGTGCGGTCTCATCTTTTGGATCTGTGGCAGGATGTTTTGGAGAAGTTTCATGGGAGGGCCGTGTTGATGGGTGTTTTTACACCTCTCAACATAGGTAGTGCATAAGTGCACTGCCTATGTTGAGAGGTGCAAAAACACCCATCAACAAAACTGGCACTAGAAGGAGGGCTTGTGTTGAAGTTAAGCTGGATCGAATTGGATCATTTTCCCCTAAGAGATTCCAAAGAGTTTTAAGATCAACACCAAACAAAGGGGAATTTCAGGAACTGTATCCCCCTACAAGGGCTAGAGGGACTCAAAGATCAGACTCGGCCTCATCCTCCTCATCCACTTCATCCGATTCACCCCATCCTCCTTCCATCAGCCACCTACTCATCTTTCCTCTTCCACCTCCACCTCTTCCACTCAGCCATCCTGAACTGCATTTCAACCACTCGCTTCTCACAACTGGGTGTTGCCCTTGTCCCTGTCATCCAAGTCCAAGGCGCAATCCCAACTTCTGCCGCCCCTGTGAAACCCCAAGTTGCTATTCAACAACAAATACCACCTCTGCCTCCCCTCATGGCTTGGCTGGGGAACAACCCCTCTCCATTGTTGTTCAATGCTTATCATGACATGCCTAAGAACCTAGAGAACTTCTGCACAAAGTTCAACCCTCGAGATCCTCAAAGGATAGCTGAAGAGCACATTAAGATATTCCAAACAACGTTGAAATATATGCAGATCAATCATGAGGACGTGGCATGTAGGCTTTTCCCTTATTCTTTGGGAGAGGAATCCTTATATTGGTACATCAACTTGCTGATAGGATTGATTACTACTTGGGATCTCTTGAAGAACACATTTCTAAGGAAATACAAAGTTTCGATCAGTCCCTCAGAACTATATCAACAATTCATGGCGATTTGTAGGGAGGTTAATGAACCAATCAACTCCAATGATCGGTTCCACTGAGCATACACAAGGCTGCAAGCTCCATATGTGCTCAACGATGCTGCAATCTTGCTAGTTTATTATACTGCTTTGGACCTCACTATAGCATTGGTGAAAAGAATGAACCCGCCGCCAGCCCGATTGGTGGATGCTTATGCTGAGGCAGTTGTAGCTAGCACCGACTTGGAACAAAACATCTTTGGTCCATTTCCCTCCTTGGGGTAGGTTTCCCATCCTATGCAGATTCAAGGACTTACTTAGGCTCTACAACATCAGACGGGGATGAATCTAGTTTCGCAACTGCCCATAGTCCCTTACCCAGGGAAGCCTATGAATCAAGCACCTCTTGTGCCTCATTACTTGCATCCATAGTAGCAGAAAACCTACTCACAACAACCTCAAGTTCCGCTATATCTACAGGGGCCCAAATTCTCGCTCGTTCAGCAAAACCAATAGGCGGTACACCCTGTCTTTCTCTAGAATCAAACACCACAACCAAGCAATGTTGAGAAAGATCAGTTAGATTAGCTAATAGAGATGATTAGAAAGATGTCTACAAAGATGACTCATCTCAGGAACCAAAACAATCAGCTACAAGCTTCTCAATGCAACATTCAAGCCAACTTCAACTGAGACAATAGGGATAACCACGAGGCCGACACCTCATCAGGGCATAATTATGAACAAGGGCAGGGCTCCAATCAAAGTTTCGAAAGGAGACCTTCCCAAAGGAAAAATAGGACTTAGAATATGAGACCAAACAATGGGGGTGTTCCCACTCCTCTTGATCAGCTTGCTAATACGAAGAAGACAACCAGTGGAATATACCTCACTGAGGCTGCCTTATCTAGATGGTGTCGTATCCACAAAACAAATAGGCACTCTGAGCTGGATTTCCCCGAGTTCCAAAAGGCTGTGAAGATATTTCAAGTGGAGATCTAGAATGCCATTGACAGTGCGAGTTGCAGAGACATAGTCCCGTCTGAGCCATACGATTCTTCTGTGCTTGTAGTCAATCAAGCCCCATTTCTGCAAAGTGAGTAACAGCCTGAGACTGAGGCTATCACCCCAAAGAATGAAGAAGTAAAGGAGGTAAGTAATGAAGAAACCCTATCTCAACTATTTAATTTCATAGATAATTGTCTCGTAGATGAAGAAGAGTCTCATGAAGATGAAGTTCAAATGTTCTATCAGAGAACCTCTCCCTACAACTTGAGGAATAGATAAGTGAGGGGACTATTCACTACTTCCACCCCACCTAATAACTTCAACACCCCACCTAATCCCAATGCTAGCAACAACCCAGGCTATACCTATGTGCCTACACAATACTTGAACAAAAATAGACAGCCAAACCAAATGCAAAATCAGCTAGCTATCTCTTCCATAGGTAGATCCTTCGAGGCTGAGATTGTGCAAATGGGTGAGTATGTTGCTGAAGAATTCAAGAAGGTGAAAATCAGCTTGTCTGCTTTTGAGCTACTTAAAGTTCCTGCAGTTAGGCACACTTTCTTTAGGGTGATTAATAGGACTCCCTCCTCCAAGGTGACATAAGAAACACCAACCAAGAAAGTCTCTTTTGAAGAGCCCCCACATGAGCTAGTAATTCAGGAGATCATAGGTAAAAAGAAAGATGTCCCTACAAATCAACAAATTGGAAAACAACCTACTAAGGAGCAAAGTCAAGTGCAAACCAAAGAAAAGACCAATGAAAAGGACAAAGGCCAAGTGGCCCAGGCTTACACGCCAGTGGGACTCTTTCAGGGAAGGTTTGAAACACCCCCTTTCCTTACCACTATCTGGATATTCGGGAAGAACTTGCATAATTGTTTGATTGACTTTGGAGCATTAGCTAATGTCATGCCCTTGGCTGTATGCAAGAATCTTGGGATTGTTCCCACACCTTCAAGAAGAAAAGTGACTCAGTTGGACAAAACTAAGGTGAACATTGTTGGAGAAATCAACTGTATTCCCATGCAGATTGTTGTAGATTCGAGGGTGCAACAAGTTATCGATATCTAGGTTGCGGATATCCCTAACACATAAGGATAATCTTGGGACGGTACTTCACCTGAGCATTGAATGGGTACGCCGCAACTGATTTCTCCCACATGTGGTTGCCATGGAAGGGACTGGAAAACCAGATCTGCATAGATTGGGAGCCATGTATGAAGTTTATGATTACGGAGTATAAGAACACTAATGAGGTGCTATTTGCTGAAACCGAGCTGGGAAATTATTCTCCCATAGCATATCAGGAAGAATCAGAGCCTCAAGAAGAAGAGATGATTGAAGAGGTCTTCTTGGTATTGTGTAGACCTCCTGCTAATTTAGCTTGTGCGCCCAAGAGCACAGAGATGCTAGTAGAATCAAACGATGATGCGTCCTATGAAGATGGTAACTTAGGACTGTTGGATGGCTTCCAATATTTCATGGGAAAATGTATACAAGATCAACTTAGTCTAGGAGCAAGGATGGACTTCCAAGAGCTCTTGCTGCCTAACTGGTGCTGAGTTCATAATGCTGCCCACTCTGAGTTCGAGTGTTATTTGTGTCAGACGGTGGTAGAACACATCAAGGGACAAGCCACCTCTCAAAAGGAGTTGTCGAAAAGGAAGCCTGCCACCAACCATGATGAACCTGATCCTGTTTTGAGATAGATGCAGGTGTGCAACCAAGAAAGAATGAATGAATGGCTGGCCCCAAATTCAAAGAACCCTCGAAGTTTTGGACATTACGTTTCGATGGATCCAAGTCCAAGTAGGGAGCCGGGGCCAGGTTCGAACTCATCAGTCCTACAAGTAAGACCTACTTCACTTCTCATAGACTTCAATTCTATTGCACTAATAATGTAGCAGAATATGAGGCATTAGTTCATGGTCTCTTAATGGCTTTAAGGAAGAAAGTTAAGATGTTGCAAGTATTTGGTGACTCAGAATTGGTAGTAAAACAAGTCATAAAATTGTACTCCTACCATGATAAAAGGTTAGTAAATTATAGGCATAGAGTTTGGGATCTTCTAGAAAGCCTAGATGCTTTCAACATTCAGCTGATCCCCCATTCTCAAAATCACACTGTTGATGCCTTAGCTCAAGTAGCCAGTACACTACAACCCCTCTCTTTGTCTAGCCTTAAAAGATTCATTGTTGAGTTGACTTCTATTCTGTCTATGCTGGACAATGTCACTCATTTCCAAGTGTTCAATGACGACAAAAACATCTTGGATTTCATCACTAGTTCTGATGTGTTTGATACATAGATAATTGATGAAGCTGACCCAAAAGAAGTTGAATTAGATATAGAAGGGGTCATCAATCTCAAAATGAATACTATTCCATGAGGTATGGTTCAGCTTGAATGTATATTTGATTTGGATCATATCCAAGACCAAGACCAACAAGCAAAGAAGGATTCCATCAACAACCAGTGTGACATTCACAACCTCGGGACAACTGAAGAAGTTAAAAATGTATTCATTGGTAAAGTCTACACGTTAGAAGAAAATAAAGGCATCCTCAATGCTTTACAAAAGTATCATGATGTGGTTGCATGGAGTAATGAATATTTAAAGACATATGACAGCTCCATTATTACACACACCATTCCCCTCAAGTCGGATGTCCGACCTTTTCGACGACAATGTCCCATTAACGCCTTGTTGGAGCCCATCATTTACAAGGAAATGCAAAAGCTACTTTCAACCAAGATCATATTCCCTGTCAGACACTCCAAATGGGTGGCCAATTTGGTCCCGGTTAGGAAAAAGAATGGAGAAATCAGGCTGTGTGTGGATTTACGCAATTTGAATAGAGCTTCAGAGAAGGACAACTATCCCATGCCTTCATTAGATGAGGTGTTATAGATTGTCAATGGGTCGCAAATGATGTCCTTCTTGGATGGGTATTCTAGATACAATCAAGTAATGGTCTGATATGAAGATTGGCATAAGACAACATTCACCACCAAGTGGGGAACCTTTGCATACAAGAGGATGCCATTCAGACTCATTAACGTAGGCGCCACTTTCCAGCGTGTGATGGACATAGCCTTCAAGGGTCTAATCAAAAAATGCATCATCATTTACATGGGTGATCTTATAGTATTCTTGAAGAAATGAGGTGATCATGTGTCCGATCTATGCAAAGTTTTTCAAAGGTGCAGAGAATTCGGGGTTTCTATTAACCTGAGGAAATATATTTTTGGGGTCACTGAAGGTAAGTTGCTCGGGCACATTATTTCAAAATGAGGAATCTCCATAGACCCCGAGCGCATTCAGTCCCTCTTAAAGATTTAGCTACCAGGCAGCAAGAAAGAACTAAAATCTTTCTTCAGAAAGATAAACTTCGTCAAAAAATTTATTACGGGATTTGCTGAGATTATTAAGCTGCTCAACACCATGTTGAAGCAAGATGCCAAGATTGAATGGAATCTGGAAGCAAAACAAGCCTTTGAAGAAATTAAGAAAGCCATTACTGAAGCACCTGTGCTAGTCATCCCAAATTACCTGAAGCCCTTCTATATTTACTCATTTTCCTCAAACCATTTGTGTGCCAGCATTTTGACCCAAAAGGATGACGAAGGGAATGAGCACCCAATTGCCTTCATGAGTGCTCCCTTGAAGGATGTTGAACTGAGATACCATAGTGTAGAAAAACAAGCATATGCTCTCATCTGAGGGGTTAAGAAGTTCAGACACTACATCTTATGAAATAAGGTGTTTTCCATTGTACTAGACCTAACAGTGAAAACATTGTTAATGTAGAATGAGCTAGGAGAACAAAGAGCAAAGTGGGTCACCCTATTGCAAGAATATGACATGGAGATTCATCCAATGAAGTTCACATAAGGAAAATCCCTCACCTAAACGATAGTTGAAACAACAGCTGAAGTGGGACCTAAGCTTACAGTTCAACAATATCAACTCGACGACGTTTCTCCCAGAGAATGGTATGATGACATTGTCTATTACTTGTTGAATAACAAGTGCCCACCTCATTTACAAGTAGTTCAAAAGCATGCCCTTAGACTAAAAAGTAGTAGCTATATGCTACAAGTGTCCATACTCTACAAAAGAAATCATGAAGGAGTTTACCTTCGGTGCCTCAGAAAAGAAGAAGCCACAAGAGTGCTAAAAGAATTCCATGATGAATTTGGTATTGGTCACGGGCCAGGTCCCTCTACTACTCATCAAATTTTGTGAGCAGGATATTACTGGCCAACCATTTTTAAGGATGCTCACAACCATGTTCGCACGTGCCACGTTTTCCAGAATGTCGCAACTAGAGAAAGGAATTTTGTTGTCCTGTTGCAACTAGTTTTGGAGGTAAGACCATTCGCATAATGGGGTCTTGACTTCATCGGTTCGGTAAGCCCACCATCTTTCACGGGTCACAAGTACATTCTAACTACCTTTGATTATTGTACTAGATGGACAAAAGCTATTGCATGTAGACAATGCACCACATAGGTAGTTATCAATTTCCTTGAAATTTTTATTTTAAATCCTTCAATTGCCCATATGCCCTAGTCTGTGATAATGTTCCTTCCTTTTATTTGCTTAAATTCACTAGTTGGGCCATTGACTATGGCATTGCCCTCAAATTTTCATCCAACTACTACCCTCAGGGCAATGGCCTAGCTGAATCCACAAACAAGAACCTCATCACCATCATCAAAAAGTTGCTCAATAGAAATCCCAAGGACTGGCACACCCAACTCCATTTCGCCCTTTGGGCGGATCGCACATGCCACAAGGTTGCCTTGGGTGATTCCCCATTCCACCTCGTTTATGGCCTAGAGCTTGTATTCCCCATTCACCTCAAGATCCTAACCCTCCAGTTCATCAACACTTTCTACGAAGAAGGGGATCGACGAGAAGCCCGCTTAGTTGAGTTACTTCACTTAGAAGAAGTGTGTGACCATGCCATTGGAAATTTCACCAAACATCAGGGCGTAGTCAAGAGGTGGTTTGATCGACGAGCCAAAGTAAAGCCCTTTAGAATTGTCGATCTGGTCCTATGTTGGGACAAAGCTCATGAGAAGAACAAGGGACATGAAAAATTCGACAAACTCTAGCTTGGCCCCTTTCAAGTTGTTGAAATCCTTGGTGATAATGTTTTCTGCCTTAACACTTTAATTGGTGAAGATGTCTCGTTGCCTGTCAATGGCCAACACCTTAAGCATTATTTCCAAGCTTGAGCTCTCCTGAGCTGTCCATGTAAATAGTTGTATATAGGTTAGTTTAGGTTGCTTTTGTTTCTTAGTTTTTTTGTTTTTCTTCACCTTTGTTTTGCTCATTTCTCGACTGCTCTTGTCTTGTTGAGGGTGTTCTTCGTTTCTACTTCGGCGGCCGTGCTCGGTTTGATGAATGGTTCACTTTGTTGTTTGCTTTTAGTGTTCTTTGGCTAAGTGTTCACTCTCAACAATTGGTCTTAGATTGCTACCATGGAATGGTTTCCTCATTTGAACTTTGACTTGACTTAGAACCCGACCCTTAGTTGAATCTTCCTTCACGTTCAACTCAGATCTTGCACAAAATGTACACTAATTATTTCCGATGAGCTATACAGGGGTCGTTGTGATGACCTAGCAAGTGAAAAATATTAAGTTTGCTCTAGTGACCACTGTGATTACCAAACCCACATTAGGCTTTGATGCTTACACGGTTGGGAAAAATAAAAAGTATTAAAAGAAATATCGAAAGAAAAGAAAAGAAAAAGAAAAAATGTTGAAATCAGGGAACCGTATGGGTGTACGGATAACTCTACTGGGGCTATGGACGCCCGACTGGAAGTAGAGAAATGTTCGTGGGGTCACAACAACAACTCCTTTGGAGCTATGGATGCCTGACTGGCAGCGGGGCAATGTCCAGGTTACTTTTGGGGTTAAACGATTGAAGTAGCTTGATAGGTTTGATTAATTGCCACTTATCACAGTTTCTAAGGGAAGGGAATGAATTCACTATACGCACACACTTATGAGATGTTTCATGAGTTGATTCAGCTAAGGATCCAGTTCTCCTAGTTCACTTTTGGAAACCGGCCCCTGGTCTACAAAACCAATGATTCTGGGTTCAGAATGAACGTTTATCCTTCGAACGCTCAAGAACATTCCCCAGCAAAGTCACCATTTGATGTGCCTATAGCACACACGCCCCGTTTGGAATGGGGACCCTCTCTTTTTGCTTCGCCAGGTCACTTTTTCTATCGCCTCATTTTACATGGCTCCTATTTTTGAGTCTTAAATGGTCAATGGGTCTTAGAAGGACCATCTTGAGTTGACAGTGTTTTGCTAACCTTAAAATTTCAAGGCCTTAGGCCTTTGCGGGATTTCCCTGGCTATTTGCCTTCAATCTTTAAACTGGTGTCCTCTAGGCAATGCGGGTCCGCCTTTGCGGGGATCCCTTGCACCTTTTCCGTTTTGAATGATCTCCACATGATGTTTTTCTGCAAGGCAGAACTCGCACCCTCCTGTGTCATTTTCATTGCCGATCTTTCAAACAACCAGTTCTTGACTGTCGTCTGCTCGGTGGACTCCACTGCCATTTTCCAAATGTGCGCTCACCAAATTTGGCACCCTTCATACTGACGTTAATGGGGGGAATAAAATGCTCAAAATTTTATAAATAACTCATTTTGAGCTGTCATTTTCATTTGTAAGAAGTTTAGAACCCAGTAAGAGCTTGCCGCTTTCGCCTCCTTCGCGCCCATAGAGATCCTTCACCGACTCAAAGTAATTGCCTACAGTATCTTCATTGATTTCATCGAGGTTTTTAGGTTGGTCTTCCGTTTCCATTTGTGTTTTGAGTTTTCTTTTATTTCCTTAAAATTTTGTTAAAATCTGAAGAAAGAAAACCCAAAATCTATTTGAAGCACCTCAGACGATCAAAACCCATATCTTAGAATTTTGAAATCTGTTGAAGATCACCCACGGGGTGCGCATGAAACTCGGACTTCCCGGGGCCGTTCTTCAACCAGGGTTGTCATACCTCACGAGCTCGCAATAAACCTAGTGCCATGGTTTTGCCTTAAAACGCTAAATTTCAAAATCGGCCTCCACCCTCGTCGGGTTCGGCTCTGTGGAACTCTGCCTTGCCTCCGCCGCTGTTTAAATGAACACTCAAAATGATAGGGCTCTAAGATCATCTTGACAGTCAGGCTCTGCCTCGGTCACTTCTATCTGATTTCCTTGCACCAAATGATCAGCTAGTGATCTCTCCGGTGGTTCACTCGTTGCGGGTTACCATCGTTTCAAATATTAAACTTGCCATGTCCTTCTGCTCAACGAACCCCACAGCCCTGATCGTCATTCGAACTCAGAACATAGCAACCAAGTTTCCTGCAAACTATCCTTTGCATAGTTGCGTCATCTTTTTGCTATCGCGTGAACGACCCTTCCAAATGGTGAAACCCTAAGGTCCATCCGATGTGCGGGTCCTGACCCCGCCATTGCCGCCCCATCCTTCGTGCTAAAAATAACTAAGTGTTGGGTCTTTTGTGGGCCTTTCCCTATAGACTTCTGTCTGCAAAACGCCATAGTCAGTTTTCCATTCCAAATGGCTTTAGGTGACCATCTCCCCGCTCCGTGGGGCCTGCAATTTTCATCTCTGTCTGAGCCCAAATGCGAAATGATCAAGTGTCAAAACCTAGGTGGGCCACCCCTTGCGGATGGATGCCTACAGAATTCCATCCTGCTCTTTCCACCTCAAAGCAGACTTTGATCTCTGATGGCCTGTTGTGCGGGATCCAACCATGTCATTTCCCTTTGATCGTCCGCTAACAAACAAAGCAATGTCTAACCCTTCTGCGGACCCAATGGTGCAGACCGCTCTACGCGGACTTCTACCTCACCTCTGTCGTTCTGAACGGCTAATATTTGACGCCCCCCGCACCTTCTGGCCCGCATTCCTCCAAGTGACTTGAACTTTAACGATAGAGTGATATCGTCCATCGAAGCTGTGGGTCCCGCATGGCGGAATGCTACCTGCGGGACGTCGCCTTGCTAGTGTTGTTTTAAATGACAGAGCCTCAAACGGCTAAGCTATCTCCTGCTTCTGCTTACCTTGGGCCCGCATGACTAAAAGATGATCTTAATGCCCCCGAAACTTCAAAGTGCACTTGACCCACATGCCAAAATTGTTTGACCTCCTCAATGGACCCCATCTAATGATCAAATCTTGATGCGGGTTAAGACATGCGGGCCGCTGTGCCCTAAGTGCTGCCTGTTCATAACTGCCTCCAGAACGGCTGCCAGCCCAGGGAAGTCCGCACCCCTAGGCCCGCATTGTTATAACTCCCTCCAACAAGAGGCCAATGTTGATTTGAAAGAGATATTAGGATCCTTAAATAATGAATCACCTGATCTAAGATCATTTTGTTGGCTTTTGGCTAACATTCCTCATGTTTTTATGCTTGAATATGCTCACTACTCTCTTGCCTACAAGATATATGGAATCAACTATAGGACCCTCTGAGGCGGCCGTAGAAAAGGAAAGGGGAAAGAAGCCAGCTAAAGCACCCTAAGGGAAGGAAGATAAAGACCAACTGAAGTACAAGTTCCAAGGTGAACCCCTCAAGTCTAGGGTCACTACAGATTGGAAGGAGATCTCAGATACTAATCTAGGACATATTGATATTGATGAGTTCAAAAAAAGGGTCTGAATCAACCCCACCACATAAAATGCTAGAAGGATTAGAATCAGTGGGTTGGCTAAGGTTGTTGGGTTCCCACCTGCCCTCATAGCTCCTGAGCTTGTAATGGCCTGCAGAGAGGCATACCAAGAGGACACAAGGAGAGTAGTGGACAAAGACGAGAATATATTAGCTAATCTATTTGCCAAGTCAATAGGGAAAATTTGGTGAAATGGAGGAAACATCTAAAGAATATTCTACGCAGATGTGGGATGATGACCCCCTCAAATGCAAGAAACTTATTAATCAATACTGTTTAAAAGAGAAGAGGGGCAGTGCGAATAAAGTGCCCCAAGAGCTCTTCCAAAGCGATTTCTACGAGGATTACCATGACTTGGTAACCCTATTGAGCAGAGTTATGGGCCTTCCAATTGCAACCTTCTTTTAGAAGTGGATGCTATACTTCATGGAAGAAATCCTCCGAGGAGAAGCCAAATTCTACTAGGCGGGAATGAATAGTAATTGCCTACATGAAAAATTTGTGGCAGTGAAGAAGACTTCACAATTTTACATGACATCATACTTGGTCTATTTGCTTGCCGACCGTGCCCAATACCGAGGACTATTTGTGGCACCAAGTTAGACTCCAAGAAGGGAGCTAAAGGTATATGATAAGTATCCCTAGCTCCAGTACAAAAACTTTAAAAGGGACTATTGCAGAGTCAATGATGCCTTCATCGGGCATATCATCGGGCTACTTGGAGGTGATTTTGAAAGAAGAGTCACCCACAATGCAAATGCTTACATCCACTGGTTTGACTTCTTATTTATTCAATTTACCAAGTTTACATACATTCGAGCCGAGGGTTTCTCAGAGAAACCATATAAGTTGCCTCGGTATCCAAATGACCGACTGATACTACTTGAACTCTCTAGGCAGTTGCAGCGAGCACACACCCTCCTAAGCAACAAGCATAGAGCAAGGATCCCTTATCCCCTCACATTCGGCTAGGCTATGTATGCACTTCTTGCATCCCAGTGTGTAGAGTATTCCAACAAGGAATTGAATGAGTACAACTTGGAATTGCATACTGCTAGGCCACAGATAGATTCGTATGGCAAGTTAAAGAAGATGGTTGGAATTGAGTATGCCCACTTGCATAATGTGGAGGACTTTTGGGCCAATTGCAGGGATGAAAAAGAAGTACGTATGAGGCACTACATGCGTATGATCTATTTTTTCAAAACAGTGAACCTATTTCTGGTGTCAGATCAAATTGTTGAGGATGTAAGCACGGTGGTTGATCCTTGATATGATGCAGTTGCCAATTTACCGCTGCTCCTGATTGATTGGAATGAGGAAGAGATCAATGACCTCAACATTCTAATGAAACCCATTGAGGCAAGAACCAAAGAATGGATTGACAAGAAAATTTCCCAATTAAAGTTGTAGGGAGTTACCCTAACATATGGTGAGCTTGAAGACGAGCTAGGAAGTGAGACCGACAGCGAGACAACTGCTGCCCCATCTAGAGAAACTTCAAAATCTCCTCCAGCTACCAAGTCAAGAAAGATAAAAGAAATGGCTAAATTTCAGCCCAAGCATAAGATGTACTCAAGGAAGGCCTCAAAAGGTGAACCTTCCAAGAAACCAAAGAAATCAGGTAGTTTTATGGAGATGCCCACTATCTAGGAGGACTCGCTCCATGAAGGAGAAGAACGAAAGGCTGAGCAGCTAAAGTCCCCACCTGCTGCCTCCACCCTTATGGTCACCATTGCTACTGTCGCCACCACTGTTGCTCCTCCACCCGCCTCTCGGGCAATGGTCGCCTCTTCTCTGCCCGCGGTGGACATTTTAGTCCACCTCACCTACTGCATAAGTAATGGTAATAGATTCTTCCTCTGCCACCACTTCCCCGCTCTCTTCCTCGTCCATGTCTCCATCATCATCTCTCCCACTTACCACTGTAACAATTCCAATGCCCACTCTCTCACTTCTGGAGGCTTTCACTCGACACATGCAAAACATATCGACAGAGCTATCTAGGGTGTTGATGAACCCTGTGGTGCAAGTTGCCTTAGCACAAATTGTTGCTAACCTTCCTGTCCCTCCTCCAACTGAACCACCCATGATGGAGGCGACAATGCAAATATCAGAAGAGTTGGAGAGGCAAGAGAGGGAAGTTGCCAAAGAAATGGAAGAGGAAGCAGATGATTACCACGAGCACCCTAAATATCAACACCTAGTAATTGATAAAGTGGTGCGTGAAGAAGAGGAGGAAGAGACACAATCATCCGAAGAAGACATTGAGGAGCCGGGCACAAAATATATTGTGGAAAATTTTGACCAAGAGCTCGAGGAAGAGTTGGATCAACAACTCAATGACGTTAGAGAAGGAGAGAAACAACCCTCCGATGAAGAGAAGAATATGGATGGGAAAATGGAGAACACTAAACCTCCAACTAGGGAACAAGATGAGATCCCCGAGCACAATAAAGAGATGCCTCTTTCAGAAGAACAAGAAGAAAATAAAGAAGAAGATAAGCCTGAGGAAAACGCTGAAGCCATAAGGAAAATCCTAGAAGTAGAACATCATAAAGAACATGGGCCTGAACAAGAGGAAGAAGAGAAAACCTCTGAGGAAGAGGACAACCCCAAGGAACACACAACTACTGAATCTCTGGGAAAAGAAATGGTATTCATCCGGGATTCTGATGAAGAAGAAGAAAAGACAGAGCATGAGACCCTAACTAGCAAGAAAATAGAGATCCAACATATCCAAGAGGAAGAAGGTGATCATGAATCACTGAAAGGGGAATCTCAGATACCTGAGTGGCTCGAGAAACAATTGGAGAAGAAAACCTTGACCTCAATGGACCTAAAGGCGAAGCTCGAAGCCATCTTGGCTCGAGCACAAATAAGTACAAAGAAGGAAAAGAAGCCGAGGGTTAGATCCCATCTGACAATGGATGCGTCAGGATCTAGGATGGTGCAGATAGCCACCCTGATGATGGGAGAAGAGGGGGTCAGTTATAATATTTCTACCATTGATTTGGGGATAGCTACAAGAGAGTAGAAAATCGACCATCTCTAGGGATCCATCGCCACCATTGTGCACCAAATGCATAAGGATAAGACCTCTAAGGAGGAATTGACAACTTACATTCAACAATGGTCATCGGCTGAGGAGCTTCCCATTACATCATCAGTGCCACTGCAACTGCTGTCCAAGGACCACATTGATAAGTTGGAGAGAAGAATTGGACAAAGGCCATAGAGGATTGGTTCCAACAGGTCCTCTACAATGGAAATATGAGCATAGGTTGCACTATCAAGACAACAAACAGGTTCGTAGATGTGCAAAAGCTACTCGAGGGAATAAAGAAATTCTGCACTGACTTCCCAGAGTTATACAAGGTCACATACCCCAAACTTGAGGCTATCCTCAAGATACCTAAGAAATCCTAGGAGGAGTTTACTTTGGTAGAAGATGACCACTGGCTAATGGAGACATGGAAGTTGGGCTTGGACCACATAAAAGAAGTATTGGAATGAGTGCTCCATGAGGTGGAGCTTGATATTGATTGGGTCAAAGAAATCAGGATGGCCTGTGAAGAATACCTGAGGCTAATGACAGATTTTGATATGCCCACTATCAAACTAGACTCGAAGAAGATAAAGCCATACTTCCATAAGAAGATGGAGAATAGGACCACTAATGCACTAACACCGGACTTTATGGGTTTTGTTGTATGAGCCTTCGCTCAATCCGAGTAGGTGATAAAGAATACACAAAAATGTGACAAGGACTGGGATGAGATTACGGGAAAATCTAGGTAATTGAACTTTTGGGTGCTCCAGTCGGATATAATGGAATGGAACAAGCTCTAGGTGTTGATCAGCAGGTTCGTGGAATATGCTACTGCAAGGAAGCAAGAGGGAAATCTAATTATTGATGATGAATTCCTCACAAAGTAGTTGCAACAGGGCAATTAGCTAAAAGACAAAAGAGCTACAGTGCTGCCCATAAGAGGACAAAATAAGCTAAAGACAAAATGTAATTTTAAATTGTAAAATATTTGGGGGTAGGTGAAACCCTAATTTGTAGTGAATCATGGCCACACAATGAGATTAAATATTGGCCATTCATTTTTCTTTTTGGACACTATAAATAGGGGGTCTCCTCTCATTTTCAAGAGAGAGTTGAGTTATTGTAAAGACATGCTGCTAGAATGTTAATAGAAATTCATTGATTTGGTGGATTCTTGAGTTCCAACTTCATGTTGCATGATTCTTCTTCTCATAGTTAGTGAATTTGGATAGATTTACTTTGTCGTTCCATGTGTTTTAGTTTGATTTAGTAGATTAGTTGATGCTTTTCATTGGTGGTGAAGAATTCTGCTATGTTGATGCCCTTCCTTGTTCATGTTTTTTGTTTTTTATTGATGATAAACTATAGTGTAAATCAAGTCTGAACATTATATGAATGTTGCACTTAAATTCTATCTCTTGTTCATGCTTTATGGTGAATGGAAGTTTGAAAATCTGTAGGCCTTAGAAGATTGCACTTGTTTCATGAGACTGTGAACTAATTTGGTTAAGTTGAACTAAGTTTTGGGAAGGTTGTCCACTGTAGGGTCCTCCATTATCACTGCTCATTGCTAGTTTCAGGTCCAGGAACTTCCTCCCTTCCCTGCCCTTTTGACTTTTCTTCTAAATAGTGACTATGAACAAGGTTCATTACACATTGTAAAGCCAAATTTGAAGTCAAAATAGGAGTTATAGACTGTTGTTTGAACCTACAACAATTGTGCAATAACTTTCCCATCTTAAGAACTCCATTGGAAGACTTGATTCTCCTCCAACTTAACTTATGTAAGTTTTCCCTATGATTACCAGCAAGATCACATCAAAACAACTAAGACATTCCAAGCAAGTCATGACCTGACACCCGAGAGACCTTGGGGTAATTTTCAACAACTTGATGTTGGAGATTGCCTTTCAAGAGAGGTAGTGCACTTATGCATTGCCTGTGTTGAGAGGTGCAAAAACACCCATCAACATGTCGGTTAGTGGACTTATCGATGGCTCTCGTCGGTAGCTCATGTGACTCTTTTAAAGTCAGTTGTCTAGGCCCTTCCTATTTATAGATGCTTTGTGTAGGTTGCTCCCTCATGCTTTGTCAAGGAGTTTGATTCTCTTGCTCACTAATTTCTTTGGACTGGCAATTTGTCTTCTTCAAAATGGATCCTTGTGAAGTGGGATTTTGTTTGCAGGCCAAAGTAGGAGGGTAGTCTTAGTCTCAATTTTGCGGGTTTGAGTGGCTAGGTCTTAGCTACTAAGTTATACTAGTGCTGGTGCACCTATCAGGATCAAGATTGGGCTAGAATTCTCACTCTTAAGTACCTTTCGGGGGGAAATTCTATTGAGGTTCCTTAGTATAGCCTTTCGAGGAAGGGATCTATAATTTGGGATACCCTCAAAAGGGAAGCAATGCTTATCAAGAAGGGTCTCTTTTGGATTTACAATGGTGGCTTTGATGCTCTTTTTTGTCATGATTCATGGGATGGACATCCCTCCATCTTGACTGAGTTTCCTCATCTTCAACCTCTTTGTGATAGTTTGCTTGCTATTGGTTGGAGTAAGGTGGGGGATTTTAAAATGGTTCAAGCTATGGGACAGAAGCCCATAGGAATGGCCGCTAGGTAGTTCTGAGGAGGCTCGCCTTGAGCTTGCAATAATTTTGGATAGCAGGTTATGTAACTCCCTTTTTGGGAGGGACATTTTGGCTTGGGGCCTCGATCTGAAGGGAAAATTCTCAGTTGCCTCAAGCTACTTGGAGTTAGATAGAAAATTTTATGGGAGGGTCAGTGTGCCTTGGTGGAAACACATTTGGAACAAATTTTCCTGCCCTAAATACAATTTCTTTTTATGGTTAATGGTTCAAAATCGTTTCCTTACTTGGGACGATTTGCAAAAGAGAGGTTTCTAGGGCCCGTCTATCTACTTTCTTTGTAAGAGAAGTGAGGAAGATTCCCCTCATTTATTTTTCCAATGCCCTTTTGCTCAAGAGATTTGGCACCTCTGATGGGAAGCTTGGAACCATGTTTATGTTCATGCTACTTTGATTGAATTTTGGGAAAGTATAGGTAGACCTCCCACTTAGACTTTGTTTATGAAGATTGCTTGGATTATTGGTCGCTCTTTTATTATTTGGATTATGTGGATGGAAAGGAATTATAGCATATTTCAAGGTGTGCAAGTGGGTGTAGCTTAATTATGGCAAAAGATCCTCAAAAGGATCCAGGAGACCATTTCTTTAAAATGTGATTTGTTTGAACCTGGGTCTCCTAGTGATGCAAATATCATTAAGAACTTGAAGTTGGAGGTTAGTGGGTTAGGTTCCCCTTTTGGTAGAAATCCAAGTCGTACCAAATAGAAGGTTCAGTGAGAAGGTAAGTGGATCTCCCGCCTAGTGGATTCCTGAAGGTGAATACTGATGTTTCCTCTTGGGGAAACCTTGGGCATGCAAGGGTTGGTGGCTTTAGTAGGGACAATGAAGAAGGTATAGTGTTTTTCTTTTCGGTGTATAAAGGGAAACAAATCAATAATCTTATGGAAGCCCTTGTTATTCTTTATGCGATGGAACAAGGGTACTCCCTCGATTGGAGGAAGATTATTTGTGAGTCTGATTCACAAATTGTTGTGGATATGCTAAATGATCAGAGGCTAGAGGGTGCTAGTTGGCAACTAGCTATGGTAGTTAAGAAGGTTTTGAGATTGTGTGATTCTCTGGAGTCTATCTCCTTTCGTCATATTCCTAGGGAATGAAACAAAGTGACAAATTGCATGGCTAAGTGGGCGTTAGAGCCTGAGGAGGGGTGAGATATTAAAGATTGGGGCCTTTTGCCTTTGGATTACATGGAGACTTTAGAGAAGGTTATCTTGGAGGATAGGATATGTAATTGGTTCCTTTTGGAACTCCCTTAGGGAGCCATTGTTGTTTCCTGGTTTTTATGTACTTCTTTCTGATTTCTCAATAAAAATTTTAACCCTCCTTTTTATAAAAAAAATAATTATAATATATTATTATCTTGTATTTTTTTTTTTAATTCATAAGAGAAGGATTTATATTAATTTTCAAAAGAGAGTACAATTCGTCTGCAAGCGTAGGGAAATATTCAGAGTGTTGCCTAGTCCCTGAAAACCAAAATTGCATTTACAGGCTACCAGAAACAAAATCTCTACCCACCCGCAACCAATAAAAAGAACCAAAAAGGAAAATGGAACACCATTAAACTTTTAACAGACAAAAACTATTAAACCCCACCAAACATACCCCTACACGTATCACCACACCTAGATGACAGAGCTTGGCTAAAAGCCGTTCAATTTGGAAAATTGGTCGAAGACCATCATCTAGTCCAAAACTTCCGCCACCTCTAGCCCGAGAAACTTCTTTAGGAAACTGAGCCCATTAGCCGCTATCTGGCAATGAAGAAATAGGGCCAAGCCCTTGAGGTCTAGAAGCAAAGGGTAAACATGGATAACTTCACCCACCACTTTGACCAGAGGCAAATCCCGAGCCCGTGACACTCCCCTCCCCACCAGTGTAGATTTTAACACTTCGTCCAGGCCACCCAGAATCTCATCTTTGAACAGCTTGCCAATGATAACCTTTGATTCCACCTTTGGGGTTCTTACATCCAGTATTGACACAAGAAAATAAGAAGCAATGTAGGTGTTTACCCTGAAACCCTCACGGTTATGCAAAAATTCTTTGCCCAGAACCATTTTTACTGCCATCACCACTTGAGGGTTGATTCTTAGAAGAATCCTCTTCAGTTGTTGATCTGTGATGTGTTTGAATGCCATTTGCTGCACCTTGCTGTCAAGTTGAATTGGCGTGTCATGCCCAAGACTAACCACCACCTCCGTTGCAACCTCCACCACAAATTTAGAGTGTTCCGCCATAGCTGCTACGTAGAGCCAAACATAGACAAAGTGAAAGATGATGAACAAAATGAACCTTTGCTAGCTAGATAAAGGAAGAAAGTTGACCCTGCGATTATTATTCTATGCTTTAACCTACATGCCTAACCGGAATGTTTGCCCTCCATCCATCATACCCATGCCTGGCTAGCTATACGTTGTTTGATGCCAACTAGGGTACGATAATGAAAAGCCCAGAGCTCTAGGCGATCATTTCATGATGTTCAAGGCCACCAACCTATGGCTTTCCAAACAATGAGATTGCCTTCCTTCGTGTGGTCGTAGGATTACTATCCCACCATTGGTTTCCATCGAATGGAACCCACCTCGGCAACGTGGCAACTTGGTCCACCGATATCCATGTTGTCCATTAACCCCCCGACGGTAGTCGCGGTCTCTCCACCCTGTTGGGGAGAGACGCCCACCCAACCACCCCATTATTATATCTTATATCTTATTATAATATTTTATTATATATTATTATATTATTAAGATAAGATTTAAATTATTTATATCTTATTATAATATTAACCATTAATATTTTAATTAGATAATATTAATATTTTGATTAGCTGAACTTTTAGGAAACATTAAAAAAAAAAAATTTCTTAATTATATAATGATATTAATATTTTAATTAGCTAAAATTTTAGGAAACATTAAAAAAATGAAAATTCTTAAAATTTCTTTTCTAAAAATCAAATAAAGATAAGAATAATATATTTTTATATCTTATTATATTATTAAGATAAGATTTAAATTATTTACATCTTATTATAATATTATTCTATTGATATTTTAATTAGATAATACTATATAGTGATAGTAATATTTTAATTAGCCAAAATCTTAGGACATTAAAAAAATGCAAATTTTCTAAAAATCAAATAAATATAAGAAATAAATTATTAATATAAATACATGTACTCCATTAATCAAAGATATAATAAGATATAAAGTTTCTAAAATGAATAAAAAATCTCTTATTTATCATATTTTTTATATGTGGCAAAAATCAAAGATTTAAATAATTTTTAAAATAAAAAACAAAAATCAAAGATTTAAATAATATATATCTTATCTTTTAATCTGTGGCAAATATCCTAAAGTAGACATAATTGTTAAGTTTCTAAAATCAATTAAAAAATTTGCTTTCCTTTTAATAAATTTGTAAATCTTTGATTTTACAAGCAATTAATATAGATACATGTACTCCATTGTTACAATTCCAAGTAAAGTTTTTTCAAGCACAATTTCTACTCTCATTTTGCAATTATAGTTTTTCTCACAAGCATAGTTTCTGCTCTGATGATCATCACAAGCACAGTTTTGCTCTCATCAAGGCAAGCACAGTTTTTATGCTCATCATCGAAACACATTCTGCCCTCACTTTCTTCAGGTATGTAAGCAATACAATTATTTTTGTTTGCAAATTAATTGTACAATTTTATTGTATCCAGTTGTCATAGATTGTTGTATAGAAATAATATATTTATATAAAATATAGATTGTTGTATAGTTTTTATTTCGAATATTCTATATATGGATTTTTATTTGGTTTTGAGTATTATTTGAGTCCACAGTTTTCTTTAGCTGGAGATAACCTCTTTTATATCTTCTTCATAATTGACTCTCAAAGGTTGGGACTCCAGAATTGTTAGGCATATCTAGATTTGATTTCTCTTTGTTTCAGTATAGCATTTATTAGAAATCACCATTACCTTCCTAACTAACTAAAAATTCATAATTGGTAGCTTGAGAATTAAATGATAATTTATCTTCGGTGAAAATGATCAATTTTATTGATTATAATGTAAGTGGGATTACACATTTTGTCCAACAAGGAGGAAGGTGCATATTCAAATTTTAATAATATATATTCACCCTAAATTATTTGTTTATCAATAATAAATAAATAAAATCTTCTTTTTATTTGGCCTATTTTCATAACAAACAAGAGCTCAGAAGGAGCTAGAGTCCCGTCCAAGGGCAAAAAGTTTGATTTAAATATTTGTCTTTATTGAAGTACTATAGTATGTATATATACATTGTATATATATATGTGAATGTATATAAAGCAATACATATATGGATATAGTATGGATGTGCAATAGCATACAATTTTATATAAATTTATATATATGTACATGCATATAGAAATATATGTAGATACATATGTATGTATATACATATACATATATATATATATACACACACATCCTTACATAGATAGTTACATACATAGATACATGTTTAGATATTATAAAGAAAAGGCATTGGTGGATTTGAAATAAACAAGCTAGAATAGGCAAATCGCATGAGAAATAGGTGGGCTTATCAGTGGCAACACAAAATATTGTCAGAGCTTTGATTGATCAATTTCAATTTGTCTTTGCAATGGGAAAGGTAACTGGGAGAATCTTAGCATTAGGTGTATGATTCATCTTGTAAGTTTTTTGTCTTGATTACTCATATTTAAGCATGTGGATGACAAACAATGTATGGTCTTCAAAGAGTATGAGATGTGGACATTATCTATTCTTAGCAATACTTAGAGTAGCCATAAAACATCTTTCCAACTAAGCACTCTCATGGAATGCGTAGATTTGGGAAACTATTCATTTTGATTGCTATGAGACAATCTTTTCAATATAGGATGTTGATCATGACCATTTCTATATATATAGATGCACATACATACATACATACATACATACATACATACATACATACATACATACATATATATATATATTATATATGCACATATACATACATATACATGTATAACACATCTTGAAATGTATTATTGAAAACATTATCCAAACATTTGCATCAATGGTAGGTTATGTTTCTTGAATCTTGTCACATCAAAAAAAAAAGCTTGAGAATGATTGAGGGAGTGAAGCATATTTCTTTTTCTTTATGTGAAGCGCAAAATGGTGTTCTCCAAAACTTTCGCTTTGATATATGTATTGTAAAGTGAACAAATGTAGATTAGTTATGTTGACTTGTCCACCATGTCATTAATATTTGTTGTTAAATTACATGTTTAATTATAGTAGTAGGCTAGAGCCAGACAATATGATAAGCATATAATATCGATGAAGTTTCCTACTTTGATTCATACAAATTTAGTTTTTTTTTTGTGGTGTACGAAATGCATGGTCAGGAACATTTCCAATAGAAACTAAACATTAGGAATTGAGGCAAGCATCTTCTTTATCATGTTGATGAAAATTTGGAACAAAACAAAGAACATTAGTATAGAGACTAATTTCATTTGCATCAAACAATATGAGAAAATGATCAAGAAACATAAACAATCTTATGCATGACAGATTTAAGACTTGACATTGTAAGCCATTAATGAATTGCAAATGCACATAAACTATAACATAATATTGTGAAAGATATAGGGATGTATAGATGCCTTGTTTTTCATCCATTTGCAATGAATAAAAAGTAGATCGAAATAGAAGCATAACGTTGTTAAAGACAAAAGACATGTATGTTAAATAACAGATTTCAGTATCATCAAACAATGTGAAGAAATGAGTAGAGAACACAAGGAAATGACAATGTTGTGGGTATAGGAACTTACAAATGCTTCATTATTTGTGTGTAAGACAATAGACATAAACTTTTCCAATAGTGTCTGAATTAACTCTTGTGAAAGAATCAAAGCAAATGGAGAAGAAATGTAAACAATCTTATGCTGGACAAAATTAAGAGTTGACAGCTTCAACAATTAATGGGTTGTGGATGCATATAAACTAAATAATAAGAGTGTGAAAGATATATGAAGGTATAGAGTCAAAAAAAGACTAAACTAGTTGATAGAAAGATATTTAGATTGTTTATCAAAATTTCTATATGATTATATCATACATTTAGTATATATAATTCTCTATCTTCAAAAATTGGCCATCAAATTCAGGACCTAAAGATATGAATTCTAAACATAAATTTGTTAAGATTATTGTTCGGTTGCTAAAAGATACAAGTGTCTTGTTCCTTTATATTGTTATGGCATGAAAAATATGAGGCAAATGCATGAAAGCAGTTATACCTTGCAGTGTATGCAGTCAAAAGTATTATAAAATTCATGGTAGTTACCATGAATTTTATAAAAATTTATTGCATTTTGCAGAGCAAAAAGAGCTATTTTGTTTCTTCATTTTTCCAAGGTTAGATGCAATATGTGTAAGAATCAAGCCAAAATCAGATGCAAAACATATAAGAATCAAGGAAAACTAAGGAAGCATGAACGAGACTTGAGAAACACTAATTTGACAAGAATGGGTGACATGCATTTGAATATAGGTCACAAACAATGTTTTGATGGACAGAGTTAAGAATTTACACCATAACCCATTAATGAATTGCAAATGCATATAGACTATAAAATAGCATTTTGAAAAAAATTTGAGGGTACACATGTCTTTTTTTTACCCAATACCAATCAATCAAAATTAGACATAAACAAAAGAATCTTGTCATTGGACACAAAAGACATGTTAAGTAGCATTAATAAGTATAATTTATTTTGAGATGAAATTGATAGATTGAAACTACAGTGTAAGTTTTCTAAATTTAATCAAAATAATATGTTTGTGGTGTCTAAATGTCCTCATCGCCCTAGTGATTGACTTATGAAGATTTTTGAAAACATTTTTGAAATCACCCAGACCTTCAATATTATATTAAAATTAAAAAAATTCCCAACAATAACACCATTTTGTTGGGTCTTGAAATTACCACTCCAAAATCCTAGAACATAATTTTACCTTCAAGGGTAGGGGTACCTTTAGGAATGTAAAACCTGTTGGACACTTGGAAAACTAAGAGTGGGGGGTGAATTAGTGTTTCACAATATTTGATATTCAAATAAGATCTTAAACTATCAACAACAATAAATAAACCTTCATTAGTATTCACATCATATAAACAAAAGTAAATATGCATACACATTAAGGAACACCATAACACCATAATTTTTACATGGAAACCCTGTTAGGGGAAAAACCACGGTGGAGATTAATCCACAAAGTATACTCAGTTAAAAGTATAATAAAAAGGGAATGCACTTGCATTCAGGCTCACTGCCTAGAGCTCACTGCTCAAAAGAGAAGGCTCACTTCCTTACAAAATATATTTGATATTACAAAAAAATGTTGAACTGGGAAGCATCTACATATGATTGGATTCAGCTCCAATGAAGTTCATAATTAGATTCCAGATCTTTTGATCAAATCGCACTTCTGCTATGCTCTGCTCTCCTATAGAAACCCTTATGTAGCATAAACAAAATTTACTCAATAGATCTTGAGATTAACCCATATAGTTGCTCTGCACTTTTTCGCACACACTCACTTCCATCTCTATCTATTTCAAAATGATTTTCCGATCTCCTTTATATATCCGCTAACAAGAATTTTTATTATATGCCGACTTCAAAACAAAATATAATATTCTTGCTCATGTCGGCTTAAATCACTAATTAAAATTGATGTGTACCCTCACAAGTTAGCTAGACTATAGTAGGGACCCAAACCAAATTTCCAAACATAAGAAATAGCTAAATATTTACTACTTATACATCCGCGACACAACATATACACAAGGTTGGCCATAATGAGAAAAATAAGTAGTAAATCATTCTACCGAATCTCTTAGCTCGTACTCTGACTAAAGAAACACCAGAAAAATTTCCAATAGGATGCTAAAAAAACTTCCCTAGGTATCCACACCACAAAGTAGTGATCCGGTGAAGTATTTAGATTGACTTGTCAACCGGATGCCCTGTTCTTCATTCATTTTGTCGATAGATTACAGACTCCTACTTATCTTGCTGGTGGGAGAAACTTCAACACTGTGGACCAAAAAACTGAATCCAGTTGCCATCAATGACAACACAAGAATCCAAAAACAATCTTTCCAAGCCATATGCCAACAATCTCCCCCTTTGGCATTGATGGCAACACTTAGCAAAAAATGACTGTGTCAAAACTCAAAAACCAAAATTACTGCTCCAACCAAAATTACTACTCCTTCCTAGGATGTCGAGGAATTTTTCATTGCATTCTCTCCCCCTTTGACATCAATGATAAATCTTCTACTCTATTCGCTACACTTCTTTCCTTCAAAAATCTTCTATTCTCTCCCCTTTAGCAAAATAGAGAGTTCGATCAAAATTTGGAAAACTGTTGCACAAATCAGAAGATTATTTTATACTTAGCTTTCATTTCTGGAAGAGATTTCTTCCAAGAGTCCACTGCAATCCCAATAGCTATAATCAAGCTGTTATTCTCTGATGTCCTATTGATAATCTGGACAAGGGATTCAGGAATGGTGATGGCATCATTCAACTTTTCTCCTTTCTTTAGAATTTCAATCATTTGCTTCAGCCTGCATTCGATATGATCTTTCACTTTCCAGAAAACATCCATAAGAGTATTTATGGTAGAGTGAACCTTTGCATGCTCAACCTGCAGACCATGATTTTTCTTAACTTCTTCGTCCTTGTCCACAAGCATACTATAATCCTGCCCAATTTTGACAAGTTCATTCTCAATTTCCTGCAACTTGACCTTGTATTTTCCAACCACATGGGGCCACCTAATATAGTAATTAAAGATCTTATTGGCTGAATCAATGCACTGTCTCAGTTCATTCATTTTATTCTTCAGTTTAGCAAGAGATAGTCTAAACTGCATCTTCAGATGAGAAATAATTTCTTCCTCTTTTCTGTCCAGAGGCACAGAGTCCATAGCCTCCTTGATACACTCAATCAACTCTTCTGGAAGAACATTCTGTAGACTCTCTAATTCAATGTTGTTGTCAACAAAGTATCTTCCCAAAGTGTCTTCAATGATATCTTGCTCATAGGATGGTCCATTTAACCATATATCAGTTATCTTTTGCATATCGTCTTCATCCTGAATAATCTGCAATATCTTAGCTTTAAACAGAGCACCTTCTTCATCACTCTCATCTGCAATTTCCACAACTGGTTCAACTAGTTTTGGTTCTTCTCTTGGAGTATATTCCTCAGAGTCCTCATCAGCTACATCCACAACCATCTGTTCTTTTCCTTTTACCTCAGCTTTTGTTGACTCGGGTACCGAAGGGGTGACATCAGTCAATTCTCTTTCTCTCTTCTACCTTTTCTCTGCCTTACCGAAGGATGATCCAAATTTAGTTATCTTTACCAGAAGAGGAATAACACTTGCACCAAACTTCTCTAACAACTTCCTAAAGAAGTTCTCATAAACTCTTTCACCATTTTCAAAAGAGTTGAAATGTTCAACAATTTGCTTGTAGACTGGTACATTTTATTTCCACACAATATTGTCATTCAGAGGCAAGCAATTCAGGAAATACATCATGATGCATGTAGCTAGGGTACCAAACCTGAAAGAGTAGCCTATATCCTTGGTCAACTGTACATTCTCTAACAATTGATCTTTCATCAAACCATATAGGTCAAAGTCTTCATCTTCAATTATCATTTTGTGAGTGATATATACTGCACCTGCTGAGATTGATCCTTCTCTATTTCTAAAGAAAATCTTGTATGAGATTCCATGTGCAGCATACCTCATTAAAGGTTCTTTGATCGTAGCAATTATCAGAGCCCTCTGATCTCCCGTTATTCTAGTTAGGGCTTTGACCTCAACATTTCGAATCAATTTTTTTTTGGAACATCACCAACCTCGCACAAACCTGTTAATTTTCTGATTACACCCTTAGAAATATGATAGGGTTTATCTAGAGTAAGGATATCTCCATCCAATCTGTTTAGGATAAACTGAACTACCTCTGTATTGATGAAACGAGGGAATTCATTCCAGATATCCAAATTCTTATGCTTCGATCCTCCAAGCTTCCTTAATTCAGCGGTAGACACCGAATTTCTTTCATCTCTAACTTTTTGACTGCTATACTCATCCAGAGTTATTGTTCCTTTGATTTGTTTCATTTTTCATACCGAGCAGGGTTCAACCGATCACCAAATAAGTGAGAATTTGTTGAGCAACATGAATACCTGGTGAATTCGCCGCTAAAATGACTTTTCACTCCTTCAAAATTTTGCTGAAAAGGTTCTCCAATTGTTCTTCTTCAGCCCACGGTGACAAATTAGGGTTCCAAATGCCCTTTTATAACTTCACCTACTTAACTTCCTGCCTCATTAAATGTGTTTCCCTAGAAGTTCTGGTTACACTGTGAACTCAGACAGTAGGTGAAAAATCCAACTTCGGACTTCCAACATTTCATCCAACACAACAAATGATTATAGATACATTTGTCAAAGAATAACACAACTGCTGATGACATCCAACAATTCAGAGCCAACTATACATAGGGGGACAAAGGATTTTTCATGAGAAACTCCCCCTAGGCCTCTGGCCTGAAATCAATTGTCGGAAGAGTTATTGGAGGGAGCTTCCGGTACAACCTTATTTCCTTCATCAAATTCACTTTTCTTTACCCATGTCTTCTTCATCTGATCTCTTATCTCTTCTACATATGCCTTTTCCTTTCCTTTGTTGTCTTTCTGTGAATTTCTCCACTAATTTCCTCCTAATCTGCATTGATTAGAAACATGTCCAAATCTTCCATAGGTATAGCAATTAATGTTACTTGCACTAACAAACATACTTCTGCATTCTAATGACTTATGACCAAACTTCTTGCATTTAAAACACTGACCAAAAAATGATGGGGTGCTAAATTTTATGTTTCTTCTACACTGAGAAGCCATATGTCCAAATTTATTACAAACAAAGCAATATCCATTAAATTTCTAAGCATTGGGTTGCCTTACCGGATGTATTGCACCTTTGTTCTTCTTTTCAGGGTTCTTTTGTTCAGATCCAGAGCTCTCTCCCTTCTCATAGCCAAGGCCTTGCTTATCATTTGTCTCTTTTTGTCCCTTAGTTATCTCATCAAGCTTGGTAGAACTTATCCTAAACTTCTCCTTGAATTCATTTGCAGTAGTAAGCTCATTTATGAGAATAACTACCTGTCTCTCAAGTTCTTGTTCATTGTTTCTGGATTGTTGCAGTTCAATCTCCAGTTGAATGAATTCACTATTAACTCTGCTACATTCTTTAGATTTTTCTTTCAAGTTCTGGGCCAAATTCTCCTCTTTCTTCTTTCTTTGTTCAATCTCTTTGGTTAACTTCATCGCCACAGATTCCATTTCAAGCTTTAGAGTTGCATTGTCCTTAGCAAGCTTTTCACATTCTTTTGTTATTTCCCTTAGGGTTTGATTCAGATGGACATCATCTGGACCTTTACTTTCTTTTTGTTTCAATTGATCACACAGGTCCTTCCTCTTTTCCCTTGACTCATTTATCTTATCCTTCAGTAATTGAATGAATTTTTCAACAGCCACAAGATTTTCTTTTAGTTCCATGACCTCTGCTTTAGATTGATCAAGATCATCAAGTGCCACCATAAGCTATTGTTGAAGACCACCAGCGTCCATTGTAATTCAAGATCCACCTCAAGCTGTTAAACTTCAGAAGAGGAACCTGCTCTGATATCAATTGTTGGACACTAGGAACACTGAGAGGGGGGGTGAATCAGTGTTTCACAATATTTGATATTCAAATCAGATCTTAAACTATCAACAAAAATAAATAAACCTTCAATAGTATTCACATCATATAAATAAAAGGAAACATGCATACACATTAAGGAACACCATAAAACCATAATATTTACGTGGAAACCCTATTAGGGGAAAAACCACGGTAGAGATTAATCCATAAAGTATACTCAGTTAAAAGTATAATAAAAGGGGAATGCACTTGCATTCAGGCTCGCTGCCTAGAGCTCATTGCTCAAAAGAGAAGGCTCACTGCCTTACAAAATATATTTGATATTACAACAAAATGTTGAACTAGGAATATAACATCTACATATGCCTAGATTTAGTTCCAATGAAGTTCATAATCAGATTCTAGATCTTTTGATTAGATCGCACTTCTGCTTTGCTCTGCTCTGCTAAAGAAACCATTCTGTAGCATAAAAAAATTTAGTCAACAGATCTTATAAGATTAACCCATATAGCTACTCTGCACTTTTTTGCACACACTCACTTCCATCTCTATCCATTTCAAAATGATTTTCCGATCTCCTTTATATATCCGCTAACAAGAATTTTTATTATATGTCAGCTCCAAAACAAAATATAATTTTCTTGCTCATGTCAGCTTAAATCACTAATTAAAATTGATGTGTACCCTCACAAGTCAGCTAGACTATAGTAGGGACCCAAACCAAAATTCCAAACATAAGAAATAGCTAAATATTTATTCCTTATACATCTGCGACACACCATATACACAAGGTCGGCTAGAATGAGAAAAATAAGTAGTAAATCATTCTACCAAATCTCTTAGCTCGTACTTCGACTAAAGAAACACCAAAAAACTTTCCAATAGGATGCTAAACAAACTTACTTGGGGATCCACACCACAAAATAGTGATCTAGTGAAGTATTTAGATCGACTTGTCAACCGGATGCCCTGTTCTTCATTCATTTTGCTGGTAGATTACAGACTCTTACTTATCTTGCCGGTGGGAGCAACTTCAACACTGCAGACCAAACAATTGACTCCAGTTGCCATCAATGACAACACAAGAATCCAAAAACAATCTTTCCAAGCCATATGCCAACAAAACCAAGGTTTATCTATACATTACAAAGGTTTAAATTCCAAAGAATAAGAGTGAATAATCTCTCTTACACTATGGTCTCAACTAAAATATAGGAGGGTGTTCCTAGAGGTATGCTAAATACAATTGAGAGTGTTGATATATGACAATATATGAATTTTAAAGTTGTATCCAATGCAAGTTTAACTCCAAATACTGTTATCAGGTTAAAGGCTAATCAATTACGCATATGACCCCTTATATATTTGATAATGACATCATTTTAAGAAACACAAGACGAAAGAAAATATACATCATCTAAGAATATTCTCCTTATTTAAATTATTGAATCACAAATTATAAATTAAATCTAATTGATTATAGATTATTTGTGAAGGATTTATTTATTTTATAAAATGTGTGGTTGAATCATTTGTTTCCTAAATTAGTGCCTAGCCAAAGGGTTATAGAGTCGCAATCCATAGAAGGGAAAAATGTAATGAATAGAAGCATAAATGAATAAATATAAGCATAAAATATATCAAGAATAGGTATTAAATATAGAAAATACTTAATCATCCAATAATATATTGCACAAATACACATTTAATAAAGAAATATTCATTTCAAGGCTTGCAATGTTCTAAAAAAATTATTACATTTATCAAATCTATATTACATTCATATCAAGAAGTATGATAAGAGGAAAATTCAATAGAATGCTAGAAATTCCCCTTAAAAATAAAAAGATAATCTTGGAGACATTCAATATCTGGAACCTGTTACAGTATTTGGACCTATATATAGATACTTCAAAAACCTAATAACCTTTTAAAACTAGATAATAAATAATTTAAATGTAAATTTGCATGACAAGAAAATTTACTAAAAACAATAATGGTCAACCCTTTGACTACATAATAGACATACATATATAGCACTTGTCAAATATCATACTTAAATACATGTGGAAAAATGAAGGGGATCACAATAGTGGGGGAATGAATACCTTCCACATGAAAATCTCATGAGATTAATGATTGAGAAGAAAACCTACCCAAACTGGATGATTTGGACAATGCAAGGATGATCTAGTGGATGATGATCCTAGAATCACATTCATGGTGTTTTGTGGGTAAATGCAATATACAAGGGGCTAATGGTCAGTTGAAGTATCCTTCGTACAACACTTTTTCCAATGGTCTCAAGGCCCTCAATTTTCTTCCAAAAATATAACACATATATATTATGATTGCAAGATATAAATGCACAAAGTTGACTAGGACTGACATTACCTCAAGTGCATTATCTGTTGGTTTAGCTAATACTCTTTGATGTGGGAAATCCTGATGTATCAGGTTTCTCGATGAATCGGTCGAATCTTGTGAGCGATCCATTTATTGAAGTGATCCCATGGGTTGGAGCGGTTTCTATCAAATGTTTTTCTCTTGAGTCCAGTTTCACATCACGAGGAGGATTTTTGAGAATACTACACATGGAATATTTTCTAAATATAAACATTTCTTCAGGACTGAGATCTTCCAAACATAGAAATTTCTCAATCTACTTATTTGCTTCTGTTAGTGTTTCTATGTTTGATGGAGTATAAGATACTAGCAAGAAGAGCTTGTAGTATTGACAAGATGTGAATAATGGACACCCCCATTCAATTAATATGTTCCAAGGAACAAATGGGATTTTTGGGGATAATAACAAAGCGTAGACTAGGAAATGTTTTTAAAACTCATAGCCCAATGCTTATCTATGTGATTAAAGAAATTCTAGTTAAGTAATTTTTGGAGGAATACAACACAGTATGTAAAAACACCAAGCATTTAAGCAGATATTTTCCATTTCACATAAAAACAATATTGGATTGGTCATTACACATGGAACATTAGTTATAACTATTTGTGAAATTGCAAACAAAGTTGTTTATATCTATAGTATGTATCTTTGAAACATATGAGTAAACAAATGTGAAGTTATGTGGTGAATATAAGAAGTCAAAATAAACTAAAACATTACTTATAACTCTTTATGAAATTGCAAGCTTTTCCAATTAAATAGTCCCATGTACTACATAGATTTGGCAAACTATTCATTTTGATCACTATGGCACAATCTATGACATGCAAAGACGTTTAAGAGGAGTTACTTTCTAATCTAGAATGATGATCATGACCAATTCTATATATACGTATGTGTATGTATATATACTCATACATATATATATAGTATGGATGTATAAAGATATATAGTAATTGTATACACACATATATAGAAACATAAAAGTACATATATATGTATATACATATATACATGTGCATGTATACATGTACACTGCATTTATAGATAATATATATATTATCGATAATACACATGCATATAGATGAATATATGAATAATATACAAATATATACATAATTACAATTTTATATTTGTAATGCAACTTTTTTTTTATTGTTTAAATTAATAATTTTAGTTGATTGTCTTATGTTTCTTGAATCTTGTCATATCAATAAACAAAATTTGACTATGATCAGAGGAGTCGAGCACATTTTCTTTGTTATATGTGTTGTAAAGCCAAGAAATGTAGATTAGTTATGTTCACTTCTGCACGATGTCATTAATCTTTATCATGTAATCACATGTTTAATTAAAGTGGTACATTAATGCTAGAGGAAATGATAAGCATGTTATATTGATGTAGTTTTTTACTTTGACTCATACATGGTTTAGTGTTTTTGGCAGTGTGTTTTGTTGCAAGGTTTTTTGCACATACATTTGTTATTCACATGCTCTGAATAAATTTGTATGGTTTAATTACATGTCTTAATGGATTGGAAAACTTGATTGTAAAAATATTTTTAGTGTCGTTGAGCATATGTTCAATTAAGCATATAAGATAGAGTGTGGAAATGGACAAGATACATAGATACAGAGACAAAGACAGAGAAATATGATTATTAGAACACATATATGAAAAGTGCTTAAACTAAGAGATTACATAAATAATAAATGGATACAAGATAACCCAACATAATTAGCAGATCAATTCTATTATAATCTCCCCCATCCTAATTAGACCATTCCTAACTTTTTTCCTAAGGACCCCACTTATCCTTTTGAAACAATAGTTTTTTATTGTTAATCGATATCTCACTTAGCTTTTTCTTCCTTAATATATAGAGGGCGCTATCCAAAATCTTACCCCAAAAACTATTAAAAACACCCATAAAATGTGTGAACATGCTCTTATTTATTAATAAGTCCCCATCCTTGACATCAACCATAAAAGATATAATCATTAGAAAGCAATTGTTTGGCTTGTGAAGGGATGTCAAAGTACTCCTCTCACCTCATTAGGTTATCACTAGTCACTCCAACATTAGTAAAGATGTTGGCCACTTGGTTACCTTCACAAAATATGTGAAAATTCCACCACCTCAAAATCCTTACTAGCTCATAATGATGAATGAATGAATGGTCTAGCTAAGCTTTTTCTTGCCATTTAGGTATTGAATTATGATTAGAGAGTCCCACTTAACACAATCCTTTTTAAATTCCATAGAATGGACCAATTTTATGTTGTGAAAGGCCTCATCTGCTTCAACGTAATGATTAGAATAATAGCCCAATGGATCACCATCACAACAAGAAATAATTAAATATACTTAACTACTTGATTAAAGTCTAAAATATAGATCATTAAATAATTAATTGTTATTTAATCAAGTATATTTAATCAAGTGGTTATTCTAAGTCCATAAACAATATCAAATGGATCAAGTATCTACAATTTAAAATATAGATCATGAAATAATTCATTGTTATTTAATATTTAGACTCATGGGTATCAATTAGTTATATTTTATATGGATATTCAATTTCATGATCATAATGTTAGTTTTGACTTGGACATACAAGATATCATAAATTTGGAATGAAAAATCTTCAAATATGCAAATATTTAACTTATATCCCATGGATTTCAAAATGGAAGTTAAGTAGCTGATGACACAAATTTAATAAGAAATCTTGGATTTGTAAAATATCAAGGAGATAAGAATTTAGAAGGAAAATATATGTTTACAAATACATTCCATTTCACTAAAATTTTGAGGTCTAATGTCTTAATTACATTATATTTCTTAATTTATCTAGATTTATATTATTTCCCCATAGATTTTACTCAACTATCATTTGGTAAGTTATGCTGATAGTGACATCCTTTCTTATATTTGAGACCATTCACACAAGTAAATTTGGTTTTATCGCTTTTAAATCCTAATGACATGACATGTATGATATATCTAAGCACTTAATGCTTAATTATTATACGTTTATAACATCTTGATCAATCAAAACTTGTAAAATATACTAAGTTTGTTACTTATTTTACTCATGATAGATAGATGCATACTTAACTACTATTTTATTTAGATGTCATTAGCATGGTGAAATCTCTTCTATGTGCAACCTTGGGTCCACTTAAAATATAACATGGTATACCTAACCTAGAAATAAATTTAGAATATGAAAGTTGGATTAATCCCAAGGTCCTTGTAGGTTATGAATATTATGGACTAAACACTTGAATAATCATAAAGATAAACAAACTGTATAGACCCTAAATCTAAATAAAAAGTATAAATGCAAGATTTAAAGAAATATTTTAAACAAATACCTCATATAAATTAGAAGATAAAACAAAAACAAAATAAACACAAATCAAGAATTCATATATATATAACCTAAAATAGTTGCCAAGTCTAGAGAATAAAATATTTGCCAACATAGGAAATTGAATCAAAGTGACAAAGATTGTTAAAGTAAAAATTTAAAATTGTTCTAAACAAAAAAATACCACAATTAAATTTTGACTGATGAAGTAAACTTTATACAAGCACACAATATTGATAAAATTTATAAACATCTTAAACATAGATGAAAACGAAAAAACACACAAACAAGAGACTTGAATTAGGATTCAACAAAAGGGGCACCTATTTTATTTAGAGAAAGTAGGGCATGTTGTGAAAATAACAATAAATAGTGACTATTGGTAAATAATCTAGAGTATTAAATAATAAAAATAAGTTTACAAACCTAGATTCTTGGTTAAAATAATATGAACTTAGAAATGTATACATGAAAAGGTAGGAAGAGAGTTGTGAACCACTTGATAAAATCTAAAATTTTACCTAATATAAGTGTGTTCTCATGAATTCATTACTTCTTTTAAAATTTATAAAGACTAATCAAGACAAACCAAATATCAAGTGACTACTTAATTTTACTTTGTAGTGAACAACAATCTATTAGAATATGAAAATATTTAAGTAGATAGGTTCACAAATTACTATGAGATTTCTCCACTAAAAGTAAGCTTCTATAGTCCCGATAGAGATATCATTAGTCTCACTCTAGGAATATCTATATTTCCAACCAAGTGTATATATCCTTGATAAAAATTACTTGAATCACCTAGATTTTAATTTTTGTCATTTTTTGTTTTTTTCCTTTATTTTTGTTATCCTTTTTTGTACTCAACTTATAGATAATTAAGCCAAATTCTATGTTGGGTGTTATAAAATGTGTTGTTAGTGTTTTTTCATTGATGCCAACTTATATTACTACTGCATGCACTTGTATATTGTCCTTGTTGAAGAGTTGTGTTGAAGGTCTGTAATGTTGTCATTGGTACATAGTTGTACCTTATCTTCTAAAGTTTATGGTTGGATGTCACTTGTCAATATGCTTAGATTGGTGCACTGTTACTTCCTAATGAAAGACTTCACATGGGGTATGAAGATAAATGTATGTCCCCAAAATGTCTATGGCACAAAGACTTGTACCATAGTTTCTTAGTCAAATGCTTTTCATTTCTCTGCAGATGTCGATGTGGTCTTGCAGTTCAAAGGATAGCTCAAAATAACTATGAGGTATGCATGTTCCAAGTCTCAAATCATAATTCTTACTACAAAGCTTTCCATTGTTAACAAAGTAAGAACAAGTTATGTTCTTGTGAGTGGTTTCGTAAGGAAGGACATAAAATCTTTGCACTTCACCACATCATCTTATTTTTCCTTGTGATTTTGGATTTATATTCATGAATTTTATGTGCATACTCAGTCCAAGTTTCATATGGTTTGGTGCAGCACCGATAATTTTGTAGATAATTGTGTGTTGTTTGTGTTTCAATATCTTTGGAGATTGGTCTGTTGATGATCAAATGACTCGCACCAACAAGTAATTGCCTAAAATCAGTGCAAAGAGGTTATGGGAAGCATGATTAGGTCTCAGTGTGTCCTCTAGAAGATCCACAAGTTAATACTTGATCTTCTCTTGTGTCACAATCTATCTGAAGTTGATATCTTTCTTGAGTACTAAGTGTTTGTGCTAGCATGAAATGATATGAATTGATAAAAGGGGTGTACATGAATTTTTGGCAAGGCATAGTGTGTCCATGTTAAAATTTTCATGATGAAAATTTTGTTTCTTTGGTACCACTCTTGGTCTAGAGCTAATATGAAGAAGGATAAGTTTTTTTTGAGCCGACTTGATATGTTGAGATGATTATGCAAAATGTTTGGAAGTGCACACCAATTTGAAGATGTATTCTATGAAAAAATAGGTCCTATATATCTCTTGGTTTGAACCGCATGTGATTTCCTTCTACCGCAATTTTTTTTGGAGTCGACTTGCTATGGCTGATGCACATTTCATGTTATTTGTTTTATCTTGGCCGACAACGAGAAATTTTTTGAATTTGTGGAGGATACAAATAGAAGATCAAAGCTATTGAAAAGATGTATGGATGTATGGAAAATATTTTGAAAATGTAATATGTGAATAAGAATCCACAAAATCTCTTTTGATATTGAAATGTGGTAAGGATCAGTTCAAAGAGATCAACAGTGAGTGTTTGTGAAACTATGAAGAGGCATGTGCGAATATAAGTATGAGAATATGTATTGAAGGCAGTGAGACAAAAGCAACAAAGTTTGTTGAGCAGATGTATGTGTGAGTGTACCAAAAATAGTGAGTTGGAGGTAACATAAGTGTTGAAATATTACAATAGTATGCTGAGGTTGTAACTCTTTTATAAGTATTGTACTTTGTAGGGAGTTGTAAAATTCCTTTGGTTGAAGCCATAAAACTTGTTGTAAATTATGTTTTCATTTGTGAGACCGGATTTGGATAGTAGATCCAAGCAACTTTCTCACCATGGTTTTTCCCTTGTAAGGTTTTCCACGTAAAATTGTTGATGACAAGCAGAAGAACACAGAATTTTTATGTGATTAAATTACTGATGAATGAAAATAATTTGATTACGTATTGATTCACCTCCCCCCTTAGTACTTATGTGTTTTCAAAATTGGGTACCATGGTGGTAATAAGGAAAAAAATGTATTCTTCACTTTATATCCTAATCATGCTAACCAATCCAAATAAACCTAAAAATCAATAATATTTAATTCACAGTTTCACTAAAAATGTTCGTGTACCAAAATAACTTCACCAAAACTTTTTAAAACATGAATAATTTCATAGTATGAATAGATATTCTAGACATCAAATCTAAATTTAAAAATAAAATTTATCAAGAAATATCAAGAACAATCATCAATATAAACATAACTATAGTTACTTGTAAACAAGCTAATTTCTTGGATCTAATAAGGACCCCTTGCCTGTAAAATACACCTGATTAAAATAAAACTTAGAAACCATGAATAAGGAAAATACATGAAAACCAACACATTAGAAGTAAATATTCTAATGAAAAATATAAAATTAAATCATATTAACAATTTAATCTAAAGCAACAACCACAACACAAGAAAATAATTGGTCAAACTTAGACCAAGGATATTCCAACAAACTAGCCATGATTATACACGAGAAAACCTAAAATACTAAAAGAGAAAAAATTGAAGTCTTAAGGAAATGAGTATCAAAGCTAACACATTTTGTTTTCTTAGTTTTTTTAAAAGCAATAATTTACCTACCATTGTACTAAGTCTAGTGAGCTTATATTTGTGTACTAAGAAATAAGATGTACACAGTTCATAATCATATTCAAGATGAGTAAAAAAAGTAGGATTTATGGAAACTAATCATCACCATTCTCAATCCACACACATATTTTCTTACCCAAACCCACATAATCAAAAGAACAATTAGTAATAAATACAAGTAAGGATAATGAAAAACTCAGTTTGTCATGCTTTCCTTCATGAATATCTATTATTCCAGTTATATATTATCTTTAGGAAATTACATCTCATTGTAAACTTTTTCATTCTCCTTGTGCGCATGAAAATTAGAGATAAAATCATCCATTAACTATGTATTATAGTGAAAAATGACTATTGATCAGGAGCTCGTCA
Organism: Sequoia sempervirens; assembly: GCA_007258455.2. Classification (NCBI taxonomy): domain Eukaryota; kingdom Viridiplantae; phylum Streptophyta; class Pinopsida; order Cupressales; family Cupressaceae; genus Sequoia; species Sequoia sempervirens. The sequence goes on from VDFB02000017.1 coordinate 455,993,766, forward strand.
AGCCCGCACCAATAAACCAAAATGGGGATGACGAAAAGGCATCATGGGTTAACCCCACTCTAAAGGTAAGCCTCACTAATGCCTAGTTGATTAAACACTTTTTAGATCTAGAAGAGAATGCTTTGGTTGGTCAAGTTTGGGGGGAAAATTGTCTTTATCCCATATTAATGAATGGGCTATTTCAAACTGGTGTGATTCTTTTGATCTATATCTGTTATCGAGGGAATCCTTTATAATCTTGTTTGAAAATATTGAGAGGAAGAAAAGGTTCTTAAAGCGAGCCCTTACTAGTTGGGAAAATCTTTCTTGGCTCTGTCTAATTGGGAACCAAATTTTTTGAAGGGGGTCTTTTTGGGTGTCAAAAAGCCAGTTTGCTTTACTTTGCCCAACCTGCCTTTTGAATTTTTTGATGAAATTGCTCTAAGGGAAATGGGTAATGATTTGGGGGAGTTTATTAGAGGAGATTGCTTCCTGGAGTGAGGTTGCACCACAGCCTCAATCTGGGTTTTTTTGAATGATCCTAAAGTGATTCCTTCTGAAATATGCATTCTTTCAAAATTTGGTATTAGGAATCAAATCCTTTTGTTTAGAGCAAATCTCAATCGTAAGAGGGATATCAAAGCAGGATGTGAGTTGGTCTTCCTCCATAGAGGTTCTGGGAAGGCTAGTAGGTCTTCCCCTCAACTTGAAAATGGCTCTCCTTGGGCTTTTGATAAAGATCTAAATAAGGGGTATAAACTGGATCCTTAGACGGTTTTGTCATCACCCACACGAACTTTGAGGTTAACCCTTGTACCACACAATAAAGTGTTGTCTCATATTCAGGAAATGCCTCCTTTGGAAGATGCAATACCCCCTCTCAAAACCATAAATGTCATCGCATAAACTTCACCAACTAATGCAGTGTCTAAAGAACACCTTCTGGGCATGGTGAATGAGATTATAAAGAAGGTAGAGAATGATCTAATTAATGAGATTGCAGAGGAAGTTACATGTGAAGAGGATGTAGATCTCATTCCATCCTCTTTGCCTATCTCCCAAACTAAGGTTGTTAAGCCTAAGTCAGTTTCGCCAAAAGCCAAAACTAGGTGGAGAAAGCAAAATAGTCAAAAAACACAAGCATAAATTGTAGAAGGCATTCAATCTAATCTAGAAAGAACTTTGAGGTCATCTAGTAAAAGGGTCCTCTTCAACGAAGTTGTTCCCTCTAAAAATGGTACTAAGATTAAGCCTGGGGAGGTTGTTGGGGAGTTGAAAATCCTAGAAACCAACCTAGAGAAGAGGAGAGAGGATCTCTCTCCTCGAAAGGCATGAGGATCCTATCTTGGAATGTTAGGGGGTTAAACGCCCCTAACAAATGATGCTTGATAAAGCATCAATTTGAGAGCTTACAATCGGATGTTGTGTTGTTGCAAGAAACAAAACTATCAAAATCATTGGCTAATGCTATTTTTGGATCTTGGGTAAAGTAGAATTTTTTGTCAATTCTTGCTACTGGTACGTCTAGTGGCCTTTCCATTCTTTGGGATCCAAGAAAAGCAGATGTGGTTCCCTTTCACCTTGCAAATAACTAGATGGGGGTCTTGGTCTCGTGTATGTCTTTAGGTAATAGTTTGTGGCTGATTAATCTATATGGTTTGTGCTCCACCTCTTTCAAAAAACACCTTTGGGAGGAATTGAATTTGGTACCTCCATTGATTCTGAGGGGGTTGATGGTGTTTGGAGGGGATTATAATGCAATCTTGGATTTGTTTGAAAAGAAGGGAGGAATTATCCCCTCTGTTAGGGTAATGGAAGATTTCAAAATTTTTGTTGCTTCTAATAAGTTGGTCGACTGTGTGCCAAAGAATGGCTTGTTTACATGGATAAATAAATGAAGGGATTTTTGCGAGATAGATGAAAGGCTCAGTATATTTTTGCTATATGATAATTGGTTATCATCTTCTCATGAATTCTCTTCCTTGATTCATCCAATCATTGGGTTTGATCATTTCCCAATCTCTCTCAACTTTTCAAGAGAATCCCAAGGTAAAGAGGCCTTTTAAATTTGAGGCAATGTGGTTTAGGGATTCTAAGTTTTTTCCCCACTTAAGAGATTGGTGGGCTTCGGGTCCCTATGTTGAGGGATCTAGAATGTTTCAATTGGTCATGAAATTAAGGCTCCTTCGAGATAAGATTAAGGTTTGGAATGTTACTCATTTTGAAAAAATATTTTTGAAGAAAAAAATCGCATTGAGAAGGAATTGTTTGTGCTTTATGAGGAGGTTATCCAAAGGGGCATGAATAAGGAGTCATTTGATAAAGAGAAGCTCCTAAATTTTGAGTTGGAAGAAATTCTTTGCAGGGAGGAGGCATACTAGCATAAAAAATCTAGGGAATTATGGTTGAAGGACGGGGATAAGAACACAAATTTTTTTCATGCCTCAACGAAGGTTCAATAGTAATTGAATAGTATTCTATCCATACAAGGGGGTTGGAGGGGTTACTTTTTCCTCTCCCAAGTAAATTGAGGAAGAGGCTATTAGATTTTTCAAGGGGTTGTTGGCCCCCCCGAACAACATTTCAAACTTTGATTCTGCTAGTATTTTCAATGGTTGCAGAAAAGGCCCCAGGCCGTTATGGCTTCACTGCCCTCTTCTATCAGAAATGTTGGGATTTCGTGGGGAGGGATGTCCTGCTTTATTTGGAAGAGTCAAGGAAACATGGCAACATCTTGAAGGAAATGAATAACATGCTCATTGCTTTGATTCTAAAGAAATCATGTCTAATTTCCTTTGCGGATTTTAAAACTATTTCCCTTTGCAGTACTTTGTATAAGATATTCACTAGAGAAATTTCCATGAGGCTTGCAACTTTGATCCCATTAATTATCTCAGATGAGTAGGGTGCTTTATTCCTAGAAAGGAAACTACAGATGGTGCAATATTAGCTCACAAAATTCTTCACTCCCTTAGGGAGGAGAATTCGCTTGCGGTCATTTTGAAGTTGAACATGCTGAAGGTGTACGAAAAAGTAAACTAGTAGTTTTTGATGAAAGCGCTTTCAAAATTTTGGTTTCTCTAAAAAATGGTGTAAGTGGGTGTTCTCGTGTATCTTGGGGGAAAGCTTTTCTATTTTGGTTAATGGTTCTCCTTGTGGTCATTTCAATGCCACTTAGGGGGTTAGACAGGGTGATCCTCTCTCACCTTTCTTGTTCATCTTAATGATGGAAGGTCTTAGTTGGGCTATTTGGGCGGAAAATAAAAAAAACCTTTGGAAGGACATAAGCGTGAACAAGGTTCCTTGGTCAATCACCCACTCTTTATTTACAAATGATACTTTATTGGTTGGACAGGCTACTCTCTCGAAAGCAAAGGCTATGCAAAAATTCTTATCTGTATATTTAGATTGTTTGGGACAACTTATCAATAAGGAGAAATAAAAAAAAAAACTTCCTAAATGTCTTTGGTGAAAGGGAGGATTTTGAGATTTTGGGGTTTCAAACATGATGTTCTCCCTTGTAGGTACCCCGGGATACCCTTCTTCTCGGGCAAGGAAAAACACGACTATTCGGATAAGGTCATCGCTTCAGTCTCAAATAGAATTATGACCCGAAAGTCCAAATGGTTGTCTTTGGCAGGAAAATTGGTCATGGTTAAATCTATTTTGTAGTCTCTCCCAATCTACTTAATGTCTATTTTGAAGATTCCTAAGGGGAAGGTTGAGGAATTGAAAAAAGTATTCAAGGAGTTCTTATGGTCTAAAATGTGAATTAAAAAAAGAAGTTGCCTTTGTTTGCTTGGGAGAAGGTTTGTCTCCCTAAGGATCTGTGTGGTGTAGGTCTAAGAGATATGATCCTTCAAAATAGGGCCCTGGGGGTGAAACTTTTGTGGTGAATCTATAAAGATCCTGATGCCAAATGGTGCTAGATCATGTGGCACAAATATCTTGACTCCTGGGATAAAGAATGTATTTTCACCATTAAGAATCCCCCTTGGGGCTCCAAGGTTTGGAACTTAATTGTGTCCTATAGGTCTATTATTCTGCCACACTTGTCTTGGGTTATACATATGGAAAGAAAGCTATGTTCTGGGATGATGCATGGAATGGTCACCAACCTCTTCGATCAGATGTGAAATGGCATGGGATTGTAGTGTTTCTACAAAACATTTGGGGCTATAGGGTTTTTGATTAACTGTTAGTGGACTCTTATGTGTCCCCTCCTCTATCAAGTGGAGGGATATGGAATTTTTTCCTTTCCCAAAGGCACTAAAGGATTCCCTTTGTTTGGAATTGGCTTCTAGAAGCATTTTGTACTCAAACAAGGATGATGAAATCATTTGGACCAAGTCCCCTTCAGGCTCCTATAGTGTAAAGGAAGGTTATAAAGCCTTGGTTAATGTTGAAAGGTCAATTGATTGACCAACCAAACTTTGTTGGGGTCCTGAACTGCTCCCCAAGGTGGGTGCTTTTTCTTGGCTCACAGTGAAATAATTTTATTTGGTATGAGATTGGATCATCTTGGGATAACTCCCCTCTTCCCTTGTGTTCTTTGTGGTAAGGCCCTAGAATCGATTGATCATCTTTTGCTCACATGTGACTTTTCTTCCACTTGTTGGTATTTCCTTATGGATAGACTAGGGTGGTGCAACCCCCTTCATAACTCTCTTTTCAACCAATTTCAGGCCTGGCTTGTCCTGTTCAAGAACTCTTATTTTGCTTGCATTTGGAATATCAGTCTGTCTATTCTTATTTGGAATATCTAGCTTGAACGCAATAATAAAATCTTTAGAAATAAATCCTTAGAGATTGACCAGTTTTTGTAGAAGATTAAAGCTTCCATCTCAGAAAATGTAAGTTCTTTTGTACTTAGGAATTCTCATGCAGGGTGCCCTTTTTCTTCTTGAGATGCTTAATTCCTGGCCTCGGCTAGGTCCCCCTTGACGTGCGGGTCAATTAAAACTGCCAAATCAAGTGTCAACAAAAAATTGGTTAGGTGGTCCCCCCCCTCCGGAAGGTTGGGTTAAACTAAACTTTCATGGGGCTTCTTGGGGTAGCCTCAGAGCATCTAGTGTAGGAATTATTTTGAGGAATCATAAAGGTAAAGTGATAAAGGCAACATGCAAAGTGTTAAATAGAGGCACTAATAATGTAGCCGAGTTCAATGCCTTAATATAGGCCTTCAATTGACTCTCTCAAATAATATTTCTAAGCTTATCATTGAAGGCAACTCCTAGATCATGATTTAGGATCTTCCCAGTAGAATTTATCATGCATGGAAATTGAATTATTTTTTACAACATGCACTTTCCATCTTGCAAATTTTTTTGGCTTTCCAATTTCAACATTGTTACAAAGAAGCAAACATTGAGGCAGATAAATTGGCAAATATGGCCATTGACAATTCTCTCCCTTTTACTATTTTATCTCATGATGAGTTTAATAATATTTTGGTCTAATCTTCTCAGTTTCTTGTGACAAATCTTTGCACTTGTTCTTTTCCAAGCAGGGTATTTCTAGTCTTAATGCATTTCAGTTTTCAAGACATTCCCCTTGATGTCTACATGGACAGTCCTCACGACATCTATGCTCTATGTTTTTTGTGATCTTTTAGACGGTCACCTTGACGTTTGTGTTTTCTAAATGATCCTCATGATGTCCCTTATATCTCGCCTCTCTACTCTTTTGTATTCATGTAGATAGTCTCCTTGACGCCTTTGTGGACAGTCTTCATGATGTCCTTGGGTGGTGGTTGTTGTTCTTTTTGTTATCTTGATTCGGATGGTCCTCACGACGTCCCTGGGTGTTTTTTGTTGATCTTCTTGATATATTGATTCTTTTGATGGCGATGGTCTCCTTGATGTTGGTTCTCATGGTAATGTTGGTTCAATATATATTCTTCTAGCGGTACTCTCGACGCCCATGGCTTTGGTTTTATCTTGTTGGTGGCTACCAGTCAGTCTCCACAATGGCTTGGGATGCTACTTGGATGGTCACCTCAACATATTTCTTGCTGATGTATTTTTTTTAGGTCACATGCTTGTTGTCTTTTTGATTGGGGGTGATGTTTTCCCTTTCTTTCCTCATCAGCTCTTCACTAGATGGGTTGATTTGGATGGCATTCCCTATGTCTTTTTGGTTGGCCTCATGATGGTCTCTCTGATGTCATTAGCTGCCTTGGTTGGTGCGATCTCTTTTTGCAATGGGTACTATCATTCTGTTTTGGCTCCTTCACATGAACGAGACAGATTTGGGAAAGATTGTTTCATTTGTGGTATTCCTTTGGTGGTGGGTTGGCACTTGGTAACATTATTCCTGGGTCTTGTTATTGCCAGCTGCTTGGCTGGTGGATCTCCTTCTGCTTGACACTTGTTTCATTCCTTCATGGAAAGTATTTGGTACATGACTTGGTGGCTTTGGGCCTGATTTTTTTTTTTGTTCTTCATGTGATGGGTACTTTGGAATTGTTTTTTCATGAATGAGCTTTTATTATTTTCCACCTGCACATAAGGTGATGCTTTCATTAGGTTTTAAATACTTCTTAGGTTGATGTGTTGAGCATTATTTCATTGGCTCACCTCATTCTTATTCATGCCCACCATGGAAAACCTCTTTAGAGTTTACATCTGACCCTGCTATGTGGAAGTGAAGGTCACTCACAAATGTGTTTATGAATTGATTCATATTGGTTTTATAATTCATTTCCCATAGGTTGAGGAAGCTATTGTTTGTATTTTGAATAAGGAATGGCTTCAGATGCATCCTTAGTCGCTTCCACATGAGCTGGATTCTCTGTTTGTGTCCAACCTAATGGAAATCTTGTGGTGTAATGAAACTGTGAAGTTTATCGTGGGAAACTTCCTTCTACCTCATGTCTGCCTAATGTATTTGTTGGAACCGACTCTATTGAATTATGATCTTTGAGTGGGGTCAAATTTGGTTAGGGGTCTTGTTTGAAAAGATGCTCTTCTATCTTCTTCAACTCTTTGTGCCCTTTTAGGTGTTATGGTCCAAGATATTTTGACTTCACATTCTGGAACATTTCGAGCTTTCCTTCGGTCTCTAAGGTCTTTGTTGGGTTATTGTTTTGTGGTCAAACTAAAAAATATGTTCAAGGCAGTCCAATTTTTGTTCAGGTACACTTTGGAAGATCCAATGTATGCTCCATACTTTTCTCTACCCACTGACATGGCTTCTTCTAACGAAAGTGGAATTTACTAAGGTTTGGTTCTTTCTGGGTCTTCCTCTTCGTTCTTCTAGTGCCTCTTTTTGCAGTCTCTTCGACGCTCCTTATTTTTCTGTTGAGGGCTCTCTCCCTCTTGCTTGTAATTAGTATGTTTCTTGATATGGGGTGTCTCTGTCTGCTTTAGGTTTTTTTTGTCATTTTGGCACTTACATTCACTTCTGTTGCATTATCTATATGTAATTGATTTACTTGGTTTTAATAGAATTATCTTACATTGGCTCATCCACTTTTTCTTAAAAAAACCAATGTATTATAGTATTTTGTAATAAAAAAAATCAACATTATCGATACAAGGATATATTTCATCAATTTTAAATCTTTGAAATGATCCAACATGCTTATCATTATGATGAAAAATAGAACATTATACACAATTTTATTGAATATGATTAGTTAAATTTGAATGATTAATATTATCATAATCCTTCTAAACACCAACTATTCACTCTCAAGCTCTTTTTTAGTTTTTGTTTTAGAGATATCATCCTCAAAATTTAATTTTCCTATTTGTGCAACTCATTGAGGTAACACAAAACTAGAAAAAATAGACTCAACATGTTGATCAACAAGATGCACTCTCTAAAAACCAAATCAAGATATATTAGGATGATTTAGTATACTAGATCTATCATATCCTTGCTCAATTTAGTATCAAGTCCACCATGTATTAAGTTTCAAATTTTGGGTATGAGAAGAACCTATTTCATCTATGTAACTAGGGCTTTCAAAATTTCCATCATCATTAGACATAAACTAATATATATAAAATTGTCACAAAAATAATTAGCATCAATAACAATTTCCATAAAGATGTTCTCAATTGTAGCATATGATGTATTCAAATTATCACTCTTGTGAACCTCATATGTATGAACATCAAGATTTGTGCCATCATGATCAACCAAGTTTGTATAGAAGATTTCATAATTATCATCCAAAGCTTCGTGAAATTTAATTTAATTTTAATTAGATCATCAATTTAATCAAACTACAACACATCTAGACTCTCAATTCATTGGTTATCATCAAAATCAAAATAAATAAAACGTATAATACTACAAGCACCCTCACCAATGAAATAAATTGTGGTCTTATTATCTATAAAATCGCCTTTATATGTAATTGAGTTGTCCTATTTTATAAAAAAATGTGCATTTGATAGAATTTATTCTTCTTCTACTTCATCAATTAATTTTGAAAGTATATTTTCTTATTAGGAAAAATATAGAATGAATTGTCTCCTTTTTTTCCTAGACCTAGACATCGTTGAAAAATACACAAAAATTATGAATAGATAATCAATTTTGTCTTAAAAATTTGAAACTTTCACACTAATTTAAGGTTCTTGGATAGGCACCTGAATGAGACCAATTTGGTGTTTTATGCCTAGGAATAATTCATTGATGATTTAATCATTTAATTTATTTGGAGTAGGAAACTATCATATGAATCTATGAGACGAGGAGATGTCAGTGAGGGTCGATTACGCCTGATTCATGATGAATCGAAGCATAACTCTGCCAAACATACCTACATCTACAAACAAGATCATTCAAATTGGAAATCTAAACTAAGCATTTTACTGAAATTGAAAGCTACAAACTAAGAAAACAGTTAAATTCCTAATCTAGCCCATTTGAAACTTATCCTGTTTGGAATTGGTGTCGTGTTGATGTGAAATGACAACCCTTTCCCAATCTCGTGATCAGTGAGCCTGTTTTAGTTGATTCTATGGAAGACAATCAATGAAACCATTGTGATCGATGTATGAAAATCTAGTTTATGCTAAAAATGAACATGATGCAAGCTAAGTTACCATGATTTTATGCTAGAAATGCACTGATTATGCTATTGCTAAGCTAGAATAAGCTAATTCTAAGCTAAAAGATGAAAACCCTAATTTATAAGTAAGCTAAGATGGATGCACGGAAGCCATTAATGGATGCTCTAAGCTATTGCACAATTAAAATTAACTAAGATAAGCTAAAAAGTGAGTAAATATGAGTGTGAGTGCATATGAGATTCAACAACATAAGTTTGAAATTGAAAAGTGGATCCATTTGTCTCCAAATAGTGAGCTATTTATAGGAAAGCAAATGAGGAATGAAGGGTTGAGATCAAAAGTTTAATCAACGGTCCAAGATGAAGGAGATGAGAGGCATGGATCAACGGATGAGAATGCATGATGAGATTTTAATCAAGGGTTCACACTTGCCTCAAGCAAACACACTTTTGACCTGCTCACACAGGTCAAAGGTGACTTGTTCAAAAGGTTGAAGGTTAAAACTTGGTTAAGAAGCCAAGTGAAAATATTCCTTTTTCAAATGATGAAGGAATAAGAATATTCTCATGGGCGAGGAAAAAAGGCATTTTGCAAATTAAAATAAAGTTTTAATTGTGCAAAAAAAGGGATAAGGAATATTTTATGGGAATATTCTCTTTGCTTAGAGGAAAGTTAGTTTAATTGCTAATTAAACAAGATTTAATCATGTAATTAGGGGATTGGAAGAATTAAAGTGTTTATTCATTAAATTAAATAATTTAATGAATGGGGGAGAGATGGAATGATATTTAATTAAATAACTTAGAGTTATTTAATTAAATAAGATGACTTAGGGAATTAAATTAAACATTTTGATGTATTTAATTTAATGAGATGAAATGCTAGCGTCAAAAGGGATGAATTAACTTGATTAAATTAATTAGGTCAATAAATGAAAATGATGCAATTAATTAAATAGCTCAGCTATTTAAATTAATTAAGCAAAAAGAGGATGAATTAAAGAGGAAATGATGTTAGTAAATATGTTTCGAATGTATGATAATGATTCAGACATTTTGAACAGTGTCTACATTTTGCCCCTCTTTGAAGAGAGGTACCTGCTGCTTCGGTTCAAAGTATAACGCTTTTCAGATTAAAATTGTTGCTTAAATAAAAAAAATATGATTTTTTAGATGCCCCAACGGAAGGATAAAGCTGACTCCCTGCCCCCTCGAGAAATCGGGCAAAATAAATAAATTTTGGGTTGATTTCTCGATAAAGGTTACAAGCTTACAAGCTACCCCAAGGGTCCAGAAAGGCTCCAGGATGCAAGAATAATGCCAAAAACACAAAAAAATGATGCAAATTTAGGTGCAAATTGGTGAAAATGATAATAAACCCTACAAGGTTAAATTAGGGAAAAAAACCCTAATTTTCTAGCTTAAATACACTTAAGAGATTCTTGCTATTTTGAGCTCTAACCCTCCAACGAAATGGCACACCGAGAGCTTCCCAGACACATGTTCGATCGAGTTCGAGAGTTCCAGCAGCTTCCAAGCGCAGGACCACCAATATGCAACTCCAGACTTGATTTAAAATTTAAAATTTTGATGCATTTATGACGCTTTGAAGTTTAAACTTTGGCGGCGTCGCTATATAGCGACGCCCAAATTGAGATCAGTGACGCCCAAATGAATTATAGCGATGCTTATTTATATGGTGACGCTATTCACGATTTAAAACTAGGGTTTCTAATTTTAAATCGTGACACATGCTTATTTAGCGACACACTTGCCGATTTAGAAATTAGGGTTAGGGTATGCCAAAGGTTAAATAGCGACGCCAACTTATTTGGCGACACATGTTTCGATTTGTGATTTTAAATGCTTTGGGCATCACAATTTGAAATTTGAATATAGCAATGCTATTGAAGATATCGACGCTATTGTGATTTATGAGCTAGAAATTTCAAATTGAGTCAAATTTCAATGATTTCCTAATGTCGTGCGCTTCGTGGATGTAGGAGATCTTTCCACCACTGATGTCGCAGGAGCACAGGCCCATCGTGTTGGAGAGATTAGATTATTTATCAAAGTTGCGCTAGGAGCACTTGGGAGAGATCGACGTCTGGTATGTCACATATGCGCCTGTGATTCAGACACATCTTGCCATTATGACGGCTCTGTGCGAGAGATGGCACAATGAGACCTCATCCTTCCACCTTCTGACAGGTGAGGAGACAGTTACTCTAGAGGATGTATGGCGGATACTACGTTTTCTGATTCATGGAGATCATGTAATTTATGACACTGATGCCAAATTAACCGCCTACCTTGAGGTCATGGAGATGGTTCAGATCGCTTTGGTTACATCACAGATCAAACTTGAGTCATACAAAGGTCATGTGCCAACCCTCAGATTGATCGTCACAACCATCATTTCAGGTTTGGTTTCCCCAAATAAACATAGTAGAGGATTCAAACCAGGATGGGGCTTGGTGTGGCATCAAATGTTGTATAAGAGGACACTTGTTTGCATGGGGGCCCATGATGCTAGCCTCCCTGTATCATGATTTGCATGATTTTGTCTATTGTGATGGGAGATCCATTGGTGCAAGGGTGACTCTGCTACATATTTGGGCGTGGGAGCACATTGCCATGCTCTGACCCATTGTTCATATGTCATATGTGGAGCCAGATGATCCCATAATTTGGAGATACAGAGGTGCCATTACCCTCAAGCACACTAGATAGATTGGGCGCTCGTATTAGAGATGGGTGATAGATGATATGATAGTTTTCCGTTGGCGCCCATGGCTACAAATTCTACCATGGTTTGATGATATTCAACAGCTCTATTTTTCTAGGCAGACCCGATACATGTAGGGTCGATAGCACCACATTATTGAGAGATATCTACCAGATAGGGTAGCCTCGCAGTTCAGAGAGGTCTAGGACAGACTTGATGATGCATACAAGGCCATTTTTGTGAGATCACCATGAGAGGATCCTACATGGGGATCGACTATCCCAACTCCAAAGGAAATAGAGAGCTTCAAACAATTGGTGGCTCAGCCTTGGGCATACGATCAGGGATAGGCAATAGCTCAGACTATGCCTGCATATGATACTTGGTTTGTCCCTCCCCGATGATTGATGGATCTAGCAAGCGTTCCTCCTAGAGGGAGACCCAGAGGCAGAGGAGTAGGGAGAGGCAGGGGACAGGATGGTCAGGTTTCGGGGGCTCTGCCTGTGGTACAGTAGCAGCCTCCTTAGCAGCCTCCAGCAGTTCAGCAGTAGCCAACACCACCACCACCACCAGATGCTTGGGATGCGCAGATACAACAACTGCAGTAGCAGGTGTAGCTATTGACTGGTGAGTGGGATTAGGCCTGCCAGTAGGTTTTGGTTATTACTATTGAGTGAGACCAGGCTTGATAGTAGGTGGTTGTGGTCACAATCGAGAGAGATAAGGCATTACAGAGAGTACAGGTTGTGATGGGAGAGAGAGACCAGGAGGTTGCTCAGTGTCAATAGATTGAGGCGATGATGGTCGCCACTCATGGTTGGACAATGTCAACGTGGTTGTACAAAGAGGCAGTTAGAGAGGATGCATATTACAGGCAACACTATCAACGTGATGTACCAACAGTAGTAAGACAACCAAATTTTTCACAACACAGTGATGCACGACCACGAGCAGAGGATCAGCCTGAGAGGTAGGCTGGAGAGGGTAGCAACCATCAAGGCTAGCTATTATGTATAGACACTTTTGATTTTGTCCCATTCTTTATCATAGATATACATTCATGGGATCCTTTTTGATAGCCTCATGGATATTGTACTTTTGATCGATGTTCATACACTGATCCAGATTTTGTACCATGACACTCATTTTTTGATATATATATGATATGGGTATGAATGATTTATGCTATGTTGTGTTCACTTTATTTTATGTATGGATGGATGTGATGTGGATGCATTGTATTTTATGCCTACGTGATATGCAATGATCATGATACAGATGGATGCAATGTTATGTTCTTTTCCATTATCTTTTCATTATATGATATGGATGGATGATTATGATATGCAGATGTTATGGATGCAAATGATGTGGATGCATTTTTTGTATAATTTCTATTCATTTTATGATGACAATGTATGCATGTGGATGTATGGATGCAAATGCTTATGATATGCTATGATTTAAGATGCTTAGAATAATAAATTATTCATCATGACTTAAATGTTTATGCAAAATGTATGATGTGATATGCAATGATTATGCTAATGGATGTTTTATGATTATGTTATGATTATGAAATGCATGTATGCTGATCGTTTATGGATGCATAGTGGATACATTGATGATGTTTTTGTTGACTGTCATGATACCAGGTTAGCACGGAGAGGAAGATAGAAGAATAAAGAATGAATGACCATTGATTTTGATGATTGTTTCGAAAGATCCAACAAGTCCTTGATCCATCGAGACTTTATTAGGGATGGTGATGAGACAATGCAAAATACAGGATGAAAATGCAAGATTATGAAATGCTCATACTTCAGGATTGGGATTTTTCGTCATTCCTTATAGTTTGATATAACGCATAGACACGATGCATCAAGGTATTGATAACTAGGATGGCATTGTATCTAGTGTAATGGACTTTGACTCGACAAATAGATAGGATAGGTCTTGTTCACATCTTGACATATGGAAACCTCGTTGGAATGTAAGTTAGAAGCTTAGAATATATTGGACCACAACATACGCAATAGTCAACAACATACCCTAAACGACCTTCCTACACACAACTAAGCAAGTATGCACAAAGATTATTTTACAAGAGTATCCACAAACACAAAAAATGAAAGATAATGATCGATGCACCCCATTCCTTTCTCTCTAAATTGTTTTGTTAGACATCATCGAGAGGTCCTTGGAATGGGTCATTAAGATAAATCATAAGAAAAGATCAAGACAAATAGTTAGTGTTATCTATAGCTCTTGCCTAGTTTAAGTTTAGCTAATGCGATTTTTGATATTGATGTCCATCACAAGAAGGATACATCCTAGGACATGTTGATCAGAGGGTTGCTTGATGTTGGGATAATGATGTTGAGATGAGTTGTTGCTATAAACTTCACTGACGCATTTACCTATGATTTAGACTTTTAAGTTTGCACTTTACAACTTGCTATGTTTGTTTTCTATTTGTTTCACCAAAGGTTGAAGGTGACGATCATTTATTATGGGTGAAATTTTATTTCGGGTGAAAGCAAAATGGGATGGATGGGTTTTGGATTTTTTTGGGATATTTCAATGTTTTTGGTATTTTGAAAATGTTTTGAGGTTGTTTTTGGTCTTTTTGAAAGTTTATATGAATGTTTAGGATTTTTTGATTTTCTGAGGCTGTTTAGGGTTTTTTGAATGTTTTGAGGCTTTTTAGGTATTTTTGAATGTTTTCTATTGTTTTTGTGTTTTCCATTTTTCGAATGTTTTTGTGTTTTCTAGAATATTTGGATGTTTAGGGATTTTTGAATATTTGAATGTTTAGGGATTTTCCAGGGTTTTACAAATGTTTAGGGGTTTTTTGAGAATTTCTAAGTTTTGACCAAGAACCTAACCTAAGAGACCTATCCTAGGGGCCTCAGGGGCTGATCATAGATTAGCCTTGCCTACATTATACACGTAGAGACCATGTAGTTCAACTGACTCGACTTATTTACAAGATGAAGATATGAACAAGTGAAAGACAACAGTTTATTATGATGAACTTCTAAAGGAATGACCTAGGGTGTTTCGGGGGCACATCAATGATGGCCTTGCCTACGTTGAAGCTCAAAGAATCGTAGTTTGACAAGAGGACTCTATTTTTTGGATTTTCGATGTTCGTCCTTTTTAGGGTTTTTGATGTTTTCTGGATGTTTTGGATTTTAGCCTTTATATTTTTTTGAATGTTTTTGGATTTTAGCTATACAGGATTTTGCTAATGTTTTTGGATTTTTTGGATAATATTTTATGAATGTTTTTGGTGTTTTCAGGATAAGATTTCCAATGACCTCAAGATATACAAGAACCCGATACGACTCATAACGAATTGCCCCTAGTGTGACATGTTATCCTACTTCGTTAAAGGAAGGACAAACTGACCTTTGGAATATGTCAAGTAGTGCTAAAGGGTTCATGATACCTCACAATGTCAAGCCATGATAAGGACGTCGATGGGGGATAAATGGCGATGCAAAGAATGATAGAACAAAAGAGCCAAAGAATAGATGGAGATGCCTTATTTACGCAAGGCACCTGTTTGCCAGGTTTTCACCAAGGTACTTGCCCAAAGCACCACCGAAGTGGTTTTCACTAGAGGACAATTTTTTTCTTTACTTTTTCAATCCTTTTTCTCTTTTTTTTTGGATTTTGATTATTTTATGATTTTTTTTGTATTTTCTAATTTACACCCTTTAAGACTAGGCATAAAAATTTTTGAGATTCAAGCTGTTGGTTGGATCTTGCAAGGATTCACCTTCAAGGGTTGGCAGTTGGTATGCTCCTGATTCGTAGCTTGCTGTGATGACAAAGGGACCTAACCAGTTAGGCTCAAACTTTCCTTTGTTGTCTTGATCTAGAAGGTTCTTCTAATTCTACTTTAAGACTAGATCTCTGACCTGGAATGACTAAAATTTGATTCTCTTGTTATAGCTCTGTTTTAGTCAGTTTTGATATACTTGCAAGTGATTGAGGGCGTCAAGACAACGCTCATCTAGGAATTCTAGCTCATTCAATCGAGACACTCTATATTCTTCCTCAATTATTAGGTTCTGCAGTGATACTCGCAATGATGGGAGCTCAACCTCAATAGGATAGATGGCTTTTGATCCATAGAGCAAGGAGAAAGGGGTTGCACCTGTAGGCGTCCAGATACTGGTTCGATAATCCCAAAGAGTGGGATTTAGCTGCAAATGCTAGTCACGACTAGCTTCATTAACTATTTTCTTCAATATTTTCAGGATAGTTTTGTTCATAGCTTATGCTTGACCATTGCCTTGGGGATTGTACCTGGTAGATAATCGGTGTTGGATATTGAATCTTTGGCACAACTCTTTCACATCTTAATTTTTAAAAGGGGTTCCATTGTCTGAGATGAGAGTTTGTGGAACATCATAACGACAAATTAGGTAATTCAGGATAAATTTGGCTATCTACTTCCCTGTTATGTAGGTCATAGGAATGGCTTCAATCCATTTAGTAAAGTACTCAGTGGCGGTTATGATAAACTTATGGTCATTAGATGAGGTTGGGGCAATTTTTCCTATGAGGTCTAGGCCCCATTGTGAAAAAGGCCATGGTGTGATCATTGGCTGCAATTCTTGAGCTGGAGAATGAATTAGATCCCCATGTTATTGACACTAGATGCATTTTTGCACATATTGATGAGCTTCTTTTTCCATGGTTGGCCAATAGTACCCCGTCCTTAGCAGTTTCCTAGCTAATGTCATACTGCTAGAATGGGATCCAAATATGCCATCATGTACTTGTATTAAAGTACTTAAGGCTTTCTCTTGGTTAAGACATCATAGTAATGTCCCTTCGATGCTTCAACAGTAAAGGGTATCACCTAGGATCACGAATCGAGATGCCTTTTTAACAAAGGTATTTTTAAGGTTCGAGGTGATATCAGATGGAAGGGTTCCTCTGTTAAGATAAGTAAAGATGTCATGGTACCACAAGGACCCAAGACCAACAATGACACACACAAATTAAGATTCAAGGATTTTGAAAGTTGGTATGCGAATTTGTTGTACCAAGAATTCACATTGGAGGATGTTGTTTGACATATCTAGTATTGATCCGATTGTTGCCATGGCATCTACTACTCTATTGTTCATCCGAGGAATCTACTCAAAATTTATGCCTATAAAAAGGTTTTTGAGATTTTCCACCATCTTCTTTTAAGAAGTGAGCTTTTCATATTTAGCTTGATAGTCATCATTGACTTGGTTGATAACCAACTACGAGTCTCCATAGACTTTCATATCTTGGATTTGCCACTGAACTACTATCCTTGGACCTATGATTAGGGATTCATACTTAGCAATGTTGTTGGTACAAGGGAATGATAGCCTGTATGAATTTGGGATGCAATCACCTTGAGGGATGATGAAAAGAATGCTTGCTCTTGATTCATGTTGGGTGAATGATCCATCAAAGTATATCTTCCACTGAGCTGTGAGGTTGATAAGGAACAATGATTTATTAGGCAACTCGGATATTAAAGGGTTCTCAACATAGATGGGTGCTTCTGCTAGTTGGTCTGCGATCACTTATCCTTTGATTGCCTTACGTTCCACATACTCTATGTCAAAATATGTTAAGATCATCACCCATTTATCCATTAGTCCTATGAGGGTTGCTTTGGATAATAGGTATTTTAATGGATCAATCTTTGCAATGAGCTTGATTTGATGTGACAACATGTAGTGCCTGAAATTTTGTGAAGCAAAAACTATTGCTAGGCATGCCTTCTCAATGGGTGAATAGTTCATCTTATATCCAACCAAGGTTCTGCTGATGTAGTAGAGGGCTCTTTCCTTTCCATTTTTATCATGTTGTGCTAAAAGAGCTCCTAGTGTTGCTGGTGTTGCTGAGACATACAAAATCAGTGGCTTGTTTGGTATCGGCGGTATGGGCACTGGAGGTGTTAGTAAATAATATTTGATCTGTTGGAAATCTTTGTCACATTTGTCATCCCACTTGTAGGTTATCCCTTTATGGAGGAGATGCGAAAAGGGGTGAATCTTATCTAATAGTTGGGCTATGAACCTTTTGATGGACTACAGTATGCCTTGTAATACTCTCATCTGCTTCAATGTTTGCGGAGGTTCCATGTCTAGGATGGCTTTTACCTTTGTTGGATCAATTTATATCCCTCTTTGTGAGACAATGAATCCAAGAAGTTTCCCTGATGTGACCCTGAACACACACTTTTTTGGATTTAGTCGTACCTTGTATTCTTTAAGCCTATCAAAGATAGGTCCTAAGACTTGTATGTTCTCACTTCTCTTCTTTGATTTTTCAAAAAGATCATCCACATAATATTCAATTTTTTTTTGGATCATGTCATGAAAGATGAGGGTCATTTATCTTTGATACGTTACTCCTGCATTCTTTAACCCGAATGGCATCACATTCCAACAATAGGTTTCTCATGGACAAGTGAATGCAGTTTTTTATTGATCCTCCTTGGCGATTATGATTTGATTATAGCTTGAAAAACCATCCATGAGTGACAACATTTCATGTCCAACTGTTAAGTCCATAATGAGATCGATGTTGGGTAGAGGGAAATCATCCTTCAGACATGCCTTGTTCAGATCTCTAAAATTAGTACATATTTTGATGCCCCCAGTGGGTTTTGAGATTGGTACCAAGTTTGAAACCCACTTAGGATAATTTATCAGTCAGATGAATCCAACATCAAGAAGCTTTTGTAATTCTATTTTAACCAAGAGTGCTATCTGAGGGTGCACCTTCTTTAATTTTTTCTTAACTGGTTTAGCTTTAGGATAGACTGCTAAATGATGCACGACCACTTCTGGATCAAGGCTTGGCATATCTGTGTATGACCATGTAAAGTTAGCTCTTATTTCTTTGAGGAATGTTGCTAGGTTCTTTTGTTCTCCAGCTAACAAGGATTCAACATAGAAAGCGATCTTAGGTGCTTCCTATGTACCCACATTGACTGGTGTTGCCTTTTCTGCTAGTTACTGTTGACTTCTCTAGATGCATTGCACTAAGGGGGAGATTAAATCCCTCATCCTTGGGTGCCTCAAAAAGGTTTTCACCATTGGACGCATCCTTTATTTTTTACTATTTTAGGATCAGAGAGTGCCACTAGGTGGTTTTCACTCCAGGACCTGCATGTTAGTTGCATTTCATTTATTTTGTGACTGAAGGATTGAATCGTCTCCCCATAGTATGCCCATGTATCAAGCTCTATGTTGAAGCCTGCTTTATGATCTGCTCATGATAAGTTGTCACCGAGTCCCATGAATTCTAAGATCACTTCATCATTTTCAAATAAATCTAGAATCGGTGGTCCTTGGTCCATGTCAATGAGCTATGGGTATACTAGATGTATTTTAGTTGGTTGGTTGCTTGAGACAAAGGATGTTATGGATATCATAAAGAGGGTGTTGTTCTCAAATAGATTAGCAACATCAAGGGGAAAGTCATCTAAGGTTGTATCACATGATGTAGGTCACCAAGAGGAAGCCTCAACTCGTTTAGTGGAAATACCTTTGCCAATAAGTGTGACCTTGCTAGTAGTACAACCCAAGCCAAGATTCTTTATTCATTTCTCAGGAACGATGGGTTCTAGTAAACCATTGTCATTCTGCCCTAGCTTCTCATTCTTGTTATATCCCATGCTCTTCATTAGCTGTAGGCCTTTGTTGTCATCTTCCATGGGAAGATTAGGAACAAGTCATTCATATTGATAGAGAAGTTTAGAGATATCTTGCTCATTAACATCTTCTTGATTCAAATCCCCCCACTTGGTGAAAGTAGTAGCTGCCATCTTGATTGTTTCGGGTTCTTTGGTGCTAGAGGTGGGTTTCCCATGAGATTGACGAGAAATAGGTAACCATCCTAAGACAAATGTGTCTTTCAATAATTTATAGTTTCCACAACAATCATCTTGGATCACTGCTTTGACGTCGGGTATACTCTACACAATGGGAATTTTTGTTGTTGAGGTAGAGGCTAGGGATGACGGGTTAACAAATGAGCTTGATGGTGTAGGTCTTTCATCATTTTTAGTTATTTAGGGGATCTTATAGAACTTGGCCTCAATACTTTTGCAGTAGTAGAAAGGCTCAAGATCTCCATGGATAGTTATTTATCTACCTTCAAAAGGAAACTTCACACATTGATGATAGGTTGAGGCTACAACTTTTAGAGCATGGATCCATGGTCAACCAAGCAGTATGTTCTAGGGAAGATCAAGATCAAGCACTTGGCATGTAGTTTCTGCAATAAGAGGTCCTGCTTGGATTGGAAGTGCAATGATTCCTTGTGATACTCATTCTTGGTCATCATATGCTCTGATGGTGGTACTCTTTATCTTCTCAATAGTATCTTTTGAATAGCCTAGATTTTTGATCAACTGCAAGGTACAAATGTTCAAACCAACACCTCCATCTACCAAGACTCTTTTGACCTTGTTTTTATGAATGAAAGCCTCAAGATGCAAAGCACGGTTATTAGATGGTTGTGATGGCAGGTCTTGCTTAGAAAAAGGTAAGAATATGGTTTGCGATATGCCCCACCATAGCTTGAAATTGATCGGTATCAATGTTCTCAGGAATAGATGAATCAGATAAGGCTTTTTCCAATATTTCCTTGTGTGCAGGGGATAACTTTAAGAGTTCTAAGATTGATATCTATGCGGGGGTTTGCTTAAGCTGATCTAAAATATTGTACTTGCTAGGATTAGATGTGGGAAAAGTAGGTTGTGTCCTAGATTGAGATGTGACTCCTTGAATAGTTATTTGGCCACATCATGTGGTGACTCCACATTTTGTACTAGCTCCTTTGATGGTGACAATAGTGATAATGCTATCGTAGGAGGTAACTACATTGGAATAGGTATGTTTTACATTGGTGTAATCCCTAGCTTTACCGTTGTTTGATTTGTTATGATCCGACACAAGGTTCTTGTATATTTTGAGATCCTGATTCCCAGCTGGTAGCTTAACAGATACGGTATCATTTTCTATAAGATCTTGGATGATATTCTTGAGTTTCATGTAGTTTGTTGTTTTGTGTCCTTTGATTTTGTGAAGATAATAGAGATCACACTTGTTGTACCAGTATGGCTTCTCTTATGGTTCTTGGTAGTTTTCAAAGTTGGGAAGTGTTATCAAATTTTATTCTACCAATTTCTTCATGATTGTATCGATGGGTTTTGATAACTATGTGTACTTGCGTTTAGGGATAGTTATTCATGTTAGTGGTTTTCCTTTGTTGCATGTTGGTGGTACTGATCTGATTGTTCTGAGCTGGTGTTGTTTATTGCTTAGTCGGTTGGATATTAGCAACTTGATTGTTATTAGGTCTAGGAGCACTTAGTATGACCTTGGCGTCAACCACACCATCATTTGTTACGTTTTTGTTCTTAGTCCACACACAAGATTTCTCATTTGAACTAGTTAAAGGACGGTTGTCTTTGTAAGCTTGAGTATTTCCTTGTGAGATCAGGGCTCTATTGATGTTAAGGTCTCTAGGTACAAGCTCATCGTATGATGTGATGCATTGTATTTTCAAGTGGAATGATAGATTTGGATCTAGATTAGCTATGGTGATTCCCACTTGTTGTTCATCAGGAAGAGGCCACTTGCTTTTACTATCTCTTTGTCTCCATCATTGTAAGAAATTAGCGAAAGTTTCTCCTTGATTTTGTCTAAGAGTGTATAATTATTCTAGACTAACGTCCATGTCAAGATTGAAGGAGTAGTGATCAATGAATTTATCAGTGATTTCTTGAAAAGTTTTGATACTAGGAGGAAAATGAGAAAACCAATCCATAGCATGACCTGTTAAACTTCGAGGGAAGAGGCACATTAGATATGAATCATTGTAAGCCACTTCCATGCACATGACATTAAATTATTTGATATGGTCCATAGGACTTCCTCTCCCTTTATATTTGTCAAATTTGAGGATTTCAAAACCAGGAGGGAATGGTATCCTTGCTATGTTTCGGTTAAATGGGTAAGGACACAAGTTCTGTGTATGAAGTTTCTTTGTCTTATCCATACGAAGGTCTTGCATTTCTTGTGAGAGTACTTTCAATTATGATGCTAGATCATCTTGAGGGTTAGGTGGAGGAACATATGGTGGGATGACGAATGAGTTATAGGGGGTGTATAATGGTGTGAGATTCTATGAAAGTGATGGATGTTCCCGATGCATTTGGATTGACGATGTTCAAATGAGGATAATAGGAACCTTGTTGCTATTATTGGGAATATTGTTGAGCTAGTAGGACTTGCTATTGAGATTGTTATTGTTGTTGCGCCACTAGGGATTGTTGTTGGGCCTATTGTTGTTGGTGTGCTAATAAAGTTGCTTGTTGTGCTTGATATTGTTGCTGCATGGCTTGTTGTGCTAAGGTTGATTGTTGTGCTTGATGTTGTTGTGCTAAGGTTGCTTGTTGTGCTTGATGTTGTGCTAAGGTTGTTTGTTGAGATACTAAGGATGCTTGTTGTTTTTGCTCCTATTGTTGGACTACTTGTTGATAGGCCTGTTGTGCTTGCTATAAAGCTAAGGCATGTGCTTGTAATGTGGGATCAGGTGGTTGTTGAGACATCTATGAAGGATTATGGATATTGATGTTTTGAGAGGGTAGTAGAATGCTAGTGAAAGGTGGAGGATTCCCTTGATTTAACATTCCTTGTAAGATGGTAGAATGAGGTGAGGGAATGTATGTTTGAGGTCTTGATTGATTTGGCATAGTAAAGGGGACTATGGGAAAAGATGAGGATGATGTTAAATTTTGTAATGGAAATGACACACTAGGACCTTGAGTCCATTGATTGAAAAGATTCCCTTGTCCTATGTTTTAAGGATTGCCTTGTGCAAAAGATGTAAACAAGGGATTTGTGATTAAGGTACTTCCAACATTGATAGAACTCATAACCAAGGGATTGTTTTGAGGTGGATTGATAGTGGATGAGGTGGACATGGTAGATGGCATGGATGAACCCACCAAAGGGTTGGATAAAGATGTCCCTATTTGCATTAAGGGTTGGTTCTGTGATATAGTATTGAGATTCCCTTGTGTGTTGTTTTGAGATACTTGGTCTATACCGCTTTGTGTGATGGTGGGCACACTTGTGGTACTCATAGGTGTGGATGAAGAAGGGTGTCCCCGAAATGTTGAAGTGGTTATGGAATAATGAAGTTCAAGCAGTGTGTGTAGCTGTTTTGGAGCTTTTGGAACAGGAGGAGCACCAAAAGTAGGTGTCTAAGTGGTTTTTGGAGGTGGAGGATTAGTGTCAAGGGTACCCACAAGTGTACTACTTTCAAATGGTGAGGTGTGACCAAAATATTTAGCAAGGTTGGTTGCAAGACTAAGAATGTAGGTTTGATTTAGCCCTAGTGATGGAGTTGTGAAACCTTGTGTTAAATTTTGTGCTACAAACATCGAGGAGATAGGAGCTACATTTTCAAAGGCTTGATGTTCCATAATTTCTTCCCTAGTAATTTCAAATGGATTATTCTTGACGTCTTCAATCTCATATGGTCCTAAAGGAGATGATGGTTATTGTGACAGGGTAACATGACTTCTAGGATCAAATTCTAAAGGATTTGGATCACTTGAGGTAAATGTAACTTTGGTTTTCTCCATGATTCTTTTGTGTTGTGATCTTTTCTTTACCATAAAAATGTAAGGAAAGCTATGGTGAGGAAACAACTTTCCTAACGTCAAAACCTCAGAGAAGAATGCAGAGATACTTTTAAAATTTTCAATTACAGTCCAATCAAGATACACTTGAAAGAAATAGCAGAAACAGAGAAATGAACATACACAGATGAACACCAAATTTACGTGGGAAAACCCTTACGGGAGAAAAACCCACCACACCAAGAAAAACCCATTTGTATTACAGTAATAAAATTACATACAGAGTACGGGCTTCACTCTCTCTGATGTCAATTTACAACAGCATAATCATAGACCAACCTTGTACAAAACATTCAAGTTACAATACACTCAAAATTAAATTCACTGATCACTCATCGAATTGTTCATCCCACTGATCGTCCATCCTTCGAATGAATCATCAAACTGAACATCATCTGCAATTCTAGAATATATTCATGTCGTCGCTGGTCTATTGAACTTCCACACAAAACTGCCTCAATAGACTAACTTCCAACGGTTCCCATTCGGCTTCTCTGATTGGTCGTAGACTCACCACGTAGGATAGTCATCACTCTGTCAAAGGAATTCAAAATGTATTCGCATGTCGATGAGACACTAACCGTGTCTCCCTGATGCCACAAGACCTGATTGTCATTATCGCCAAGAGTCCTGACCATCAGCAAGACGTTACATCGAGTTCACAAGCTATTGCTTAGACTTCCCCTTGTCGCCAAGACATCATACTGATATCCATCACATGTATCGCTATTTGGCAAGACCATCGTTATTTGATGAGACATCATACTGATGTTCAAAGGTCACATAGATATCTGCTTTCCCTTTGGTGAGACTATCGCTCTTCGACAAGAGATCATACCGATGCCTTCAAGTTACACCGCAATGTTCCACTATCGGCGAGACTTTGTTCGTCGCTAAGACTTCATACCAAAGCCTCCATGTTACCCCAAGACCACCTTTCGCCAAGAGACATATCAAAGACATCCGATAACAAACACATGTTGCATTGTCGGCAAGACTTATCGCTATCGCTGAGAGTTCTTACCAAAATCTTCAAGTCACCTTGAGATCAACATTCAACAGGAGTTATACCGAAGACACCCCACAACATCGGTGAGACCAACACCCGTCACCAAGAGTTCACACCAAAGCCTTTGTGTTACTGCGAAGACTCCAAGTGTAAAGCTATCGGTGAGAATTTCCATATCGACAAGACTTCATACCGAAGCATATGAGTTACTCCGATGACACAGTCGCCACAAGTCTCCCCGAGCGGAGTGAGATAGAAATTGTCACAATGATCATCATGTCATAGCGATAGGTCCATTCGGAAAGACTGAAACAAGGTCTCAGCGACCAAAACTTTTCACAAGGTTCCAAAGCTGCTAGTCGGCCAGACAATATGGATGTCACACTGACTTGGCTCTTTCAGAGGTTTCAGCCTGTGAGATTGAGACACATATTTCCAACAAAAAATTGTGTCACCTATGGGAGAGTTGTGTTGAGTTTTGTAATGTTTGAACTCTCTAGTTGACTCAAATCTAGGTAAAGGGACGCTCTAAGTCTTTTGGGAGCAATGATGATAATGTGGGATGAAAAGATGAGTGATGTGGGAAGTGATCTTTGCAAACATTTTGGGGACAACACTTTTGACTTGAGTTTGATGCTTTGATGTTGGGATAAAGGATGCTAATGAACTTAGAAATATTTGGGGTAGACTTGTGACCTTCAAGATGAACTAGTCCAAAAATGATAACTAATTTAACTAAGTGCATGGAAAAGGATACATTTCACATAAAAAATAGCTAAGTTAGCATTTGGTTTGATTGATGTTTAAGTCACAAAGTGTTGGTGTACTTGAATTTTTGCAAAGTTTGATGAAGTGAAGGATGAAATTTGATGAAGGGGTGGATGAAATGTTGACTTAGAATGAACCTTTGTTTTCCAAGACCAAGGTAGTGAGAATGATGATAGACCTCTAAAATGTTCAAATCCTAAAGACTCAATGTTGATTTAAATGAGAGGACAAATGGGAATTTTCAAACCTATTCGGGCTCTCCTAGCTCAAGCATAAAAGTTTCTCATCAAGGTGTAACGATTACAGTAAAATATTGAAGCCCACTTTTGACCAAACCTTGTTCTACGATTCCTATGTCTGAAATGAAGAGCTAGAGATTTTCCCCTACGAATTTTGATTGTTCGATGAATCATTTATAGGAGTTAGGTATCCTGTGAAAAGATCAGGATTTGACTCCAAAATAATGCATATAATTTTGGACTGTACCTTGAAGCATGTCTATAAAAGTTTGCTACCAACCTATCTCTATTTCTGTGAAGTGCTAAAAGGTGTTTCTTGAGATATTTTGGAGTGAGATTCCTAAGTCTAAAATGATGACCTGTAGACCTTTCCTTAGGTATCCTAATTTTACGTGAGATCATGTGAAAACAGTTTAAGTTTATGGAAGAAATAAAGATATTTATTTCCATGTAGGTGGTGGTAATTTGGGCCTTCCAACCTCAATATCAGCTCGTTCCTCTTCTTCATCTAAAATGGTTGTTGCGTTTCTCCATTGTGTATTTGTTTCCTTTGTTTCAAAAGTGAAGCTTCTCAAACTGGTAATGAGATCAGTTTGTTTTCCGTTAATGAGTTCAAAGTTTGGCTGAATTATAGCACCTGGAAGATCAGGTTGTTCAACGAGAGTGATCGGTCTCCAAATAGTCATGTGAGGTTCATTTGTCAATTTATCTTGCTTAAGTGAATTGATTTTACCACAAACACTTGTCTTGATTATGTTTCCAAACTAGATGTTTATGTCAAAAAATCATAACTTTCACAATGTCCATTTCGTGAAAATCACAAGGTTAAAGCCATAATTTCCTATGTTGTCTTTGGGAAAATATGGGTTTGAGATTAATGTCAACATATTTAGAAATCGCTAAGGATAAATCCTTAGGACAAGCAGTAATATCAAGGCTAACTCAAGAAGTCCATATTTGAGCCAAAGTATTTGAAATTTTGAGAATGATAATGAATGTTTTTGTATCGTTTTGAAACCAAGCAAAGTGTTAAACTGACTCATAATCATTTACAATCCTAGGATAGAAATGGCCATATTTGTTGAGTCCCCACTAGGATTTCTCCAAACACTAGACAATGCAAACAGTTAGAGATTTGGCGACACTGGCTCCCCTCCACAACACACACTTCTCGGGACCACCAAATCTCAAAATCGTTAAAATACGGAGATTAAAAGGAATTTTTCTGTTTCTAAAATTGAATAGTACAAACGTGGGGCGGCTTCAGAATGACTGTTCTTGCACCAACAAATATTTTAGGATTTTGGCTTCTAAACAAATTGGTTCTTAGTTCAGGTAATCAGGGACATGGCACCTTGCGAGCGTCCAACAAGCCACTAAAGGATTTAATCAATCCTACTAGGGGATATTATACTTTTTACAGTAGTACCCTATTCTGAAAGACACTGTACGGCTAAGGCCTATAACATACCATGAGGAATTGACAGTTTAGTCTTATCCATTTATATACCGGCCCGAGTGAAAAAATGGTTTGAGTCACCTTCGAGTTGTTCTTAGGCAGGCCCCTCTAAAGGTAACAAAATCAAGGGAGTACACTTGTAGTTTGACCACCTAGTTTGCATAAAGCGCAAGGAGGGAGCACATACAATGTCTCTTTCTCACACTAGCATGATTGTTCAATTTTAAACCCAAATTTGAAATGTGTTGGTAATTTTTTAGACAACCAATGTCACTAGAATACTTTTATTCTCAAGATTGTCATGAAGCGCAAGAGAACTGCATACGCATTCAAATGACACAAATTGCAAAAGAAATTACAAGACAATGAAAGCACAAGTTCATTTTAAGCCTCAAAGCAATGACAAGTTCTTCTTAGAGCAACAATTGAAAAATGAAGTTGCCTTGTTCAATTTTAAGCCCAAAGTAAAATGATGATGTGAAGGTTCAATTTTATCCAACTTTGAGCGTTCATTTCAAACCCAATTGAAATTTAGTGCATTTCCTAAAACATAAAGTTGAAAGCATAAAATTGGGTTATAATTGCCCCAAAGTGTCAAACGCTTGTTACAATTATATAATTTTTAAGATAGAAAAGCTTTCTTCACTTTCGCTCCATGCCTTTAAAACCTATAAAACCCTGTTAGCCTTACAACCAGAACATAGCCAGACATGCATCAGTGGTCAGATAAATCCAAGAAATTTAAATCACATGTCAAAAAAAAAAAGCATAAAATTTCTTACCTTGGCTAAACGTTGCTAAACACGACAACGTCGCAATTTGAAGTATGGGCGTCGCTATGGTGAAAACATGTGTCACTCTGCAACAAAAATAGTGAGCACGATAGCATCGGGATTTTGCTCGGTGTCGCTGTTCACGTTGGCGTCGCAATTTGAAAATTTTTAGCATCGCTCTGGTGAAGTTTGGGCATCGCTGTTTGAACTTTTTGATACCTCTAGATTAAATATGCATAGCCAAATTTAAATTAGCACTGGTGTATTAATTCTGCATCAGGATTTCAAATTGCGATGGCATCGCTATATGGCGACGCTATTCAAATAACATCGCTATTTGAGATTTGAGCGTCACTGCAACCTTCAAAACAACTAACAAAAAAAATTTGAACCAAAAATTGTTAACGATTTTCCCTCCTAGTGCCAGAATGTGAGACAAGGAGATGTCAGTGAGGGCCGATTACGCTTGATTCATGATGAAACGAAACATAACTTATTCAAACATACCTACATCTACAAACAAGATCATTCAAATTGGAAATCTAAACTAAGCATTTTACTGAAATTGAAAGCTACAAACTAAGAAAATAGTTAAATTCCTAATCTAGCCCATTTGAAACTTATCCTGTTTTGGAATTGGTGTCGTGTTGATGTGAAACGACAACCCTTTCCCAATCCCATGATCAGTGAGCCTGTTTCAGTCGATTCTATGGAAGAGAATCAATTAAACCATTGTGATGGATGTATGAAAATATAGTTTATGCTAAAAATGAACATGATGCAAGCTAAGTTACCATGATTTTATGCTAGAAATGCACTGATTATGCTATTGCTAAGCTAATATAAGCTAATTCTAAGCTAAAAGATGAAAACCCTAATTTATAAGTAAGTTAAGATGGATGCATGGAAGCCATTAATGGATGCTCTAAGATATTGTACAACTAAAATTAAGTAAGATAAGCTAAAAAATGAGTAAAAATGGGTGTGAGTGCATATGAGATTCAATAACATTAGTTTGCAATTGAAAAGTGGATCCATTTGTCTCCAAATAGTGAGCTATTTATAGGAAAGAAAATGAGGAATGAAGGGTTGAGATCAAAAATTTTAATCAACGGTCCAAGATGAAGGAGATTAGAGGCATGGATCATGGATTCTCATCAACGGATGAGAATGCATGATGAGATTTTAATCAAGGGTTCACACTTGCCTCAAGCAAACACACTTTTGACTTGCTCACACATGTCAAAGGTGACTTGTTCAAAAGGTTGAAGGTTAAAACCTATCCCTTTTTCAAATGATGAAGGAATAAGAATATTCTTACGGGTGAGGAAAAAAGGCATTTTGCAAATTAAAATAAATTTTTAATTGTGCAAAAAAAGGGATAAGGAATATTCTATGGGAATATTCCCTTTGCTTAGAGGAAAGTTAGTTTAATTGCTAATTAAACAAGATTTAATCATGCAATTAGGGGATTGGAAGAATTAAAGTGTTTATTCATTAAATTAAATAATTTAATAAATTGGGGAGAGATGGAATGATATTTAATTAAATAACTTAGGGTTATTTAATTAAATAAGATGACTTAGGGAATTAAATTAAACATTTTGATGTATTTAATTTAATGAAATGAAATGTTAGCATGAAAAGGGATGAATTAACTTGATTAAATTAATTAGGCCAATAGATGAAAATGATGCAATTAATTAAATAGCTTGGCTATTTAAATTAATTAAGTGAAAAGAGGATGAATTAAAGAGGAAATGATGTTAGTAAATCTGTTTTGAATGTATGATAATGATTAGGAAAATTTTCAGTGTTTACAGAATAAAATAAGAAAGATTTATTTGAATTAATCTATTTATTGTCATTTTCCTCTAGAGTTAAATTTTTATACTAGTCAAGTTATTTTTTACTATGGTAAAAACATATTTTGAAGGGCTCCCAAAACCCTTTATATTAAAACATAGAGCAAAAAAAGCATAACAAAAACACAACAAAATATTTTCTTAGTGAACGCCCAACAAACTAAACACAAAAAAGTACAAGAAGATAGACTAGACCAACTAGAGGTTTATAAGTCTTTACAACTTTTCTTTCCTATAGATAAAATTCCTCCTAAATCTTAGTGAAATCAATGAGCTCTTTTTTCTCAACTTCAAAATACTTTTTCTTACTATCCCACATCCTCGTGCTTGACCCAACATGATTATTTTTATTGTAAGCTTCCATATCATTCTTAACCTACCCTTCCTAGAGCTCGTTTATCTTCTCAATTAGTATTATGATACCCATGTCATTTTTATGGAACATTTACTAACTTGCACAACTCTCTCTCCAAGTTCTTGTTTAAATGATTTTACAAGTTGTTTTTATAGAACAAGTAGCATTTATAGGGCATTATACCCAAACACAAAAGACCCCAAGAGAAGAGAATTTAAAGAAAAAAGGAAACTAGGGTCATAGACCATAAACAAACCAGTGAAAACAAACTTACAACAAAGTCACAACAAAGTAAATTTCAAACATATAACTAACAATAATAAAAAACACCCTACTTGGGAAGATTTTCCCAATCTTCCATGAGGAACTTAAAGACATCTTGCTTATGTTGGCTAGAGCTAGGATAAATTTTCTTCTTGTGCTTTGTTATCTTCTCTTCTAGGATAAAACCTAGAGATATAACAAAGTGGTGTATGACTTTTAGGGTGAAATAGATGAAGCCATTAAGTTTCCTCTCCAAATTTTCAAGCCTAGTCGATAAAGCCGTGAAGTCTTGAGAAGTCTTCTTGCAATTGGGGAATTTATCATCATTGTGTTCTTTAGTGGGGGTGGATTCCTCCCATTCTTGAAGCATTGCATCAAATTCAGGAAATAGGCTTAGACCATCAACATCCTCCCCAACTTCCTTTGCATCATCATAATTGTTGCTATCATCCTCCTCCTTAACTTGTTAAGATTCATCACTTGAAATATCATCCATAGTTATGTTAGGGGCCTATTTGCTAGCCAACTTATGGGATCTCCGCACACTAGGGTTAGTGTATTCAACATTAGTAGTTGGGTAAGGTTCACATTTTATCTCTTCTTTGTTCATGTTTTTATTGTTATCTTCAATCTCCTCCTCACCAGAAATGGCTTCTTCAACATAGAAATTTATAGTGGTTTAATTTTTCTTTTTTCTAGGTGAATCTTTCACAATTGTATTAGGTCTTTTTCCAAGCCTTTTGGGGGGGTGTTTAAGTTCACACAATCCAATAGTATGAATTTTTTAGCTTAGGGATTTCTAAGCTTTAGAAGGTTTGGGTTGCTTAATTGAGGGATTTGAATTTGGACTAGGAGTAGCATGTTTAGCAGGAAGAGTCAAATTTCCTTTTGGATGATGTTTGGAAACTTCCTCATTATGAGGGTTCTAGGGGCTTCCAAGAGGAGAAGGTACAACAGAGGGTTATTCAACTAGGAAATCCCTAATTGGCTTGGGGGCATATAGAGCAAGATGGAAATGGTACAATTTAAGAATGAACCCTTGGTGGAGCAGAGTGGGTTGTTTATCTGGGATTTTTGTAGACATATCAGTTGCCTCTTTCACAAAATGTTCAAGAGAGGAAATCAAATAGAAGGGAAG
Source organism: Sequoia sempervirens (assembly GCA_007258455.2). Taxonomy (NCBI): domain Eukaryota; kingdom Viridiplantae; phylum Streptophyta; class Pinopsida; order Cupressales; family Cupressaceae; genus Sequoia; species Sequoia sempervirens. The sequence goes on from VDFB02000017.1 coordinate 456,025,102, forward strand.
ACTAATCGACACTATTCCTAAAATGGTTTAGAAGAGGGAGGTGATGGAAGTAATAACATTTAAAAAAACCCTCAAGAGTATTATATTTTATTAGAACACGTCATACCTTATCCCACAGTTTGGGGAGTTTGTCATAATCATAGCCCACATGCAACTTGATAGGGTTTTCACCTTCTTTAAAAATAGGTGCATATTCTCCATGTTTTGCACCTTCATATGCTTCTTCAGCTTCTTCCTACTGCATGAAAATCTTGTGGGTTGTTCTACAACCTCTTTGTTAACTTCAAAGGACATCCCCCCCATCTTGGTGTGTCTTCTATTCCATGCGTTGATAAACTGGTTTGAAATATTTTCATCATGCTCACTTAGACACTCCATAAGCAACACTAACCCACCTTCCACACAGATATGCTAAAGCAAGGCATCCTTCTAAAATTCTTCATAGGAGCATGACTTTATTCTCATGCATTCTCTACCCATGGTTTGTTGAAAGTAAAGCTAGTGACACTGAATAAGGTTACCATTACAGTGATTTAGGAAATAGAGGCAAAAGGGTCTTTTGGAAATGTATTGGGGTTCTCCATCAAAGAACTTCAAAATAGAAAAGAAAAGAAAAGGGTGAAGCATTAAATGATAAATCATACTTGGGATAGGTGTAATCCTTGAGTAAATCTGATCTATTAGGATTTTTATTAGAATTGTCCTTTTGGCATCATTTTTAGGTTGGATTATAAACACCCTTATGCTAGTGGTCTTCATCATTTTCTCAAAAAAATTATAGCATATTTTTTGGATTAATGTAGGCCATCTTGGGTGATGGGATTTCAATCATGGTACAACGCTTAATTTTTGGGTTTCTAACCATGATTAATTGCCTCATGATTTTGGCTTCCACTTTTTTATCGTGACAATTTAATCTCATTATCATCATATCATACAGATTGATAATTAGGACCCAAAGGAAATTGTGCTCATCAGTTATCCTCGGGGCCCACTTGGTCACATTCTCATTTTTATTCCAAAAGCCCTCAAAAACTAACCCTTCATGGTTCTATTGAAAGAGGAGATTTTGGGAAGGGGGTTTGTAACAAGAATATATAAGAGTATAAAAATAACCATTATGATTTAATTTTGAGTTCTCCATATTTTGAAAACTATTATAATTATATTCAAGGATTAAACCACTAACCTTTGTGGGGAGATATAAGTTGTCCCTCCAATATCTAGTGGATTTCAGAGTAATTTCCATGTTTTCTATAGCATCATCCACTCAATTTACTTCTTTGTATATATGGGATGCATTGAATCTATCAAATCCCATCAGGAGGTTCTAAATATCATTTTTAATGTTAGAGATAGACCATCCTACCATCCTTTTTCCTTTTACTACATCAATAATTTTTTTTGAGGCACCTTCAACCTATAGTCTCTTTGTCACTAGAGACAAAGCAATCTTCATTCCCCTTAATATTGCCATTACTTCAGCCACATTAGAAGATTGTTCCCCTAGGAACACAAAAATGCAACAATAAATTTTCCATCAATTTTTTTGATAATACCACCACCACTAGAAAAATCCAAGTTTCCTTTGGTAGCCCCATCAAAGTTGAGTTTTGACCAGCCCAAAGGTGGTGGCTTCCATTTGGTATTATATTTAGCTAATATTTTAGTGTTGTCAAAAGAGTCAGGATCCAACTCTCACTTTAAAAGAAAAAATTCTTGGAAGAATACCATGGAAGATGAGATGTTGACATTGAAGCAATGTAAAACTTGGGACTTGGTGGATTTGCTTGAGGATAGGAAACCCATTAGCTACAAGTGGGTGTTCAAGAATAAATCCAAAGTAGATAGATCACTTGCATGGTATACGTAGCAAGGGAACATTACCAAGTAAAGGGAATTGATTTAAAAGAGACCTTTTCTCTAGTAGCTATGTTGAGCTCAATCAAAATGTTAATATCTATAGCTACACCATATGATATTGAGGAAAAGTAGATAGATTTTAAGATGACATTCTTGCATGGTGGATTAGAGAAGGAAATATATGTAGAAAAACTTGAAGGATTCAAGATCAAAGGTGAAGATAAATTTGTTTGTAAGCTAAAAGGTCATTGTATAGATTAAGGAAATCTCCATGTATGTGGAACCAAAATTTTGACCTATATGTACTAAATTGAATTTTTCAAGTAGTGGCACTTGTCATTTTGTGTATTACAAGTAGGTAAATTATCACATTCTAATTATTGTTTTATAGATTGATGATATGTTAAAAAATTGTGGCAATAAGATATTAATTTAGGAACTCAAAGCTCATTTGTCTAGTAAATTTGGTAGGAAGGACTTATTTGTTTCTAGATACATACTTGGTATGGAGATATAAAGGGATAGTCCATCAATAAATTGTGAGTAAATTAGAGGAGGTATCTTGAAACTATTTTATAAAAGTTTATAAGGTAAGATAGTAAACTATTATGTACAACCCTACTAGTTCACATAAAATTAAGTTTGGAACAATTTACTATGTTTGCAAAGGATTTTAAGGTCACAAGTAATGTTTCATATGCTAATGCATTAGGAATTCTCATTTATGTGATTGTTTATAAAAGACTAGAATTTGTGTAAGTAGTGGGAGTTCTAAGTAGGTTCAAGGCAAAGTCGAAGAAGGACCATTAGACATAGGTAAAAATAATGTTCAAGTACTTGAGAGAAACTTTAGATTATTGTTCAACTTATCATGAAACTTTAGATTATTGTTCAACTTATCATGAAACTTATGATGTGGGTAAGTGTTGAGTATATATGAATGAGTAGATTCTAATTTGAATAATCAAAGGTCAACAAGAAATTATGATTTTATTGATTTTGGTGGAGCAATTAGTTGGATGAGCAAGTGATAGAAAATAATGGCACTATCCACACATAAAGTAGAATATAAGGCTACAACACATGCTTGTAAGGAAGTGGTGTTTAAAGAGGTTGAGTAACAGTATTGATTTAAGATTCACACAACACTAAAATGTGATTCAAAGAGCATAATTTTTTTAGAAAGAAATCTTATTTACCATGATAAAACCAAGCACATTGACGTACAATATAATTTTGTGAGAGATGGTTGAGGCCACAAAAGTTTAGATGAAAAAAATTGACACTTAGGTAAATGCTACTGATTCTTTAAGAGAACCTATAGGTATTACCAAGTTCATGTGGTGTAGGGATGAGATGAGATTGTCCCATTACTATGAATGAGGTTAACTTCTTTAGTTGTATACTAAAATATCTCTTATGTTAAATTTTAAGGGATCTCATGTTGGGATTTGGGTGATATTCACTTACAAATAGTTTTTGAAGTAATTTTTTTATACCATGTAATATGGTAAGATGTGGCAAGTTTCATATGTTGTAAAACAATATATTATTGAATTTATTATAAAATGCTACGATTACATTCTATTAATATTGTTCAATAATACATAGTACTTATTTATAGGACTTACATCTCTTATACTATAGGATAGATCCTATAACCACTAATGTACATTGATGAGTTATTTTATCAACTCATAATATACAAATAAAAACTTGTGTAACCAATAATATTATATTATCCTATACATACAATATTATTGTTGAACACCTAGAGTATTGAGAGGGGGGAATCAATATTCTTAATAACTTAAACAATCATTCAATGCATCACAATAATCTTGTAGTAATAAAGGAACATAGAAAGCATGTGTCACATCAAAGAACACAAGAACACCAGATTTACTTAGAAAACCCAAAAAGGGAAAACCACGGTGAGGATTATCTCATAATATAGATATTGTAACCAATTACAAAGTATGATACAATATGTGGCTCACTACCAAAGGGCTCATTTCCCAAAATAGAAAGAGATAGAAGAAAGGTGGCTCACATCTAGATTTGAACTACTAATAATGCATCTGACCTATGTTGAAGATACAGTTCCACTGAAGCTCATAATACTAACTTAACACACTTCATTCTTCACCTCAAAAACAATTTGCACTTCTCTGCTCTGAATTTTGCACACTTAATTATCTCACATCTCTCTTACTTACTCTTTCACAAAAGGAGTTAACCTTGTATATATATAGCAACCAACCAAAACATAAATTAGGTCAGCCTAATTGATGTACCATGCAATACTTGTAACTTGTCATCTGAAGAATCAATCATACACGCCTCACTAAGGGAACCAAGGCATATAAAACATTAAGATAGGTCGGCATGACCTATAATTATTCCCATAATTCCGCTCCAAACTCTACTTATCTTCGCACAACCCAAAATACTTAGGTTGACACCACTGGTGAAGTAACAATAGAATGAACCATTTTTTCACTCACAACTTGATACACGAAAACCAAAAAACTTTCCACTTGGAGAAACCATACTAAAAGCATCCTCAAATACTTCTACAAATCTGCATATCAAAACGTTCATCTATGGTGGAATGCAGAGCATTCCAATCATATACTTTGTCATAGTTACACTAGTATTTTCACATTGATACTCTGTCGTGCTATTATTTTTTACTATGAAAGACATCAGATCATGAAACTTTGGATTTAGAGTCTTCCAAAATACACCATCATTACCTCAAAATGACAACCAAATTCTTCATGGCTGAGCATAGTGGACCAAAAGATTGGTTCTCTGAACACTAGAACTACATTCTGGACTTAGGCAATTATCAAATCATCTTACCTTCACTGGACCAACACTTCTACATATATTCAATAGGTTATCATTAGTGGAAATACCATATGCTGTTATGCTCATCAATCTTCATCAATCTCCCTACTCAACTATCTCTTCACATTATACATCGATGAACACATTTGTAGCATACACAAGCTTGCATCAATCTCCATATCCAACCATCTCCATACTGTTGACATCAATGACAACACTTGTAGCATACTTGCAACAATATCCCCCTTTGTTATTGATGGCAACACTACTTAAACTTCTCCAATATTCTCCCCCTTTGACATCAAGGCAAAGGGGGCCCTAATATCAAATGGTTTATATTTTTATTGTTCTCCCCCTTTGAAGAGATATATATGTATGTATATGGGAATAACTCCCCCTTACTACTTCACCCCTATAATCGTCTCTTCTCCAACAAAAATGACCAAAAAAGTACTATGAAACTATCTAATACATTTATATATGTACATTTCAATCCAAAAAGCTATCTATATAAAATAAAAATGTATAACATAGCTTGTGGAGGGAAAATTGCCCTAATTGAACACCTTCAATTTTGCAAGGTGTGGATTTAGATCCTTCTTTGTTGTCTCCCATTCCTTCTTAGCAAAGACAATTATTCCACATAGATTTTTAAACTTCAAATGGAGTTCTTCACCATCTTTTGGAGAGCTAGGTATTGGATTCTGCTATAGCATCTTCTTCATATTAGCCAAAATTTCAGTCAAAGAAGTAAGACTTGCACTTTCTAGGTCTCTAAGCTGACAATATTGTATTATTATTTTTTTCTTTTTGCTCTTGTAGCTAGAAAAAATGACCATGTAGATTATCTATTACTATCCTTTTTGTTCCATCTGCATCTTTCATTGGATCATAAACTCTAGAGGCCTTAGCAATCTGAGACTCAATTGAGTCCATCTGGTCTTTTATGCTCTTGGTGGAAACCGACCATTTCAAGCAAAATTGGAACAATTTTTTTTCTTCCTCTACACAATTTTGAATATCCTTCAAGTTGCTTTGCAACTTACCATGTGAAGTAGCACATTTATCAGAAGCTTCTACCAATATATTCACATTAATCTTCTTATTAACTTCCTTTTTTAACTTCTCCTCTAAACCAGTAGAATATTCCTTAAAGGAATCATGGAGTAACCTTAGTTGTTGCACATTGGATAAAGAGTTGTCAAAATTTTCACCGAGGAAGCTATCTTGTAGCACTTTCATTGCCTCATCTATCATCTCAACACTCTTCTGGTGAGACTATAAAATCTCCTTTCTCGTACAGGCATGAAATGCATCACCAAGTTGTAGCTTATTCAAGGGAGATATTTTATCCATGTCAACCTATCCTTGCTACATAGGAATTTGTAACAACTGTGCGAACACCACTAATTGGAACTGAAGCTAAATATCCAATAAACTCTTCAAGGAATCCCATAAATCTTTGGAGGATTCACCAACTGTTTGATTGCATCCTTCTTCCCTTTTATTTTTCTTCTTCTCCTACTCTCCACTATCGAAGCAGTCTTCTACACTCTTCTCTTCCTCTGCAACTTTCTCACCATCCAAAGGAGGAAAGTTTTCATTCTTTTTCCCCTTAGGGTTCTCAAAGTTTCCTTCTTCCTTCTATTCAACATTATTTTGTGCATCTGAGAGAGGCAATACTTGTTCTTATTGTGCTTCTTTCTTCTTTGGGGAAACATCATTTGCAACAACATTATCCTCCACCAAGTGGAAATTATCTGTTATCATGGCTTCCTAATCACCCTCAGATCTGGTCACACATTCTTATTCCACATTCTTAGGTTCATTGATCTCTAGAGTAGATATATCATGCTCCATTTCAGTCTCATCATCCAGAGACATGTCTAACTCCTTCACTAGATATGCAACCTTTTGCAGTGTTTCATCCTTCAACCTTTTTATGTCTTCTTTATCCCTACTGATTAGGGTGCTGACTCTTTGCTTAGTTATAAATTCCTTATAAATCTGAGACAATCTTGCCCTATCCTCATCAGTGAGAGAAGATCCAATCTTCTCCAAATAAAAATTCCTTATATTTGCATCCTCATCGAATTCCTCTTGTCTTCTTATGCTCAAGACTCATTTTAAGTCATCTAGAAGTTGAATTTCAATTTCACTTAGACTGGTATTAAAGGTAACCATAAATTTAGGGACACTGGGTGTAGCTTTCTTCTTCACCAATTACATACATTGTTTTGGAGGCTTTCAGAGCAACTAGACAGGGAGTAGAGGTCCTGATTGACCTTCTAGTGCTTGATGTACCCTATGGATTCATAGATGGGGCTTTGATCTTCTCTGCAGTCCTCTTGGAAGAGCCAACAATCTCTTCCAACTCTGCCTTCATTTTCTCTACATTTTTCTTTATTTCTTTTTCTTTGTGCTTCAAATGCACTTGAATAGATATATCCTCATAGGTTCCAAACCTATCTACAATGTGGTCTCTCATTTTGCTCAACATAAGATATGCAAGTCTCGTGATTACATTTTCTACCACTTCATAACCCATTTCTAGAATCTAGACAGTTCTAGGTTCCACTACTTCCATAACACATTCATCTTTAGTAACCATAAAGGTTATATCCTTCTTGTACTTTTCAACAACACTCCTAGGAATCCTTTCTCTTGCTTGTATCTTCTCTTGAAAGGTCTTAAAGAAACCCCATAGCATGCTATCCTAATTTTCTATGCTTCCAAACCTTCTTAAGTGATCCCTAATTTGAATTGTAATAGAAATACTATCCAACCATACAACATTCTTTGCACCAAACAATTCTCTGAGAAAGTAAAACAACAAACATATGATAAGAGTACCATAGCATAATGGGTACCGAGACACTTTTTTCTTCTAAATATTCTCCATTAACTGTTATCTTAGGAGCTGACATAGATCTATGTCCAAACCTTCTTTCACCATTTGGTGAGCAGTATGAATAGTAGTTTCTGACAAAAAAATATTTGTTGGTGTGGTAAATATTGTAGTTGATCATCATGGATGCATATTTAACTATCATATCATCTATGTCTTTCACTATGAGGGCACACTTGTTAAATTTTTCTCTAGTGAGCTTCATAACCATCTCATTCTTCATGCCCTTCATCGTCAAAATGGGTCCATTAGAGCATAAGCCAATAACCACATTGATGGATTGATTGTTGATTAAATGGGGCATATCTAACCACTTAAATTTATCATGGATGTGGCTCAATGCATACTTAACCCATGCATTCTCATAACAAAAGTTTGGAAAATTGTTTCATACATCCAGCCTTTTCTTTGTCAAGCTTTCAAATTTTGGTTTCAACTCAAAAACATCCTCGGTGAGATCATTAACCCAAAATTATCCCAACTTAGATTGATCATATTCTTCCATTTTCAAATGAATGTACATTCACACATCCTCAGTATGCATTACACCATACAAAACTCTCGAAAACGTGCTTTCTGGATCTATTTCCATGGATTTGAAGGGGTGTTTCTTGAACTTAGGTCTTGGCTATTCCAATACTTCAATTACTTGAGGAGTAAACATTGTGAACCACTTTTGAAACTAGGATTTAGTAGGAAATGATAAATACCTTCAAATTCTTCTACTAGTAGGGTTTCACACAACAATTTGAAAACACTTCACTTCATCTTTGCTCTACTTCTTCACTCTTCAAATGCTCGATTACAAATGAACTTTCCATATGTGAAATCACATATAAAACCCTTTTTTTGAAGACCTAAAGTGCATTAATTGCAGTGCATAATGTTAGGTTGAAAAGCTAACAAACCCTAACTATGTAGTCATAGTCACCTTTAATCACTCCACAAATATCTACAACATGAAGTTTCATATCGAAAATGCCACCAATAGATCTGCCATGTTGATTTACACATATACCAGTGTGCTCAGAATATCAGCACCACAAATTTTATAGGGGATTAAGGATATTCTGCTAAAACTCCCCTTGAGCCAAAGCTCTTCAATTAGTTTCTAGAGGAAACATCTACACTAGAGACTCATCCTTCACTTCACTTTCTTTTTTTCTTTTTCTAGATCTTGTTCATTTCATTCTTCATCTCCACTAGATCCACATTCTTTTTTGGATCAACCTATCTTTGTGAAACATAGGGTTTCACATTTATGCTTTTGCAAAACTTTGCTATGTGTCCTGGTTTATTAAATTTGTGACATATGGCACCTTTTTGAACAAGCTTACTTCCACTCATTCTAGATTTGCATTCATTAACCTTATGCCCAAATCCATTGCATGCATAATAGTAACTACTGAAAGATTCAATTTACGTAGAAGACCAACCACCAATACATACAACTATGGAGAGGAGTGGGAAGAGGAGAGGAGGGGGAAATTTGAATTCTGGAGATGATGTAGGTGAAGGAGATAATTCAAGGGACACAAATGGATCAGTGGTGGGAGGTGACTTGTGGCTAGACAGGTTGTTGTTATTGTGTTGTTGGCTTGTGGTGGTTTCGTGTTGGTTGTTTCCATCTTCCAGTTGGGTGGAGGTGGTGCAAAGCAAGCTGTTGTCGTCCAGCTAGGAGGCAACAATTTTGCTTCTTCATTGGGACGGGGTGGAGGATGACACTGATCCTCTAGTTTCCAATTTCTTTTTGGCCTGCCCTTCACAGTTGCTTTTCTTCTTGAGGGTTCTGGTTGTGGCCTTTGTGGGGAGCGCTTGTTTTTTCTTACAGCTGGTGAGTGTCTACTTTGGGTTTTCTGAGGATATTTGGTTGGAGGATAGGGTTTTTTTTGGTCCTATTGGGTGTAATGGGACGACTTGGGTGCTCTCTATGTTGGCTTTCTCTCTTTCTAGTTTCTTCTTGGTTTCCCTTAGGCCCTCTCTGCTGTCTATTTGGTGGCACCTTTTTAGTGGCTCTTGCCCTGGGTGTTTTGTGGTTGTTGCTGGTTTCCCTCTTATGGATTGGTGGTGCTTCCCATTGGTTAGGTCTATGGATTTTTGGCCTATCTTTGGCTATGACTGGTGTGTTGGGGTTTCTTGGGTGTTTTGTGGTTTGGCCTTCTCTCAGTTTCCCTCTTGTATGGGTCCCCTTTTCCCTCTTGGGTCATGTTTGCTTCTTCTCTCTTTGGGCCCGGGTCTTATGAGTAGCTGCTTGTTTGGTTCTTTTTCTGGGCTGTTTCAAGATTGTGTTCTCTTGGCTGGGTGTTTTTCTATCATTTTCCCCATATCCTAGATGTTGTTTCCTCTTGTTGTTGTTTATTGGTTGATGGTTGGGCTATTTTTCAAGCTTTTATTGAAAACCCATATGAGTTTAAGCCTAAAAGTTGTTATGGTGGCTTTGTGGTTGTTATTCAATCGTCCAAAATATGGTCTTGGTGTTGCATTTATTAAACTATGCTATGGTTGCTTGTTTGGTTGTTATGCTAGTTTTCTCCTCTGATCCTATGTAGGTGGATTACTCTCCTTTTGAGCTGGAGATGGGAGGTAATGGTTTTTGGTTTCCTCAATTGCTTATCCTATTGAGGTGGATTCTTCTCCTATGGAGGTGGAGGTTGATGGGGCAAGAGATCTTAGGCTGCGATGGACTAGTTGGTTGTGACATCCTCCAATAGAGGGGAGCTCTCTCCTTTAGAGGTGGAGAATGAGTTGGTTTTCTAGTATCGAGTGAGATTGTGTTGTAGGGAAGCTGATTTCTTGCAGTTTTCTACTATGTATCCGAAAGCCCCTATTGAGGTGGGGTGTGGGTATTTTTTGGTTTTGTTGAGAAATAGGGTCTTGTTGGTGTTTTACACCATTTTGTTCTCTTTTTCTTTTGGATAAAAATGGGATGTTTTGAGCAGTTGGTTTGCTGACACCTGGCTGATTCAGGCGATGCTTTCTAGTTTTTTAAGATTAGAAATGGATGTTCTAAGTAGTTGGTTTGTTGATGCCTAGTTGATTCAGGTGGTGCTCAAGTTTATCTATGGGTTTAAGGCCCCTATAAAAACCTGTTTGTAAAAGGGTTTAAGGCCCCTTCTGAACCTGTTTCGTGTAGCTCATTTTTTCTTGTCTTTCTCTTTATGGCTACTATTGTTTTGGCTGTTGATGGTTAGCATCTTGTTTTTAGGAATCCCTCTCCTTGTTTGGGTTTCAGGTCCCTGTAAAACCTACCTGTACAGGGTTTCGGTGCCCCATCAAATCTTGCTTTACCCTTAATAAAAAACTACTGAAAGGTTTAGACATCATGGCTTTATTGTAACCATTCATTATCTATTTTCTACATTCACTAGCTCTATGACCAAATCTATTACATGTATAGCACTAACCAATAAGTGATTGAACATTCTAATTCATCCTAATTCTACATTCTACAACTTTATGTTCAAAATTATTGTAGCAATAACAATAACCATTAAAAGATGGATACCTTTGTGCATTTGTTTTTCTGATAGGTGGTCTCTTGATGTCTTTCTTCTAGTTCTAAATCTATCTAGAATTTCTCTTCTTTTCATCTTTCTTTTCAACATTATTTGGAGTCTGATCTACCTTTGAACTTTCACCTTTCTCAAACCCTAATCCTTCTTTGTTCTTAGAACCCTTCTTTCCAACAATCATCTCATCAAGCAGCGAGGAGCTCTTCTTGAATCCTTTCTTTCTCCAAATCTGATCTCAAAGTAACAATTTATTGTTCAAGCTTTGAACGTTCTTCATATTTATCTTTCAATTTGAAATTCAAGCAGTCTTCAACTCTTTTACCTTCTTTAACTTGCACTTTTCAGATTGGTGATAGTCTCATTTGATTTCTTGAGCTACTCATTTGTTTCCTTGATTCCATTTGTAGATTTCTTGAGTTTCTCTCTCAACTTCTTAATGCATTCATTTGCATCACTAAGATCCTTTTTCAAATCTCTATTCTCAGCTTTTGTTTTATCTAAATCATCAAGAATTGATTTGAGTTCTCCTTCCATGTCCACTATGCAATCTTCTTTAGTAAATCCTTCAGGGATAATCTCTTCCAAAGGAATAGGATACTTCCTTGTAGACATGTGTTCAACTCCAAGATCTACCTCAGTGGTCAAGCCAATTGAAGGAACCAAGCTCTGATACCAATTTTGAACACCCAAAATACTGAGAGGGGGGTGAATCAGTATTCTTAATAAATTAAATATTCATTCAATGCATCACATTAATCTTGCAGTAATGGAAAGGAACATAGAAATCATGTGTCGAATCAAAGAACACAAGAACACTAGATTTACATGGAAAATCCAAAAAGGGAAAAACCACGACGAGGATTAGCTCACAATATGGATATTGTAATTGGTTACAAAGTTTGATACAATTGGTGGAATCACTATCCAAACGAATTAAGGCTCACTACTGGTGGCTCACTACCAAAGGGCTCATTGCCTGGAATAGAAAGAGATAGAAGAAAGGTGGCTCACTGGTAGATTTGAACTACTAATAATGCATTTGACCTATGCTGAAGATACAGTTCCACTGAATCTCAAAATACTAAATTAACATACTTCATTCTTTACCTCAAAAAAAATTCACACTTCTCTCCTTTGAATTTTGCACACACTTAATTGTATCACATCTCTCTTGCTTACTCTTTCACACAAGGAGTTAACCTTGTATATATATCGTAACCAACCAAAACATAAATTAGGTTGACCTAATTGATATACCATGCAATACTTGTAACTTGTCGGCTCAAAATCAATCATACATGCCTCACGAAGGGAACCAAAACACGTAACACATTAAGATAGATTGACGTGACCTATAATTATTCCCATAATTTTTCTCCAAACTCTACTCATCTCCGCACAACCCAAAATACTGAGTTTGGCACCAATGGTGAAGTAACAATAGAATGAACCATTTGTTCACTCACAACTTGACACATGAACAACCAAAACACTTGCCACTTGGAGAAACCATACTATAGGCATCCTCAAATACTTCTACAAATATACATATCAAAATGTTCAATTGGGGTGGAATTTGGAGCATTCCAATCAGATACTTTGTCATAGTTATAGTGGTATTTTCAGACTGATACTCTATCACTATTATCTTTGACTGTGAGAGACATCAAATCACGAAACTTTGGATTTAGAGTCTTCCAACATACACCATCATTACCTCAAAAAAACATAACCAAATTCTTCATGACGGAGCACTGTGGACCAAAATATTGGTTCTTTGAACACTGAAACTGCATTCTGGATATGGAAATTATCCAATCATCTAACCTTTACTAGACCAACACTTCTGCATCTATTCAATAGGTTATCATCAGTGATAACACCATATATTGCTATTCTCATCAATCTCCCTACTGAACTATCCCTTCACACTATACATCGATGATAACATATGTATGTATAGGAGCGAATTTGCACCCCTTGTGCAAATTCCCCTTTTGCATACCCTCACCTTAGAAAATCAAACCCGAAGGTGAAATTCCACATCACCCACATACCTTCAACCCACTTGGTGTTTTTCCTATATGTCAGTGGGAGAATATTTTTCGGGGACGCAAGCATGGCACACAAACATCTACGCGACGCACTACCATCCCTGATGGATTCTCGCGTCTGAAGTTGGCAGAGATGTTACACTCCTCATTGGGGATGAATTGTAACATCCTTCTGTCAACCAACTAACCCAAAAATGGCTTATTCCTTCTCATACTACCTTCAAAAGAATAATCTTCGCTATCAGTTCATCCCTCTACACATTCATTCCATCTCTCTACACACTTCTTGATCTTTCACATTCTCTTGAGCACTCCATTTACAATTCAAGAACCTTTCACAACTCCATTGAGCATTACAGGGGCTGGTTACTCCATTCACTCCATTTAGTACATGTGAGGCTACCATAGAAGTTGTGAGCTTGGAGTCTTGCGAGACCTCCCTTCATCACCGATGCAGCTATGGTGACTTTGCCAAGTTCGTTGCTTGCATACTCTCTTCATTAGCCTTGAGAGCCTTTAGGTGGATGTGGTAACACTTCACTCTCCCTTTTGTGGTTTGATAGAGTAGCATAGTATTGTTTCATAGTGTTCAACAACCTGTCTTTCTCTTCTATTTTCTTTATCATATTTTCTACTTCGTTGCTTTTCTGGCTATCCGTGGAGGTGGAAACACCAGAGCGGGGGTCTGATTGAGGTAGGACCCTATACATCCCCAACAATTTTCCTCTCCTTGCTTGTGTGTAGGTGAAAATGTGCATGGAGCTCGTTGGTGAACTAGCATTTTAGTGAGTTGGTGACTCATCACTCTAGTTCTCATTTACTTATTTTATTATTTCCGCACTTACTTTTTGTACTTTATCATTTTATCCTTTTCGTTAAAATCAACCAGCTAGACTGTTAAGTAAGTTTCTCGCCTTTTTTGTTGTACTTTACATTTTCTATCCGTACAGATGCTAGTGAGCTAGTGAAACTCTTGCGTGCCACACTGTCATCCCAGACCTGCATTGCTGCCCTCAGACAGAGAGTTTTCTAAGCTACAGTTCAAACTCTAGAAACTAGCTCGTCTAGCCTCAAATAGCATTCCGGGTATGTAGAGTGACAAAATTACTTCATAGTGCTCTTCATTCTCGATCCCCATCCCAAAAAATCCCTTTAAAGTGAGGTAAGTTAGGGTAGCCCTCCGCTTTTGGCTCTCCGTGACCTAGAGCCTTGACATGGTTGGTCCCCCTCTCTTACATTTTTGGTGAACCCGATGTGAACCATTTTGGTTCTGTTTAGCAGTGCTAAAGGGTCCTTTCCTCATGTCCTGGGAATGTTGTAGATGTGAGAGTTGTGAGGCGTCTAGCCTTACAATCCAACCTGCGACCCCTAGTAGGCGTAGTTGGAAGGTTTCATAAGCATTGAAGAACGAAGTCTTAGTTGGGTCACTGTCCAATTTCGAACCTTTGGAGGGATTTTTGAGAGTATTATTTAGTGTACGTGATGGATTACTTCTTACATTTTCCTATCCCTTCTACATAGCCTACAAGTGGTGGTCCACGTATAACCTTCACCTCGCAGGACTTGTCGATGGGTTTTAATAGAGAACCATATCCTCTTTACATCCTTGCGTGAATCAATAGAAACACTATAGCAGGTGATCTTGTTGACTCGACGTGTCGGGTGAATATTATAACTAAGGAGATTATGTTAATTAACTTCTTGCATAAAGATGGGTACGACGCACCTGTAAGCACCATCTCTATGCATAACGAACTTTCCATACCTCCCCTTAGTAGCATTGTTTTGTTGGTCCTTGTTAGACCTAAGTCTATGAACATGCTTTTTGACATAATCTTGGAGTCTGAACTCTTCAGAGTGAAGCTGGGTATACCCTGGTTAGTAGATATGAATGTGGTTCCCTTGGTTGTGCATAAATGTCTGAAGTTTATGCATGGGGGTTCAACACATGTGATCCACGACATTGGATATAAACTGCCAGTTGCGTGTGGAAGCTATTCCTTAGATCACTTCTAGCCTACACCCGTTGCTCCACTCCTACCTAGGAAGGACCTCTTGTACCAGACCTATGACAAGTACAAGAAAGGGCTCTTAACGCCTAGAGTGAGATACCCTCCTTCTCCCTATGTTGTCTCGAATAGGGCATGTTTCAAAGCTAACAGTGATGCTGCCATGGCACATAGAAGAGAAGAAGAGAAGTGCTTTAGAGGTTCCTCTTCTTCCTCTTCTGTTGTCTATCCTGATGCTTCCTCTCACCCTGCTGTGGCATCATCAGATTCTGCTCCGCATTTGCGAGAGAACCCTATGGTTCCCGCTTGGCGAAAGCCCAAGCATCCTGCATTCAAACTTCTTGTTCTGCCAATGGAGCCTAGGCCTATTCGATATGGTAGAAGGAAGGGTCCTCATGGGGAATCCTCTATGTCTTGGCCTCCACAGCCTCCCACCGCTCATGATCCTAAAGTAGTGAATGGGTAGAGGCTCGTCGTTGAGGCGCTAGAGACGACTCCTCCCATTGTTTCTCAACCTCTTCCTCCTGCTCCTATTCAGGAGTCTATCCCTCCGTTGGAGACAACTTTGATGGATGCTCCTATGGATAATTAGGAGCCTTGTATCCCTTCCCTACACCCAGCCTCCAACTCAAAGAGTCACAAAAACCACCTTGCGTGAGAGCGCAAGCGCCGGTGAAAGGCTCTGGCGGCTGAGCAGGCCGCTTTGCAGAGAAAAGAAGAGGAGTCACTCAGTGATCCAAGTAGTGAATCTCGGGCACTGTCCTCCTCGTCCATTGAGGTACTGCATGGGACTCCTATGAAGTGCATGTTTAACTCTCTAGATGAGGTCCTGACCTTATCATCAATCTTCACAAAATCGCTGACCATCGCTCCACAAGAGTTGAGTAGAGAAGACCTTGCGGGGCCTTCTTCCTTAGCCTTTGTTGTGGGAGGGTCAGGAGCACCTCCGCTTAATATTCCGCCACTACAGGCTCGTCCATCTTCCCCTTATAACGATCTAGATTGGGAAGCGGACAACCTCTTGGTCGATGAGTGTTAGGGGAGGCCTTTTCTTTACCTTTAGATTAGGTATGTGTTTGTTGTGATGTGTTCCCCTGTGCTTGCGTTATGTGTTCCTAGATGACCCTTTTCACCCTTGTAGGTGCTTAGATACAGGAGTGATTGTGTGTCATAAACTTCCTCTATTTGTGGCATCATTCTTTCTCTGTTACGTATTTTGATTTTTGGAAAATTGGGGATGATGCAAAGTGTTGCGGGTATTTAGGATTCCCTTCCATGTTGACCCAAATTTTTATTTTTATTTTGTCTTCTCGTGCATTCTTCATATGGTCTAATATAGTAGGGGGTTGATGATAGTTGATCTATATACTATTACTATACTTATATATATTTATGAGCAATTTTGACCCTAAAATATCATATCACCCCTATGCCTCTTGTGTGTGATGTTATTGCTTCTTTTTGCAATCTTGGTTATCTTTCTTTCTTCTTAGCTTGATTTGTACCTCGTATGTGCGACGTCACTTTTATAATGTTTTTATTTTCAGAAAACACATTTGTAGCCAAGGAATCTCTTCTTGAAAATCCTTGCAACCATTTTCAAAGATCACATTCTCAACTTAGACCCCTAGCGGAGTATGTTTCCTTCATCATGGGTTTGCAAAGAAAGAACTGGAAGAAATTTCCTCCAAGGAGGGAGAAACTTTTCTTGCGGGAGAAGCCTCGACCTTCCCCTCGTGAGGGGGGATTTTATTCCTTTCAAATTCCTTGATGAAGTGAACATCTTTCGAAAGGATTCATTGACATTGGATCGATTTGTGAAAAGATACTATCTCACTTTCAAACAACGCATCCCTTGAGTGGACCCCTATTATTTTGAAGGGTTCCCGAGGGACCCCTTTGAAATATTTTTGATTTGTTGACTGTCTGCTTGTTTTCTTGTGTGGCTGCTTTTTGTTTTTTGACATGTTCTATCTGTGGATTAACATGTTGCTTTGCAGTTACACCTGTGAAGCCGCTTTCTAGTTCGACTCTGTGGAGTCCCCCTTTCACTGGGCTTCCTTCATGAGAGAGAACTTGGGGGAATGCCTTCTTGCAGGTTTGAGGGCCTGTAAGGTGCTTATATCCTGCGAGATTTTTCCATCATTTGTCTAAGGGACTTTGGTGTACTTTGTACAACTTCATAGTTCTATGGGGCTATGGAGTCCTTTTGTTCGAAACTCCTTAGGATATAGTACCTATGGAGTCCCTTGCCTGCCCTATGTTATCAAGTTCTTCAGATCACGGTCTGCTTCCTCGATGGTTCAGGAATACATTTCTAACTCTTCAATCTACTTTACCGAACAATCATCGATACTCATGCTCGCTAAAGTGGGGGAAATATGTATAGGAGCGAATTTTCACCCCTTATGTAAATTCCCCTTTTGCATACCCTCACCTTAGAAAATCAAACCCGAAGGAAAAATTCCACATCACCCACCTACCTTCCACCCACTTGGCGTTTGTCCTATGTGTCTGTGGGAGAATATTTGTCATGGACGCGAGCGCGATGCACAGACATCTACGCGACTTGTTGTCATCCCTGATGGATTTCAAACGAATTGTAACATCCTTCTGTTGATCAACTGACTCAAAAAATGGATTATTCCTTCTCATCCCACCTTCAAAAGAACTATCTTCACTATCACTTCATCCCTCTACACATTGATTCAATTTCTCTACACACTTCTTGATCTTCCACATTCTCTTGAGCACTCCATTTATAACTCAAGCAACTTTCACAACTCCATTGAGCATTACAGCAGCTGGTTACTCCATTCACTCCATTTTGTACGTGTGAGGATACCATAGAAGTTAAGAGCTTGGAGTCTTGTGAGACCTCCCTTCATCATCGTTGTGGCTGTGGTGACTTTTCCAAGTTCGTTGCTTGCATTCTCCCTTCATTGGCCTTGAGAGCCTTTGGGTGGAGGTGGTAATGCTTCACTCTCCCTTTTTTGGTTTGATAGAGTAGCATAGTATTGTTTCATAGTGTTCAACAACCTCTCTTGATCTTCTATTTTATTTATCATATTTGTGTTTTAGTGAGTTGGTGTTCATCACCCTAGTTCTCATCTACTTGTTTTATTATTTTTGTACTTTATCATTATGTCCTTTTTGCTAAAATCAACCAACTAGACTGTTAAGTAGGTTTCTAGCCTTTTATGTTGCACTTTACATTTTCTAGCCATACAGACACCAACACACCAAATAGATGCCAGTGCGTTGCGCTGTTGTCCCAGACCCGCGCTGCCATCCTCGAACAAAGAGTTGTCTGAGGTATAGTTCAAACTCTAGAAACTGGCTTGTCTAGCCTCAAATAGTATTTTGGGTTTGTAGTGTGATAGAAGTACTTCATAGCGCTCTTCATTCTCTATCCTCATCCCAAAACATCCCTTTAGTGTGAGGTAAGTTAGGGCAACCCTCCGCTCTCGACTCTCCATGTCCTCGAGCCTTAACATGGTTGGTCCCCCTCTCTTACATTTTTGGTGAACCCGACATGAACTATTTTGGTTCCATTTAGCAGTGCTGGAGGGTCCTTTCCTCATGTCCTAGAGGCATTGTAGGTGTGAGAGTTGTGAGGTGTCTCACCTTACAACCCAACCTATGACCCCTAGTAGGCGAAGTTGGAAGGTTCCGTAAGTGTTGCAAAACGAAGCCTTAGTTGGCTCACTATCCAATTTCAAACCTCTGGGGGGCTTTGTGAGAGTATTGTTTAGTGTACGTGATGGCTTCCTTCTTGCATCTGCCTATCCCCTCTGTGTAGCCTGCGAGTGGTGGTCCAGGTATAACCTTCACCTCACAGGACTTTCCGATGGGTTTTAATAGAGAACTGTCTCCTCTTTACATCCTTGCATGAATCAACAAAAACACTGTAGCAAGCGTTCTTGTTGACCCAACGTGTCAGGTGAATATTATAACCAAGGATATTATGTTAATTAACTTCCTGCATAAAGATGGGTATGGCACACCTATAAGCACCATCTGTACACATAAGTGATTTTCTGTACCTCCCCTTGGTAGCATCGTTTTGTCGGGCCTTGTTGGACCTAAGTCTGTGAACATGCTTTTTGACATAATCCCAAGGTCTAAACTCTTCAGAGTGAAGCTGAGTATTCCCTAGTTAGTAGCTATGAACGTAGTTCCCTTGGTCGTGCATAAATGTCTAAAGTTTATTCATGAGGGTTCAGTGCATGTGATCCATGACACTGGCTATAAACCATTGGTTACACATGGTATCTATTCCTTAGATCACTTATGGCCTACACCCATTGGTTCACTCCCACTTAGGAAGGACCTCTTGTACCGAACCAATGAGAAGTATAAGAAAGGGTGCTTAACACCTAGAGTGAGATACCCTCCTCCCTATGTTGTCTCGCATAGGGCATGTTTAAAAGCTAACAGTGATGCCGCCATGGTACGTAGAAGAGAAGAAGAGAAGTGCTCTTGAGGTTCCTCTTCCTCCTCTTTTGTTGTCAAGCCTGATGCTTCCTCTTGCCTTACTGTGGTGTCACTGGATTCTGCTTCGCGTTTGCAGGAGTACCCTATGGTGCCCACTTGGCGAAAGCCCAAGCTAACTACATTCAAACTTCCTGTTCTGCCCACATAGCCTAGGCCCATTCAAGATGGTAGAAGGAAGGGTCCCCGTGGGGAATCCTTTATGTCTCAGCCTTCATGGCCTCCCACCGCTCCTGCTCCTAAAGCAGTGAATGGGAAGAGGCCTGCCGCTAAGGTGCTAGAGTTGACTCCCCCTTTGTTTCTCAACCTCTTCCTCCTACTTCCATTCAGGAGTCTATCCCTTCGTTGGAGAGGGCTGTGATGGATGCTCCTATGGTTGAGCAGGATCCTTCTTTCTCTTCCTAGTACCCAGCCTCCAACTCAAAGAGTTGCAGAAATCACCTTGCTTGTGAGCGCAAGCACTGACGAAAGGCTATGGTGGCTAAGTAGGATGCTTTGCAGAGAAAAGAATGGGAGTCGATTGCCCCTATTAAAGGGCCTCCTGAGGCATCCTCTCTCCTCCCCTCTGCTTCCGTTCAATCGAATACAATCCTTCTTTTGGCTCCCGCTGTGAGTATAGGTGCACCTGATCCTAAAAAGGTGTGGGTGTTTATCGCTCCTTCGACCGAGCCGCCTCTTTTGATGTCCCTTCTAAAAATCTTGCCCTTCTATAAACCCATGAACATGACAAATACCTCAGTGGTGTCCACCATGGTTTTCTCCTCCTCTTCCATGCCTCTTGCCTTGTCTATGGGGAGTCCACATCCTCTGACGAAGAAGAAGGTGGAGGTTGGTCCTTCCATCTATGGGGTTCGTAGGAGGAGCCCACCTTCTTCAAAAGTTGGTCCTATGCTAGCTTGTTTCGTCCTAGTGACGGAGCAAGTTTCAACTTCCCTCGAGTTCGTCACTGATCCCGAGTCACTTGGTGAGCCAAGCAATGAATCTTGGGTCCCGTCCTCCCCATCCATTGAGGTACCACATGGCACTCCTATGAAGTGCATGTTTAACTCTTTGGACGAGGTCCTAACCTTGTCAACAATCTTTGCAAAATCACTGACCATTGCTCCACAAGAGCCGAGAAGAGAAGACCTTACAGGGCCTTCTTCCCGAGCCCTTGTTGCGGGAGGGTTAGAAGTGCCTCCCCTTAATAATCTGCCACTACAGGCTCATCCACCTTCCCCTTATAATGATCTACATTGGGAAGCAGATGAACTCTTGGTCGATGAGTGTTAGGGGGAGGCCTCTTCTTTACCTTTAGATTAGGTGTGTGTTTGTTGTGATGTGTTCCCTCGTGCTTTCGTTATGTGTTCCTAGATGACCCTTGTCACCCTTGTAGGTTCCTGGATACAAGAGTGATTTTGTGTCGCAAACTTCCTCTATTTGTGGCATCATTCTTCCTTTGTTACGTATTTTGATTTTCGACAAATTGGGGACGATGCAAAGTTTGGGGGCATTTAGGCTTCCCTTCCATATTGACCCAATTTTTTATTTTTATTTTGTCTTCTTGTTCATTATTCATATGGTCTGATATAGTAGGGGGTTGATGCCATTTTATCTATATACTATTACTATACATATATATTTATGAGTAGTTCTAACCCCGAAATATCAAATCGCCCCTGTGCCCTTTATGTGTGATGTTATTGCTTTTTGAAATCTTGGTTATCTTTCTCTCTTCTTTGCTTGAGTTGTCCCTCGTATGTGTGTCAATGTCACTTTCACAATTTTTTTTTCTTCAGAAAATGCATTCGTAGCCAATGAATCTTTTCTCAAAAATCCTTGCAACCTTTTTCAAAGATCGCATTCTCAACTTGGACCCCTAGCGGAGTATGTTTCCTTTGTCATGGGTTCACAAAGAAAGAACTTGAAGAAGTTTCCTCTAAGGAGGGAGCAACTTCTCCTATGGGAGAAGCCTCGACCTTCCCCTCGTGAGGGGGCATTTTCTTCCTTTCAAATTCCTTGATGTTGAATCGATTTGCGAAAAGACACTATCTCACTTTCAAACATCGCATCCCTTGAGTGGACCCCTCTTCTTTTGAAGGGTTCCTAAGGGACCCCTTTGAAAGCCTTTCAATTTGTTGACTGTCTGTGTGGCTGTTTGCTTGTTTTCCTACGTGGCTGCGTTTTGTTTTCTAACATGTTTTATTTGTGGATTAACATGTTGCTTTGTAGGTGCGCCTATGAAGTCACTTTCCAGCATGACTCTGCGGAGTCCCCCTTTCACTGGGCTTCCTTCATGAGAGAGAACTTGGGGGAATTCATTCTTGCAGGCCTGTGGGCCTACAAGGTGCTTACATCCTGCAGGATTTGTCCATCATTGATCTGAGGGCCTTCAGTGTACTTTTTGCAACTTCATAGTTATGCGGGGTTATGGAGTCCTTTTGTTTGAAACTCCTCAAGAGAGAGTACCTATGGAGTCCTTTGCTTGTCCTGCGCTTTTGAGTTTGCTAGATTGTAGTCTACTTCCTTGATGATTTAGGTATACATTTCTAACTCTTCAATCTACTTTACCGAACACTCATCGATACTCATGCTTTCTAAAGTGGGGGAAAAATGTATAGGAGTGAATTTGCACCCCTTGTGTAAATTCCCCTTTTGCATACCCTCACGTTAGAAAATCAAACCCAAAGGCGAAATTCCACATCACCTACCTACCTTCCCCCCACTTGGCGTTTGTATTGTGTGTTGGTGGGAGAATATTTGTTTGGGACGTGAGGGTGGAGCACGGATGTCTACACAACGCACTGTCGTCCCTAATAGATTCCCACATCTGAAGTTGGTAGAGACATTGCACTTCTCATTGGGGACAAATTGTAACATCTTTTTGTTGACCAACCGACCTAAAAATGGATTATTCCCTCTCATCCCACCTTCAAAAGAATAATCTTCACTATCACTTCATCCCTCTACACATTCGATCAATCTCTCTACACACTTCTTGATCTTCCACATTCTCTTGAGCACTCCATTTACAATTCAAGCAACTTTCATAACTCCATTGAGCATTACAGCAGCTGGTTACTCCATTTACTCCATTTTGTATGTGTGAGGCTACCATAGAAGTTGCGAGCTTAGAGTCTTGCGAGACCTCCCTTCATCACCATTGTGGTTGTGGTGACTTTTCCAAGTTCGTTGCTTTCATTCTCCCTTCATTGGCCTTGAGAGCCTTTGGGTGGAGGTGGTAACACTTCACTCCCTGTTTTGTGGTTTGATAGAGTAGCATAGTATTTTTTCATAGTGTTCAACAACCTATCTTGCTCTTCTATTTTCTTTATCATATTTTCTACTCCGTTGCTTTTCTGGCTGTCCGTGGAGGTGGAAACTCCAAAGCATGGGTATGAATGAGGTAGGCCCCTATATAGCCCAATTTTTTTCCCCTCCTTACTTGTGTGTAGGTGAACGTGTGCGTGGAGCTCTCTAGTGAACTGGCATTTTAGCGAGTTGGTGTTCATCACCCTAGTTCTCATCTACTTGTTTTATTATTTCTTCACTTTATCATTCTTCCCTTTTCGTTATAATCAACCAGCTAGACTGTTAAGTAGGTTTCTATCCTTTTCTACTGTACTTTACATTTTATGGTTGTATGGAGGCTAGCACGCTAGAGAGACACCAACGTGTTGCGCTGTCGTCCCAGACCCGTGCTGTCGTCCTCAAACAAAGAGCTATCTGAGGTACATTTCAGACTCCAGAAACCAGCTCATCTAGCCTCAAATAGAATTTCAGGTCTGTAGAGTGACATAAGTACTTCACAGTGCTCTTCATTCTTGATCCTCATCCCAAAACATCCCTTTAGAGTGACGTAAGTTAGGGCAGCCCTTCGCTCTCAACTCTTCTTGACCTGAAGCCTTGACGTGGTTGGTCCCCCTCTCATACAATGTAACATACACAAGCTTCCATCAATCTCCATATCCATACTGTTGACATCAATGACAACCCTTTTAGCATACATGCAACAATTATAACGTTCATAGTAACCAACCATAACAACCCTAATGATGTAATATTCCTAACACCCCCTTATTACATCATTCTACAAATAGGGATACATAGACTAATAACACTTTATGAACAAATATAGTAGTTCATAAAAAATCTAACGTATGAGTACAAAAATACACGTATAGTCATTGTAAATAATAGTGGAACTTACCTCATGATGATTCTACAAAAAAGGTTGACCTTATTGGACTTTATCCATGGACAGGAACAAACACATCTACCCATGGAAGCTAGGATAAGGACAAACACTTCCATTTGAGGGTATAAAATATATTCGAATAGGGAAAAAAACATATACCTATCATCAATTATGAACATTGACATAATTTTTATTCACAAAAATTATGATTAGGGACAAATACATCTAATCATAATCACCCAAAAATTTGAATGGGGACAAACACATCCAATCACTATCACTCAAAAAATGTGATTATGTCACATCTTGTTTTTTATCCTTTAATTTATATAATTGATAATCATATTTAAATGATATTTTTATGAATGATAGTCAAGGATCAAATCGATCATTATATACTTGCATTGTGATTTAGGGAAAAATTTAGGTATGGTTTCATTTTGGTTGGCATGATTTCACTTGGGTAAGGATAAGTTGATTTCTATTTGTAGTACTATAGATATGATTATCTATCACCTACTAGTTTGAGGTGGATAGATGATGGTTATTCTAACCCTTATAATTTATAGAGTGAGAGTATCATATGGGATAGGGAGGTATATTGATAACAAGTGGAGGTTTGAATATATCAAGAACTACCCTACATACACTAAGTTTACATGTTGCATGTCTATATAAACATATAGGCATGATAGTGGTGTTAGGTTTGTTCCTTAGTGTGGAAAACATTTAATTAATTAACTAATCTAGATAGTTTTGATTATATGGAAAAAACAGGTTTTGAAGAGACCTGAAACTCTTTACAACAAAAGATACATAGGGCTGCTAAAAAATTCTTCAGAACGACACCAACAACATCCCAAAATACAAAAAACACTACAAAAATTGGTGCTAGATGAAAGATAAAATAATAAGCTAACAACAACACCCAATAGCATCAAAACAGTAAAACAACATGAAAAAACTGACACCCAACAGAAAACAGAAAGCAAAAACACTAATTCAAACTGTTCAAGGTGTTGGCCACCTCAAGCTCTTGACTTCTGTGCTTTTTGATCATGTCCAACCGCTCCTTCTTAGCATCAAAGGACTTCTTCCAATCAACCGACCCTCTAACAATGGGTCCTTTGTCATCATCTTTAGCACCTTTTTTTCCTTTTCCTTTAATCGAGTGCTCTTTCTCCATAAGCTCAGAAAAATAAACTTGATCCTCATTGAGCTCACTTATCTTTCTGAAAAGGACTTCCAAGGAGTCCACACTGTTCTTCACAGAGATGTGACATGCATGCAAAAGCTTTTTTATGTCCGTGTTCATTCCTAGAATCTTGGCTTCCAAAGTAGCCAATCTATCTTCACACAGAGATTTGAAATCATGGAAAGAACTCTCAAGGTCCACCATTCTGTCAATTAGAATGTTCGACACCGACTCCTCCAGAACAATCTTCAGATTCTCCTTCAAACCTCTAATTTTAATGTTAATCTTATTGAACTCTTGAAGAGTCCACTTAGCTAACTTAAATTTCTAGTGGCCCCAACCCTAGCCTTTTCCAACAAATCAAACATAGAGGTAGAATCATCATCAAGGTAATAAAAGTCCTCGGTAAGAGAATTTACCTTCAAAGGCTCTTGTTTAGTTCTCTTCTTCGTAGAATCCTCCTCATCGACACCCTTAATCTCCTCATCCAGTTCCACATTGGGCGAATCTTGCACCGAGGAGTCCTCAATAGCCATCGCCTTTTCACCAAAATCCTTGCCTTCACAAGACACATTGGGGTCCTTAGCTGGCACTTCCGAGGCCTTGTTCTTCAGGTTGGAAATATGCTTAGAAGACCTCCGCAAATTTTCCTTGTCCTCCAAACCCAACACAATATCTTGTGACCCCACCTCAAAACCACCACCAACAACACCCTGACCAACAACCACCTCCCTAATCTTGGGAGGGGAACCATCTGAGCCCACTTTCGTGTCCTCACTGTCAGAAAGAACAAGGCATTTGGCTGCCCTGTTACTCTTAGAACTACCGAACTTCCTCTTCTTCGAAGATGTAGTCACAAGGGCCAAAGACACATCCTCCTCCTCCTCTTTCCATTCCTCCTCATCATCCGTACTGGAATCCGAGCCCGACGACCCAAAAACATCACTCAAAGCCTTCTCCTTACCCTTAATTGCAGGGATAGGGATAAGAGTCTTAACATGCTCTATGATTAATAAAATAATACCTTCATGGAGGATGGGAGCCCTCCTATTCTTCAGATGAGCATAAACATAAACCTCCATAGACGATAACAAAAAAAAAAGGAAAGAAATGAACAAACCATGTCTAAAATAGTTTAGAAGAGTGAAGTGGTGACCAAGAATAGCAGTAAACCTCCCCTCCAGAGTCACATAGCACATAAGAACCTCAGAAACACTCGCCAAAATCTTCTTAAGGGATTTCCGATCATAACCCCAACTTTCCATTTTGATTAATTTCTTCCGCTCGTCATCCTTGAAGAATTGGGCCATCACTTCCTCGTTACTCTTCTTGTCCTTGAAAAACTTATGTCCAACCATCGACATCCCAGTAACTGTAGCTATCAACTCCTCATTCACCTCCACTTCTAGGCCTTTTATCTTGAGCCTGCGATTATGCCAGTAAGACACAAACTGCACCGAGGCGTTGGGGTCATGCCCATGCAACCTCTCTAAGAAAGGAGTGAAATTACCATGATGCAAAATATTCCATAGCTTCTTCTTTTTCCTAATGCTCGCACAAGAATGCAACTTGATTTTGCTTCAGTCATGACCCATTTCAGACAACACCAGAACAAGGAAGCCCTTGCGAAATACACTCAACTAAATGCCAAAGAGCAAAAGGAAACCCAAAAAGCATGTGAGATGGAAGAAGGTACTAGAAAATAAATGCTGCATCATCTCAACCCACGCCATCATTCCTCAATAAGCTCCTAGCTTCCTCGGGAAGGATTGAGCCCTCCTCCCACGCACAAAAACTCATTTAAACTGACAACCTTGCTGGAAAAAAAATATTCCAATGAGTTTCCTTCTCGATAAACATGAGAGACACAGGTCTCTTCACAAGTTCACAACATGATTATAGTATCTTTAATGAGCTAATCCACATTCCAACTTGGAGGATGGGTGCCACATAGATAGTTAATTATGTTTAGAGAATCGCCTTCAACCCATAATTTAGAGTAACCTTTGCTGACAACAAATTTGACACTAATAAATGAAGCCTCCACCTCCGCACAGTGATTGGTCTAAATTCCCAATGGGAGTGATAATATAGATAGTTAATAATGATTTATAATTAAATAAGTTCACAATTAGTTAATTATGAAGTCATTTTATAAATTAATTTAATTAACTATCTAATTAGGATAATATTCAATATAAGAAATTGAAAAGATAAAGATAAGGATAATTTTTGAAATAGGTTATTTTTACTTTTTAATATCCACTTTATTTAACAATTTAAAAAGAAGGATTTTTGTTTGAAAAAAAGGTAATTTTTGAAATGATAAAGATAAAAATTGGTCAGTGGCATGAGAAGGAAAGAGGGGATTAAAATAATGGACATTAGGTTGTACTTAGTGAAAGCGCTGATTATCATGTGTAAGGATGTGGAATGTGAGATCTATTGGTTGTTTTATGATGAAGAGATTGAAACATCATGGAATAACTATTCCATATAACCAAAAATTGCATGTCTATTACCCAAGATTTCATAATATTTTCTTACAAACTTTGCCTAATTTTTATCATCAACATTACTGACAACACAACACAAATCATGTAGAATCTTGAGGTAAGTCACTTGCCATGGTTTTAATGATATTTTGCAAAAAAAATTCCTAAAAAAATATTAAGTTCTTATTGTATGGATAATAGCTATTGTTGATGCTATAAATATAATGATTTTTAGGGCTATTTTGGATAGAGCGAATAGTAGAGATCAACCCATATTCATATGTTAAACTTATTACATATTTTTTTCACAAACCTTAGCCATTGTATAATAGTTTTTCTTCACAATTTTGCACCATATACTAGTTCTTGTACTTTGATGACCAAATATCACAAGGCAAGGAATTGGTGTGATTCAAAATAACTAAATTATAAAATATAGTGTTAAATAAGTGACAAGCAGCTTGATTTTCCAAATGAGTGTATCCTCCTATATGGTTGGTTACTTGGATAGGACTTGGTGGCATAGTTAGGTATAAATATGCTTTTGATAGTATTTCATTATTTTCTAAAACTATGTTTCTATGTGTGTATGACAACATATTAGCTTCAAGATCCATCCATAGCCTATCTATTGTGGAACATCCTTAAGGATACTATCCATTAAATAGACCTTAATTCTACTTCAATTGACTCTACATAAGTATAATTTATCAATATATAAATTATCAATGGATGCCTAAAAATTTAGTACAATATACTAGTGTCTTTTTAAAATTAATCATTGTTTGATGCTCAATCAATCATAATATAAGGTTTTAACATCTATATATACGTGTATGTTTTTTATTAGATAAGTAGGGAAGGGCCCTGATCCCATAGTTACAGTAACAAACCAAAAAGGAGCAGAGAGAGGTGGGAAACAACAACACCTTCAAACCAAAAAACAACATCAAATTTAGCACGCAGGCCAAAATTTAACAAAATAACCAAAGTCTAGCCATTATCAATCAAAAAAATAAAGCTTTTACCAACACACTTTAATCTACAAAGACCATTAATTAAATCGACAATATTCCAGGTGGTATTCCACCATAACCTATAGTAATTAACAAAATAGTCCTAGATATGATTAAAATCCAAAAAACCAATCAAAAAATAGTAGAGCATCAACACAAGCCATTAACTAGCTTTCTTTAGTAGGTCCCCATACTCTCCCATGAGAGAAATGTATTCGCGCCAGTCAGGGTCCTCTGTTTCATCCAACAGCTTTAGGGTATCAATTTTCCCCTGTTTCTTTAGTTTCCTGATAAGCTTCATTTCACCAGAAGCCACTCCAAGTATCGCTCTTCTCATCAACCTGTTAGTTACTCTCATGAGACTAACTAACGCCTTCTCCATGTCTTCAAACTATACCTGCAAGAAAGTTAGTCTGCTTTTTAAAAACTCAATACTTATTTCCTCGGTTTTGTTCTCCATTCCAGAGAATCCAACATCTTGCTCATTCCTGACCTCAAACTTATCCTCAGAAGGCTCCACTTGCTCCTCCTCTTCCTCCTCTTTTTTCTCCTTCGAACCACCCTCCCCCATCTCATAGGCAGTGTCCTCAAAATCCAAGTCTTTAGACTCTTCCTCTTCTTGAGCTTCAAAATATTGATACCCCAGGTCCTCCTCCTCATTCACTAACACTTTTTGTTTTCCTTTTTTCTCTTTCGAGGCCACCTTCGCTAGATGAGCTGACCTTCTTCCTCCACTACCACCACTCCCTTTCTCTTGTAAAATTTCCTTGGCCTCCTCCATTTGGTTCCCTTCCTCAAAGATATGAATTACATCTCTAGGATTAATGTCACATCTGGGTTTTTTTGCTTTCAAGGGTTCCAACAACAGAGGAGAGTGTTCCCTCTTTTCAGGTGTTGCTTTAATGAGCTATAATTCAAGACTTCTCAAATCCTCACTCTTCTGAGACAAAGGGGTAGAAGGATCAGACACATTAGCCATAGGGGAGTTGCTTTTAGCAGGGATTAGCATATGCCTAGCGGTAATTGTAGGAGGGTGGCGGGGAATTTGTTCTTCAATCAAGAGTTCATCAGTAATGGGGTTTTCCTCCTCCGGTTGTTGCTCATTTTCCTCATTAGATCGGTCAAGGATCTCATTCCTAGCATTTAAGGGATTTCCATGAGGATTCTGGGCCAGGGCATATTTATACAAGGTGAGCATAAGACCCTGGTGGAGGGGAGGGCTAGCTCCTTTTTCAATATTAAGCTACAAGGAGGACAACAGGTAAAATGGTAGATTAATACACTCCCCATGCCTAATATGGTTTAACAGAGGGAAGTGATACGCATGAATCGACATGCACCTACCCTTAAGAGTAAAATAACACATAACAAACAGATTCACAAGAGAAAAAGGAGGAGGGAGTTCGATTCTGGCATACCCATTTTGGAAATGCTTGAGATTTTTGGCTTCATGAAGAAATTTATCAACAAACCTTTGGTAGTCTGCTCCACTTTTTTTAGCAACTTTAGCCCATAATTCTACAGACCTGTAGCTTCAACAATGAAACGAGTGGTGACCTCAAACTTCATAACACCAATAGTGACACTGCCTTTCCTCCAAGAGTTGGTGAATTTTCCCATTAAACTCTCATTGTATCCTTTGAGAGATTGGAAGAACGAGACCATACCCACATTCTCAAACATCCTCCATAGGTCTACATTCTGTTTGAGGGCTTGGAAGTTTGGCGGCTCTATTCTTTTCCTTGGTTTGCCCATTTTACTCTGCAGATTCTTATGCTGCGTTGGGATTTTCTTCATACTCTCCCCCACAATCTTCTTTCTTCCTTGAATGAAACCAACACTCAAGCACCAAACAATACGTAGAACTGATATAGAATGACAATTCAAGAAGTTTCTTCTTATGAAAGCCAACTTCACATTTCCCGAAACTCAAAAATATCATTAATCTTGCAAGCATTTACATCCTTAATTAAATTCGTTCCTTTCCCCATTATAGAAATACAGGGATTTCTGATAGAGGGCTTTTCGACACGCATAGAAATGACAACCTCTAGGAAATCCAATAACATCATGTGATTATTGAACATCATCTTTAAAGGGAAATTAATACAATTATCTCCTTCCAAGATCCTCATATACCATCCCATACTCCATATGCCATCATTACATAGAAAGCTCAACACCACCACTTGGTACTCATTAGTCCTGCAAACAACTACCTTATCAATTTTGCATGTGATATACATTTTCAAAATTTTCATTAAGAATGACATCCTTAAAGTCAAAAACATGTTTCCATTGGTCCAATGTGTCCATCCCCTGCAACTCAGTGCCACATTGGCTGTACAATCGACAACTTTGTTCCCTTCCCTATACACATGTTGAACTCGACAGTTATTGATTTTTTTTTTAATTACTTTGCATCTGCCTATAATATGTTTTATTTCCCACAGAGGAGCAACTTCTTCACTTAGGATGTCCATAATTAGCTTAGAGTCCCCTTCAATGATAACATTTTTGTACCCCAGTTCCTTTAGAAAATTGAAAGCTCCTAGAGCGGCCATTGCTTCAGCTTTGTTGTTAGAGCTGACACCCAATTTCACTCCAAAACCCATAATGCAATCACCTTTATGATTTCTTACCAGACCTCCAGCCCCAACTTGTCCCGGGTTCCCTTTGGAGCACCCATCAAAGTTACACTTAACCTAATCTTTCATCAGAAGACTCTAAACAATACCCATTCTGTTAAGCATCTTTGACCAATTAAGATTGGTTAAGTCCCTCTTTATTCCCCAATTTTGTTTTATCCTCATTTCTTTATAATTCGACCAGGTGTTGGAGAAGCTGTATCTTCCAGCCTTAATGTTTTCCTTGATTTGGATTTTAATTATTTGACTTACCTCCCAACTGCTTCTCTCCTCATCTCTAAAAATTCTATTATTCCTCTCCTTCCATAAACCTCAGGTAACAAAAGGAGGAACTTGATTCCACAGGTCCACAATAGCATTATGTGAAAAAATTGATCAACCTTCAATAAACAGCTTCATAGAATTGGGAAACACCCAATCAAAAGACAATAACTACAGAAAGCAATACCACACTTCCCTCACATAATGACATTGAAAGAAAATATGAATTATGGATTCCTCTTCCTGTTTGCCGAGTGAACACTTGTTAACCAGCTGGAAGCCTCTCTTAACTAGGTTGTCGATGGTGAGAATTTTTCCATGTGCAGCATCCCACCAAAAATAATTTATTTTAGGAACAAGATTCTTTAGCCACACCCTATCCCAGAAGTGATCAGGAACAACAGCCTGTGCCCTCACCAGATCTTCATAGGTCTTTTTGACCGAGAAACAACCAAAAGAGCTACTTTTCTAGAGCCACTCATCATCCCTTCCTCTATCAAACCACTTAGCCTCCCTTATCAAATTATGCAGGTTGATCAGAATTGGATCCCAATTTACTTGCCTTTGACCTCTCAGATTATTTCTCCTTAATAAAGTATCAAACTCCTTCCATTTTAGTTCCTCCCTATCCCAGTTTATATAATCACACACCTTTTTGCCACAAATCCTGTTTAAGCTCCGCTTGAGAGGATTTAAATCATCATAGGCTGACAAAGTGGAATTCTCTATCCAAGGGTCTTTCCAAAAATCAGTATTATTCCCATTCCCTATTCACTTCCTTGCCCCCATTTTTAGCACATTCCTCAACCTCACAAGATGGTTCCATAAAGCTAAACCAGGAGGCAAATCCAATTGTGAGAGAAAGCAGCTAGGATTCTTGTTCCTTAAGTACTTAGCTTGAAATTTTTTGACCCAATCTTTTGAGCCTTCCAAAAGATTCCAGCCAATTTTAGCCGTTAAAGATTTATTTAGCATTGAAATTCTTCTCATCCCTAGACCCCCACATCTTTTAGGCATACACACTTTATCCCAGCTGACCAAAGATAGTCTATTTTTTTCGTTGAATCTGTTCAATCTTCTCCCCAATATGAGCAGGGATTTTAAAGAGGGATAGATAATAAACCGAAATATTCTAGAGAGAGGCTTTAAGGAGTTGAATTTTTCCAGCCAAACTTAGAAGCTTCTCCTTCCATCCTACCAGTTTATTTTGAATTCTCTCTATCAATTGGTTCCAGTAATTATTCTCCAGTTTCTTAGAAAACAAAGGGAGGCCCAGGTAGGCATTTGGTAAGTCAACTTCCTGACATCCCAATTTTTTTTTCACTCTATCCTTTATTTTTTGATCAGTGTTGAAGAAGTAAACTTTGCTTTTTTCATAGTTTATGCATTGAATAGAAGTAGTAGCATAATCATTGAGGACCTGTTTCCATAAGCCTGCTTCCCCAATCGAAGTTTCCACAAACATTAGAGTATCATCAACAAACTGTTGATGGGAATCAGGCCTGAGAGAGGAGGCATCTTTCACACCTTTGAGAGCTTGTGAGTCCACCAAATTTTGAATATACCTACCCAAAACTTCAGCAACAATGATAAACAAGTAGGGAGAAAGAGGGTCACCCTGTCTAAGCCCACGAACACAGGAAAATAATCCTTGAGGAACACCATTGACCTTGACAAAATACATGGGGGAAGTAACACAATAAAAAATCATCTTAAGGAATCTACCATCAATCCCAAAAATTTTAAGGACAACAAAAAGGAAAGGCCAGGAAACCCTATCAGAGGCCTTGGAAATATCAATTTTGAAGGCCATCCCAAATTTTTTTGAGTGATCCATAGAGTGAATTATTTCGTGGGTAGAAATAACGACATCAAGAATGTTTCTATCTTGAACAAAACCTTTTTGATTAGAGGCTATCATTTTTCCAAACACCTGTTTGAGTCTATACACCAAAGTTTTGGAGAAATTTTTATAGACCGTGTTGCAAAGGCTAATAGGTCTATAATCTTTTATAGCTGAGACATCAACAGTTTTGGGAATAAGAGCTATAAAGGTAGCATTTAAATGGTTCAACAACCTTCCCAATCTAAAAAAATACCTAGCAACATTAAAGAGATCAATTTTGACTATATCCCAGTAAGTTTGAAAAAAAGCAAGAGGGAAACCATCTGGGCCAGGGGCTAGGAAGGCACCAAAGGAGAAAACAACCTTTCTGAATTCTTCCATAGAAACAACATTAGTCACCATCTTTAAGTCTAAATCTGAAATTACATTAGGGATAACTTCAAGAAAGTCAGCATTTACCTGATGAGCATTGCCAGGATTCATAAGATAAGAAGAAAAGAAGTTAACAACTTCCCTAGCAATATCTTTTTCATTGGTCACAATAGAACCGTCCTGTTTCACCAATGATCTAATTCTGTTTCTACTTCTGTGTTTGAGGGTGGATTGGTGGAAGAATTTTGTGTTTCTGTCCCCTTCTGTCAACCATTAGACCCTTGAATTTTGTTTCCAAAAGATTTCCTCCTTTTTATTTATCTTATACCATTGGGATCTAAGATCTCTTTCCTTCGCACAAATCTCTTCATCCATTAGGCCAGTCTCCATAATATCCTGAACCTCTTTTAAGATTTTTCCCAGAGTATTCTTTATCTCAAAGATGTTGCCAAAGGTTAGCTTATTCCACCCTTTCACTTTTTGCTTAATTCTGCATAGCTTTTCTTCCAAACAGTACATAGGAGTACCTATTATGGGTTCCTCCCACCATGATTGAACTAAAGCAACAAAATACAGGTGGGGGCCCCACATAACTTCAAATATGAAAGGGAAGGGACCCCTATTATGGTCCAAATTTCTTTTCAGCACCAAAGCATTATGATCAGATCCAGACCTTGGGAGAGTAGAAAGAGAAAGGAATTGGGAAATATCCCAGTTAACAGAGATCAAGAATCTATCCAATTTGACTTGGATAAGATGGTTTCCATTCCTCCTATTGGACTAGGTATACTTAGTTTCTTGGAGGGGGATATAAATTAGACCTGTCGAATTCAAGAACTCAACCATCTCCATCATACTATCTAAGAAATCATCCAACCCTCCATACTTTTCTAAAGGTAGGAGAGGAGAATTAAAATCCCCTCCAAGCATCTAGTGGTCATCACTCCTATCAGAAATAGCTTCACTAAGCTGTTCCCACAGCAAAACTTTGTCTTTGCTTGAATTTGGAGCATAGATATTAACAAGATTCCATTTCTCCTGAGAAATAATGTCTTCCAGAGTAATCTCAAGACTATTCTTACTCACATAACGCAAAGAGCCTTTCAATTTAGAGGGATTCCAGAGAGTTGCAATACCACTTGAAGCACCTTCAGCCTCACTAACAAAGTAATTAGCTCCTAGCCAGATACTAACAATAGCTGGTTTGGCTTGGTAAGGCGGCGCAGGCGGAAGAAGGTTGGATCACTGTTAAAGGAAAAAAAGATAAATCCTCTAAGCCTTCTTTCGACATGATTCTTCGCTCCCACAGGAAAAGTGTAAAAAGTAAATCTTGATTGGTCTTGTTTTGGAGCTGGTCTTTTTCACTAGCTGCATGTTGTCTTATGTATGCTACCCAATCAAGGAAAAAAATAGTCCAATTTAGGATTAACTAGTTGATATTTGTTTTCTTTCATTATCATCTCCCTAGACTTGTCATTTAAACATTCCAGGGAATTTATGGATGGAACATCACTTGTTCTCAAACTAGAGTAGTGTTATTTTAGCTTTGGGATTCCTTGATTATTCCAATAATTTAAAATTGTGGAATCATAAATTTTTTAGGACACTGGATTGCATATAATATGCCATGAATTTAAAATAAAAAAATTATCTAACTATTTTGTTAAAGAGGAAAAATGCAAAGCTAGTAGAGCATCATTGATTGTAACATAGTTTGAATTTCTTGGATTATTTGAGCTAGATAAAAGCATATGTGGTTATAGATGGGGTTTAATTTGGTATTGAATGATCTAAATATTTGTGGAGATTTTGCTACTATATTGACTTCCAATATGTCTTATGAATTACATAGTTGTATGTGACTTAAAAGTTTATTTTACTTTAATGATTGTGTGTATGCCAAAAGTTGGTAAGTATTTAGAGAGGGTTTCTAGAGTCTACACAATTAACTTCATGCAACATAAATGTATTAAATTCATATGGTTCTATGATGGTTTTGATATGGTTCTAATAATCCTCATTGATCACTATTTTCCTCTTTTGTCGAAGGCGAAGGCCACTCTTGGTTGATTACTTAGATAATGCAAATATAACAATTTAATTATAATAAGTTGGTTAATGAATTATATTGAGTTGCAATGATTTATATTGAATCATATATTCCTACATGCAAATGAATGAGTAGTTATTCCCAAAATAGATTTTATATTTATGTGATGTATGCAATGATTTTTTTTTTTTTTGTATCTATGTGTGAATAAAACATCATTAAAAATATGTTTGTTCTTAATATTGTGAAAAATAATTAGAACTATTGATTAAGTATCTTGAGGAATATTCACTCATGTAGTTATAATATAAAATAGAAATGAGAATAAGGATATAGAATTGAGATAGATTATTAATAATTAATTTTATTTATTTATAAATTATCAATAAGGTCTTGGGAGGGATCTTACTGGTAGGGGACAAACACATCCAATCACAAATAACCAACAATTGTGATCATGGATAAACACATCTAATCACTACGTATAAAATTGAGAACTAACTTTTTGTTGTCATGTATGCGACCATGGTTATAGATCACTACCACTCTGATCACAAACAATATAAGATGATTGTTGTTGCAAATTAGTCATTGATATTTCCTTTAGTAAATTTTTGCACAAATAGTTTTGCCGCTAATATAATTTTGCGGCCTCATCGCTTCTGACCAACAAGAGGATGTTGTTTGTCCTCCATCCTCCTATGCCTCCATCCTCCAGTAGCTTTACTACTTTGAAAATTTAGCTTTGCGGCTTAGTTTTAGAATGCCCCCTCAAAATGGACATTGTATACAAGTGATAGTGCATCCAATTATAGTTGAAATAATTTTCATTTTTTATTATTTTTAACACTTTTAGATTTTCATAGACATACTTTTGATGACATAATATTTAACGACTCATAAAAAATGGACCCTATTCTAAAAAAATCAATACAACTTGACTTGCTTTGAAAACATACAATATTTTATTTTATTTTTAGAATATGACATAAAATATCTCTATGAGAACAGACTAGTTGATAGGCTACATATAGTATGAGATTTGAGCATGAAACAAGTCTCATGCTTCCAAAGCACTGTTGAGTTGTCAGAAAATAAGTTTCAACTATCGTTTAATAGTAAACCAATTGTCATTTAAAGGTAAAAGCCTCCAAAATATCAGGTAAAAACCTCCAAAATCTCACTTATCACATTAAAGCCAGATAAATATTGATTTGACAACTAGATGAGAACATTCTATTTCCATTTGCAGTGCTTTTTGTCAATTTGATGGCAACTTTCTTTTTCATTTGCATTGCTTTATGTTTTAAATTTGTATGCAAATATTTTATAATCATATAATACTTAATGTTTTTAAGGAAAAAATCTAGATTTGTCTAAATTTATTTCATTCCATTATTTAACACTTATTATTAATTGTTTAATCCAACCACATGCAACTAGAATTAGCAACACATCCATGCACAAACACACTCTCTAACATATTAACACACATATAAATTTTTATCGACATAATCCTTGAACCTCCTTTAATACAAGTGCTAGTAATACATTTTGAAGCTAAATTGAGAATAAGTAGACAAAAAATGATAATAACAAGTTATCAATATAGAATTATTAATATTTAACTTTAATCTAAAAGATATTCATTATACACTCAATCTACAAATATAGATTTGAAACCTAAACTAAATAAAATAAAATAAAAAATTTAAATAACTCAACTCCATGTCTCAATCATTATGGTGCTTGACCTCCTTCAATGCCTAGTAGAGATGCCACTCCTTAAGCTCTTGACTACTCAACAAACCCTTGGCAAGAGCCACATCATTATGATGATTATTATCATTATTATTATTATATATTTGTCTTGTTCAAGATAATGGCACTCCCACTCGCTCCATTTAAACTCCCACTTTCTTCATGAGATGAGGATGGTTGATCAACTATGTGTATGTGAACTTCTTGGGCCCTCCACAAGGCATAAGATTCAGGCCCAATATTAATATTGTCTCTGAATCTCAAATACTTTCTCAAAAATGCCTAGAAAGCAAGAAATCTGCACAAAAGATCCAATGAATAGATTATGATGAGATCTCTTGTTGTGTGCTCCAAATCTGTTAGGGGGAATGCTAGCTTTATAGGAGACAAAAACATTTTTGACTAGGTATTGAGAAGAGTCTATTTCTTACTTATTTGGAGAGACCTTTAAATACATGTGTGTGACTAATGTCCATTGATAAACACATGTTCCAGATTTCAAATTATGTGCAAAACCCATACGATTGCTATTGTTTTGCAATTGTCTATGCAATCCTATTATCTTGTTATCAATAGTTCTATATAATAATTTAATCCAACAAATATTACGTTGGAGAGGTCCTTGATACCGGTGTGCACCTTGCAAGTTTGATTATTGCTAGGGCTGCGCTAAAAAGCCGTTCTCCACGATACTCATGGATTGTATAGTGGTTTTTCGAAAAATGTTATGATTTTATTCTATTGATATTGTTCAATAATACATAATATTTATTTATAGGATTTATATCTTCTAAACTCTTATAATTACTTTTTAACATAGACAAGTTATTCTAATAATTCATAAATCAAATAAACACTTATACAAATCAATAATATTATATTATCTAATTTTCATACTAATAAACTATGACAAGCACACTGACAAATCTTGGTGTAATATTTGTAACACATACATGATTTACATGTGGTGATGTTGTAGTAGCAACCGCAAGTCATTTAAAGAAGAATTCACAACCACATACGAATAATACTATTACTAGAAGCATAAATAGTATTGCGAAATCACTTACAATAGAGCTAGAGTTCATGTGGCACTATCTACAAGCATGATAATGCTCTAGAAGATGACACAAGGTATTGCAAGTAATCATAAGTGATGTGATGTTTATGTGTGCTACCACAAGTTTGGAGTTGGCAATTGAGTCATAGTGTGCATCAATGATTATGCATGTACAATGATTATCTACACAGAGACAAATGTTCGGTAACATCATAGTACAGTTAGAATACAATTGTGTGACTCTTTGTATTCCACATGTTGGTTGGATAGTTAGATGATTGCGATTCATGTTTATGCCTATATGTACCATCTCACGTGAATTTGTCAAGATTGGATAGGTTGGAAAATATTAGCGTTGGGTAGAACTTTTTTGATGTGAGACATTGGAGTGATTGGAAAAGAGTATATTGTAGACTTAGACTTTGTAAAAAGACTTGTATTGAATTCTTGATTTTGAACAATAGTGAATATTTTTTCATGGTGAATTTTCTCTCATAAGGGTTTTCCACATAAATATGTAAGGGTTTTCCACATAAATATGTAAGTTTTGTTTAATCTTGTGAATGGAAATTGTTCCACTTTTGTTGATGTGGTTGGATAGAATCTGCAAATACAATTGATTATTTTTTAATCCCAATATCATATATTTTTGTATCCCAATCTATTGATCATTTGCAACATGGGTGTAAATCACTAACACTTCATTTAGTTTATCTCTTCCTCCATCACCATTTTGGGTCAATGGTGGATTTCCATATTTTAAATTAATGTTTGAGCCATCATTGATGCATTTGGCTATTTATTTATTTATTTATTTATTTTTCAACTAGGAGAAATGTGCCAATTGCCGACCATGATCCAATTGTTGTTTACTCCTTGTTCACCTGACCCCCCAATAACCGTTTACATTTTAGTCATTACATTGTTTTAATTATGCCAATAAAAATTTACAAATTACACCAATATATGTTCACTACTGAATGTGTAGTTGACCAAAAAAATAAAACACATTGAAAACTATTGAAAACACCTTAAATTTTTGTGGGTTTTTATTGGTTGTCTAATGAACGGGTACTAGGGAAGTGGTAAAGATGTAGGGGACGGAGGTTTAAAAACACCCTTTTTGAGCACTTTTCGCTTTACGGGTTCCACAAGGTGCGTTTTAAATACCCA
Source organism: Sequoia sempervirens (assembly GCA_007258455.2). Classification (NCBI taxonomy): domain Eukaryota; kingdom Viridiplantae; phylum Streptophyta; class Pinopsida; order Cupressales; family Cupressaceae; genus Sequoia; species Sequoia sempervirens. Next base: position 456,064,852 of record VDFB02000017.1, read on the forward strand.
GAAGCCAAATTTTTCTTTTTAAGGTCCTAACTCACTTACGAAGAAGCCCAAAAAAATAATTTGAAATCGGACCTATTTTACACTCTACACGAATGCGCGAAGTTAGCCCTAGTGACTACTAGTACATCTCCCCTAATAAAATCTCATACAAAATAAAAATCATGATTTTAAGATTACTTATGATTAAATACTTTTGAATTCTTTCTATCTATGTCCATTTGCAATCTAACATCCATTCCTACATCTATTTTGTATTGAACATAAAGCTTTTCACCCATCTTATTCTTTTCATTGAATGTCTCCCACATAAATATGTGCTAGAAATTAAGTCCATATATTTTTTTATTCCTTCTTAGCATTCTCATACATTGTCTCTCTCATACCTTGTATTTTAAATCATAAAAAACAAATTATAAACAAATTTTGAATAAATTTGTTTAAACAATAGAGCCTATACATGGTCAATTTCTATAGAAACCGTAATAAACTCCCGTCGCGGTGCGCTGGTGAGCGTTGCGGAACAACCAAACAGCACACTACACGATCTTTAAGATTTATTACTCATCGCCATGCATGCCGCACGTCCACATCGGCATAATTAATATCCTTTCTCTCCGGACGCTTCCTCCGTCCTGCGCATGCGCCCAACTGTTGTCAATCACAGGCATTCTCTCTCCTTCCCCCACTCACATGCACACACGTATTAATAGCGCCGACTAACATTCCACCTCTCCACCTCACGCACCCTTGCCAAACAAGTTAACCCCTTCTCCCGCCTGCCTGCTTTACAGTGCGTTGAATATGCTACCGAATAGTCCGCCGAATAGGTGGCCGGTGGGCTCGGAGAATGGGTTCCTTTCTTTACCCGCCATATTCTACTCAACCCAAAATTGTAAATTTTATCAATATTCTCACTTAGACTAGGTAAGTACCTAGATATTTTTAGAAATACATTTCTAAACGTGAGATTTTTAGAAATATTAAAGAATTTAACTGATTTTAATGATGTTTATATTTCATTTGATTTTTAAGTCAGATTTATTGATTCATATTTTATGAGTTTATAGGACGGGTCTATTTAGAATGGGTCCCAGGGGAAGGCTCCATGATCTATTTTCATGGAGGAGGGGTCCCATGAAGCAATTGCAGATTTGAGCAGGTGAAATTGAGGTGGGGCTAAAAAATTACCCCTACAACTTAGGGACTTTTTCTGCCATTTGTCAATCATCTGAAATTCTCACTTTTATTACAAAATAAAAAAGGAGAGAAAATTAATTTTATCCCTTGAACTTAAATTTTTAGTTGAACTGCACTATTATATTCATGGGATCACCAGCTTTAAAAATTCTTAAAAAATCTCAACAATACAGACTAAATTTTTTTACCAAACCCCTCCATCAGATCATACATAAAGATTTCCAAAGAGATCATAAATCTTAATAATCATAAAATTTTATTTTATTTTCTATTGTAACATTATTCTAATTCAAACACATTTCTAATTTCCAAAGAGATCATAGATCTTAATAATCATAAAATTTTATTTTATTTTCTATTGTAACATTATTCTAATTCAAACACATTTCTATATATTTCCTCTCATTTGTTTTTGAGAGATTTTAAGATTAAAACTTTAAATATAAATGGATTATTAAAGTTGAAGACAAATCTTCCCTCATAAAGTAACCCCTTTCTAGAAGGAAGCGCTAGAGGCATCGAAAACTTGTTTTCTCAGTGACGGGTACGGATGATTCGAAATTCCAGGCCAAAAGCGCGGGTATGAATGAATGAATGAAAGATTTTAATGACGTCCGCGAGACCAAACAGTCTATGGGACCGAGACAAAACAGGCCTAATTTGTCTTCATACTCTTTTCCAAGTCAGATCTCCTGCTGTTAAGTTTGACTAGAAGGCTAGCCGTCTGATTAATCTTATCTTCCTCAAATAGCTGGTGCATATTGTCCACTTTCAAACTATTTTCATGTTGAGTGCGGATATCCTCGTAAGCAATGCATTCCATGATGAAGTGCCATTCTGTTTCCACAACCCCTTTATTGCAGAAAATACAAGTTCTTTCTTCCCAAGTTTCCTTGGGTATCTTCCACCTACCGGTCTCACACCTAAGGTGATGTGATCCCGTCCTCAATTGTGCCACTAACAACCTCGCTTTCCCTTTAATATCTGCACCTAAATAAATTTTTTCACCATGATCCTTTGTCGGGTTAAACTCTTTGATGTAGTATGCTTTTTTTCGCCCAATCTGGTTTGTCCACATGGCAGTTCTGAATTTTTCAGTCACATAGCTTTTTATTTCACTATTAGAAAGAAATAGAATGGAAAACTGTCGCCGATTTTACATAGTATGCAAAGTCAAACTTGCTCTTTATATTTATATCCCAGTGTTGAATGGAAGGTTGTATGAAATCGCCGCTGGCTTTTTCGGTACTCGTCTGCAAGAGGGTTATTTTTTAATTTTAGAATTTATGGCAACCGCACTTTTATCGCCGTTAATATTATGAAGTTAGAGAGAGGTAAGGAAGATACCGTGAATGAGGACTCAGCAGCGAAATTAAATTTATGGATGCGTGCAGGCAGGTCGCGGAGCAGTTGAGGCCACGAGAAAATTTATGGCCTTCAGCTCTCACGGACAATTCCTGCTTTAGAGGTCGGTGTGTTCGCCTGTACTTGTTTTCTTGTTGAGAAATTTATCCACTCGGAACTTCTGCAGATTTTTTTTCTCTTCTAAAACAAATTACTTATGAAGTTATGTGAATAAGGAATGTATTTTATTTTATTTTTTCAGAGAATTAATATTGATAATGTTTGTAAGTATGAGTTTTTTTGGGGATTGAATTGTGTATTTTTGCATTGATGTTTTCAATGATTCATTATAGAAAGTGGAAAGTTGTATGCTGAAATGAGATATTCATAAAAGATTTTAGGGATGAGATTTGTGGTCAAATTTGCATCTAGATTGCTGATAGAAAATCAGGAGTTTTACAGAGACTACATAAAGTTATTTTGAAGAGGACAAACAAAAATCATTGTGAACGAAAAATGCAATACTACTTGATGCACTGAATCGATATAGAAAATTGACACTAGTTTGTATTCTTCTCAAGTACGTTAGGCTTGTTTTTATATTGTACTATGCTGTCATCAGTATTATATGAAGTCAAAGCCGTTTATCTTGAAAGATTAAGATACTCATAAACTTTACAGTAATAAATCAGAAAAGATTAAGATATTCATAAACTTTACAGTAATAAATCAGAATCAGAATAAAAAAGATATTTTATTTTTGATGTTCAATTATCTTTATTTATAAACTTTACAATAATGAATCAGAATGAAAAGAATATTTTTTTAGTTGAGATTACTCCTTATTTTATTATAAAGATCAATAATGTATGACTCTCTTTCTTAAAGAAATGATCTCTATTCTTTAAAAAATCTAAACACAATTGACCTTCAAATTTCCCTTTTCAACCTCTTATTTCAAACAAATTCATTATAATTTATAAATTAAAATTATAAATTAAATTATTTGTTTATCAGTAACTTTTACATAAAATGTACTCTTGCAGTCCCATTAACCAGTGGACAATAATATATAAATTTAAATATTTTGTTAATTGATATGAATAAGGCGTTGAAGATGAAATTAGTACAGTATTTTTCCGTATTCTACAATAATTAATTTCAGATTGGCGAGAAATGCGGGGATCTGCAGTACAGCGAGAGAAGAGAGAGCCTATCTTTTGTTAAATGCGTCAGGAATTTTCGAGATAGAGACTGTTAAACCAAAATTATGGAAGATTTGATTTACTTAATTTAGGAAGGCATTTTGACATTAAGATAAACGGAGGGATTTGGAAAAAAATCTTCAGGAAATTTATTATTCGAGGATTTATTTTGCTTTCTTGATATGTTGGAGTATTGGGAAAAATATGAATGAATTATATGTAAAAGATAATAAAATGAATGAATGAATGAATGAAAGATTTTAATGACGTCCGCGAGACCAAACAGTCTATGGGACCGAGACAAAACAGGCCTAATTTGTCTTCATACTCTTTTCCAAGTCAGATCTCCTGCTGTTAAGTTTGACTAGAAGGCTAGCCGTCTGATTAATCTTATCTTCCTCAAATAGCTGGTGCATATTGTCCACTTTCAAACTATTTTCATGTTGAGTGCGGATATCCTCGTAAGCAATGCATTCCATGATGAAGTGCCATTCTGTTTCCACAACCCCTTTATTGCAGAAAATACAAGTTCTTTCTTCCCAAGTTTCCTTGGGTATCTTCCACCTACCGGTCTCACACCTAAGGTGATGTGATCCCGTCCTCAATTGTGCCACTAACAACCTCGCTTTCCCTTTAATATCTGCACCTAAATAAGTTTTTTCACCATGATCCTTTGTCGGGTTAAACTCTTTGATGTAGTATGCTTTTTTTCGTCCAATCTGGTTTGTCCACATGGCAGTTCTGAATTTTTCAGTCACATAGCTTTTTATTTCACTAATTGCAGACAGCAGGCATATATAATAGTATTGATGATCCCATAGAAGTGACGTTAAAAATACATTTTGAAACCGCGTGAGAATTCTATCCTAAGAACGTGTAGATGGCCGCCGTTTGCGTTAAGAGAAATTGTTGAGTTCCATGCTTGGAAGTTGGCACATTCAGGCGTGTTAGGGTGTTGAATAATAATGACGAAGCACTGTCAATTGTACTACTGGCGTCGCTTTCCTTTTGGCTTTTCTGGCAGCAACATTTAATTGTTTGTCATTATTTCTTGTGGTGCATTAAATATTTTGGTACCCTGACCTGCGAAGAATGGAAAGGCCAAAGCTGTAACGCTAAGTAATAATGAAGAGGAGAATGCAGGGCCAGAGCCCAAGATATCACTTGGATTCGGATTTATCGGCCGCGCCTCCCATGTCTACTGGAATGTCAGGTCCGTCTGTCCTTAATTCATACGCCGAATAAAATTTGCCATTAATGTTTCTTTAATGGCTGCCGAAGAGTCGTTGTTACGGTCAAAGTTTTCTATAGCCTTTTTCTTCCTTTGAGAGGGAAATTCGAATCTTGCTTGATTTCTGGTTTATTTTCTGTCGCAGGCTTGATATATTTGGCAATTGCTCGAGTCAGTGACGTAATGGCGATTATTTTATTTCTTGTGTCAATTTCTGCGACATGTGAATAAGCAATGTGATTGCGATTATAATTTTTTGGTTCGCTTAAGGATTCATTTGTTGACACTGTTTGATTCTTTGTTCTGGTTTCAGAGTGAGCGGCTGGCGGTTAAAAATACTGTTAGGTGGAGGTGTTTGTGGCGAATCTGCCAGGGAGATTGTCAACCAGAGCTTCTTCAGAAAGTTATTTTAGAGGCCAGCCCGGTGAAATTGGTGAATCGTAGACTCGAGGGGTTTTGAAAGAAATATGGATTCTCATGGTTTTTCTGTGTACTCTGGAATGATGGGGTTTTCGCCTTTGTTGGAAGAATGTGAGAATAAACCCTCGAAAAAGTACGTTATATTTGATCAAAGTGGAAATTCCAGGAGAATTTTGATGCCTCCTCATTTGCTAGAGACGATATCGTTTCATGAGACGATAGCGTTAGGGGTTGCGGCCTACGAAAATGCGAAAGCTGCAAGGGCTACGTCAGTGTTCTTTTCACCGGTGGATCCAGGCAGAAGTGAGAATGGGTTCTATAATGTTGATTCTGTGTCCGACAATGCAAATTCCTATCAGACCGAGGGTTCCGAAGAACTTGACGCTTTGTTTTCTTCCGAAGATGATGAGGACGAGGACGAGGATGAGGTTACCAGTACTGTAACCTTCGCCGACAGTGAAGAATTCTGGGGTTGCAGTGGGGCGTCAGAAGAGGTGGATCAGTCCAAGAAAAAGAGACAAGTCGGGATTTGTAATGCAAAGGAAGATGATGCAGGCATTGGAGAATCTAATTTGGAGAAATGCGGACATGGCGATGCTGATGGAGACGTTCGTCTCCCCTCTCCAAAACGCAGCGATTCGCAGTAATGGTGATGAAGTCAGAGAAGAGTAAGATGCTCGCTGGGTTCAATGTTAGAGCATACAGAATTAAGCACGAGTTAAACACCTTGAGTAGGATAGTTAGCTGGGAGCTTGTAAGCTTGTCCGTTTTGCTTGACGAAACAATTTGCCTTGTAAAGACATTACAGCATCAGGGTTATTCTAGTATAATGAGTTCTTAACAAAATAATGAATAAACTACAGTATCTTGCAAAGCATGTGTCTGTTGATGTTCTGTTGAGTGTTTTTGGTAAGTATTTGCGAATTTAGAGAGTGCTTAATTAATGTTTTCAATATATTTGGGAAGTATTTGTGAATTTAGAGAGAGCGCTAAATTACATGCTATTTCTGTAGGAAAACTTGAAGCAAAATAAAGAGGGGAAACTTGAAGTAAAATGAAATAGTTATAATTAACGATTTGAGAAGTATATCTTGACGTTACCGGCCAGAATACTGGTGTAAATAAATATTGGGAACCGTTACGTTTATATAAATATGGTCGATCTTTATATTACAGACTATTTTGCAGGATACAGAGATATTGCTATAGAGATATTGCTTGCCTTTTATTTTGTATCGTTAGTACCTAATAGTTAGCAATCTGGCAATTTTATGAATGTTTGTTTTGGAGCTCGATGCGATACAGTAATTTGAGCTGCCTAACGGAGGTCATTGTATTCTTAAAATGGTGGTTATGGATTTGAACAGGGAGGATTAGCATCTGAATGGAAAGACAACCCTTATTTTAAATAAATCCCTGAGAGCAGATCTAGAACTGTATTTATAACCTCCTCAAGCCTCAAATGCCCTTTTTGCTCACTTGAAACATAGCTTCACTAAAAGCTTGGTTTCTTTTGGTACTAAAGATATTCATAATTGTTAATTTGACATAATAATTCAATAGATATAGTTGGTTTCTTTAACTGCATTAGATTTCCATGGTGCATGATAATTAACGCTTAAGATGTTTTTGTATTCAATTGTGTGAGCTGATTTGTTTGTATTCAATTGTGTGAGCTATGTATTTTATAATACAGTTGAATCCTGTTAATAGTTAGTCTTTTTTAAATTTTCAGGAGGGGTTTATTTATAAAAATAAAAATTGGATTTTATTATTTTTATTTTTTAAAATTTGTAAATAGTTCAATATTTGTCTTGAGTGTATTTTAGAATTTATTTTGTTAATATATTATTTTTAAAATTTGTTATCAGTTGTTGCGTGTATTCATAGTGTATAATGTATATTTATGTCTATTTTCTGAATTTGTTGAAAATCCCTCTATCTAGATGTTTACACAATTCTATTAGCTTTTGTGCAATGTTAAATTATTTTGATACGATCAAATGTTGCTTCTTGTGGCAGTTTTTGTTAGATTTTGCAAAGAAGTAAGATACTAGTTAAGAACTAGTGTAGGATGAGATACGATATAACTTATAATATATGATCTTAGAGTCAAAATAACAAAATAGAACTAGTTATTAGCAATAAAAGAGCCATGCAAACGTCGTAAAGGAAATTTACTTTATATCACCAAACATAATTGATAGGTAGAGTATATATAGATCTACTAGAAATTGGTGGGAGTTAGAACTATGAGGAAGGTGCCAAACAAGTGGTTACACTTGCTTGGTAAAAAATAAACAAATGGTTAAAGAGGGATGCCATAGAAATCTAAGAGAACAAGTCCATGTTCAATGAAGAATAGGTGGGAGTAACACATCTTTTATAAAAGATGACACGTGGTCACATAATTACTATTTATTATAACCTAAGCAAACATTGTCCTAAATGTTAATCAAGTGTGGATGCTTTTGAATTTCAACTCTTCATCATCCCATGTGGCATCTTCAATTGTTAAATTCTTCCATTGGATAAGATATTCAACGAGTGTTCTACTTCTTAGCTTTTGTGTGTGTGTTTCAATATGATTCTTCCTTCTTCACCCAGCTTTAGTAATAATGTTTGATTAGGGATATTATGCCCAATTAACTTCTTCAAGCAAGAAACATGAAAAATTGGATGTATCTTTGTTGTTGGTGGCAAATCAAGTTTGTAGGTGACACTACCTATTTTTTGCATAATTTGATATGAACCATAATATTTTGGAGACAACTTCTTGTTCCTTCTCTGTTGCCTCAGTGACATTTTCTTGTGAGGCTATAATCTCAAGAAAACCTTGTCCCCAATTTTAAAACTTCTTTCACTATGGTGTTGGTTCACCTACTACTTCATTCAACTTTGTGCCATGAAGTTAGATTCTCTTCAAGTCTTGAAAGTACTTGTTGTTGATGAAGCATGTGGTCCTCCACGGCTTGAACTCTTGGTGACACATTCAATGATGATGCAATGGAAGGAGGATGATATCCATATAGTGCCATAAATGGAGACATTGTTGATGAACTATGAAATGAAGTGTTATACCACCATTCAACTAGTGATAGCCAATCTACCCATTGAGATTGTTTATTTGAAGTGAAACAATGTAGATATCCTTCCAAACACTTATCAATAACATCACTTTTTCCCATTAGATTAAGGATGGTATGAAGAACTATGAGTCGATTGAATACCCAAACATGAGAATAAATTTGTCCAAAAGTTACTAGAAAAATAGGATCACAATCACTAACAATAATTTTAAGTGTAACATATAGCTTTTGTATGTTCTCAAAAAATGAGCTTTTGCCACTGTACTTGTTGTACAAAGATGTGATAATGCAATGAAATGTGCATATTTAGTGAGGTGATCCACTACTGCCATGATGAAATTCTTACCTTTAGATCTTGGAAGCCCTATGTTGAAGTCCACAAAGGCCTCTTCCCAATGTTGGTTAGGAATAACTAAGGGCTACAAGAGATTAGGTGTCTTAATTGTAGATCCGCTTTATTTCTTTGACAAACTAAAGATTTGTTGTACCCAAACCAAATTTTTTGCTTCATTAAGGCATTTTGCTTAAAAGAGTCTAAACCTTGTTAAAATGATGTCAAAACACAGTTTTTGGGCAAATCAAGTATGGACTTTGTGTCAGTTTGATGTCTGGAAGATATTTGTGAAATTTGAAAAAAAAAAAATTAGGGTTTTCAAGCACCCCTGTTTCAGGCTGTGAAACCCTAAAAATTGAAACTTGTCAGAATGAATTGAAAATTGTTTTGATTGCTTATTTTGCTTCATGATCACAATGGCGAAGTTAGTTTCAGTTAAAACTCAGTTTAAGTCTAGTGGGTAGTTTTCACTTTTTCAGGTGGAAAGCTAGGAGTTTTGAGATCGTCAATGACAGATGACCAGAGATCAGGTGTTGAAATCTAAGCCTAAAACACTCAAATGAAGAATCTGTGGCAAGATAAGTGCAAAATAGTGCTTCGACTCGGAGGAGATTTTTCGTCGGGATGGAAATCATCTAAATTTCTCTCTAGAGCATCAGAGCCCCTGTTAGCCAGGGGCGCTCTAGATTTTGAAGGCCCAAATTTCAGTTTTGAGGTTTGTCACTTCCAAGGAGATTTGTCAGGAATACTATTAGCTTCACGATGAGCTATCCAACCAGCCTGAAAGATCTGTCTAGCATATGATACGAGAGATTTAGCGAGGAACAAGGGGAATGTAAAAATGACTTTTAACACTGGAGTGAAAAGCGCAACTTTTGCAAAAGGCGCCCATATTTTTGAGGGATCAAATGAAGGTTTCCGACCAAACGACACCTAGGATGTTTCTCACGTTTGATCAAGCTTCACAATGCACCCGTCAGTGGGTCAATCTGAGTTGCTGAACTGCCAGAATCATAGGTCAAACACGAGGTTAAATCTTGGTCAAAATATCAAGGAAAAGCAAAAGCGCCCCTGGCCCAAGGTTTTGGAGCCTTGAATATCTTCTTTCTGGTGATCTTAGGTATTCATTCTATTCGTGTTACATCCAACTTTTCGTTGCATGTCTCCATCAAATTAGAAAACAAGTTAGCAGCCTGTAGTTGGAGTTTAAGTGGATTTTTAATCGAATTTGAAAATGGCTGTCTGGAAACAAAAGCGCCCCTGGAGGCTAGGGGCGTCCTTGATTTTAACCCATCAAATGATGGAATTTGATGAAGTGTTCTCTTGAAGTTGTGCAGAATGGAGCTAGCTTTGCAGTGAGCCAATTATTCAATCTGAAGTTTTTCCAAACACGAGATGCGAGGAGGTTAAGTTTACCTTCGTAAGAGATGAAAATGATGAAAATTTGCCTAAGTTTGGGGTCAAAAGTGCAACTTCTGCTAAGGGCGCTTTGATTTTTCAAGCTTTAAACCTCAATTTTATGGATTGTAGTCTAAAGGAGTGATTTTTTCAGATTTCATCCTACTCTTCAATGCAACTGTCAGCTAGTCAATTGGTGATGTCAGTAAATCAGGATCAGAGATTGAACAGAGGCTTCGATGAGGTTTTTCAAGTGAAATTTTCATTAAAATGGTTAAAGTCTAGAAATTGACGCCTTAAGTCAAAGGTTGACTTTTTGAACTGAAGATGACTAAGCGCCCATGAAAGGTGGGATTTTAAATATTATTTTAATATTTAAATAATTCGACTTAAAGGGGGATTATTTTAATTGCAAAAAGGACGATTTTATGCATGCATGTTGAGTTAACTTATTTGCATGCTGAGTTAACTGAATTAATTAAAGGTGGCACCCTTTTTAGGGTTATTTAACATTCAGTTACCTTTTTTTAACTCCCAATCAGATGAAGTCAAATTCTTTTGAGGTCCAATCAAAATTAAATTGAATATTTTTAAAGGTGGCGCTTAATTGCATGAAGATGGACGATTTTTGACATGAATTTATTTATTTAAGTCATATTTTCGCCATTATTCTCATACCAAGTTTAGAGCAAAGGCGATTTTCTTGAGCAATTGAAGATTCGAAGGTGCTTTGAGTTCAATTTTTCAGTGCCAGGTTTAGATTGTTCAGAAGATTAATTTTCTAGAGTTAGATTTTTTAGTGCATGCAAATATCATCAAATCTCGGTCAAGCATAGGCGATTTTCTATAGAAGCAAAATGAACAAAAACAAACTTCTATCTTCTGTCTAATTTCTTCTATTCTCATCTTAGGTATTCTTCACATGTCAAAGAAAACGACAGAATATTCAGAAACTGATCATCTGGGTTTGCATATTTCAGCATCAACAACAAAACCCATGTCTTGATTTTTTCGAGAAAATTGCCCCGTAGCTTTTATTCTAAAGCTCTGTGCTTTTTTTTGAGAATTCCTTTGCATGTGGGTCAAAAATACATCTTTTTCAAAATCGACTGATTTGGGTTGCCTTAGTTTTCCATTGCCTACAAAAAACCCATGTTCCAGATTTTCTCGGGAAAAATTGCCCCGAGCGAGCTCTAGAATCCTTGCTATTCTCGATTGAAAAGCTTTTGCATGCCTAGCTTAAACTCACTTTTTTGAATTTTTGTTGATCTGGGTTTGTTAAGAATTCAATTATGCACAAAACCCACGTTTCAGAAAAATTACGATTTTTTTTTTCCCGCAGTAAGCTATTTTTAGCCTTTCCTAGAGCTTTTTCAGCCTTTTTGGAAAGTTGTCCGAACATACCCAACTTCACAGTCAAAAGTCCTCATTTTCAAAATGTAGTTCAACCTTATAGATTATAAGACCAAATCAGTCTTGATGCATGACTTTTTGAAAACTTCAAACACAGACTTGGGTCGTGTCTATTCAGTGGTAAATCTAAGCACTTTGGAAGGCGTTAGCAACAATACATTGAAGAATCTTGAACGTTCCAGGTTGCTGGAAACGTCTATTCCCGTCATAGCTTTTGATCTCGAGTTTGTTCTTGCTTGCATCAAGCACTACGACTTGTCTACATGACAAATCAGATCAACTGATGGGAGAGTCATCTGTAGCCTTAAGTCGAGGGACGTGGAAAAGTGCTTTGCTATTCCTCCATGTTCAAACAATTTCACTGTAGTCATTGAGGCTTGTGATAAAATATGGTATGACGACCAAGAGCATTCATAGAGGAAAGTTGCTTAGAGATGGCTGAAAATATAGAAGACTAACATGCCTAAAAAGCTTTTCCGCGGTGAGTTCAAGGATTAAGTTGCTGTTTTGATAACTCTACTCAATCAGGTTACAGGTTAGGAGGAGGCTAGTACTTTCCGACCATGGATGTTTTACATCATTTCTAGGATCCTGGACGGTACAGAGCATTTTGACTGGGCCATGTGTTGATTAGCGAGTGCCTTCACCAACAGATTACTAGATTCCTCAAAATCCATGAGTTTCATATGGTGTCTTACTTGGTCTACTAAGTGGTTGCATCTCAAGGCAGTTTTAGACACCTGAAGACTAACAAGACTCTTGGCATTCAACATATTCACGAGTATCACTCTCAGTTGGAGTTTTCTAAAGCTGAACAGGATTTCAGGGCGGTGAATGATCACTTTTTCATGAAGACAATAAGGGATCTCGACAATGAAATACACATCCGGATTTCACCAAAGGCAAAATCAGTGATGGAGAGTTGGGCGGATTGGTTCATTCAATTCCCCACCTTCACATATATCCGAGTCTATGGTTATGTCAGAGAGCCTCTGATGTTACCAAGGTACCCGTCAGATAAAGTCCTTTTCATAGAGTTTCTCAGACAAGGTCAACATGTTCACTCTTTTCTTCGTAGTTGCCATAAGTCAGCAGTTTCCTTTCCTTTCGGATGGGGTATTTTCACATGCAGGACTACGGCTGATTGCAAGTTTATGACGATCGAGCTTGAGAAATTCAACCTCAAGTACCATATTGAGAGGCGTTCTTATGATCCTTTGGGTCATTATGCAGCCAGGTTAGAGCGAGGGATTGCACATAAGCCAACGCTTGAAGATTTTTGGGCTAATTGCGAGGATGAATTTGAAGTCCATCGCCGTCACTACTGCAGACTTACTATTGCTCAAATTGTTGATTACCTATCAAAGGATGTTGAGGGTTTGTCAGATAATGACGAAGAGGTTCTACCATATGTCAAAGATCAAGTTGCTTGCTAGCCACTTCGCTCGCCAAATTGGTACGCCAAGGAGAGTACTTCCATTGAGGACGTGTCTAAATCAGTTATCAAAACCAACAAGCAGTTCTTGGAGAGTAAGAGAAGGCGCAAGACAATTCTAGTCACGAAGCCACCAGTAGGGTTTTCTTCACTACCTTCTACCTCAAGGTCGAGGCCTCTGGTTAAATTTATCTTGAAATCGCCTGAAGGGGTTAGACTCAGTGAAAACACAAAGGGGAGGAGTACTGGAAAACGAAAGTAGAAATAGGTAGAAAGGGTGCCTGAAGTTCTAGTAAAGACAGTTATACAGGTTGAACCACATCTTTCACCTCCTAGTTCACCATGTTCACCACATTCGCATCCTATTGATATAGACTCAAAGCCAGAACCACCAGTTCGAGGAGCATTAGAGACAGTTGATCCACCACAGGTTGATGCAACAACAATAGTCTCTCCTCGAGCTGACAATATTGCTCATCCATGTTGGCTTGAGAGATCTTTGGGAAGACAAAGGCGAGAGCCTTCATATCACCTTGATTTATTTGAGTTTGGTGACCCTTATTAGGGGAGGTCGAACAAGAAAATCAAGAAACAGGTGCACATTGAAAAGACTCCAGAATAAAAAAATTGTCATAGAAGTTGCTACACCACCAGAGGGTAAGAGCTTAGATGAAGTTGAGGTTGGTGATTTCACTTTCGTCAAAGCGAATCTTGTTAGGAGCACTAGAGAAACAAATGTGAGCCTTCTCAAGATTGTCACAGGTAATCTTGAAGAGCACGTCATGAAGGATAGAGAAGATAAAACACTTCTTAAGGCTGAAATCAGGCAACTTCGACAGTATATTTTTGATCTCGTCCATGGAAATTCGAGTAGAGAACCTTTTCTTCCACAAAGCACACCTGCAGAACAACAAAAGTTGGATCAGTTAGTCAATCACGGTAAACTTCTGAACAACTGGGTTGAAAACTTCATTGTTTCAGGTCGACATCTTCTCGCAGAGTTATATTAGTTGAGGAGTGATGTGCATGGACTTCGTTAGGGAGTTCAATAGCTTGAAATTGTAGTAGCAGAAGGCATGGCGAAAGATCGTGTTCTCATATCCCAGTTAGAAGTTGCATATGACGCCATGGAAGAAGAAGAGAAAAGGAAAATCTTCGCTTGGAGAGAGCAGCACCTTTTAAGGATAGAGACATATGAGAGGATCTTTGTCAGGTTGAATACACTTAGAGAAAGCGTTATCAGAGCTCTCACACTCATTAGTGGCTTTGTCACTCAGATCCCATGTCGTTATCTTCTCGAGGATGGCACGTATGTTGAACTTGATGTAGTACAAGCCGAGTTTGAGAGGCTGGTTCATGATAGTCTCGAGGGACATCTTGTGGTGTCTAAGTTGGATCACATCTCAATGATGACAACTAGTTTCAAAAAGGCAACTGAAGAGGTTAGAGAATGCATGCAAGTGATCAAGGATGGTGACAAAGAGTTGAACAGGCAGGTTATCATCTTGGACAACATCAAAGTACCAGAGGATGGAGCAATCGACCAGTTCCTAGACAAGGTAATAGACCGTGATGACCTGGGGTGATCAGTCAGTTGTGACCTGCAATTATTTTCAAGGATAGAGTCGAGAGCAGCAGTTAACTTGACATTTAGTCTTGAGTTCTTATTGCTGATTTCATGCACGCACATCTCTTCCTTGGAATTATCTTCGTAGGAGTTTAGAATTTCAGTTAGGACTTTATTTTTTATTTCAATAAGGACGTGCATGTTGCACATGTCTAGTTTAGTTGAGTCCTGTTTCGGTTAACTGATGGTAGCTTTCCAATTAACTGTATAGTTTTCTTTATTTAGGGTTTAGCAATAAAATCTTGCATGGTTGCAAGACTATAGTTGACTCAAGGTGATTTTAGGGTTCCCTACACCTTTTGATGTCTATAAATAAGAGCTTTTGCTCATTTGTAATTAACTTTTGCATGAGATAGTAATATATGTTGCGCCTACCTTTCCTGTAATATTGTTGTTCTGTATCTGTTTATGAGCTTTTATTATGATGATGAATTGCTGCGCCACCTTGCCTTCATGTTATTGTTATGATATTGGTTCATCTTAGTTAATACAGTGGCTAGTTGATCGTTTATTGTTTGCGTGTTTCTCCAATGCAATTTGTTGTCCTAGTTGGCTATTCTTTGTTTGTTTTTAATAAGCCTATTCAGATGAGCGAATAGTTGTGCCACCTTGCCCTCATGTTGTGAATCTGTACCTAAAGCTTATCGTTTGATGTGTGTGTTAATAAACCTATTCATCCAAGCAAATAGTTGTGCCACCTTTCCTTCATTTTGTGAAGTTGTACTCAGTTTATCATATATTTGTTGTTTCTAATAAACTTCTTCCCAGCCAAGCAAATAGTTGCGCCACCTTGCCTTCACATTGTGAATCTGTACCTGAAGTTTATCATAAATACTTTCCTGCTCCTTTTTCCTCATGCTCTATTTTCTTGAGGAGAATTGGATAGATTAAAGCTTTTAGTTTAGTTGTAGTTAGAGATCTGTGAAACTAGAAAATCCTTAGCTACAACGTTCATGGTTTTCTTAACCTTGTGCCTCTTCCAGCTGAGAACAAAAAGATAGGAATTATATTACTTTACTTTTCCAAGCATTTTCAACATATGAGGGAGCTTCCCCTCCTAATTTGAAGAGAACTCATTACAAAGTGTGCATAACTGTCCGTACCAACTCGCACTCCATAGGTGCTAA
Source organism: Sequoia sempervirens (assembly GCA_007258455.2). Classification (NCBI taxonomy): domain Eukaryota; kingdom Viridiplantae; phylum Streptophyta; class Pinopsida; order Cupressales; family Cupressaceae; genus Sequoia; species Sequoia sempervirens. The sequence goes on from VDFB02000017.1 coordinate 456,080,672, forward strand.
TTGTTACGCCAACAAGATTCAACCACAAATTTTTTAATATCCCCTTTTAGCCCTTCCCAAAAGAAGTCTTGCTTGTCTCAATGATATGTAGATTAAAAAATCTTGAATGACTACCAACTAGAGACTCATGAAGCTTTGTGAGAATAGTTTGTTTGAGAGTGGAATTATCGCAATGATACAATTGCTCTTTATACCACAAAACATCTCCTTTCCAAAAAAACTTATTTGAACTATTGATTCACTCTATAACTATTGAATGAGATTACTTGTAGCAACATCATTTTACCACTCTATTTTGGCTTCTGCCACCCAATCTGGTTGTAATATTGAAATGCCACATAATAAAGCTTCATCCTTCTCATCCTTCCTAAATAGTGCGTTTTCCACAACATTTTCCTTCCCTTTCTTATATATAATCTCAAAGTCATATCCCAACATCTTAGTGACCAATTTTTGTTGCTTTTCAAAAGATAATCTTTGTTCAAAAAATATTTTAGGTTATCATGATTTGTCTTAACCTTGAAGTGTCTACCCATTAGATAATGCCTCCATAGTTTTATTGCATGAAAAATAGCTAGCATTTCCTTCTTATAAATAGGTTTGAGTTGATTCTTACCATTTAATTGATGACTCTCAAAAGCAATGGGTTGATTCTCTTGCATGAGAAGTACTTCTATACCATTTTTGAAGCATCACATTCCACAATAAAATCTTTGGTGAAGTCTGTAGTAGTACACACAACCTCCTTCAATCTCTCAAATGCTACATCAACAAATTCGTTCCAATGAAAAAAATATTTCTTTAATAAATTTGTGAGGGGTGTTGCTATATGGCCATAATTCTTCACAAATCTTCTATAGTATCCAGTCAATCCCAAGAAACCCCTCAAATTTTTAATGGTTTTGGAAATAGGCTATTCCATGATACCTTAATTTTGTTAGGATCCACCTTCATGTGAAATTGTGTCCTAAGTACTGCACCTCTTTGAGACCAATATCACACTTGCCTTGGTGTTTGAATATGGAGAGGCAATCACATTAAGATTTTCAAATGATTCACTATCAAATTCATACATAAATAAAGCATTATCATTAGGCTAGATCATGACTTGGTCATTCATGAAATGCACATATTATCAATCTAATATCCTTGGACAACATTACCTAGTCGTCACCTAAGATTAGAGCTATACATAGTTGTATTAATATAATATACTTATTCATACCATGTAATGAAACTTTTAAGATACAACTTACTTTCAAATTTTGAAATCACCATCTTGCTTATCTCTTTAATATGGTTAGTTGTTATACAACTAGATTATAATCTCAGTATATACCTTTCTTTCACAATAGATTGGAATACTAAAAAAAATATTTCATTAGATTAGAATCAAGCTATCTCATTCAAAATTTACATGTAGTCACACATATTAACACACTTGAAAGAATATATCAATTAATAAGTTCTTTTCATACATGTCTTCTCGTGTGTGACACTATAAATATACCCATTTATCATTCATGACTATTCACATGTGGCCTGAATAGATATGAATAATTTTTCATCTCATCAATCATGCAACCTAAACAATATGTTCATCTCTTCATTCGCGCCTACTCACATGTGACTTGAATGATATGTTCATCTCGTCATGACATGTGTGAAATCTATGTTATCATGAAGTAATTGAAACTTGCAACTTATTTAATGCTCTTTAGCGCGCACACACACACACATAGATATACAAATTCCCTTTTACTCATGAAGTGAATCAAGCTTTGGCCAAATAATTTATTCTTTATTTATTCCCTCAGGATAATTTGGAATCCACTTAACACCTTTTTAACACATTCCCCTTTTCATAAAAGAATCACAATTATGTTATAGCTAGGTCATATTTCCTCTCTGATTTATTTGTTATTTATTGTGCCATACAATGATTTTATCTGTTGTGCCATACACTGATTTTATTTTTTCCCAAACATCATGAGAATATATACATGATTCAATTTGAAACGGTAGATCAAAGGAGACAAATCTACAAAGACATTTGAGAGCTTTTGTATGTTTAATCATCCATTTTATCTTTTCCTTAAAATCTCATGGGTTCAACTACCTTTTTCTCAATATATGGAGTATACCCAAGTTGCATTAAGGAAATCCATGCATGTTGATGCCAAGTTGCATAATTATAAGGTGTTAGTAGTGAAACCTTATAATGATCCATATGTGAAGGAAAATAAGAGCACTAGTAAACATATCACAAATATACACCAAGAGACCCCCCCAATCACTCAATCAAGAATCCCCCAAGAATATGATTTGAAAATTTATATGTAGTGTGTTTAACATGTTGGAGTTCGTTTTCAAAGTTTACAATGTCCAAGATGGATCAAATAGGAAAAAATACAATATTATCTCAGAGTGAGATCCTCAAACTAAAATTAGAATTTTGAAATATGATCAAATACTGAAAATGAATCCTTCCCAAAAGAACAAAACTTCTCTAGGTGTTTGTATGTCCAAGTTATCAACCAAAATGCAAATATGTAATAAAAAATATAAGATACTTGGGATTGAATTTGGAAAAAATTGCATGGATAAATATGTATAGCTTCTCAATACTTTTACAATGTTACAAGACTTGCAAAATTTTGATAAATAGGAAAAAAGTTATGAGCTCGAAACCCCAAAAGGGAAGATTTGACTTCAATCAGAAACAAAACTCACTTGCAACAAAATTTAGAAAAATGACCTGTACCACTAGAAAGTCCTCATAACTAGCTTTCCAATTACTATTTTTATGCAAAAAATTGACTCTTAGGTGAAAAGTTATGTCTATTTTCCCAAAAATAGCTATATTAGGAAAAAAATCAAATCTCCTATTTATTAGGCATTGGTTGCCATATAATTAGTTGTTGTGAGTTATAGGTAGTTTTCTATGGATAGAGGTGCATTTGAGAGGAGTGAAGGGAAGATTTAAATTCAATCAGAAACAAAACTCACTTGCAACAAAATTTAGAAAAATGACCCACACCACTACAAAGTCCTCATAACTAGCTTTCCAATTACTATTTTTATGCAAAAAATCGACTCTTAGAGGAAAAGTTGTATGTTTTCCCAAAAATAGCTATATTAGGAAAAATATCAAATCCCCTATTTATTAGGCATTGGTTGCCATATAATTATTTGTTGTGAGTTCTAGGTAGTTTTCTATGGATATAGGTGCATTTGAGAGGAGTGGAGGTGGAGTTCTAGCCGAGTGATGCATGAGGGCAGTGGGCAAGTCACACCACCCACTAGGAATTTATCCTCGATTGGTTGGGTGTGCCTATGGACTCCATTCCTTGTGAATAGGTTCCTAAACATAAATACTATGTTGGAGATTGTTGCAGTGTTGTCATTGATGTCAACAGGGAGATTGTTGCACTATGTTGTCTTTAGCGTTGTCATTGATGTCAACCTATGTCAACCTCTAGTGTGGTGTTGAGAAGATGTTGTAGATGAGGAGATTGTTAGTGTTGCAGATGGGGAGATTGTTGCAATCTCTAGTGTGGTTGTGATGAGAAGGTGTTTGTGGTGTTGATTAGGTGTTGCTGATGCAACTGGCTCACTTGGTTTCCAAGTGCTTTTGATAATTTGAATAAGAGAGTGTACATGGTGATAGAGTTGTGTTTTGCATTATGTTCCACATTTATTCATGGTTGCATATGTGCTTGTGCGGTTTGGATGAGATGATAAGAGGTGTTCCAAGGTGTTATAGCTAGAGTTTTAGGTTCTGGATCGTACAAAAGTGGAAGATGTGTTTGACAGTGTGTTGTCTGTGAAGACGATTGTTTGGGAGAAATGGAATTGATCCACATTTCTCTGTGTTGAGGTTTCTTGTCTTACAAATTTGGGAACATGCTAATATTGTTTGTATCTACCTTCCCTTGGAGTTTTGTGTGTTTAGGTGTTTTGCAAGACCTTGGTTAGTGAGTTGCTTTCCTATGGTAGTGTTGTTGGTTGCACAAGATGATGGTATTCTCAGTTGTAGATAGTTGCGGTAGTGTTGCAAAATATTTTGATGATGTTGGAATATTTTGGGATGTTGTGTGATGTTGCTTTATGGTTCGTAGGATGTTTTCGAACTTGGTGAAGAGTGAATTGATTGTTTGGTAGAGTTAATACAGGTTTGGCCAACCTGATGTGTTAGCGTTACTTGTGGATGTGCTTCGTGGTTTGTGGAAGTGTGGTGAAGTGTGTCAGTGGGTTAGCATGGTCCGCCTTCACTTCTTTCCACCTTGGAAGTGTTTGGTGCCAACCTATTTGTTGGTTGCATGTTTGAGGTGCATACGTTTCATCAAGGCCAGCCTAAAAAAGGTTATTTGAGGTTGCGACAAATATATAAGCAAGTTCAATTGTTGGAGATGTTGAAGATGCAAATGTTTAAGTGTGGTGATCTGAGTGCGAGCTTAAATTCCTAAGGCTACTAGATGCAGCGAGCAAAAGGTGTCTACATTTTCAATATACCTGAAGTTGTTGGAGGTAGTGAGCCGAAGGTTACGGTTGGTGTAGAGTTGTTGTGGTGGATCCTCCTATTCCTTTGAGGTAGTGAACCTCCTTGTAATAGTCTTCTTCTATTCTCTTCTATTTCAGGCAGTGAGCCCTTGGAAGTAAACCATTCTTCTCTTTTGGGTAGTGATCCCTTTTGGTAGTGAGCCTATTGTACTCAGTGTTGTTATTCATATATATGTGAGTTAATCTTCACCGTGGTTTTTCCTTGATTAGGGTTTTCCATGTAAATCTGGTGTTCTATTGTGTATGGTTGTTGATGTGTTGATGTTTCACTTGTTTACATTCATGCTAATGCTTAAAAAGGGATTGAATATTCATGAGGGTTTGAATGTTTTAATGTACAAATGATTCACCCCCCTCTCAGTTGTCTTGTGTGTTTAATATACTGAACTAATGCAACTTTAAAAAATAATTTTTAATAACAAACCATAGACCCATACCTATTTACATAAGAGGGTGACATTTACTACACAAGCATAGGTAGAAGAATAATATTCTTGCAAAATATGCTACCCACTATACCTATGGATTTGGCTATGAATTGTGAACTGTACAGATTATATGAATCCATACAATATGGATTATATATAGTTTTACAAATATATATTTTTTCAAAATTTTAAACCCTCCTAAATGGTCAAAATTTTTCCATTACCAAAATATAGTGTTATGTATGAAAATAAGGGTTTTTGGGCTTTCCAGACTCAATGGTGAGGTCCATTTTGCCCCAAATTGTACCCAACAAAACATTTTTTTTGAATCACCCTTATATCTAAGAAGGGGTTTTGCATATCTAAAGCTCTGATACATAGTTAGAGTCACTCAACGAATCAAGCTCCCAAGATCACCCACAAAACCAAAATATCCTTTACGAGAGAGAAAAACAAGAGCATAAATTTGCCAATAGTGGATGCAAAATATAATAAATCAATATTGATCAATGAATTTTCTAATATACAAATGAGGCCTTGCTTATATAGTCAAGCTTGAGAGGTAGGAAAAACTAGGATGATGACAAGTGTTTTAATCCTATGACATGAGACAACTAGAGGATAAGATCACATGTGTATAAGAAAATTCTAGAAAGATTTCTAGAGCCCTATGTAAACTTAACATGTGAACATGTGTGAATAGGTCCTAACTAATGACTAGTTAGATAATACGCCTTGATCACACTACAAAGGAGGAAACTGGAGATAGGATAAACCCTTGTGAACACACTAACATGTTGTTGGTGTAAATAAGTGTTTTACCTATCTAGGTCCTATTTACATGTTAAGCCCACATAGGTCCTAGGAGGGAATCTTTCTAGTTAGTGTTAATTGTCACTAGATTTTATCTTATCTTTTGGTATTTAATACTTGTGTCCTAAGTCATTTAATATTTGTTGAGGTAGTTGTCTTAATGTCCAAGATTAAGACACATATATGTCAAGATCTTCTCTAATCACATCTCACAACTTTCCTTTATAAGCAAGGCATCATATGTACATAGATATATTCAATCTAACAATCTTGCATCCATAATCATAGCATGATATTTCTACCATTTCTCTCGGCGAAGCTATTGTTGTCTTGCAGGTGATCCTAGGGTGTTGAGGAGTTCACCATAAACTCCTACATGGTATTAGAGCTTCAATACTATAGAATTCTTCCCAAATATGAGGGACCTATCTTGGCTTGATATTTTTGCTGGGTGCGGGTTGGGGTTTCAAGGACCTCACAATTGAATTTAGGGCATCAGACAAAATTCAAGTTTGCCTTTAATTTCGTCAATTTTCATCATATTTTGACTAATCTACAAGGGTTTGAAGGAGGGTTTTAGTTTCCAGATCTTGGAGGTAGCTAATTTTTTGGAGCACTTTGGGCCAAAACAGACTCTGCTATTGCATTTGGAAGGCTCGAGAACCTAAGGATTGCCAATTTGTCAATTTTCCACACCTTTGATTGGGAGCACCAAGAAAAAAAAGTCACTGTACGACTGTATGAATATATATAGATTTGTACTTGGTCATACTGTACAGTATCGTACCATATGCTATAGTCACATTAGGTATGTGGTTGGGCAGAATATTTCGTTGGAATAGACATATTTTTGGCATATTCTTGATTCTCTGCAACACCCTATACCTCGTCTATGTATTGGTTCGTCGTTTGTCATTTTGGCCGGATATAACTTTTTCGGTGGTACAAATTCTTTAATACTGTAGGTTTACAATAATAAAGCTTTTTTTTTTAAAATAAAACACTGACTGAAGGTGCGTTGTTACACATGTGATTGCGACCAATGGTCCACAGAAGGGGCTTATGCCCCAGGAGGTGCAGCTTAGAGTCACGCCTCCTCACTATTCGCCCGCCTCCTGCCCACTGCTCCGTTGGTGGCACATTTTTTTAAACAATTTTCTTAACATGTGGTCACATGAGGTGCCCAAGGGCTAAAGCCCAAGACCCAAATTTTGTCCTCCGGAGGCCCAAATCAAGCATTTTTTTTCAAACTTTCATAACTTGCAATTCAAGAGGCCGTTTTTCAAAAATGTGATATCATTGGAAAGCTGGCTTTGTCAAATTTTCAATGGTGTAGGTTATATTCCAAAATTTTACTGTTTAGAGGCATTTATTACTGTTTGAAGTTAGATCTTCATTTTTGGCTCTCAAGCTCATAATTTTTTTCCATTAATAATGATTTTAACAATTCTTGTGGTGTTGGAAAGGTATTGAGGAGCTCTATCATGCCATCCACGCACCTTTTTCCTATTTTTTTCCTAGGTATATTGTGATTTCAGTTCTTGTTCAATGGGTGTCCTAAATATTACTTGGATATTTTGATAGTTGGGAGGGAGTAATTTTGATCTTTGTGTTTCATTTCAATTCTAGAATGATGTTCTATCTCCTGTTGCTTCATTTAGATTCCAGGGTTGCTCCATATCGAGAGTTTTCCAGTGTTCCTTGGCATCAAGTCTGTTGTTTCTTTATCATGATTCTAGACTTGCATCCTTGAGTGACTCTAATATGGTTTCTAGCATCAAAATTATCTTTCCTTTGCTTTCTTTGATTAAGGTTCTAGTGTTACTCCACCAATGTGCTTCCAGTGTTTCTTTGCAACAAGTTATCTCATTGAGGGGAGTTGAATGGTATCTCTATGTCTCTCTTATGAGGGGTATTTTTCCTCGTATGAGGTTTTTCTCTTCTCATTCATCAACGAGAACATTTTATATTTCATCTTTCTTTTAGGGAGGAGTTTTGTCCAACTGGGTTTTTTCCTTTTCTTCGTTTGTGAGAGATTGCATTTGCATATGTACATGGGTACCAAACATGACCTTGTAGACGAGACCCATCTTTGTGACATTTATATAAGTAATCCATACGTTGTACTTAAGGGGGGTGTTGGTGTAAATAGGTTTTTTACCTATCTAGGTCATATTTACATGTTAAGTCCACTTAGGTCCTAGGAGGGAATCTTTCTAGTTAGTGTTAATTGTCATTAGATCTTATCTTATCTTTTGAAATTTTATACTTGTGTCCTAATTCATTTAATATTTGTTGAGGTAGTTGTCTCACTATACAAGATTAAGAAACATGTCTCTAATCCTATCTCACAACTTGCCTTTATAAGCAAGGCATCATATGTGCATTGATATATTCAATCTGGCAATCTTGCATCCATAATCATAACATGATATTTCTTCCATTTCTCTCTTGTGGAAGTTATTGTTGTCTTGCAAGTGATCTCGGGGTGTTGAGGAATTCACTATAAACTCCTAAACAGGTTCTATCTTCTCTTCTGAACTATTTGAACTAGTTGAGCTCTCCTCCTCTATATGTCCTTTGTGGGCTTAAAGTTCAATTGTCTCGATCTCTAGGTTTAGCTAAACCACACATTTTCCTAATTATTTTGTAGTTTCAATGTATTGGAATAAGTCTTAGCTTCTCTAAAGAAAACACTTTTTCTATAAAAAAATATTTCCACCATGGGATTCCAAAGTTTGTACCCAAAACTCAAATATGTCTCAATTAGGGATTTTTTCTCAACCAAACCTCTATGGGTGTTTTATCAACAAGAGTTGATGTAGGAGACCTATTAAATAGGTAACAAACCATGGCAACTAAATTTTCCCATAATTTTTTCCTATACTAACCCCACTAAGTATACTCCTAACCCTCTCCATCAACATCATATTCATCCTTTCTCCCACTTCATTCTATTAAGACACATATGAAGTTGTCTTATGCCTTTCTATTCCATGTTTTTACAAAATCAGTCTAAATATGCTAAACAAAAATTCACCATCATTGTCAACCCTCAAACTCTTAATCTTTTTACTAGTTTTATTTTCCATGAGATCCTTAAACTCTTTAAAATAACTAAAGACTTTAAAATTCATTCTAAGAAAATAAACCCATGTATTACTATTGTAGTCAATGAAAGATACAAATATATAGATTTTGAAACAAAAGGAACACTAACGAGACCAAAAAATTAGGATTTATCAAGTCCAGTATTCCAAAAGATTTTTGAGAATTAGAATAAACTAAACACAATTTTTTTTTTCCATTTATGCAATGTTCACAAACATTGAACTCAAGGTTACAATCGTTCAACCCCTCAACAATTTTTTTGTTTTTCATGGTTCAAAGACCCTTTTCACCCATGTGACCAAGTCTTGGTTTCATACCATTATTTTCTTTATAGGAAGTGTTATTTCCAAATAATGAGCACCCTTAGGCACTTAGAAATCACAACCATTAGAAGTGGATGCAATACATCTCTTTGTTGCTAGTTCCAATGGTGAAAGTGAAGGATCTATAAATATCTTCATTGTAGTGGAAGAACTATTGCATTGAACCATGCATGCATCAAGTTGAAATATAGTCTCAATCTAAACACCCTTAGAAAGTACCATAGCTCCTCTAACCATCTTGTACTCTCCATTCAAGAAAAAAACTTGCACACTTGTCTCATTCAATTTACTTATAGATAAAGGTTATGTGTCAATCTACACATATGAAACATACTATCGATCCCCTTCACTCATCCGTAAGGTAATCTAATCAAAGTTATTCCATGAACAACAATATTTAGATGAGAATAATCACCCAAGTACACCTTTATATTCTTAATACTTAACAAACCAACCCTGGTGTGGGGTCATGCGAAAAGATACCATAGAATAAAAATGACACAAACCTTTCAATGCATGTGTAAACAAGGCTATGACCAATGCATCACCATCATCCTGGGAGGATCTATCAGATTCATCATTAAAATCATTAGATTACAATCCTTTCAGAAATGACCATGTTTGCCATAGTTCTAACATAATGCATTGGACTTACTAGGAAATTTAGATTTCCCACAAGATTAGTGTTAGAGTAAAGGTTTTAACTTAATTATATTAATTAAGTTACCTTTATTCCTCTCTTAAGATTTCAGTTAGATGCATATTGTGACATTTAATAATTATATTAATTATTAAATGTTTTCCTATTAGGGTTACTTTTAGGTTATGCTTGATCTCCTTTTAAGGATTGATCTTTTGTAAATATTCATTCGATTGTTCTGATAATATATCTCTGATATTATAGAGCTTCAAACCCTCGCTTGTTTTTTCTCTATACTCTTCGCTGTGACAGGTATCCCTTTGCATGCAGGTGTTCTTGGACTCTGAAGTTGGATTTGACAACTTCTACATGGTATCAGAGTTGACCTGTTGCAGCCTGTTCTTGTTTTGAAGATTTTGGAGCTATGAGGGTTTGATTAGGCTTTCACAGGTTTTGGGTTGTTTTCTTGTGGATCCAGGCTTACTTCATTTTTTGGGTTCATTTTGGGCCCAAACGGACCTCGCCGTTGGATTCACAGCACCCAAAAACCCCCATTTTCATATAAAGAAAGTCCGATTTGGCCACTGTCGACCGAAAAGGCAAAACTTTTTTTCTCCAGAGCCGTACGACCCCAGGGCACGCCATTCAAGGTAAAAAAATTACAAAAAAAATAAAAAAAATCAATTTTAAATTGATTTTTTGAAGGTTTAAAGACTCTTCCTTATACTTAGGCCGTAGCCATGCAGCCAAGCTACCACCCGGCCCGGTGGCGGCGGCGGCCAGCAACCCCCACCTCGGCCAGCCCGTATTTATGGCGGTGCTTAGCCCATAGGCGCTTGCCCGTCCCTGACCAGCTAGCGCCGCGCCCAACCGACAGCGACCAACACCCGGCCGGCTCATTCAGTCGTCGGGACCGAGGGCCATTTTAGCCCCCAGGGCTTGGTGAAGAACTCATGTGCCTTTTTGGAGCAGTTTCACTCAATCGGCTATAAACTGCTTATTTCTTCTCCGTTTTTCGAAAGAAAATAGGCGTTGGAAAGCTGGCTCCGAGCCCATTCTTGTGGTGTAGGAAATTTTTAAAAATTTTCCAGCTTGGTTGCATTTTTTTGCAGTCAAAGTCAGATGTTTGTTTTGCACTCCGGGGGGCATAACTTGCTCATTTTGCTCCGTTTTGCGCAAACGAATAGGCGTCAGAAAGGTGGTTCTGTGATCCTTCCAGATCTGCAGTTTATTTCATCAAAAAATTTCTTCAGGTACACAAAGATTTGTCTCAAACATATACTGCTTTCTATTGTTTTCTAGCTTTCAGTTTGCACTGGGGATTGGATTTTTGCATTGTGGGGGGGTGTTTTTTTCTTGCTTTCTATCATTTACATCAGAAAACCAGAATCAAAACACAAAAAAAACAAAAACCCTTCTACATCATCGGTCTAGTTCTGAAAGACCACTAAATAATAATAATAAAAAAATTTAGAGCAGTTGAGGCACAATTTACAGCATGGCCGACAGATCTATTGAGCCTCTCACACCGCATAATTATCACACTTGGAAGGCATACATGACATGTCTTCTCAGATCAAAGGGGTTGTGGTCCTGTTTAGACACAGTTCAACCAGTTTTGACATGACCATTTGAGGTTATGCAACATAGAAATAAGATGGATGAGGCCATGGGGTTGATTTCCTTACATGTTTCAGACAGTTTGTTGTTTCATCTTGATGGGTGTAACAATCCTCTTGAAATATGGACCAAGTTCAATGATTTATTTGGTACCATTAATCAGTTTCGTGCCATCTAGATTGAATCAGAGTTGACTTCCCTTGTACCCGATTCTTTTCCCACTATTGAAGACTTTCTGATGAACTTCAAACAACAGAGATCTCTTCTACAGGGTTGTGGTAAGACCAAAACAGATGAGGAGTGTATTTACCTGATTCTTTCTAAGCTTCGAGGTCCTTTTCAGATCTTCTCTTTGACATTTTATTCCACCATGGATGCATTGGGCAACTGCTTTACCATGCCTACATTTGAGGTGTTTTGTGATTGGTTGACAGGAGAGCAAGCCAAGATATCATAGTTGGATGCTCTCACAGGATCACAACACCAAGCATTGGTAGCACAGTCCTCTCAGGGGAAGCAGAAGCAGAAAGAAAAACCAAAGACCACAGAACATTGGAAGGATTCCAGTTCACAACACACCTTTGATTCACCTTCTCCTAAGGGGGAATCATCGAAGAAAGACCGACCTAAGTGTGCCTATTGTACTAAGCCAAGACATGATGAGTCCAAGTGTTATGAGAAGAAGATAGATGGCTATGCCAAATAGGTTTCAGATTTGACAACTCTTCTTGAGAGGAATAATAGACATCACTCTTCTTCATCTACATCAGGCGGGTCTTCTTCTTCACCTTCATTCCAGACAGATGGACAGGCCCCATATAAGGGTCATGCATTATGTGCAACCACCAGTTCACATTCATCTAGATGGCTACTAGATTCAGGTGCTTCACACCATATGGCATCTTCTCAGGACATGTTCTCATCTTTCGAGGCTGCATCCTCACCACACATATTGATGGGTAATAACACTTATATGAGTGTATGTGGGAAAGTTTCTATGAACATTGATGACAGTACATTCAATGATGTACTATGTGTTCCATCTTTGTCTACTAACCTTATCTCCATTTATCAGATTGCTCACAGTGGGACAGGGAAGACAGTTGAGTTCACACTTGATTAAGTGCACATCAGAGACATTCAGACTGGCAACATTGTTGCAATAGGGACAATTGATCATTCTTCCCATTTGTATGCATTCACACACTTTGGTCCACCATCTCCATTGTCTGAGTTTTCCTCTCTTTCTACAAGAGAGCATACAATATCTGAGGTGAAGTTTGGTCACTTGAACTTATGTGTTCTTCCATCTGTTCATGAGACTAGTGTCGAGACTTCTACACCTCTACCTCCTATTGAGATCACCTCTGTTCAACAGGATTCCTCTTCAACTATGACTGACATTGTTGCTCCACTCATCGAGCCATCAAGTGTAGTTGTTGAGGCCATATCAGAGGATATTCCTTTCCTCACAGATGACAGTTTCAGCACACCTGTTATCCCATCTTCATTGGAGATTCCATTTCAGGATCATCTTGAGTTGTTTGATTCACCATCCTGTTATTTAGACACTCATACTGTAGTTCCGTTCTTCAGTGAGCATCATCCAGGACTTCCATTTTCACTTCACATCCAGGGATTTCCTCTTCCTCGACTGTTGGATCTGTTTCTTCCTCCGAGGAGACACATTGTTTTGATCATTGGCACAGGGGTTCTCTCATTTTGGGGGGGCTTTGGAGTCTCTTCTCTCTCCTATGGGGGGAACATATTTTGTACTTGTGTGATAGAAGCAATTCTTGGGGGGTCATGTTGAGTCCTCCTTCTATCTCTCTTCTTCTTTCACTCTTG
>VDFB02000017.1:456094117-456242076 GCA_007258455.2 Sequoia sempervirens
CAACAAAAACATCATCAATGTATCCACTATGCATCCATAAACGATCAGCATACATGCATTTCATAATCATAACATAATCATAAAACATCCATTAGCATAATCATTGCATATCACATCATACATTTTGCATAAACATTTAAGTCATGATGAATAATTTATTATTCTAAGCATCTTAAATCATAGCATATCATAAGCATTTGCATCCATACATCCACATGCATACATTGTCATCATAAAATGAATAGAAATTATACAAAAAATGCATCCACATCATTTGCATCCATAACATCTGCATATCATAATCATCCATCCATATCATATAATGAAAAGATAATGGAAAAGAACATAACATTGCATCCATCTGTATCATGATCATTGCATATCACGTAGGCATAAAATACAATGCATCCACATCACATCCATCCATACATAAAATAAAGTGAACACAACATAGCATAAATCATTCATACCCATATCATATATATATCAAAAAATGAGTGTCATGGTACAAAATCTGGATCAGTGTATGAACATCGATCAAAAGTACAATATCCATGAGGCTATCAAAAAGGATCCCATGAATGTATATCTATGATAAAGAATGGGACAAAATCAAAAGTGTCTATACATAATAGCTAGCCTTGATGGTTGCTACCCTCTCCAGCCTACCTCTCAGGCTGATCCTCTGCTCGTGGTCGTGCATCACTGTGTTGTGAAAAATTTGGTTGTCTTACTACTGTTGGTACATCACGTTGATAGTGTTGCCTGTAATATGCATCCTCTCTAACTGCCTCTTTGTACAACCACGTTGACATTGTCCAACCATGAGTGGCGACCATCATCGCCTCAATCTATTGACACTGAGCAACCTCCTGGTCTCTCTCTCCCATCACAACCTGTACTCTCTGTAATGCCTTATCTCTCTCGATTGTGACCACAACCACCTACTATCAAGCCTGGTCTCACTCAATAGTAATAACCAAAACCTACTGGCAGGCCTAATCCCACTCACCAGTCAATAGCTACACCTGCTACTGCAGTTGTTGTATCTGCGCATCCCAAGCATCTGGTGGTGGTGGTGGTGTTGGCTACTGCTGAACTGCTGGAGGCTGCTAAGGAGGCTGCTACTGTACCACAGGCAGAGCCCCCGAAACCTGACCATCCTGTCCCCTGCCTCTCCCTACTCCTCTGCCTCTGGGTCTCCCTCTAGGAGGAACGCTTGCTAGATCCATCAATCATCGGGGAGGGACAAACCAAGTATCATATGCAGGCATAGTCTGAGCTATTGCCTATCCCTGATCGTATGCCCAAGGCTGAGCCACCAATTGTTTGAAGCTCTCTATTTCCTTTGGAGTTGGGATAGTCGATCCCCATGTAGGATCCTCTCATGGTGATCTCACAAAAATGGCCTTGTATGCATCATCAAGTCTGTCCTAGACCTCTCTGAACTGCGAGGCTACCCTATCTGGTAGATATCTCTCAATAATGTGGTGCTATCGACCCTACATGTATCGGGTCTGCCTAGAAAAATAGAGCTGTTGAATATCATCAAACCATGGTAGAATTTGTAGCCATGGGCGCCAACGGAAAACTATCATATCATCTATCACCCATCTCTAATACGAGCGCCCAATCTATCTAGTGTGCTTGAGGGTAATGGCACCTCTGTATCTCCAAATTATGGGATCATCTGGCTCCACATATGACATATGAACAATGGGTCAGAGCATGGCAATGTGCTCCCACGCCCAAATATGTAGCAGAGTCACCCTTGCACCAATGGATCTCCCATCACAATAGACAAAATCATGCAAATCATGATACAGGGAGGCTAGCATCATGGGCCCCCATGCAAACAAGTGTCCTCTTATACAACATTTGATGCCACACCAAGCCCCATCCTGGTTTGAATCCTCTACTATGTTTATTTGGGGAAACCAAACCTGAAATGATGGTTGTGACGATCAATCTGAGGGTTGGCACATGACCTTTGTATGACTCAAGTTTGATCTGTGATGTAACCAAAGCGATCTGAACCATCTCCATGACCTCAAGGTAGGCGGTTAATTTGGCATCAGTGTCATAAATTACATGATCTCCATGAATCAGAAAACGTAGTATCCGCCATACATCCTCTAGAGTAACTGTCTCCTCACCTGTCAGAAGGTGGAAGGATGAGGTCTCATTGTGCCATCTCTCGCACAGAGCCGTCATAATGGCAAGATGTGTCTGAATCACAGGCGCATATGTGACATACCAGACGTCGATCTCTCCCAAGTGCTCCTAGCGCAACTTTGATAAATAATCTAATCTCTCCAACACGATGGGCCTGTGCTCCTGCGACATCAGTGGTGGAAAGATCTCCTACATCCACGAAGCGCACGACATTAGGAAATCATTGAAATTTGACTCAATTTGAAATTTCTAGCTCATAAATCACAATAGCGTCGATATCTTCAATAGCATTGCTATATTCAAATTTCAAATTGTGATGCCCAAAGCATTTAAAATCACAAATCGAAACATGTGTCGCCAAATAAGTTGGCGTCGCTATTTAACCTTTGGCATACCCTAACCCTAATTTCTAAATCGGCAAGTGTGTCGCTAAATAAGCATGTGTCACGATTTAAAATTAGAAACCCTAGTTTTAAATCGTGAATAGCGTCACCATATAAATAAGCATCGCTATAATTCATTTGGGCGTCACTGATCTCAATTTGGGCGTCGCTATATAGCGACGCCGCCAAAGTTTAAACTTCAAAGCGTCATAAATGCATCAAAATTTTAAATTTTAAATCAAGTCTGGAGTTGCATATTGGTGGTCCTGCGCTTGGAAGCTGCTGGAACTCTCGAACTCGATCGAACATGTGTCTGGGAAGCTCTCGGTGTGCCATTTCGTTGGAGGGTTAGAGCTCAAAATAGCAAGAATCTCTTAAGTGTATTTAAGCTAGAAAATTAGGGTTTTTTTCCCTAATTTAACCTTGTAGGGTTTATTATCATTTTCACCAATTTGCACCTAAATTTGCATCATTTTTTTGTGTTTTTGGCATTATTCTTGCATCCTGGAGCCTTTCTGGACCCTTGGGGTAGCTTGTAAGCTTGTAACCTTTATCGAGAAATCAACCCAAAATTTATTTATTTTGCCCGATTTCTCGAGGGGGCAGGGAGTCAGCTTTATCCTTCCGTTGGGGCATCTAAAAAATCATATTTTTTTTATTTAAGCAACAATTTTAATCTGAAAAGCGTTATACTTTGAACCGAAGCAGCAGGTACCTCTCTTCAAAGAGGGGCAAAATGTAGACACTGTTCAAAATGTCTGAATCATTATCATACATTCGAAACATATTTACTAACATCATTTCCTCTTTAATTCATCCTCTTTTTGCTTAATTAATTTAAATAGCTGAGCTATTTAATTAATTGCATCATTTTCATTTATTGACCTAATTAATTTAATCAAGTTAATTCATCCCTTTTGACGCTAGCATTTCATCTCATTAAATTAAATACATCAAAATGTTTAATTTAATTCCCTAAGTCATCTTATTTAATTAAATAACTCTAAGTTATTTAATTAAATATCATTCCATCTCTCCCCCATTCATTAAATTATTTAATTTAATGAATAAACACTTTAATTCTTCCAATCCCCTAATTACATGATTAAATCTTGTTTAATTAGCAATTAAACTAACTTTCCTCTAAGCAAAGAGAATATTCCCATAAAATATTCCTTATCCCTTTTTTTGCACAATTAAAACTTTATTTTAATTTGCAAAATGCCTTTTTTCCTCGCCCATGAGAATATTCTTATTCCTTCATCATTTGAAAAAGGAATATTTTCACTTGGCTTCTTAACCAAGTTTTAACCTTCAACCTTTTGAACAAGTCACCTTTGACCTGTGTGAGCAGGTCAAAAGTGTGTTTGCTTGAGGCAAGTGTGAACCCTTGATTAAAATCTCATCATGCATTCTCATCCGTTGATCCATGCCTCTCATCTCCTTCATCTTGGACCGTTGATTAAACTTTTGATCTAATGGCTTCCGTGCATCCATCTTAGCTTACTTATAAATTAGGGTTTTCATCTTTTAGCTTAGAATTAGCTTATACTAGCTTAGCAATAGCATAATCAGTGCATTTCTAGCATAAAATCATGGTAACTTAGCTTGCATCATGTTCATTTTTAGCATAAACTAGATTTTCATACATCGATCACAATGGTTTCATTGATTGTCTTCCATAGAATCAACTAAAACAGGCTCACTGATCACGAGATTGGGAAAGGGTTGTCATTTCACATCAACACGACACCAATTCCAAACAGGATAAGTTTCAAATGGGCTAGATTAGGAATTTAACTGTTTTCTTAGTTTGTAGCTTTCAATTTCAGTAAAATGCTTAGTTTAGATTTCCAATTTGAATGATCTTGTTTGTAGATGTAGGTATGTTTGGCAGAGTTATGCTTCGATTCATCATGAATCAGGCGTAATCGACCCTCACTGACATCTCCTCGTCTCATAGATTCATATGATAGTTTCCTACTCCAAATAAATTAAATGATTAAATCATCAATGAATTATTCCTAGGCATAAAACACCAAATTGGTCTCATTCAGGTGCCTATCCAAGAACCTTAAATTAGTGTGAAAGTTTCAAATTTTTAAGACAAAATTGATTATCTATTCATAATTTTTGTGTATTTTTCAACGATGTCTAGGTCTAGGAAAAAAAGGAGACAATTCATTCTATATTTTTCCTAATAAGAAAATATACTTTCAAAATTAATTGATGAAGTAGAAGAAGAATAAATTCTATCAAATGCACATTTTTTTATAAAATAGGACAACTCAATTACATATAAAGGCGATTTTATAGATAATAAGACCACAATTTATTTCATTGGTGAGGGTGCTTGTAGTATTATACGTTTTATTTATTTTGATTTTGATGATAACCAATGAATTGAGAGTCTAGATGTGTTGTAGTTTGATTAAATTGATGATCTAATTAAAATTAAATTAAATTTCACGAAGCTTTGGATGATAATTATGAAATCTTCTATACAAACTTGGTTGATCATGATGGCACAAATCTTGATGTTCATACATATGAGGTTCACAAGAGTGATAATTTGAATACATCATATGCTACAATTGAGAACATCTTTATGGAAATTGTTATTGATGCTAATTATTTTTGTGACAATTTTATATATATTAGTTTATGTCTAATGATGATGGAAATTTTGAAAGCCCTAGTTACATAGATGAAATAGGTTCTTCTCATACCCAAAATTTGAAACTTAATACATGGTGGACTTGATACTAAATTGAGCAAGGATATGATAGATCTAGTATACTAAATCATCCTAATATATCTTGATTTGGTTTTTAGAGAGTGCATCTTGTTGATCAACATGTTGAGTCTATTTTTTCTAGTTTTGTGTTACCTCAATGAGTTGCACAAATAGGAAAATTAAATTTTGAGGATGATATCTCTAAAACAAAAACTAAAAAAGAGCTTGAGAGTGAATAGTTGGTGTTTAGAAGGATTATGATAATATTAATCATTCAAATTTAACTAATCATATTCAATAAAATTGTGTATAATGTTCTATTTTTCATCATAATGATAAGCATGTTGGATCATTTCAAAGATTTAAAATTGATGAAATATATCCTTGTATCGATAATGTTGATTTTTTTTATTACAAAATACTATAATACATTGGTTTTTTTAAGAAAAAGTGGATGAGCCAATGTAAGATAATTCTATTAAAACCAAGTAAATCAATTACATATAGATAATGCAACAGAAGTGAATGTAAGTGCCAAAATGACAAAAAAAACCTAAAGCAGACAGAGACACCCCATATCAAGAAACATACTAATTACAAGCAAGAGGGAGAGAGCCCTCAACAGAAAAATAAGGAGCGTCGAAGAGACTGCAAAAAGAGGCACTAGAAGAACGAAGAGGAAGACCCAGAAAGAACCAAACCTTAGTAAATTCCACTTTCGTTAGAAGAAGCCATGTCAGTGGGTAGAGAAAAGTATGGAGCATACATTGGATCTTCCAAAGTGTACCTGAACAAAAATTGGACTGCCTTGAACATATTTTTTAGTTTGACCACAAAACAATAACCCAACAAAGACCTTAGAGACCGAAGGAAAGCTCGAAATGTTCCAGAATGTGAAGTCAAAATATCTTGGACCATAACACCTAAAAGGGCACAAAGAGTTGAAGAAGATAGAAGAGCATCTTTTCAAACAAGACCCCTAACCAAATTTGACCCCACTCAAAGATCATAATTCAATAGAGTCGGTTCCAACAAATACATTAGGCAGACATGAGGTAGAAGGAAGTTTCCCACGATAAACTTCACAGTTTCATTACACCACAAGATTTCCATTAGGTTGGACACAAACAGAGAATCCAGCTCATGTGGAAGCGACTAAGGATGCATCTGAAGCCATTCCTTATTCAAAATACAAACAATAGCTTCCTCAACCTATGGGAAATGAATTATAAAACCAATATGAATCAATTCATAAACACATTTGTGAGTGACCTTCACTTCCACATAGCAGGGTCAGATGTAAACTCTAAAGAGGTTTTCCATGGTGGGCATGAATAAGAATGAGGTGAGCCAATGAAATAATGCTCAACACATCAACCTAAGAAGTATTTAAAACCTAATGAAAGCATCACCTTATGTGCAGGTGGAAAATAATAAAAGCTCATTCATGAAAAAACAATTCCAAAGTACCCATCACATGAAGAACAAAAAAAAAAATCAGGCCCAAAGCCACCAAGTCATGTACCAAATACTTTCCATGAAGGAATGAAACAAGTGTCAAGCAGAAGGAGATCCACCAGCCAAGCAGCTGGCAATAACAAGACCCAGGAATAATGTTACCAAGTGCCAACCCACCACCAAAGGAATACCACAAATGAAACAATCTTTCCCAAATCTGTCTCGTTCATGTGAAGGAGCCAAAACAGAATGATAGTACCCATTGCAAAAAGAGATCGCACCAACCAAGGCAGCTAATGACATCAGAGAGACCATCATGAGGCCAACCAAAAAGACATAGGGAATGCCATCCAAATCAACCCATCTAGTGAAGAGCTGATGAGGAAAGAAAGGGAAAACATCACCCCCAATCAAAAAGACAACAAGCATGTGACCTAAAAAAAATACATCAGCAAGAAATATGTTGAGGTGACCATCCAAGTAGCATCCCAAGCCATTGTGGAGACTGACTGGTAGCCACCAACAAGATAAAACCAAAGCCATGGGCGTCGAGAGTACCGCTAGAAGAATATATATTGAACCAACATTACCATGAGAACCAACATCAAGGAGACCATCGCCATCAAAAGAATCAATATATCAAGAAGATCAACAAAAAACACCCAGGGACGTCGTGAGGACCATCCGAATCAAGATAACAAAAAGAACAACAACCACCACCCAAGGACATCATGAAGACTGTCCACAAAGGCGTCAAGGAGACTATCTACATGAATACAAAAGAGTAGAGAGGCGAGATATAAGGGACATCATGAGGATCATTTAGAAAACACAAACGTCAAGGTGACCGTCTAAAAGATCACAAAAAACATAGAGCATAGATGTCGTGAGGACTGTCCATGTAGACATCAAGGGGAATGTCTTGAAAACTGAAATGCATTAAGACTAGAAATACCCTGCTTGGAAAAGAACAAGTGCAAAGATTTGTCACAAGAAACTGAGAAGATTAGACCAAAATATTATTAAACTCATCATGAGATAAAATAGTAAAAGGGAGAGAATTGTCAATGGCCATATTTGCCAATTTATCTGCCTCAATGTTTGCTTCTTTGTAACAATGTTGAAATTGGAAAGCCAAAAAAATTTGCAAGATGGAAAGTGCATGTTGTAAAAAATAATTCAATTTCCATGCATGATAAATTCTACTGGGAAGATCCTAAATCATGATCTAGGAGTTGCCTTCAATGATAAGCTTAGAAATATTATTTGAGAGAGTCAATTGAAGGCCTATATTAAGGCATTGAACTCGGCTACATTATTAGTGCCTCTATTTAACACTTTGCATGTTGCCTTTATCACTTTACCTTTATGATTCCTCAAAATAATTCCTACACTAGATGCTCTGAGGCTACCCCAAGAAGCCCCATGAAAGTTTAGTTTAACCCAACCTTCCGGAGGGGGGGGACCACCTAACCAATTTTTTGTTGACACTTGATTTGGCAGTTTTAATTGACCCGCACGTCAAGGGGGACCTAGCCGAGGCCAGGAATTAAGCATCTCAAGAAGAAAAAGGGCACCCTGCATGAGAATTCCTAAGTACAAAAGAACTTACATTTTCTGAGATGGAAGCTTTAATCTTCTACAAAAACTGGTCAATCTCTAAGGATTTATTTCTAAAGATTTTATTATTGCGTTCAAGCTAGATATTCCAAATAAGAATAGACAGACTGATATTCCAAATGCAAGCAAAATAAGAGTTCTTGAACAGGACAAGCCAGGCCTGAAATTGGTTGAAAAGAGAGTTATGAAGGGGGTTGCACCACCCTAGTCTATCCATAAGGAAATACCAACAAGTGGAAGAAAAGTCACATGTGAGCAAAAGATGATCAATCGATTCTAGGGCCTTACCACAAAGAACACAAGGGAAGAGGGGAGTTATCCCAAGATGATCCAATCTCATACCAAATAAAATTATTTCACTGTGAGCCAAGAAAAAGCACCCACCTTGGGGAGCAGTTCAGGACCCCAACAAAGTTTGGTTGGTCAATCAATTGACCTTTCAACATTAACCAAGGCTTTATAACCTTCCTTTACACTATAGGAGCCTGAAGGGGACTTGGTCCAAATGATTTCATCATCCTTGTTTGAGTACAAAATGCTTCTAGAAGCCAATTCCAAACAAAGGGAATCCTTTAGTGCCTTTGGGAAAGGAAAAAATTCCATATCCCTCCACTTGATAGAGGAGGGGACACATAAGAGTCCACTAACAGTTAATCAAAAACCCTATAGCCCCAAATGTTTTGTAGAAACACTACAATCCCATGCCATTTCACATCTGATCGAAGAGGTTGGTGACCATTCCATGCATCATCCCAGAACATAGCTTTCTTTCCATATGTATAACCCAAGACAAGTGTGGCAGAATAATAGACCTATAGGACACAATTAAGTTCCAAACCTTGGAGCCCCAAGGGGGATTCTTAATGGTGAAAATACATTCTTTATCCCAGGAGTCAAGATATTTGTGCCACATGATCTAGCACCATTTGGCATCAGGATCTTTATAGATTCACCACAAAAGTTTCACCCCCAGGGCCCTATTTTGAAGGATCATATCTCTTAGACCTACACCACACAGATCCTTAGGGAGACAAACCTTCTCCCAAGCAAACAAAGGCAACTTCTTTTTTTAATTCACATTTTAGACCATAAGAACTCCTTGAATACTTTTTTCAATTCCTCAACCTTCCCCTTAGGAATCTTCAAAATAGACATTAAGTAGATTGGGAGAGACTACAAAATAGATTTAACCATGACCAATTTTCCTGCCAAAGACAACCATTTGGACTTTCGGGTCATAATTCTATTTGAGACTGAAGCGATGACCTTATCCGAATAGTCGTGTTTTTCCTTGCCCGAGAAGAAGGGTATCCCGGGGTACCTACAAGGGAGAACATCATGTTTGAAACCCCAAAATCTCAAAATCCTCCCTTTCACCAAAGACATTTAGGAAGTTTTTTTTTTTATTTCTCCTTATTGATAAGTTGTCCCAAACAATCTAAATATACAGATAAGAATTTTTGCATAGCCTTTGCTTTCGAGAGAGTAGCCTGTCCAACCAATAAAGTATCATTTGTAAATAAAGAGTGGGTGATTGACCAAGGAACCTTGTTCACGCTTATGTCCTTCCAAAGGTTTTTTTTATTTTCCGCCCAAATAGCCCAACTAAGACCTTCCATCATTAAGATGAACAAGAAAGGTGAGAGAGGATCACCCTGTCTAACCCCCTAAGTGGCATTGAAATGACCACAAGGAGAACCATTAACCAAAATAGAAAAGCTTTCCCCCAAGATACACGAGAACACCCACTTACACCATTTTTTAGAGAAACCAAAATTTTGAAAGCGCTTTCATCAAAAACTACTAGTTTACTTTTTCGTACACCTTCAGCATGTTCAACTTCAAAATGACCGCAAGCGAATTCTCCTCCCTAAGGGAGTGAAGAATTTTGTGAGCTAATATTGCACCATCTGTAGTTTCCTTTCTAGGAATAAAGCACCCTACTCATCTGAGATAATTAATGGGATCAAAGTTGCAAGCCTCATGGAAATTTCTCTAGTGAATATCTTATACAAAGTACTGCAAAGGGAAATAGTTTTAAAATCCGCAAAGGAAATTAGACATGATTTCTTTAGAATCAAAGCAATGAGCATGTTATTCATTTCCTTCAAGATGTTGCCATGTTTCCTTGACTCTTCCAAATAAAGCAGGACATCCCTCCCCACGAAATCCCAACATTTCTGATAGAAGAGGGCAGTGAAGCCATAACGGCCTGGGGCCTTTTCTGCAACCATTGAAAATACTAGCAGAATCAAAGTTTGAAATGTTGTTCGGGGGGGCCAACAACCCCTTGAAAAATCTAATAGCCTCTTCCTCAATTTACTTGGGAGAGGAAAAAGTAACCCCTCCAACCCCCTTGTATGGATAGAATACTATTCAATTACTATTGAACCTTCGTTGAGGCATGAAAAAAATTTGTGTTCTTATCCCCGTCCTTCAACCATAATTCCCTAGATTTTTTATGCTAGTATGCCTCCTCCCTGCAAAGAATTTCTTCCAACTCAAAATTTAGGAGCTTCTCTTTATCAAATGACTCCTTATTCATGCCCCTTTGGATAACCTCCTCATAAAGCACAAACAATTCCTTCTCAATGCGATTTTTTTCTTCAAAAATATTTTTTCAAAATGAGTAACATTCCAAACCTTAATCTTATCTCGAAGGAGCCTTAATTTCATGACCAATTGAAACATTCTAGATCCCTCAACATAGGGACCCGAAGCCCACCAATCTCTTAAGTGGGGAAAAAACTTAGAATCCCTAAACCACATTGCCTCAAATTTAAAAGGCCTCTTTACCTTGGGATTCTCTTGAAAAGTTGAGAGAGATTGGGAAATGATCAAACCCAATGATTGGATGAATCAAGGAAGAGAATTCATGAGAAGATGATAACCAATTATCATATAGCAAAAATATACTGAGCCTTTCATCTATCTCGCAAAAATCCCTTCATTTATTTATCCATGTAAACAAGCCATTCTTTGGCACACAGTCGACCAACTTATTAGAAGCAACAAAAATTTTGAAATCTTCCATTACCCTAACAGAGGGGATAATTCCTCCCTTCTTTTCAAACAAATCCAAGATTGCATTATAATCCCCTCCAAACACCATCAACCCCCTCAGAATCAATGGAGGTACCAAATTCAATTCCTCCCAAAGGTGTTTTTTGAAAGAGGTGGAGCACAAACCATATAGATTAATCAGCCACAAACTATTACCTAAAGACATACACGAGACCAAGACCCCCATCTAGTTATTTGCAAGGTGAAAGGGAACCACATCTGCTTTTCTTGGATCCCAAAGAATGGAAAGGCCACTAGACGTACCAGTAGCAAGAATTGACAAAAAATTCTACTTTACCCAAGATCCAAAAATAGCATTAGCCAATGATTTTGATAGTTTTGTTTCTTGCAACAACACAACATCCGATTGTAAGCTCTCAAATTGATGCTTTATCAAGCATCATTTGTTAGGGGCGTTTAACCCCCTAACATTCCAAGATAGGATCCTCATGCCTTTCGAGGAGAGAGATCCTCTCTCCTCTTCTCTAGGTTGGTTTCTAGGATTTTCAACTCCCCAACAACCTCCCCAGGCTTAATCTTAGTACCATTTTTAGAGGGAACAACTTCGTTGAAGAGGACCCTTTTACTAGATGACCTCAAAGTTCTTTCTAGATTAGATTGAATGCCTTCTACAATTTATGCTTGTGTTTTTTGACTATTTTGCTTTCTCCACCTAGTTTTGGCTTTTGGCGAAACTGACTTAGGCTTAACAACCTTAGTTTGGGAGATAGGCAAAGAGGATGGAATGAGATCTACATCCTCTTCACATGTAACTTCCTCTGCAATCTCATTAATTAGATCATTCTCTACCTTCTTTATAATCTCATTCACCATGCCCAGAAGGTGTTCTTTAGACACTGCATTAGTTGGTGAAGTTTATGCGATGACATTTATGGTTTTGAGAGGGGGTATTGCATCTTCCAAAGGAGGCATTTCCTGAATATGAGACAACACTTTATTGTGTGGTACAAGGGTTAACCTCAAAGTTCGTGTGGGTGATGACAAAACCGTCTAAGGATCCAGTTTATACCCCTTATTTAGATCTTTATCAAAAGCCCAAGGAGAGCCATTTTCAAGTTGAGGGGAAGACCTACTAGCCTTCCCAGAACCTCTATGGAGGAAGACCAACTCACATCCTGCTTTGATATCCCTCTTACGATTGAGATTTGCTCTAAACAAAAGGATTTGATTCCTAATACCAAATTTTGAAAGAATGCATATTTCAGAAGGAATCACTTTAGGATCATTCAAAAAAACCCAGATTGAGGCTGTGGTGCAACCTCACTCCAGGAAGCAATCTCCTCTAATAAACTCCCCCAAATCATTACCCATTTCCCTTAGAGCAATTTCATCAAAAAATTCAAAAGGCAGGTTGGGCAAAGTAAAGCAAACTGGCTTTTTGACACCCAAAAAGACCCCCTTCAAAAAATTTGGTTCCCAATTAGACAGAGCCAAGAAAGATTTTCCCAACTAGTAAGGGCTCGCTTTAAGAACCTTTTCTTCCTCTCAATATTTTCAAACAAGATTATAAAGGATTCCCTCGATAACAGATATAGATCAAAAGAATCACACCAGTTTGAAATAGCCCATTCATTAATATGGGATAAAGACAATTTTCCCCCCAAACTTGACCAACCAAAGCATTCTCTTCTAGATCTAAAAAGTGTTTAATCAACTAGGCATTAGTGAGGCTTACCTTTAGAGTGGGGTTAACCCATGATGCCTTTTCGTCATCCCCATTTTGGTTTATTGGTGCGGGCTTGACGAGCTCCTGATCAATAGTCATTTTTCACTATAATACATAGTTAATGGATGATTTTATCTCTAATTTTCATGCGCACAAGGAGAATGAAAAAGTTTACAATGAGATGTAATTTCCTAAAGATAATATATAACTGGAATAATAGATATTCATGAAGGAAAGCATGACAAACTGAGTTTTTCATTATCCTTACTTGTATTTATTACTAATTGTTCTTTTGATTATGTGGGTTTGGGTAAGAAAATATGTGTGTGGATTGAGAATGGTGATGATTAGTTTCCATAAATCCTACTTTTTTTACTCATCTTGAATATGATTATGAACTGTGTACATCTTATTTCTTAGTACACAAATATAAGCTCACTAGACTTAGTACAATGGTAGGTAAATTATTGCTTTTAAAAAAACTAAGAAAACAAAATGTGTTAGCTTTGATACTCATTTCCTTAAGACTTCAATTTTTTCTCTTTTAGTATTTTAGGTTTTCTCGTGTATAATCATGGCTAGTTTGTTGGAATATCCTTGGTCTAAGTTTGACCAATTATTTTCTTGTGTTGTGGTTGTTGCTTTAGATTAAATTGTTAATATGATTTAATTTTATATTTTTCATTAGAATATTTACTTCTAATGTGTTGGTTTTCATGTATTTTCCTTATTCATGGTTTCTAAGTTTTATTTTAATCAGGTGTATTTTACAGGCAAGGGGTCCTTATTAGATCCAAGAAATTAGCTTGTTTACAAGTAACTATAGTTATGTTTATATTGATGATTGTTCTTGATATTTCTTGATAAATTTTATTTTTAAATTTAGATTTGATGTCTAGAATATCTATTCATACTATGAAATTATTCATGTTTTAAAAAGTTTTGGTGAAGTTATTTTGGTACACGAACATTTTTAGTGAAACTGTGAATTAAATATTATTGATTTTTAGGTTTATTTGGATTGGTTAGCATGATTAGGATATAAAGTGAAGAATACATTTTTTTCCTTATTACCACCATGGTACCCAATTTTGAAAACACATAAGTACTAAGGGGGGAGGTGAATCAATACGTAATCAAATTATTTTCATTCATCAGTAATTTAATCACATAAAAATTCTGTGTTCTTCTGCTTGTCATCAACAATTTTACGTGGAAAACCTTACAAGGGAAAAACCATGGTGAGAAAGTTGCTTGGATCTACTATCCAAATCCGGTCTCACAAATGAAAACATAATTTACAACAAGTTTTATGGCTTCAACCAAAGGAATTTTACAACTCCCTACAAAGTACAATACTTATAAAAGAGTTACAACCTCAGCATACTATTGTAATATTTCAACACTTATGTTACCTCCAACTCACTATTTTTGGTACACTCACACATACATCTGCTCAACAAACTTTGTTGCTTTTGTCTCACTGCCTTCAATACATATTCTCATACTTATATTCGCACATGCCTCTTCATAGTTTCACAAACACTCACTGTTGATCTCTTTGAACTGATCCTTACCACATTTCAATATCAAAAGAGATTTTGTGGATTCTTATTCACATATTACATTTTCAAAATATTTTCCATACATCCATACATCTTTTCAATAGCTTTGATCTTCTATTTGTATCCTCCACAAATTCAAAAAATTTCTCGTTGTCGGCCAAGATAAAACAAATAACATGAAATGTGCATCAGCCATAGCAAGTCGACTCCAAAAAAAATTGCGGTAGAAGGAAATCACATGCGGTTCAAACCAAGAGATATATAGGACCTATTTTTTCATAGAATACATCTTCAAATTGGTGTGCACTTCCAAACATTTTGCATAATCATCTCAACATATCAAGTCGGCTCAAAAAAAACTTATCCTTCTTCATATTAGCTCTAGACCAAGAGTGGTACCAAAGAAACAAAATTTTCATCATGAAAATTTTAACATGGACACACTATGCCTTGCCAAAAATTCATGTACACCCCTTTTATCAATTCATATCATTTCATGCTAGCACAAACACTTAGTACTCAAGAAAGATATCAACTTCAGATAGATTGTGACACAAGAGAAGATCAAGTATTAACTTGTGGATCTTCTAGAGGACACACTGAGACCTAATCATGCTTCCCATAACCTCTTTGCACTGATTTTAGGCAATTACTTGTTGGTGCGAGTCATTTGATCATCAACAGACCAATCTCCAAAGATATTGAAACACAAACAACACACAATTATCTACAAAATTATCGGTGCTGCACCAAACCATATGAAACTTGGACTGAGTATGCACATAAAATTCATGAATATAAATCCAAAATCACAAGGAAAAATAAGATGATGTGGTGAAGTGCAAAGATTTTATGTCCTTCCTTACGAAACCACTCACAAGAACATAACTTGTTCTTACTTTGTTAACAATGGAAAGCTTTGTAGTAAGAATTATGATTTGAGACTTGGAACATGCATACCTCATAGTTATTTTGAGCTATCCTTTGAACTGCAAGACCACATCGACATCTGCAGAGAAATGAAAAGCATTTGACTAAGAAACTATGGTACAAGTCTTTGTGCCATAGACATTTTGGGGACATACATTTATCTTCATACCCCATGTGAAGTCTTTCATTAGGAAGTAACAGTGCACCAATCTAAGCATATTGACAAGTGACATCCAACCATAAACTTTAGAAGATAAGGTACAACTATGTACCAATGACAACATTACAGACCTTCAACACAACTCTTCAACAAGGACAATATACAAGTGCATGCAGTAGTAATATAAGTTGGCATCAATGAAAAAACACTAACAACACATTTTATAACACCCAACATAGAATTTGGCTTAATTATCTATAAGTTGAGTACAAAAAAGGATAACAAAAATAAAGGAAAAAAACAAAAAATGACAAAAATTAAAATCTAGGTGATTCAAGTAATTTTTATCAAGGATATATACACTTGGTTGGAAATATAGATATTCCTAGAGTGAGACTAATGATATCTCTATCGGGACTATAGAAGCTTACTTTTAGTGGAGAAATCTCATAGTAATTTGTGAACCTATCTACTTAAATATTTTCATATTCTAATAGATTGTTGTTCACTACAAAGTAAAATTAAGTAGTCACTTGATATTTGGTTTGTCTTGATTAGTCTTTATAAATTTTAAAAGAAGTAATGAATTCATGAGAACACACTTATATTAGGTAAAATTTTAGATTTTATCAAGTGGTTCACAACTCTCTTCCTACCTTTTCATGTATACATTTCTAAGTTCATATTATTTTAACCAAGAATCTAGGTTTGTAAACTTATTTTTATTATTTAATACTCTAGATTATTTACCAATAGTCACTATTTATTGTTATTTTCACAACATGCCCTACTTTCTCTAAATAAAATAGGTGCCCCTTTTGTTGAATCCTAATTCAAGTCTCTTGTTTGTGTGTTTTTTCGTTTTCATCTATGTTTAAGATGTTTATAAATTTTATCAATATTGTGTGCTTGTATAAAGTTTACTTCATCAGTCAAAATTTAATTGTGGTATTTTTTTGTTTAGAACAATTTTAAATTTTTACTTTAACAATCTTTGTCACTTTGATTCAATTTCCTATGTTGGCAAATATTTTATTCTCTAGACTTGGCAACTATTTTAGGTTATATATATATGAATTCTTGATTTGTGTTTATTTTGTTTTTGTTTTATCTTCTAATTTATATGAGGTATTTGTTTAAAATATTTCTTTAAATCTTGCATTTATACTTTTTATTTAGATTTAGGGTCTATACAGTTTGTTTATCTTTATGATTATTCAAGTGTTTAGTCCATAATATTCATAACCTACAAGGACCTTGGGATTAATCCAACTTTCATATTCTAAATTTATTTCTAGGTTAGGTATACCATGTTATATTTTAAGTGGACCCAAGGTTGCACATAGAAGAGATTTCACCATGCTAATGACATCTAAATAAAATAGTAGTTAAGTATGCATCTATCTATCATGAGTAAAATAAGTAACAAACTTAGTATATTTTACAAGTTTTGATTGATCAAGATGTTATAAACGTATAATAATTAAGCATTAAGTGCTTAGATATATCATACATGTCATGTCATTAGGATTTAAAAGCGATAAAACCAAATTTACTTGTGTGAATGGTCTCAAATATAAGAAAGGATGTCACTATCAGCATAACTTACCAAATGATAGTTGAGTAAAATCTATGGGGAAATAATATAAATCTAGATAAATTAAGAAATATAATGTAATTAAGACATTAGACCTCAAAATTTTAGTGAAATGGAATGTATTTGTAAACATATATTTTCCTTC
Source organism: Sequoia sempervirens (assembly GCA_007258455.2). NCBI lineage: Eukaryota > Viridiplantae > Streptophyta > Pinopsida > Cupressales > Cupressaceae > Sequoia > Sequoia sempervirens. Next base: position 456,111,638 of record VDFB02000017.1, read on the forward strand.
TAAATTCTTATCTCCTTGATATTTTACAAATCCAAGATTTCTTATTAAATTTGTGTCATCAGCTACTTAACTTCCATTTTGAAATCCATGGGATATAAGTTAAATATTTGCATATTTGAAGATTTTTCATTCCAAATTTATGATATCTTGTATGTCCAAGTCAAAACTAACATTATGATCATGAAATTGAATATCCATATAAAATATAACTAATTGATACCCATGAGTCTAAATATTAAATAACAATGAATTATTTCATGATCTATATTTTAAATTGTAGATACTTGATCCATTTGATATTGTTTATGGACTTAGAATAACCACTTGATTAAATATACTTGATTAAATAACAATTAATTATTTAATGATCTATATTTTAGACTTTAATCAAGTAGTTAAGTATATTTAATTATTTCTTGTTGTGATGGTGATCCATTGGGCTATTATTCTAATCATTACGTTGAAGCAGATGAGGCCTTTCACAACATAAAATTGGTCCATTCTATGGAATTTAAAAAGGATTGTGTTAAGTGGGACTCTCTAATCATAATTCAATACCTAAATGGCAAGAAAAAGCTTAGCTAGACCATTCATTCATTCATCATTATGAGCTAGTAAGGATTTTGAGGTGGTGGAATTTTCACATATTTTGTGAAGGTAACCAAGTGGCCAACATCTTTACTAATGTTGGAGTGACTAGTGATAACCTAATGAGGTGAGAGGAGTACTTTGACATCCCTTCACAAGCCAAACAATTGCTTTCTAATGATTATATCTTTTATGGTTGATGTCAAGGATGGGGACTTATTAATAAATAAGAGCATGTTCACACATTTTATGGGTGTTTTTAATAGTTTTTGGGGTAAGATTTTGGATAGCGCCCTCTATATATTAAGGAAGAAAAAGCTAAGTGAGATATCGATTAACAATAAAAAACTATTGTTTCAAAAGGATAAGTGGGGTCCTTAGGAAAAAAGTTAGGAATGGTCTAATTAGGATGGGGGAGATTATAATAGAATTGATCTGCTAATTATGTTGGGTTATCTTGTATCCATTTATTATTTATGTAATCTCTTAGTTTAAGCACTTTTCATATATGTGTTCTAATAATCATATTTCTCTGTCTTTGTCTCTGTATCTATGTATCTTGTCCATTTCCACACTCTATCTTATATGCTTAATTGAACATATGCTCAACGACACTAAAAATATTTTTACAATCAAGTTTTCCAATCCATTAAGACATGTAATTAAACCATACAAATTTATTCAGAGCATGTGAATAACAAATGTATGTGCAAAAAACCTTGCAACAAAACACACTGCCAAAAACACTAAACCATGTATGAGTCAAAGTAAAAAACTACATCAATATAACATGCTTATCATTTCCTCTAGCATTAATGTACCACTTTAATTAAACATGTGATTACATGATAAAGATTAATGACATCGTGCAGAAGTGAACATAACTAATCTACATTTCTTGGCTTTACAACACATATAACAAAGAAAATGTGCTCGACTCCTCTGATCATAGTCAAATTTTGTTTATTGATATGACAAGATTCAAGAAACATAAGACAATCAACTAAAATTATTAATTTAAACAATAAAAAAAAAGTTGCATTACAAATATAAAATTGTAATTATGTATATATTTGTATATTATTCATATATTCATCTATATGCATGTGTATTATCGATAATATATATATTATCTATAAATGCAGTGTACATGTATACATGCACATGTATATATGTATATACATATATATGTACTTTTATGTTTCTATATATGTGTGTATACAATTACTATATATCTTTATACATCCATACTATATATATATGTATGAGTATATATACATACACATACGTATATATAGAATTGGTCATGATCATCATTCTAGATTAGAAAGTAACTCCTCTTAAACGTCTTTGCATGTCATAGATTGTGCCATAGTGATCAAAATGAATAGTTTGCCAAATCTATGTAGTACATGGGACTATTTAATTGGAAAAGCTTGCAATTTCATAAAGAGTTATAAGTAATGTTTTAGTTTATTTTGACTTCTTATATTCACCACATAACTTCACATTTGTTTACTCATATGTTTCAAAGATACATACTATAGATATAAACAACTTTGTTTGCAATTTCACAAATAGTTATAACTAATGTTCCATGTGTAATGACCAATCCAATATTGTTTTTATGTGAAATGGAAAATATCTGCTTAAATGCTTGGTGTTTTTACATACTGTGTTGTATTCCTCCAAAAATTACTTAACTAGAATTTCTTTAATCACATAGATAAGCATTGGGCTATGAGTTTTAAAAACATTTCCTAGTCTACGCTTTGTTATTATCCCCAAAAATCCCATTTGTTCCTTGGAACATATTAATTGAATGGGGGTGTCCATTATTCACATCTTGTCAATACTACAAGCTCTTCTTGCTAGTATCTTATACTCCATCAAACATAGAAACACTAACAGAAGCAAATAAGTAGATTGAGAAATTTCTATGTTTGGAAGATCTCAGTCCTGAAGAAATGTTTATATTTAGAAAATATTCCATGTGTAGTATTCTCAAAAATCCTCCTCGTGATGTGAAACTGGACTCAAGAGAAAAACATTTGATAGAAACCGCTCCAACCCATGGGATCACTTCAATAAATGGATCGCTCACAAGATTCGACCGATTCATCGAGAAACCTGATACATCAGGATTTCCCACATCAAAGAGTATTAGCTAAACCAACAGATAATGCACTTGAGGTAATGTCAGTCCTAGTCAACTTTGTGCATTTATATCTTGCAATCATAATATATATGTGTTATATTTTTGGAAGAAAATTGAGGGCCTTGAGACCATTGGAAAAAGTGTTGTACGAAGGATACTTCAACTGACCATTAGCCCCTTGTATATTGCATTTACCCACAAAACACCATGAATGTGATTCTAGGATCATCATCCACTAGATCATCCTTGCATTGTCCAAATCATCCAGTTTGGGTAGGTTTTCTTCTCAATCATTAATCTCATGAGATTTTCATGTGGAAGGTATTCATTCCCCCACTATTGTGATCCCCTTCATTTTTCCACATGTATTTAAGTATGATATTTGACAAGTGCTATATATGTATGTCTATTATGTAGTCAAAGGGTTGACCATTATTGTTTTTAGTAAATTTTCTTGTCATGCAAATTTACATTTAAATTATTTATTATCTAGTTTTAAAAGGTTATTAGGTTTTTGAAGTATCTATATATAGGTCCAAATACTGTAACAGGTTCCAGATATTGAATGTCTCCAAGATTATCTTTTTATTTTTAAGGGGAATTTCTAGCATTCTATTGAATTTTCCTCTTATCATACTTCTTGATATGAATGTAATATAGATTTGATAAATGTAATAATTTTTTTAGAACATTGCAAGCCTTGAAATGAATATTTCTTTATTAAATGTGTATTTGTGCAATATATTATTGGATGATTAAGTATTTTCTATATTTAATACCTATTCTTGATATATTTTATGCTTATATTTATTCATTTATGCTTCTATTCATTACATTTTTCCCTTCTATGGATTGCGACTCTATAACCCTTTGGCTAGGCACTAATTTAGGAAACAAATGATTCAACCACACATTTTATAAAATAAATAAATCCTTCACAAATAATCTATAATCAATTAGATTTAATTTATAATTTGTGATTCAATAATTTAAATAAGGAGAATATTCTTAGATGATGTATATTTTCTTTCGTCTTGTGTTTCTTAAAATGATGTCATTATCAAATATATAAGGGGTCATATGCGTAATTGATTAGCCTTTAACCTGATAACAGTATTTGGAGTTAAACTTGCATTGGATACAACTTTAAAATTCATATATTGTCATATATCAACACTCTCAATTGTATTTAGCATACCTCTAGGAACACCCTCCTATATTTTAGTTGAGACCATAGTGTAAGAGAGATTATTCACTCTTATTCTTTGGAATTTAAACCTTTGTAATGTATAGATAAACCTTGGTTTTGTTGGCATATGGCTTGGAAAGATTGTTTTTGGATTCTTGTGTTGTCATTGATGGCAACTGGAGTCAATTGTTTGGTCTGCAGTGTTGAAGTTGCTCCCACCGGCAAGATAAGTAAGAGTCTGTAATCTACCAGCAAAATGAATGAAGAACAGGGCATCCGGTTGACAAGTCGATCTAAATACTTCACTAGATCACTATTTTGTGGTGTGGATCCCCAAGTAAGTTTGTTTAGCATCCTATTGGAAAGTTTTTTGGTGTTTCTTTAGTCGAAGTACGAGCTAAGAGATTTGGTAGAATGATTTACTACTTATTTTTCTCATTCTAGCCGACCTTGTGTATATGGTGTGTCGCAGATGTATAAGGAATAAATATTTAGCTATTTCTTATGTTTGGAATTTTGGTTTGGGTCCCTACTATAGTCTAGCTGACTTGTGAGGGTACACATCAATTTTAATTAGTGATTTAAGCTGACATGAGCAAGAAAATTATATTTTGTTTTGGAGCTGACATATAATAAAAATTCTTGTTAGCGGATATATAAAGGAGATCGGAAAATCATTTTGAAATGGATAGAGATGGAAGTGAGTGTGTGCAAAAAAGTGCAGAGTAGCTATATGGGTTAATCTTATAAGATCTGTTGACTAAATTTTTTTATGCTACAGAATGGTTTCTTTAGCAGAGCAGAGCAAAGCAGAAGTGCGATCTAATCAAAAGATCTAGAATCTGATTATGAACTTCATTGGAACTAAATCTAGGCATATGTAGATGTTATATTCCTAGTTCAACATTTTGTTGTAATATCAAATATATTTTGTAAGGCAGTGAGCCTTCTCTTTTGAGCAATGAGCTCTAGGCAGCGAGCCTGAATGCAAGTGCATTCCCCTTTTATTATACTTTTAACTGAGTATACTTTATGGATTAATCTCTACCGTGGTTTTTCCCCTAATAGGGTTTCCACGTAAATATTATGGTTTTATGGTGTTCCTTAATGTGTATGCATGTTTCCTTTTATTTATATGATGTGAATACTATTGAAGGTTTATTTATTTTTGTTGATAGTTTAAGATCTGATTTGAATATCAAATATTGTGAAACACTGATTCACCCCCCCTCTCAGTGTTCCTAGTGTCCAACAATTGATATCAGAGCAGGTTCCTCTTCTGAAGTTTAACAGCTTGAGGTGGATCTTGAATTACAATGGACGCTGGTGGTCTTCAACAATAGCTTATGGTGGCACTTGATGATCTTGATCAATCTAAAGCAGAGGTCATGGAACTAAAAGAAAATCTTGTGGCTGTTGAAAAATTCATTCAATTACTGAAGGATAAGATAAATGAGTCAAGGGAAAAGAGGAAGGACCTGTGTGATCAATTGAAACAAAAAGAAAGTAAAGGTCCAGATGATGTCCATCTGAATCAAACCCTAAGGGAAATAACAAAAGAATGTGAAAAGCTTGCTAAGGACAATGCAACTCTAAAGCTTGAAATGGAATCTGTGGCGATGAAGTTAACCAAAGAGATTGAACAAAGAAAGAAGAAAGAGGAGAATTTGGCCCAGAACTTGAAAGAAAAATCTAAAGAATGTAGCAGAGTTAATAGTGAATTCATTCAACTGGAGATTGAACTGCAACAATCCAGAAACAATGAACAAGAACTTGAGAGACAGGTAGTTATTCTCATAAATGAGCTTACTACTGCAAATGAATTCAAGGAGAAGTTTAGGATAAGTTCTACCAAGCTTGATGAGATAACTAAGGGACAAAAAGAGACAAATGATAAGCAAGGCCTTGGCTATGAGAAGGGAGAGAGCTCTGGATCTGAACAAAAGAACCCTGAAAAGAAGAACAAAGGTGCAATACATCCGGTAAGGCAACCCAATGCTTAGAAATTTAATGGATATTGCTTTGTTTGTAATAAATTTGGACATATGGCTTCTCAGTGTAGAAGAAACATAAAATTTAGCACCCCATCATTTTTTGGTCAGTGTTTTAAATGCAAGAAGTTTGGTCATAAGTCATTAGAATGCAGAAGTATGTTTGTTAGTGCAAGTAACATTAATTGCTATACCTATGGAAGATTTGGACATGTTTCTAATCAATGCAGATTAGGAGGAAATTAGTGGAGAAATTCACAGAAAGACAACAAAGGAAAGGAAAAGGCATATGTAGAAGAGATAAGAGATCAGATGAAGAAGACATGGGTAAAGAAAAGTGAATTTGATGAAGGAAATAAGGTTGTACCGGAAGCTCCCTCCAATAACTCTTCCGACAATTGATTTCAGGCCAGAGGCCTAGGGGGAGTTTCTCATGAAAAATCCTTTGTCCCCCTATGTATAGTTGGCTCTGAATTGTTGGATGTCATCAGCAGTTGTGTTATTCTTTGACAAATGTATCTATAATCATTTGTTGTGTTGGATGAAATGTTGGAAGTCCGAAGTTGGATTTTTCACCTACTGTCTGAGTTCACAGTGTAACCAGAACTTCTAGGGAAACACATTTAATGAGGCAGGAAGTTAAGTAGGTGAAGTTATAAAAGGGCATTTGGAACCCTAATTTGTCACCGTGGGCTGAAGAAGAACAATTGGAGAACCTTTTCAGCAAAATTTTGAAGGAGTGAAAAGTCATTTTAGCGGCGAATTCACCAGGTATTCATGTTGCTCAACAAATTCTCACTTATTTGGTGATCGGTTGAACCCTGCTCGGTATGAAAAATGAAACAAATCAAAGGAACAATAACTCTGGATGAGTATAGCAGTCAAAAAGTTAGAGATGAAAGAAATTCGGTGTCTACCGCTGAATTAAGGAAGCTTGGAGGATCGAAGCATAAGAATTTGGATATCTGGAATGAATTCCCTCGTTTCATCAATACAGAGGTAGTTCAGTTTATCCTAAACAGATTGGATGGAGATATCCTTACTCTAGATAAACCCTATCATATTTCTAAGGGTGTAATCAGAAAATTAACAGGTTTGTGCGAGGTTGGTGATGTTCCAAAAAAAAATTGATTCGAAATGTTGAGGTCAAAGCCCTAACTAGAATAACGGGAGATCAGAGGGCTCTGATAATTGCTACGATCAAAGAACCTTTAATGAGGTATGCTGCACATGGAATCTCATACAAGATTTTCTTTAGAAATAGAGAAGGATCAATCTCAGCAGGTGCAGTATATATCACTCACAAAATGATAATTGAAGATGAAGACTTTGACCTATATGGTTTGATGAAAGATCAATTGTTAGAGAATGTACAGTTGACCAAGGATATAGGCTACTCTTTCAGGTTTGGTACCCTAGCTACATGCATCATGATGTATTTCCTGAATTGCTTGCCTCTGAATGACAATATTGTGTGGAAATAAAATGTACCAGTCTACAAGCAAATTGTTGAACATTTCAACTCTTTTGAAAATGGTGAAAGAGTTTATGAGAACTTCTTTAGGAAGTTGTTAGAGAAGTTTGGTGCAAGTGTTATTCCTCTTCTGGTAAAGATAACTAAATTTGGATCATCCTTCGGTAAGGCAGAGAAAAGGTAGAAGAGAGAAAGAGAATTGACTGATGTCACCCCTTCGGTACCCGAGTCAACAAAAGCTGAGGTAAAAGGAAAAGAACAGATGGTTGTGGATGTAGCTGATGAGGACTCTGAGGAATATACTCCAAGAGAAGAACCAAAACTAGTTGAACCAGTTGTGGAAATTGCAGATGAGAGTGATGAAGAAGGTGCTCTGTTTAAAGCTAAGATATTGCAGATTATTCAGGATGAAGACGATATGCAAAAGATAACTGATATATGGTTAAATGGACCATCCTATGAGCAAGATATCATTGAAGACACTTTGGGAAGATACTTTGTTGACAACAACATTGAATTAGAGAGTCTACAGAATGTTCTTCCAGAAGAGTTGATTGAGTGTATCAAGGAGGCTATGGACTCTGTGCCTCTGGACAGAAAAGAGGAAGAAATTATTTCTCATCTGAAGATGCAGTTTAGACTATCTCTTGCTAAACTGAAGAATAAAATGAATGAACTGAGACAGTGCATTGATTCAGCCAATAAGATCTTTAATTACTATATTAGGTGGCCCCATGTGGTTGGAAAATACAAGGTCAAGTTGCAGGAAATTGAGAATGAACTTGTCAAAATTGGGCAGGATTATAGTATGCTTGTGGACAAGGACGAAGAAGTTAAGAAAAATCATGGTCTGCAGGTTGAGCATGCAAAGGTTCACTCTACCATAAATACTCTTATGGATGTTTTCTGGAAAGTGAAAGATCATATCGAATGCAGGCTGAAGCAAATGATTGAAATTCTAAAGAAAGGAGAAAAGTTGAATGATGCCATCACCATTCCTGAATCCCTTGTCCAGATTATCAATAGGACATCAGAGAATAACAGCTTGATTATAGCTATTGGGATTGCAGTGGACTCTTGGAAGAAATCTCTTCCAGAAATGAAAGCTAAGTATAAAATAATCTTCTGATTTGTGCAACAGTTTTCCAAATTTTGATCGAACTCTCTATTTTGCTAAAGGGGAGAGAATAGAAGATTTTTGAAGGAAAGAAGTGTAGCGAATAGAGTAGAAGATTTATCATTGATGTCAAAGGGGGAGAGAATGCAATGAAAAATTCCTCGACATCCTAGGAAGGAGTAGTAATTTTGGTTGGAGCAGTAATTTTGGTTTTTGAGTTTTGACACAGTCATTTTTTGCTAAGTGTTGCCATCAATGCCAAAGGGGGAGATTGTTGGCATATGGCTTGGAAAGATTGTTTTTGGATTCTTGTGTTGTCATTGATGGCAACTGGATTCAGTTTTTTGGTCCACAGTGTTGAAGTTTCTCCCACCAGCAAGATAAGTAGGAGTCTGTAATCTATCGACAAAATGAATGAAGAACAGGGCATCCGGTTGACAAGTCAATCTAAATACTTCACCGGATCACTACTTTGTGGTGTGGATACCTAGGGAAGTTTTTTTAGCATCCTATTGGAAATTTTTCTGGTGTTTCTTTAGTCAGAGTACGAGCTAAGAGATTCGGTAGAATGATTTACTACTTATTTTTCTCATTATGGCCAACCTTGTGTATATGTTGTGTCGCGGATGTATAAGTAGTAAATATTTAGCTATTTCTTATGTTTGGAAATTTGGTTTGGGTCCCTACTATAGTCTAGCTAACTTGTGAGGGTACACATCAATTTTAATTAGTGATTTAAGCCGACATGAGCAAGAATATTATATTTTGTTTTGAAGTCGGCATATAATAAAAATTCTTGTTAGCGGATATATAAAGGAGATCGGAAAATCATTTTGAAATAGATAGAGATGGAAGTGAGTGTGTGCGAAAAAGTGCAGAGCAACTATATGGGTTAATCTCAAGATCTATTGAGTAAATTTTGTTTATGCTACATAAGGGTTTCTATAGGAGAGCAGAGCATAGCAGAAGTGCGATTTGATCAAAAGATCTGGAATCTAATTATGAACTTCATTGGAGCTGAATCCAATCATATGTAGATGCTTCCCAGTTCAACATTTTTTTGTAATATCAAATATATTTTGTAAGGAAGTGAGCCTTCTCTTTTGAGCAGTGAGCTCTAGGCAGTGAGCCTGAATGCAAGTGCATTCCCTTTTTATTATACTTTTAACTGAGTATACTTTGTGGATTAATCTCCACCGTGGTTTTTCCCCTAACAGGGTTTCCATGTAAAAATTATGGTGTTATGGTGTTCCTTAATGTGTATGCATATTTACTTTTGTTTATATGATGTGAATACTAATGAAGGTTTATTTATTGTTGTTGATAGTTTAAGATCTTATTTGAATATCAAATATTGTGAAACACTAATTCACCCCCCACTCTTAGTTTTCCAAGTGTCCAACAGGTTTTACATTCCTAAAGGTACCCCTACCCTTGAAGGTAAAATTATGTTCTAGGATTTTGGAGTGGTAATTTCAAGACCCAACAAAATGGTGTTATTGTTGGGAATTTTTTTAATTTTAATATAATATTGAAGGTCTGGGTGATTTCAAAAATGTTTTCAAAAATCTTCATAAGTCAATCACTAGGGCGATGAGGACATTTAGACACCACAAACATATTATTTTGATTAAATTTAGAAAACTTACACTGTAGTTTCAATCTATCAATTTCATCTCAAAATAAATTATACTTATTAATGCTACTTAACATGTCTTTTGTGTCCAATGACAAGATTCTTTTGTTTATGTCTAATTTTGATTGATTGGTATTGGGTAAAAAAAAGACATGTGTACCCTCAAATTTTTTTCAAAATGCTATTTTATAGTCTATATGCATTTGCAATTCATTAATGGGTTATGGTGTAAATTCTTAACTCTGTCCATCAAAACATTGTTTGTGACCTATATTCAAATGCATGTCACCCATTCTTGTCAAATTAGTGTTTCTCAAGTCTCGTTCATGCTTCCTTAGTTTTCCTTGATTCTTATATGTTTTGCATCTGATTTTGGCTTGATTCTTACACATATTGCATCTAACCTTGGAAAAATGAAGAAACAAAATAGCTCTTTTTGCTCTGCAAAATGCAATAAATTTTTATAAAATTCATGGTAACTACCATGAATTTTATAATACTTTTGACTGCATACACTGCAAGGTATAACTGCTTTCATGCATTTGCCTCATATTTTTCATGCCATAACAATATAAAGGAACAAGACACTTGTATCTTTTAGCAACCGAACAATAATCTTAACAAATTTATGTTTAGAATTCATATCTTTAGGTCCTGAATTTGATGGCCAATTTTTGAAGATAGAGAATTATATATACTAAATGTATGATATAATCATATAGAAATTTTGATAAACAATCTAAATATCTTTCTATCAACTAGTTTAGTCTTTTTTTGACTCTATACCTTCATATATCTTTCACACTCTTATTATTTAGTTTATATGCATCCACAACCCATTAATTGTTGAAGCTGTCAACTCTTAATTTTGTCCAGCATAAGATTGTTTACATTTCTTCTCCATTTGCTTTGATTCTTTCACAAGAGTTAATTCAGACACTATTGGAAAAGTTTATGTCTATTGTCTTACACACAAATAATGAAGCATTTGTAAGTTCCTATACCCACAACATTGTCATTTCCTTGTGTTCTCTACTCATTTCTTCACATTGTTTGATGATACTGAAATCTGTTATTTAACATACATGTCTTTTGTCTTTAACAACGTTATGCTTCTATTTCGATCTACTTTTTATTCATTGCAAATGGATGAAAAACAAGGCATCTATACATCCCTATATCTTTCACAATATTATGTTATAGTTTATGTGCATTTGCAATTCATTAATGGCTTACAATGTCAAGTCTTAAATCTGTCATGCATAAGATTGTTTATGTTTCTTGATCATTTTCTCATATTGTTTGATGCAAATGAAATTAGTCTCTATACTAATGTTCTTTGTTTTGTTCCAAATTTTCATCAACATGATAAAGAAGATGCTTGCCTCAATTCCTAATGTTTAGTTTCTATTGGAAATGTTCCTGACCATGCATTTCGTACACCACAAAAAAAAAACTAAATTTGTATGAATCAAAGTAGGAAACTTCATCGATATTATATGCTTATCATATTGTCTGGCTCTAGCCTACTACTATAATTAAACATGTAATTTAACAACAAATATTAATGACATGGTGGACAAGTCAACATAACTAATCTACATTTGTTCACTTTACAATACATATATCAAAGCGAAAGTTTTGGAGAACACCATTTTGCGCTTCACATAAAGAAAAAGAAATATGCTTCACTCCCTCAATCATTCTCAAGCTTTTTTTTTTGATGTGACAAGATTCAAGAAACATAACCTACCATTGATGCAAATGTTTGGATAATGTTTTCAATAATACATTTCAAGATGTGTTATACATGTATATGTATGTATATGTGCATATATAATATATATATATATGTATGTATGTATGTATGTATGTATGTATGTATGTATGTATGTATGTATGTGCATCTATATATATAGAAATGGTCATGATCAACATCCTACATTGAAAAGATTGTCTCATAGCAATCAAAATGAATAGTTTCCCAAATCTACGCATTCCATGAGAGTGCTTGGTTGGAAAGATGTTTTATGGCTACTCTAAGTATTGCTAAGAATAGAAAATGTCCACATCTCATACTCTTTGAAGACCATACATTGTTTGTCATCCACATGCTTAAATATGAGTAATCAAGACAAAAAACTTACAAGATGAATCATACACCTAATGCTAAGATTCTCCCAGTTACCTTTCCCATTGCAAAGACAAATTGAAATTGATCAATCAAAGCTCTGACAATATTTTGTGTTGCCACTAATAAGCCCACCTATTTCTCATGCGATTTGCCTATTCTAGCTTGTTTATTTCAAATCCACCAATGCCTTTTCTTTATAATATCTAAACATGTATCTATGTATGTAACTATCTATGTAAGGATGTGTGTGTATATATATATATATATATATGTATATACATACATATGTATATACATACATATGTATCTACATATATTTCTATATGCATGTACATATATATAAATTTATATAAAATTGTATGCTATTGCACATCCATACTATATCCATATATGTATTGCTTTATATACATTCACATATATATATATATATATACATACTATAGTACTTCAATAAAGACAAATATCTAAAATCAAACTTTTTGCCCTTGGACGGGACTCTAGCTCCTTCTGAGCTCTTGTTTGTTATGAAAATAGGCCAAATAAAAAGAAGATTTTATTTATTTATTATTGATAAACAAATAATTTAGGGTGAATATATATTATTAAAATTTGAATATGCACCTTCCTCCTTGTTGGACAAAATGTGTAATCCCACTTACATTATAATCAATAAAATTGATCATTTTCACCGAAGATAAATTATCATTTAATTCTCAAGCTACCAATTATGAATTTTTAGTTAGTTGGGAAGGTAATGGTGATTTCTAATAAATGCTATACTGAAACAAAGAGAAATCAAATCTAGATATGCCTAACAATTCTGGAGTCCCAACCTTTGAGAGTCAATTATGAAGAAGATATAAAAGAGGTTATCTCCAGCTAAAGAAAACTGTGGACTCAAATAATACTCAAAACCAAATAAAAATCCATATATAGAATATTCGAAATAAAAACTATACACAATCTATATTTTATATAAATATATTATTTCTATACAACAATCTATGACAACTGGATACAATAAAATTGTACAATTAATTTGCAAACAAAAATAATTGTATTGCTTACATACCTGAAGAAAGTGAGGGCAGAATGTGTTTCGATGATGAGCATAAAAACTGTGCTTGCCTTGATGAGAGCAAAACTGTGCTTGTGATGAGAAAAACTTGTAATTGCAAAATGAGAGTAGAAATTGTGCTTGAAAAAACTTTGCTTGGAATTGTAACAATGGAGTACATGTATTTATATTAATTGCTTGTAAAATCAAAGATTTACAAATTTATTAAAAGGAAAGCAAATTTTTTAATTGATTTTAGAAACTTAACAATTATGTCTACTTTAGGATATTTGCCACAGATTAAAAGATAAGATATATATTATTTAAATCTTTGATTTTTGTTTTTTATTTTAAAAATTATTTAAATCTTTGATTTTTGCCACATATAAAAAATATGATATATAAGAGATTTTTTATTGATTTTAGAAACTTTATATCTTATTATATCTTTGATTAATGGAGTACATGTATTTATATTAATAATTTATTTCTTATATTTATTTAATTTTTAGAAAATTTTCATTTTTTTAATGTTTCCTAAAATTTTGGCTAATTAAAATATTACTATCATTATATAGTATTATCTAATTAAAATATCAATGGAATAATATTATAATAAGATATAAATAATTTAAATCTTATCTTAATAATATAATAAGATATAAAAATATATTATTCTTATCTTTATTTGATTTTTAGAAAAGAAATTCTAAGAATTTTCATTTTTTTAATGTTTCCTAAAATTTTATCTAATTAAAATATTAATATCATTATATAATTAAGAAATTTTAATTTTTTAATGTTTCCTAAAATTTCGGCTAATCAAAATATTAATATCATTATATAATATTATCTAATTAAAATATTAATGGTTAATATTATAATAAGATATAAATAATTTAAATCTTATCTTAATAATATAATAATATATAATAAAATATTATAACAAGATATAAGATATAATAATGGGGCGGTTGGGTGGGCGTCTCTCCCCAACAGGGTGGAGAGACCGCGAACACCGTCGAGGGGTTAATGGACAACATGGATGTTGGTGGACCAAGTTAGCTGCCACGTTGCCGAGGTGGGTTGCATTCGATGGAAACCAATGGTGGGATAGTAATCCTACGACCGCACGAAGGAAGGCAATCTCATTGTTTGGCAAGCCATAGGTTGGCGACCCTGAACATCATGAAGTGATCGCCTAGAGCTCTGGGCTTTTCAATATCGTACCCTAGTTGGCATTAGACAACGTATAGCTAGCTAGGCATGGGACCGATGGACGAAGGGCACACATTCCGGCCGGGCATGTAGGTTAAAGCAAAAAATAATAATCACAGGGGCAACTTTCTTCTTTTATCTAGCTGGCGGAGGTTCATTTTGTTCATCTTTCACTTTGTCTATGTTTGGCTCTACGTAGCAGCTATGGTGGAGCGCTCTAAATTCGTGGTGGAGGTTGCAACGGAGGTGGTGGTTAGTCTTGGGCATGAAACACCAATTCAACTTGACAGCAATGTGCAGCAAACGGCGTTCAAACACATCACAGATCAACGACTGAAGAGGATTCTTCTAAGAATCAACCCTCAAGTGGTGGTGGCAGTAAAAATGGTTCTGGGTAAAGAATTTTTGCAGAACCGTGAGGGTTTCAAGGTAAACACCTACATTGCTTCTTATTTTCTCGCGTCAATACTGAATGTAAGAACCCCAAAGGCAGAAGCAAAGGTTATCATTGGCAAGCTATTCAAAGATGAGATTTTGGGTGGCTTGGACAGAGTGTTAAAATCTGTACTGGTGGGGAGGGGAGCGTCGCGGGCTCGGGATTTGCCTTTGGTCAAGGTGGCAGGTGAAGTTATCCATGTTTACCCTTTGCTTCTAGACCTCAAGGGCTTGGCCCTGTTTTGTCATCGCTAGATAGCAGCTTATGGGCTCAGTTTCCTGAAGAAGTTTCTCGGGCTAGAGGTCGCGGAAGTTTTGGACTGGATGATGGTCTTCGACCACTTTTCCAAACTAAACGGATTTTAGCCAAGTCTATCATTTGGGTGTGGTGATACTCGTAGGGGTATGTTTGGTAGGGTTTAATAGTTTTTGTCTATTAAAAGTTTAATGGTGTTCCATTTTCCTTTTTGGTTCTTTTTGTTGGTTGCGGGTGGGTAGAGCTTTTGTTTCTGGCAGCCTGTAAATGCAATTTTGGTTTTCAAGGACTGGGCAACACTCTGAATATTATCCCTACGCTTGCAGACAAATTTTACTCTCTTTTTAAAATTAATATAAATCCTTCTCTTATGAATTTAAAAAAAAGATACAAGATAATAATATATTATAATATTATTATTTTTATAAAAAGGGGGGTTAACATTTTTATTGACAAATCATAAAGAAGTACATAAAAACCAGGAAACAATAATGGCTCCCTAAGGGAGTTCCAAAAGGAACCAATTACATATCCCTATCCTCCAAGATAACCTTCTCCAAAGTCTTCATGCAATCCAAAGGCAAAAGGCCCCAATCTTTAATATCTCACCCCTCCTCATGCTCCAACGCCCACTTAGCCATGCAATCTGTCACTTTGTTTCATTCCCTAGGAATATGACGAAAGGAGATAGACTCCAGAGAATCACACAATCTCAAAACCTTCTTAACTGCCATATCTAGTTACCAACTAGCGCCCTCCAGCCTCTGATCATTTAGCATATCCACAACAATCTATGAATTAGACTCACAAATAATCTTCCTCCAATTGAGGGAGTACCCTTGTTCCATCGCATAAAGAATAACAAGGGCTTCCATAAGATTATTGGTTTGTTTCCCTTTATACACCGAAAATAAAAACACTATACCTTCTTCATTGTCCCTGCTAAAGCCACCAACCCTTGCATGCCCAAGGTTTCCCCAGGAGGAAACATCAGTATTCACCTTCAGGAATCCACTAGGCGGGAGATTCACTTACCTTCTCACTGAACCTTCTATTTGGTACGACTTGGATTTCTGCCAAAAGGGGAACCTAACCCACTAACCTCCAAGTTCAAGTTCTTAATGATATTTGTATCATTAGGAGACCCAGGTTCAGACAAATCACATTTTAAAGAAATGGTCTCCTGGATCCTTTTGAGGATCTTTTTCCATAATTAAGCTACACCCATTTGCACACCTTGAAATATGCTTTGATTCCTTTCCATCCACATAATCCAAATAATAAAAGAGGGACCAATAATCCAAGCAATCTTCATAAACAAAGTCTGAGTGGGAGGTCTACCTATACTTTCCCAAAATTCAATCAAAGTAGCATGAAAGTAAACATGGTTGCAAGCTTCCCATCAGAGGTGTCAAATCTCTCAAGAAAAAGGGCACTGGAAAAAAAATGAGGGGAATCTTCCTCACTTCTCTTACAAAGAAAGTAGATAGACGAGCCCTAGAAACCTCTCTTTTGCAAATCGTCCCAAGTAAGGAAATGATTTTCAACCATTAACCATAAAAAGAAATTGTATTTAGGCCAGGAATATTTGTTCCAAATGTGTTTCCACCAAGGCACACTGACCCTCCCATAAACTTGTCTATCTAACTCCAAGTAGCCTGAGGCAACAGAGAATTTTCCCTTTGGATCCAAGCCCCAAGCCAAAATTTCCCTCCCAAAAAGGGAGTTACATAACCTGCTATCCAAAATTATTGCAAGCTCAAGGCGAGCCTCCTCAAAACCACCTAGCGGCCATTCCTGTGGGCTTCTGCCCCATAGCTTGAACCATTTTAAAATCCCCCACCTTACTCCAACCAGTAGAAATCAAACTATCACAAAGAGGTTGAAGATGAGGAAACTCATTCAAGATGGGGGGATGTCCATCCCACGAATCATGACAGAAAAGAGCATCAAAGCCACCATTGCAAATCCAAAAGAGACCCTTCTTGATAAGCATTGCTTCCCTTTTGAGGGTATCCCAAATTATAGATCCCTTCCTCAAAAGGCTATACTAAGGAACCTCAATAGAATTCCCCCCGAAAGGTACTTAAGAGTGAGAATTCTAGCCCAATCCTGATCCTAACAGGTGCACTAGTGTTAGTATAACTTAGTAGCTAAGACCTAGCCACTCAAACCCGCAAAATTGAGACTAAGACCACCCTCCTACTTTGGCCTACAAACAAAATCCCACTTCACAAGGCTCCATTTTGAAGAAGACAAATTGCCAGTCCAAAGAAATTAGTGAGCAAGAGAATCAAACTCCTTGACAAAGCATGAGGGAGCAACCTACACAAAGCATATATAAATAGGAAGGGCCTAGACAACTGACTTTAAAAGAGTCACATGAGCTACCGACGAGAGCCACCGATAAGTCCAATAATCGGCATGTTGATGGGTGTTTTTGCACCTCTCAACACAGGCAGTGCATAAGTGCACTACCTCTCTTGAAAGGAAATCTCCAACAACAAGTTGCTGAAAATTACCCCAAGGTCTCTTTGGTGTCAGGTCATGACTTGCTTGGAATGTCTCAGTTGTCTTGATGTGATCTTGCTGATAATCACAGGGCAGACTTACGTAAGTTAAGTTGGAGGAGAATCGGATCTTCCAATGGAGTTCTTAAGATGGGAAAGTTATTGCACAATTGTTGTAGGTTCAAACAGTAGTCTAGAACTCCTATTTTGACTTCAAATTTGGCTTTACAATGTGTAATGAACCTTGTTCATAGTCACTATTTAGAAGAAAATTCAAAAGGGTAGGGAAGGGAGGAAGTTCCTAGACCTAAAACTAGCAATGAACAGTGATAATGGAGGACCCTACAGTGGACATCCTTCCCAAAACTTAGTTCCACTTAACCAGATTAGTTCACAGTCTCATGAAACAAGTGCAATCTTCTAAGGTCTATAAATTTTCAACCTTTCATTCACCATAAAGCATGAACAAGAGATATAATTTAAGTGCGACATTCATATAATGTTCAAACTTGATTTACACTATAGCTTATCATCAATAAACAACAAAAAGAATGAACAAGGAAGGGCATCAACATAGCAGAATTCTTCACCACCAATGAAAATCATCAACTAATCTACTAAATCAAACTAAAACACATGGAATGACAAAGTAAATCTATCCAAATTCACTAACTATGAGAAGAAGAATCATGCAACATGAAGTTGGAACTCAAGAATCCACCAAATCAATGAATTTCTATTAACATTCCAGTAGCATGTCTTTACAACAACTCAACTCTCTCTTGAAAATGAGAGGAGACCCCCTATTTATAGTGTCCAAAAAGAAAAATGAATGTCCAAGATTTAATCTCATTGTGTGGCCATGATTCACTACAAATTAGGGCTTCACCTACCTCCAAATATTTTACAATTTAAAATTACATTTTTTCTTTAGCTTATTTTGTCCTCTTGTGGGCAACACTGTAGCTCTTTTATCTTTTAGCTAATTGCACTGCTGCAACTACTTTGTGAGGAATTCATCATCAATAATCGGATTTCCCTCTTGCTTCTTTGCAGTAGCATATTCCACGAACCTGCCAATCAACACCTAGAGCTTGTTCCATTCCATTATATCTGACTAGAGCACCCAGAAGTTCAATTACCTAGATTTTCCCGTAATCTCATCCTAGTCCTTGTCACATTTTTGTGTATTCTTTATCACCTGCTCAGATTGAGCGAAGGCTCATGTAGCAAAACCCATAAAGTCTGATGTTAGTGCATTTATGGTCCTATTCTCCATCTTCTTATGGAAGTATGGCTTTATCTTCTCTGAGTCTAGTTTGATAGTGGGCATATCAAAATCTGTCATCAACCTCAGGTATTCTTCATAGGCCATCCTGATTTCTTTGACCCAATCAATATCAAGCTCCACCTCATGGAGCACTTGTTCCAATACTTCTTTTCTATGGTCCAAGCCCAACTTCCATGTCTCCATGAGCCAGTGGTCATCTTCTACCAAAGTAAACTCCTTCTCCAAGGATTTCTCAGGTATCTTGAGGATAGCCTCAAGTTTGGGGTTTGTGATCCTGTATAACTCCAAGAAGTCAGTGCATAATTTCTTTATTCCCTCGAGTAGCTTTTGCACATTTAAGAACCTGTTTGTTGTCCTAACAATGTGGCCTATGCCCATATTTCCATTGTAGAGGACCTGTTGGAACCAATCCTTTGCGAGCTTTGTCCAATTCTTTCTTCTCTCCAACTTATCAATGTGGTTCTTGGACAACAATTGTAGTGGCACTGATGATGTAATGGGAAGCTCCTCAGTCGACGACCATTGTTGAATGTAAGCTGTCAGATCCACCACCTGTGCTTTTAATTCCTCCTTAGAGGTCTTATCCTTATCCATTTGGTGCACAATGGTGGTTATGGATCCCTGGAGATGGTCGATTTTTTGCTCTCTTGTAGTTGTCCCCAAATCAATGGTAGAAATATTATAACTGACCCCCTCTTCTCCCATCATCGGGGTGGCTATCTGCACCATCCTAGATCCTGACACATCCATTGTCAGATGTGATCTGACCCTCAACTTCTTTTCCTTCTTTGTACTTATTTGTGCTCGAGCCAAGATGGCTTCGAGCTTCGCCTTCGGGTCCATCGAGGTCGAGGTTTTCTTCTCCAACTATTTCTTGAGCCACTCAGGCATCTAAGATTCGCCTTTCGGTGATTCATGATCACCTTCTTCCTCTTGGATATGTTGGATCTCTATTTTCTTACTAGTCAGGGTCTCATGCTCTGTCTTTTCTTCT
This sequence comes from Sequoia sempervirens, assembly GCA_007258455.2. NCBI lineage: Eukaryota > Viridiplantae > Streptophyta > Pinopsida > Cupressales > Cupressaceae > Sequoia > Sequoia sempervirens. The sequence goes on from VDFB02000017.1 coordinate 456,131,686, forward strand.
TCTTCTTCATCAGAATCTCAGATGAATACCATTTCTTTTCCTGGAGATTAAGTAGTTGTGTGTTCCTTGGGGTTGTCCTCTTCCTTAGAGGTTTTATCTTCTTCCTCTTGTTCAAGCCCATGTTCTTTGTGATGTTCTACTTCTGGGATTTTCCTTATGGCTTTAGCCTTTTCCTCAGGCTTATCTTCTTCTTTATTTTCTTCTTGTTCTTCTGAAAGAGGCATCTCTTTATCGTGCTCGGGGCTCTCATCTTGTTCCCTAGTTGGAGGTTCAATGTTCTCCATTTTCCCATCTGTATTATTCTCTTCATCAGAGGGTTGTTTCTCTACTTCTTCTCCAACGTCCTTGAGTTGTTGAGCCAACTCTTCCTCGAGCTCTTGGTCAAAATTTTCCACAATATATTTTGTGTTCGGCTCCTTAATGTCTTCTTCAGATGATTGTGTCTCTTCCTCCTCTTCTTCACACACCACTTTATCAATTACTAGGTGTTAATATTCAGGGTGCTCATGGTAATCATATGCTTCCTCTTCCATTTCTTTGGCAGCTTCCCTCTCTTGCCTCTCCAACTCTTCTGATATTTGCATTGTTGCCTCCATCGTGGGTGGTTCAGTTGGAGGAGGAGGGACAGGAAAGTTAGCAACAATTTGTGCTAAGGCAGCTTGCACCGCAGGGTTCATCAGCACCCCAGATAGCTTCGTTGGTATTGTTTGCATGTGTCGAGTGAAAGCCTCTGGAAGTGAGAGAGTGGGCATTGGAATTGTTGTAGTGGTAAGTGGGAGAGATGATAATGGAGACATGGATGAGGAAGAGAGCGGGGAAGTGGTGGCAGAGGAAGAATCTATTACCATTACCTGTGCAACAGGCGGGGTGGAAGCAAGGTGGACAGAAATGTCCACCGCAGGCGGAGAAGAGGTAACCATTACCTGAGAGGCAGGTGGAGGAGCAACAGTGGTGGCAACAGTAGCAACGATGACTATAAGGGTGGAGGTAGCATGTGGGGACTTTAGCTACTCAGCCTCTCGTTCTTCTCCTTCATGGAGCGGGTCCTCCTAGATAGTGGGCATCTCCATAAAACTACCTGATTTCTTTGGTTTCTTGGAAAGTTCACCTTCTGAGGCCTTCCTTAAGTACACCTTATGCTTGGGCTAACATTCAACCATTTCTTTTATCTTTCTTGACCTGGTAGTTGGAGGAGATTTTGAAGTTTCTCCAGATGGGGCAGCAGTTGTCTCGTTGTCAGTCTCACTTCCTAACTCGTCTTCAAGCTCACCATATGTTAGGGTAACTCCCTGCAGCTTTAATTGGGCAATCTGCTTGTCGATCCATTCTTTGGTTCTCGCCTCAATGGGTTTCATTAGAACGTCGAGGTCATTGACCTCTTCCTCATTCTAATCAATCAGGGGCAGCGGAAGATTGGCAACTGCATCATACCGAGGATCAACCACCGTGCTTTCATCCTCAACAATCTGATCTGACACCGGAAACAAGTTCACTATTTTGACAAAATAGGTCATCATATGCATGTAGTGCCTCATACGTACTTCTTTGTCATCCCTGCAATTGGCCCAAAAGTCCTCCACATTATGCAAGTGGGCATACTCAATTCCAACCATCTTCTTTAACTTGCTATATGAATCTATTTGTGGCCTAGCAACTTATGGAATTCCAAGTTGTACTCATTCAATTCCTTGTTGGAATACTCTACACACTGGGATGCAAGAAGTGCATACATACCCTAGCCGAATGTGAGGGGATAAGGGATCCCCGCTCTATGCTTTTCGCTTAGGAGGGTGTGTGCTCCCTGCAACTGCCTAAAGAGTTCAAGTAGTATCAGTTGGTCATTTGGGTATCGGGGCAACTTATATGGTTTCTCTGAGAAACCCTCGGCTCGAATGTATGTAAACTTGGGAAATTGAACAAATAAGAAGTCGAACCGACAAATGTAAGCATTTTCATTGTGGGTGACTCTTCTTTCAAAATCACCTCCAAGTAGCCGGATGATATGCCCGATGAAGGCATCATTGACTCTACAATAGTCCCTTTTAAAGTTCTTGTACTGGAGTTGGGGATACTTATCATATACCTTTAGTTCCCTTCCTGGAGTCTAACTTGGTGCCACAAATAGTCCTCGGTATTGGGCACAGTCGGCAAGCAAATAGACCAGGTATGATGTCATATAAAATTGTGAAGTCTTCTTCACTACCACAAATTGCTCATGTAGACAATTACTATTCATTCCCGCCTAGTAGAATTTTGCTTCTCCTCAGAGGATTTCTTCCACGAAGTATAGCATCCACTCCTAAAAGAAGATTGCAGTTGGAAGGCCCATAACTCTGCTCAATAGGGTTACCAAGTCATGGTAATCCTCATAGAAATCACTTCGGAAGAGCTCTTGGGGAACTTTATTCACACTACCCCTCTTCTCTTTTAACCAGTATTGATTAATAATTTTCTTGCATTTGAGGGGGTCAACATCCCACATTTGCTTAGCATATTCTTTAGATGTTTCCTCCATTTGACCAAATTTTCCCTATTGACTTGGCAAACAGATCAACTAATATATTCCCATCTTTGTCCACTACTCTCCTTGTGTCCTCCTAGTATGCCTCTCTGCAGGCCATTACAAGCTCAAGAGCTATGAGGGCAGGTGGGAACCCAACAGCCTTAGCCAACCCACTACTTCTAATCCTTCTAGCATTTTTCATGGTGGGGTTGATTCAAACCCTTTGTTTGAACTCATCAATATCAATATGTCCTAGATTAGTATCTGAGATCTCCTTCCAATCTGTAGTGACCCTAGAGTTGAGGGGTTCCCCTTGGAAGTTGTACTTCATTTGGTCTTTATCTTCCTTCCCTCAGGGTGCTTTAGCTGGCTTCTTTCCCTTTTCCTTTTCTATGACCGCCTCAAAGGGTCCTGCAGTTGATTCCATATATCATGTAGGCAAGATAGCAGTGAGCACATTCAAGCATAAAAACATGAGGAATGTTAGCCAAAATCCAACAAAATGATGTTAGATCAAGTGATTCATCATTTAAGGATCATAATATCTCTTTCAGATCAACATTGGCCTCTCGTTGGAGGGATTTATAACAATGCGGGCCCAGGGGTGCAGACTTCCCTGGGCTAGCAGCGTTCTGGAGCCAGTTATGAACAGGCAACACTCAGGGCACGACACCCGCATGTCTCAACCCACATCAAGATTTGATCATTAGATGGGGTCCACCAAAGAGGTCAGACAATTTGGCACGTGGGTCAAGTGCACTTTGAAGTTTCAGGGGAATTAAGATCATCTTTTAGTCATGCGGGCCCAAGGTAAGCAAAATCAAGAGAGCTTGGTCGTTTGAGGCTCTGCCATTTAAAACAGCACTGGTAAGGCGGCGTCCCGCAGGCAGCATTTCGCCATGCGAGACTCGTAGCTTCGGTGGACGGTATCACTCTATCGTTAAAGTTCAAGTCGCTTGGAGGAATGTGAGCCAGAAGGTGTGGGGGGCGTTGGATATTAGCCATTCAGAATAGCGGAGGCGAGGTAGAAGTTTTCGTAGAGCGGTTTGCACCATCGGGCCCGCAAAAGGGTTAGACATTGCTTTGTTTGTTAGTAGACGATCAAAGGGAAACGACAGGGTCAGATCCCGCACAGCAGACCGTTGGAGATCAAAGTCTACTTTGAGGCGACAAGAGCAGGATGGAATTCCACAGGCATCCATCCACAAGGGGCGGCCCGCCTAGGTTTTGACACTTGATCATTTCGCATTTGGGCTCAGACAGAGATGAAAACTGCGGGCCCCGCGGAGCGGGGAGATGGTCACCCGAAGCCATTTGGAATGGAAAACTGACTATGGCGTTTTGCAGATAGAAGTTCGTAGGGCAAGGCCTACAAAAGACCCAACACTTAGTTATTTTCAGCACAAAGGATGGGACGGCAACGGTGGGGTCGGGACCCGTGCATCAAATGGACCTTAGGGTTTCGCTGTTTGGAAGGGTCGTTCATGTGGCGATGAAAAGATGATGCAACTCCACAAAGGATAGTTCGTAGGAAACTCAGTTGCTATGTTCTAAGTTTGGATGACGATTAGGGCTGCGGGGTTCGTTGAGCGGAAGGACGGGGCAAGTTTGATGTTTGAAACGACGATCGCCCGATGATAGCCCGCAATGAGTGACCCACCAGAGAGATCACCAGCCGATCATTTGGCGCAAGGAAATCAGATGGAAGTGACCGGGGCAGAGCCTGACCGTCGAGATGATCTTAGAGCCCTGTCTTTTTGAGTGTTCGTTTAAACGGCAGCGGAGGCAAGGCAGAGTTCCGCAGAGCCAGACCCGACGAGGGTGGAGGTCGATTTTGAAATTTGGCGTTTTAAGGAAAAACCATGGCACTAGGTTTATTGCGAGCCCGCGGGGTATGATTACCTTGGTTGAAGAATGGCCCTGGGAAGTACAAGTTTCACGCGCACCCCGTGGGTGATCTTCAACGGATTTCAAAATTCTAAGATATGGGTTTTGATCGTCCGGGGTGCTTCAATTAAATTTGGGGTTTTATTTCTTCAAATTTTAACAAAATTTTAAGGAAATCAAAGAAAACTCAAAACAAAAATGGCGACGGAAGACCAACCTAAAAACCTCGATGAAATAGATGAAGATACTGTAGGAAATGACTTTGAGTCGACGAAGGATCTTTGCGGGCGCGAAGGAAGCGAAAGCGGCAAGCTCTAACTGGCTTTTGAACTTCTGGCAGATGAAAATGACAGCTCAAAATGAGCTATTTATAAACTTTAGCATTTAATTCCCCCCATTAATGTCGGTACGATGGGTGCCAAAGTTGGTGAGCGCACATTTCAAAAATGGCGGCGGAATCTACCGAGCGGATGACAGTCAAGAACTGGTCATTTGAAAGATTGGCAACGAAAACGACACAGGAGGGTGCGAGTCCCACCTTGCAAAAAGACATCGTGTGGAGGTTGTTCAAAACAGCGAAGGTGCAAGGGATCCCCGCAGAGGTGGACCCACATTGCCCAAAGGATGCCAGTTTAAAGATTGAAGGAAAATGGCCAGGGAAATCCCTCAAAGGCCTAAGGCCTTGAAAATTTAAGGGTAGCAAAACACTGTCAACTCAAGATGGTCCTTCTAAGACCCATTGACCATTTAAGACTCAAAAATAGGGGGCACGCAAAATGAGGCAAAAGAAAAAGTGACTCGATGAAGCAAAAAGAGAGGGTCCCCATTCTGAATGGGACGTGTGTGCTACAGGCACAACAAATGGTAACTCTATTGGGGAACGCTCCTGAGCATTCGAAGGATAAACGTTCATTCTAAACCCAGAATCACTAGTTTTGTATACCAGGGGTCGGTTTCCAAAAGTGAACTAGGAGAACTGGATCCTTAGCTGAATCAACTCAGGAAACATCTCAGAAGTGTGTGTGTATAGTGAATTCATTCCATTCCCTTAGAAACTGTGACAAGTGGCAGTTAATCAAATCGATGAAGCTACTTGAATCGTCTAACCCCAAAAGTAACCTGGACATTGCCCCGCTGCCAATCAGTCGTCCATAGCCCCGATGGAGTTATCGTTGTGACCCCACGAACATCTCTCTACTACTAGTTGGGTGTCCATAGCCCCAGTAGAGTTATCTGTACACCCATACGGTTACTTGATTTCAGCATTTTTTCTTTTTTATTTTCTTTTCTTTCGATATTTCTTTTAATACTTTTTCTTTTGCTCAACCATGTAAGCATCAAATCCTACTATGGGTTTGGGAATCACAGTGGTCACTGGAGTAAACTTAAGATTTTTCACTTGTTAGGCCATCACAACGACCCTTGTACAACTCTTCAGAAAAAATTAGTGTACGTTTTGTGTAGGATATGAGTTGAACGTGAAGGAAGATTCAACTAAGGGTTGGGTTCTAAGTCAAGTCAAAGTACAAATGAGGAAACCATTCCATGGCAGCAATCTGAGACCAATAGTTGAGAGTGAACACTTAGCTAAATAACACTAAAAGCAAACAACAAAGTGAACCATTCATCAAATCGAGCACGACCGCTGCAGCAGAAACGAAGAACACCCTCAGCAAGACAAGAGCGATCGGGAAATGAGAAAAACAAAGGTGAAGCAAAACAACAAAACAAAGAAACAAAAGCAATCTAAACTAACCTATATACAAATATTTACATGGACAACTTGGGAGAGCTCAAGCTTGGAAACAATACTTAAGGTGTTGGCCATTGATGGGCAACGAGACATCTTCACTAGTTAAATTCTTAAGGCATAAAGCATTATCACCAAGGATTTGAGCAACTTGAAAGGGGTCAAGCCAGAGCTTGTCGAATTTGTCATGTCCCCCATTCTTCTCATGGGCTTTGTCCCAACATAGGACCAAATCGACAATTCTAAAGGCCTTTACTTTGGCTCATCGATCAAACCATCTCTTGACCACCCCCTGATGTTTGGTGAAATTTTCAATGGCACGGTCACGCACTTCTTCTAAATGAAGTAACTTAGCTAAGCGGGCTTCTTGTCAATCCCCTTCTTCGTAGAAAGTGTTGATGAACTGGAGGGTTGGGATCTTGAGGTGAACAGGGAATACAATCTCTAGGCCATAGATGAGGTGGAATGGGGAATCACCCAAGGCAACCTTGTGGTGTGTGCAATCCGCCCAAAGGATGAAACGGAGCTGGGTGTGCCAATCCTTGGGATTTCTATTGAGCAGCTTTCTGATGATGGTGATGAGGTTCTTGTTTGTGGATTCAGCTAGGCCATTTCCCTGAGGGTAGTAGTTGGATGAAAATTTGAGGGAAATGCCATAGTCAATGGCCCAACTAGTGAATTTAAGTGAAGAAAAGGCAGGACTATTATCACAGACTAGGGCATATGGGCAATCAAAAGGATTTAAAATAAAACTTTCAAGGAAATTGATAACTACCTTTGTGGTGCATTGTCTACATGCAATAGCTTTTGTCCATCTAGTACAATAATTGGAGGCAGTTAGAATGTACCTATGACCCATGGAAGATGGTGGGATCACCGGACCGATGAAGTCGAGACCCCACTACGCGAATGGTCTTACCTCCAAAATTGGTTGCAACAGGACAACAACATTCCTTTCTCTAGTTGCGACATTCTAGCAAACATGGCACATGCAAACATGGTTGTGAGCATCCTTGAAAATGGTTGGCCAGTAATATCCTGCTTGCAGAATTTGATGAGTAGTAGAGGGACCCGACTCGTGACCAGTACCAAATTTGTCATGGAATTCTTTTAGCACTCTTGCAGCTTCTTCTTTATGAGGCACTGAAGGTAAACTCCTTCATGATTTCTTTTGTAGAGTATGGACCCTTGCAACATATAGCTGCTACTTTTCAGTTTGAGGGCACGCTTTGAACTCCTTGTAAATGAGGCGGGCACTTGTTATTCAGCAAGTAATAGACAATGTCGTCATACCATTCTCTAGGAGAAACGTCATTGAGTTGATATTGTTGAACTGTAAGCTCAAGTCCCACTTCAACTGTTGTTTCAACTATCATTTGGGTGAGGGATCGTCCTCGTACCAACTTCATTGGCTGAATCTCCATGTCATATTCCTACAGTAGTGTGACCCACTTTTCTCTTTGTTCTCCTAGCTCATTCTGCATTAACAATGTTTTCACTGTTGGGTCTCATACAATGGCAAACACCTTATTTCGTAGGATGTAGTGTCTGAACTTCTTAACCCCTTAAATGAGAGCATATGATTATTTTTCTACACTATGGTATCTTAGTTCGGCATCCTTCAAGGGAGCACTCATGAAGTAAATTGGGTGCTCATTCCCTTCGTCATCCTTTTAGGTCAAAATACTGGCACACGAATGGTTTGAGGCAAATGAGTAAAAATAGAAGGGCTTCAAGTAATTTGGGATGACTAGCATAAGTGCTTCAGCAATGGCTTTCTTAATTTCTTCAAAGCCTTGCTTTGCTTCCAAAGTCCATCCAATCTTGGCATCTTGCTTCAACATGGTGTTGAGCGGCTTAACAATCTCATCAAAGCCCGTAATAAATTTTCTGACGAAGTTTATCTTTCTGAAGAAAGATTTTAGTTCTTTCTTGTTGCCTGGAAGCTGAATCTTTAAGAGGGACTGAATGCGCTCGGGATCTATGGAGATTCCTCATTTTGAAATAATGTGCCCGAGCAACTTACCTTCAGTGACCCCAAAAATACATTTCCTCAGGTTAAGAGAAACCCCGAATTCTTTGCACCTTTGAAAAAATTTGCACATATTGAAAACATGATCACCTTGTTTCTTCGAGAATACTATAAGATCATCAATGTAAATGATAATGCATTTTCTGATTAGATCCTTGAAGGCTATGTCCATCGCATGTTGGAAATTGGCACCTACATTAATGAGTCTGAATGGCATCCTATTGTATGCAAAGGTTCCCCACTTGGTGGTGAATGTCATCTTATGTCGATCTTCATATCAAACCATTACTTGATTGTATCTACAATGCCCATCCAAGAAGGACATCATCTGCAACCCATTGACAATCTGTAGTACCTCATCTAATGAAGGCATGGGATAGTTTTCCTTCTCTAAAGCTCTATTCAAATTGCGTAAATCCACACACAACCTGATTTCTCCATTCTTTTTCCTAACTGGGACCAAATTGGCCACCCATGTGGAGTGTCTAACTAGGAAGATGATCCTGGCTGAAAGTAGCTTTTGCATTTCCTTGTAAATGATGGGCTCCAACAAGGAGTTAATGGGACATTGTCGTTGTCAAAAAGGTCGGACATCCAGCTTGAGGGGAATGGTGTGCATAATAATGGAGTTGTCATATGTCTTTAAATCTTCATAACTCCATGCAACCACATCATGATACTTCTGCAAAGCATCGAGGATGCCTTTCTTTTCTTCTAACGTGTAGACATTACCAATGAATACATTTTTAACTTCTTCGGTTGTCCCGAGGTTGTGAATGTCACACTAGTTGTTGATGGAATCCTTCTTTGCTTGTTGGTCTTGGTCTCATATATGATCCAAGTCAAATATACGTTCAAGCTGAACCATACCTTGTGGAATAGTATTCGTTTTGAGATTGATGACCCCTTCTATATCTAATTCAACTTCTTCTAGGTCAGCTTCATCAATTATCTGTGTAGCAAACACATCAAAACTGGTGATGAATTCCAAGATGTTTTTGTCATCGTTGAACACTTAGAAATGAGTGACATTGTCCGGCATAGACGGGATAGAAGTCAACTCAACAATGAATCTTTTAAGGCCAGACAAAGATGTTAGAAAACCAAGATCACCTGCATGCAAGATGGATACCTATCACATGCAAAAGATATGAAGAACTAAAAACAACAAAAGTTCTGTAAACCCTCAAAGTGTAAAATGAATTAAGAGAATCAATTATTACAAAGAGATCAATCCTTATGAAGGAGATCAAGAAACCCTAAAAGGGAAACCCTAAATGAAACCCTAGTGTGCACACTTAATAATTAATCAATTAATTAATTATTAATGTGCCTAAGTTTAGCTTACGTAATAAAGAGGAATAAGTGACTTAATTAATTAATCAATGTGATATAATTAATTAAGCATAATAACTTATTACTCTAACACCCCCCCTTAAGATGAACTTAGGAAGAAGCTAAAACACTAGAATAAGATGCATGAAAACAAAGATGAGTCCCGGCAACTAGGCCTGATCAGGTACCCATTTACAAATGCAAGAATGAGTAAGAGAAGGAAAAACCCAGTGGGACAAAACCCCCCTTACAATGAGATGACCTGCTACAGAGAAGCACTGGAAGAACTCTGTAGAGTAACACTGGAACTAAAATCTGGCAAGCAAGGAAAGATATTTTTGTCTACTACTGAAACCGGATGGGAGTCACTGATTGACTCAAGGAATCATTAAAAAAGCGACAGCAGACCCGATGCCTCAGAACACTCGAAAACTCCAAATGGGAACAACCCTGGAATCTATGAAGCAGCAAGCAATTATTGAATGACGTATTACTGAAAACGAAGTGCAAAGATGCAAGATGCACTCTCCCAACTGTCAAAACATCCAAGTAATCTCCAAACAACCCATCGGGCCAAATCTGGACTAAGTGATAAACCTAGGATAGATACAGAAAAAGTGCATGGACAGCAACCTAGAGCTCCTCAATACCTTTCCAACACTTCAAACGAGGCGAAAAACAGAGATCGTGGCAAAAAGTTATGAGCTCGAAAGCATAAAAAGTACATCTAACTTCAAACAATAATAAATATAGTAAAACAGAAAAATAAAATAAAATAAACTACACCAAATGAAAGTGCTCAAAACCAGCTTTCCGGCGATATCTCGTTTGCCCGATTTTGATACCGTATGCCCAAGTTATGACCAAAAGAAAAAAAACTGCTCTTTTAGGGAAAACTAGGGTTAGGAGGGGCAAGGAGGGTCGGTCGTACGGTGACGTCATGTTGACGTCATCAGTTCATGGACCAACTTCACCAAATTCGAAGAAACGACAGGCATTTCAAGGGTTTTGGGACGCTGCAAACGTGATGGCGACATCCGTTTGACCCCATAGTGTCCCGAAAAAATGGCTACCCCCAGATCTTGCAGAAAAGATGCCTGTGGAAACCCTTGCACTTGAAGCTCATAGAGAGGCCATATCTTCATATCATGAACAGGCAGCTGCAGGTTTGCTCTAATACCATGTTAGAAAACCAAGATCACTTGCATGCAAGATGGATACCTGTCACATGCAAAAGATATGAAGAACCAAAAACAACAGAAGTTCTGTAAACCCTCAAAGTGTAAAATGCATTAAGAGAATCAATTATTACAAAGAGATCAATCCTTATGAAGGAGATCAAGAAACCCTAAAAGGGAAACCCTAAATGAAACCCTAGTGTGCACACTTAATAATTAATCAATTAATTAATTATTAATGTGCCTAAGTTTAGCTTAAGTAATAAAGAGGAATAAGTGACTTAATTAATTAATCAATGTGATATAATTAATTAAGCATAATAACTTATTACTCTAACAAAAGAGAGGGGTTGTAGCGTACTGGCTGCTTGAGCTAAGGCATCAACGGTGTGATTTTGAGAACGGGGGATCAACTGAATGTTGAATGCATTTAGGATTTCTAGAAGATCCCAAAATCTATGCCTATAATTTACTAACCTTTTATCATGGTAGGAGTACAATTTTTTGACTTGTTTTACTACCAATTCTGAGTCACCAAATACTTGCAACATCTTAACTTTCTTCCTTAAATCCATTAAGAGACCATGAACAAATGCCTCATATTATGCTACATTATTAGTGCAATAGAATTGAAGTCTATGAGCAGTGAAGTAGGTCTTACCCGCAGGACTAATGAGTTTGAACCTAGCCCCGGCTCCCTGCTTGGACTTGGATCCATCGAAATGTAATGTCCAAAACTTGGAGGGTTCTTTGACTTCAGGGCCAGCCATTCATTCATTCTTTCTTGGTTGCACACCTACATCTATCACTTTCAAAACGGGATCAGGTTCATCATGGTTGGTGGCAGGCTTCCTTGTCGACAGCTCCTTTTGAGAGGTGGCTTGTCCCTTGATGTGTTCTACCGCCGTCTGACACAAACAACACTCGAACTCAAAGTGGGCAGCATTATGAACTCATCACCAGTTAGGCAGCAAGAGCTCTTGGAAGTCCATCCTTGCTCCCAGACTAAGCCGATCTTGTATACATTTTCCCATGAAATCTTGGAAGCCATCCAACAGTCCTAAGTTGCCATCTTCATAGGACGCATCATCATATGATTCTACCAGCATTTTTGTGCTCTGGGGTGCACAAGCTAAATTAGCAAGAGGGCTACACAATACCAAGAAGACCTCTTCAGTCATCTCTTCTTCTTGAGGCTCTGATTCTTCCTGATATGCTATGGGAGAATAATTTCCCAACTCGGTTTCAACAAATAGCACCTCATTAGTGTTCTTATACTCCGTAATCATAAACTTCATACGTGGCTCCTGATCTATGCAGATCTGGTTTGGAAGTCCCTTCCATGGCAACCACATGTGGGAGAAATCAGTTGTGGTGTACCCATTTAATGCTCAGGTGAAGTACCATCCCAAGATTATCCTTATGTGTTAGGGATATCCGTAACCTGGATATCGATAACTTGTTGCACCCTCGGATTTGCAGCAATCTGCATGGGAATATAGTTGATTTCTCCAACAATGTTCACCTTAGTTTTGTCCAGTTGAGTCACTTTTCTTCTTAAAGGTGTGGGAACAATCCCAAGATCCTTGCATACAACCAAGGGAATGACATTAGTTGATGCTCCAAAGTCAATCAAACAATTATGCAAGTTCTTCCTGAATATCTAGATAGTGGTAAGGAAAGGGGGTGTTTCAAACCTTCCCTGAAAGAGTCCCACAAGTGTGTAAGCCTGGGCCACTTGGCCTTTGTCCTTTTCATTGGTCTTTTCTTTGGTTTGCAACTGACTTTTCTCCTTAGCAGGTTGTTTTCCAATTTGTTGATTTGTAGGGACATCTTTCTTTTTACCTATGATCTCCTAAATTACTGGCTCATGTGGGGGCTCTTCAAAAGAGACTTTCTTGGTTGGTGTTTCTTATGTCACCTTGGAGGAGGGAGTCCCATTAATCACCCTAAAGAAAGTGTGTCTAACTGCGGGAACTTTAAGTAGCTCAAAAGCAGACAAGCTGATTTTGACCTTCTTGAATTCTTTAGCAACATACTCACCCATTTGCACAATCTCAGCCTCAAAGGATCTACCTATGGAAGAGATAGCTAGCTGATTTTGCATTTGGTTTGGCTATCTATTTTTGTTCAAGTATTGTGTAGGCACATAGGTATAGCCTAGGTTGTTGCTAGCATTGGGATCAGGTGGGGTGCTGAAGTTATTAGGCAAGGTGGAAGTAGTGAACAGTCCCCCCGCTTATCTATTCCTCAAGTTGTAGGGAGAGGTTCTCTGATAGAACATCTGATCTTAATCTTCACGAGACTCTTCATCTACAGGACAATTATCTACGAAATTAAAGAGCTGGGATAGGGTTTCTTCGTTACTTACCTCCATTACTTCTTCATTCTTTGGGGTGAAAGCCTCAGTCTCAGGCTTGTTACTCACTTCGCGGAAATGGGGCATGATTGACTATGAGCACAGAAGAATCGTATGGCTCATACGAGACTATGTCTCTGCAACTCACACTGTCAATGGGGTTCTGGATCTCCACTTGAAAGATCTTCGCAGCCATGAGGAACTTGGGGAAATCAAGCTCAGAGTGCCTATTCGTTTTGTGTATATGACACCATCCGGATAAGGCAGCCTCGGCAAGGTACATTCCACTGGTTGTCTTCTTCGTATTAGCAGGCTGATCGAGAGGAGTGGGAACACCCCCATTGTTTGGTCTCGTATTCCAAGTCCTATTTTTCCTTTGGGAAGGTCTCCTTTCGAAACTTTGATTGGAGCCCTTCCCTCGTTCATAATTCTACCCTGATGAGGTGTCGGCCTCGCGGTTATCTCTATTGTCTTAGTTGAAGTTGGCCTGAATGTTGCGCTGAGAAGCTTGCAACTGATTGTTTTGGTTCCTGAGATGAGTCATCTTTGTAGACATCTTTCTAATCATCTATGTTATCTAATCTTACCAATCTTTCTCAGCATTGGTTGGTTGTGGTATTTGATTCTAGAGAAAGATGGGTTGTACCGTCAGTTGGTTTTGTTGAACGGGCGGGAATTCAGGCCCCTGTAGATATAGTGGCACTTAAGGTTGTTGTGAGTAGGTTTGTTGCTACTATGGCTGCAAGTAATGAGGCACAGGAGGCACTTGATTCACAGGCTTCCCTGGGTAAGGGACTATGGGCAATTGTGAAACTGGATTCATGAGGGGCGTCTGATGTTGTAGAGCCTAAGTAAGTCCTTGAATCTGCATAGGATGGGAAACTTTCCCCAAGGAGGGGCAACAGACTAGAGATGTTTTGTGCCAAGTCAGTGTTGGCTACAACTTCCTCAGCATAAGCATCCACCAATCAGGCTAGCGGCAGGTTCATTCTTTTCACCAGTGCTACAGTGAGGTTGTCCAAAGCAGTATAATAAACTGGCAAGATTACAGCATCATTGAGCACATATGGAGCTTGCAGCCTTGTGTATGCTCGGTGGAACTGATCATTGAAGGAGTTGATTGGTTCATTAACCTCCCTACGAATCACCATGAATTGTTGATATAGTTTTGAGGGACTGATCGAAACTTTGTATTTCCTTAGAAATATGTTCTTCAAGAGATCCCAAGTAGTAATCAATCTTGTCGGCAAGTTGATGTACCAATAGAAGGCTTCCTCTCCCAAGGAATAAGGGAAAATCCTCCATGCCACGTCCTCATGATTGATCTGCATATCTTTCAACGTTGTTTGGAATATCTTCATGTGCTCTTCAGCTATCCTTTGCCGATCCTGAGGGTTGAACTTTGTGTAGAAGCTCTCTGGGTTCTTAGGCATGTCATGATAAGCATTGAACAATAATGGAGAGGGGTTGTTCCCCAGCCAAACCGTGAGGGAAGGCGGAGGTGGTATTTTTTGTTGAATAGCAACTGGGGCTGCACAGGGGTAGCGGCAGTTGGGATTGTGCCTTGGACTTGGACTTGGATGGCAGGGACAGGGGAAACACCCTCGTTGTGAGAAGCGAGTGGTTGAAATGTAGTTCGAGATGGTTGAGTGGAAGAGGAAAGATGAGTAGGTGGTTGATGGAAGGAGGATGGGGGTGAATCGAATGAAGTGGATGAGAAGGATGAGGCCGAGTCCGATCTTCGAGTCCTTCTAGCCCTTGTAGGGGGCTGCAATTCCTAAAATTCCCCTTTGTTTGGTGTTGATCTTAAAACTCTTTGGAAAATCTCAAGGGAAAATGATCTAATTCGATTCAACTTAACTTCAACACAAGCCCTCCTTCTAGTGCTAGTTTTGTTGATGGGTGTTTTTGCACCTCCCAACACGGGCAATGCACTTATGCACTACCTATGTTGAGAGGTGCAAAAACATCCATCAACACGACCCTCCCATGAAACTAATCCAAAACATCTTGCCACATATCCCAAAGATGAGACCCCACTAAAATGGGAATCCCAAGATAGGATAGTGGGAGAGAGCCAACCTGAAATTGAAGGATCCAAGCAATCCTGTTCTGAATGAGACAAGGAATATTACAGAAGAATATTGAGGACTTGCCTTCATTGATCATTTGACCAGAAGCAGCCAAGTAGATATCCAATGTCTTCCTTAAATTCATTGCCTCCTGAATCTTGGCCATACCCATCAGGGTAGTATCATCCACAAATTACAAATGGGAATGAGGAGGTGCTCTACCACTCCAACCTTAGATCCGACCCTAAATAACTTGAGACTCAATAAACCTTCCTAGACCCTTAGCCATAATAATGAATAGGTAGGAGGAAAGAGGATCCCTTTGGCGAAGGCCCCTAGAAGCACCAAACAACTATGAGGGCATGCTAATAATGATTACCGAAAAAGAAGAGGAAGAAACACAACTCATGACCCAATCAACCACGCACTACCTAACCCAAAGGCATGAAGAATTTTTTTTGAGAAAGTCCATCTAACCTTGCCATAAGCCTTAGCCATATCAAGTTTGATGAACATGAATTTCTCCTTGGAGGTTGCCATAGAGTGAATAAGCTCGGTAGCAATCACCACTCCATCTAGAATTTTCCTTCCAACAACAAAACCACCCTGTTCATCAAAAATCAAAGAATGGAGTTGAGGTTTTAATCTCTCAACAATCAATTTAGTAATAATTTTGTAAAGCACGTTACAAAGAGCAATAGGTCTATATTGATCCAGACAATTAGTGCCTTCCTTTTTGGGGATAAGGGCTAAAAAAGTAGAATTCAAGGCACGTAACATTTTCTTATTATTGTATGACTTTTGAACCACCTCAAGGAGATCCAAACTAATAATTCCCCAAAACTCCCAGAAGAACCCATAGGAAAGTCGTCCGGACCTAGGGCTTTACCTCTCTTCATTTGGAACACTACCTCCTCTAATTTAGAAAGTGAGATAGGGTGCATAAGGTCTTCATTCATCTCATTGGAAACTAAGGGGGGGGGATACAACCCAAAATGAGGTTCTCCTCATCATAAGCAAAGAAAGCATCCTCAGTAAACAACTTAAAAAAGAAATGAGAAGCCTCCCTAGAAATCTCACCCCTAGAAGTAAGTTGCACCCCCTCCTGTGACACCAAAGAAGAAATAATATTCCCCATTCTTCTAGCCTTGATAGAATTATGGAAGAAGGCAATATTTTAGTCCCCTTCCTACAGCCAATCCACTTGAGACTTCTGGTGAGCCTTAAATATGCTCATAGTTTGAAACTTTTGATACTCTTACTTTTGTTATTAATAGTTGTTTAAACCTGTTGATTAAAGACTTTTCGGGTGATATCCTGTAGCAACGAATTCCATATTCCTGTAGCTTGACAACTTTATTAATTACTTTTTTGACCTCCTGCATGGCTGATGTATGCTTATGATTTTGGATAATGGATA
Source organism: Sequoia sempervirens (assembly GCA_007258455.2). Lineage (NCBI taxonomy): Eukaryota > Viridiplantae > Streptophyta > Pinopsida > Cupressales > Cupressaceae > Sequoia > Sequoia sempervirens. The sequence continues at coordinate 456,148,222 of VDFB02000017.1, forward strand.
GGATTAACGTGTGATTAATGAATGGATGTTGTGTCACTTGCGTATGCTTTCCTTCACCTCTGTCACTTATTGCAGGTTGTTGGAGGGAGTAGGAGCTGATCAAGCGCAAGAATCTCGGCTCTGTTGAAGAAGTTGTTCTAGTAATAACTCTTTGACCAAATCTTTGGGAAGGAGCTTAAACGGTCCTTTGATCTAGGGAGTGTGTAATGCTATATTCTCTCTAGGTCGCGTCGAGCAGATAGACTTTCATTTATGAATATCTGTTCTGCGGATTCAGAATGTATTTATGATCACGACTCCCTCTGTTAGTTAGTTAGTTGTCTTTTTCATTTAAATAACCGTTCCTCCTGCGTGAGTGAACGAGGATGAAACAGTATGTGTTAAAATTAAGTTGAATAAGCAATAGAGTTTTGTGTTAAGTTTTATTTTCAAACAGAATAATCAATGTATCTTGGTTCTAAATATGAATAAAATTCGATGAAGCTTTGAGTCAACTTCTTGTGTAATCTAGTTGATGCTTACTAAGGGGGCCCACTTAGTAAGTATTTTGTAGCAAGTTGTTGTAGTTAACTGTTTATTTCATGTTGATTACTAGTTAGAATTTATTTCTGTAGATTTCAACGCAAACTCAGCCTTGTATTGTTCTTGTAGCATCGGGAATCCATCCCTGTGTCTGTTCCTGCAGCATAAGGCCAGTTCACAGTTTGTCCTTTAATAATAGCTGCTATGATTTATGTTTTAGCCGAGTTGTGTCTAAGTTAAAAAGCTTTGTGTTGCATTTCTTTTAAGCATTTGTTTTCTATAGATGGTGACTAGAAACTAGTTCTTAGTGCACATACCGTGCTGCTCCATTTCAAGTATACGTTCCCTGGTTTGACAAAGTAAATGAACGACCATGAGAAGATGTGAGTCACCTGTTGGAATGTCCAATTCCCAGGTTTAGTTCTGCTATGAATTTTATATCCTTTTGTGGGCGTGACCATTTTTGGCGCCGTTGCCGGGGATGGTGTCAATCTAAGAACCTGCTATAGTCATTGTTAGCAGTAGTTTAGTCAGTTTTTCAAAATATTTTAAAATACCATTCATTTTCATTGCATGCATAGAAGGAGGGACGCTTAAGGAAGATTTCTCCCCAACCTGCCATTTATTGCCAAGAAAACTGAACCAACTTATAGCCTATTTGAGGATGAAGGAGACTTAGATATTGACCCATTTGCTGAAGATCTATGTGCTGACTTGCTATTCGGCCCATTTGACGAAGAACCTGAAGAAAATCCATTTGCTCCTATACTTGGTCAGGTGAACATGGCACGTAATCCACCGAATCGACCTCCTGCTTTTGAATTCCTCATTACTCCTCAGCAAAACAATGACAACCTTAAGAATATTCCTTCTTCATTACTTCCCAAGTTCTATGGCTTAGTCATAGAAGACCCAGAGACCTTCTTGTTCGAGTTTGATATCCTTTCTCGCAGTTATGACTATACTTTAGATGCTCACAAACTGAAATTGTTCCCTGCTACCTTGAAGGAGGGAGCTCTCAGATGGTTCATGAGTCTGGGAAGGGGTGTTGTCGATAGTTTGCCAGCCATACAAACAAAATTTCTTGAGAAATACAAGGAATACTGTAAGAGTGGCAGTAAAGGTGATGACATATTTCGAATTCAACATAAGGAAGATGAAAATCTGGAGATTATATATCAAGATTCTTGTTTTCTCTGAAAAAGAATTCAGACCATACTCTTAACGAAGAATCTCATAAATTACTTTTTCTAAGGGGAATCAATGATACCTGCATAGATGCCTTGGACCTGATAGGAGGCGGTGATATCACTCAAGCATCTTGGGATGATCTCATGAAGATATGTCTCAATTACTCCCGAACAAATGTGAAGAAGGGTAGAGGTCATCAAGCTACAGTGGGAAAGTCTTCTTCCAGTAGAGTTTCACAGATGGATATAACAAATTTGTTGTCTGATTTCAAGCAGGATATCATTAACAATATGGCTACACAACTGGACACTATGCAAGCTCGGAAGAAACATGAGGAAGCTGAAGAAATCTTGGTCGAGTTCTGTCCACGTTGCAGACATAAGAAACGTGACTGCAGATGCAAGATGGTGGCTAACCTGGAAGCTAAGCAATTACCTACTGACTTTAAGCCAGTAGAAGGTGATGATGATCAAGTGTTCTTCGTTGCACAAAGGAGACCATGGGCTCAAAGACAAGGTATGCCTCAAGACCTTTTGACTTTTGGTAATCCTTATTCTAGCTATAATAATCAATGGCAACCTACATATGGACCACCACCACCTTGGAATACATCTCAACCACCTTGGCCTAACTATCAGACCCCTCAATGGAAATCTCCTCAAGGAGGTTGGCAGCAGCCACAAGAACAATGGACCCCACCCCAAGGTAATTGGCAGCAGAATCTTCAATGGAGAGGTTCTCAGCAATGGCAGAACCAATCCCCTGGGTTCCTGCAGCTTCCACAGCCACAACCTCAGGCCCTCATGCCACCTCCTGCAGCAACTGCCACAAATACTGGCCCTCCAAAACAAACGCCTATGCCTGCTCAGCCGTTGCCAAATCCCAATAATAAGCAACAGTAGCAGCCCATATATTTTACTGAAGCCAACTAATATCCAGCTTATGCCTTAAACATTAATGATATCCATTTGAGGTCTGAAACCACTCTTCCTGCTCCACAACCGCCTATAATTACTAAGATACCAGATTCTTCCCCTGAAGAACCTACTGCACCTACTGATCCTACTGAGCATATGCCTATAACTGATATGGTTTCTATGGAGCATGTTTTGCAAAGTCAAGACAAACCACATTTTCCTCAGAGGTTACAAAGTACCGCACCTAAATCCATGGAAGAACCCACTTTTGACATTTTGGATCAGCTAAAGAATGTACAAATTCAAATTCCTTTATTTCAGGCCATTAAAGATGTTCCAATTTATGAAAAAGTCATTAAAGAGGCCTATTTGAAGAAACCTGAACAAAAGAAAAAGGATCCCCAAACAATTCATGTCTTAGGGAAATTGGCTGATATAATGTTGGGAAATGTAGTCATTCCAAAGTACACTGACCCTGGAAGCCCTGTAGTGCAAATACATATAAATGGCCAAATTGTAAAAAATGTTTTGATTGACCTTGGTGCTGCCATCAATGTCATGACCAAGCATACTATGGACAATTTGAACATCCTAAACATTCGGTCTACACCTACAGTCCTACAGCTTGCTGATAGCTCCACAGTCACACCTGATGGACTTGTGGAAGATGTAATTGTCACTCTTGAATCTTGGGAGTATCCAGCTGATTTTACAATATTATTCACTAAGGCAACTTTAGGAGGATACCCTGTTATCCTAGGTAGACCATGGTTAGCAACTGTTGATGCTTTTATAGGATGTCGTTCTAGAGATATGACTATTTCTGATGGACAGTCCACAAAAAAATTGGCTTTGTATCCGCCTGCTAGACCTCAACCAAATTTGTCCCAACCTGTTTGGCCATATGTGGGAGAAGAAACTGAAGAAGCCAATTCTTTGGTTCAATTAATGATGCTCCAAACTGATCCATTCTCACAACTTTAGAATGAGGATGCCTTGCTTTTTCAAATTCTATAGTCTAACTCTGATACAGGTAGTTCATCTGATCCAAATAGCAATAATTTACAATGTTTCCTGCAGCAACTGAATTCTGAGAGTTTGCTGCCTAAATTTCCTACAATTTTTCATAACTTGCTTCCACAAGAGGTACAAACATCACCTGTAGATTCTATGAGTGATCTCACTAAGCAGATAGAATTGTCTCCAGGTCACTGTTTGAATATCAATAGCAAGTTGTCACAATCTCAACAGGCTGTCCTACTCAAAATGCTGCAAGATCAGCATAAAGCTTTTGCATGGGAATATGGGGACATAAAAGGAATAGATCCTCAAATTTGTACTCATAGGATCTATATCAAAGAAGACTGTTTACCAGTTAGGTAGCCTCAAAAAAGAATAAATCCAGCACTCAGAGAAATAGTTAAGAATGAGCTTCAAAAGTTGCTTGATGCTGGTTTTATCTACCCCATCTCTGACAGTAAGTGGGTTTCTCCGTTAGTTATTGTCCCTAAGAAAGGTGGAAAATGGAGAGTGTGTGTAGATTACAAAGAGTTGAACACTGCCATTAAAAAAGATCACTTTCCATTGCCGTTTGTAGACCAAGTGCTAGACTAATTGTCTGGTAAAAGCTATTTCTCCTTCTTGGATGGCTATAGTGGGTACAATCAGATAAAAATTGCCCCTGAAGATCAAGATAAGACCACTTTTACTTGTCCATGGAGAACATTTGCTTACTTAGTCTTGCCTTTTGGTCTATGCAATGCGCCAGCAACATTTCAAAGAGTAGTAATTAGTATTTTTGCTGATATATCTCATGACTGTATGGAAATTTATATGGATGACTTCACTACCTATGGGGTTACATTTGAAGAAGCACTGGTGAATTTAAAAAATTTATTGGAAAGGTGTAAAGAGAAAAATTTGTCTCTGAATAGTGAAAAATGCTTTATGATGATGCAAGAAGGTATTGTTCTAGGCCATCATCTCTCCAAGGATGGAATTCAGGTTGACCCTGCTAAAATTGAAGTTATTCTAAATTTATAAACTCCTGTAAAACAAAAGGATGTCAAAAGCTTTCTTGACCATGCAGGGTATTATAGAAGGTTTATAAAATATTTCAGCAAAGTTGCCAGTCCACTATATGCCTTATTAACTAACGATTCTGCATTCGATTGGACAGAGGCCTGTGAAAAATCTTTTCTGCAGCTAAAGGACTTGCTTACTAAAGCCCCTGTTCTTCAAGGTCCAAAATGGACTCTGCCTTTCCACATACATGCAGATGCTTCTGATTTTGGCATAGGGGCAGTCTTATTCCAAAAAGAAAATTCAATTGAGCATGCTATCTATTTTATCAGCAAAAACCTTCAAGGTCCTGAGTTAAACTACACTGTTACAGAAAAGGAGTTGCTAGCAGTAGTGTATGCTTTGAATAAATTTAGGCATTATATCACAGGTTATCATATATTTATCTACACCAACCATGCAGCAATCAGGTATCTGATGAACAAGCCTGCCATCTCTGGTAGGTTGGCAAGATGGCTCCTGTTGTTGCAAGAATTTGACATTACAATCATTGATAAACCAGGAAGAGCTAATGTTGTGGCTGATTTTTTATTAAGGCTTCAAACAACTGCACCTGTTGAACAAGAAGTCATTGATGATAGGTTCCCTGATGAACACCTGTTTTTCATTACTGCACACACTCCATGGTATGCAGACATTGCCAATTATCTAGTAGCAAGCAAAATACCAGCTCACTTCTCCCCAAAAGAAAAGAAACTGTTAATTGAGCAAAGTTTTAACTTTTCATGGATTACAAATTGTCTGTTTTACACAGGCCCTGATCAAGTTATGCGAAGATGTGTAAGAGAAGATGAGACTTATGATATCTTGCATGCTTTCCATGATGAACCATGTGGGGGACATTTTGTAGCCAAGAGAACATCAATGAAGGTTCTTACAATAGGATATTATTGGCCAACATTACACAAGGATGTTGTAGCTTATACAAAGAAATGTGACAGATGCCAACATATGGGAAGACCAACCAGGTCAGATGAAATGCCACTGTATCCACAGGTAATAGTCACCCCCTTTGATAAATGGGGAATAGATTTTGTTGGACCAATTGATCCACTATCAAATGGTAAGTCATACATTCTGGTTTGCATGGATTATGTAACAAAGTGGGTTGAAGTAAAGGCAATGACTCATGCTTGTGATAACAAGGTTGCTGAATTTCTGTATGAGCAAATTTTCACTAGATTTGGAGTTCCTAGAGAGCTTGTAACTGATCAGGGAGCTCAGTTCACATCCAATTTGATCACTGCACTAATGAATGACTATAAAATCAAGCATAGGAAGTCCAGCCCCTATCACCCTCAAGCCAATGGTCAGGCGGAGGTTACGAACAGGGAAATTGAGGCAATCCTAACAAAGACAGTGCAACTCCATAGGAAAGATTGGAGCAGTAGACTTCCTGAAGCAGTCTGGGCCTACAGAACTGCATGGAAGACAAAAACTGGGTTTACACCTTTTGAACTGCTTTATAGGAAAACAACCATGTTGCCCATTGAATTTGAACATAAAACTTTGAGGACAGCTCTCGAACTCAATATAGACATTTCTGAAGCACAAAAGGAACGTCTCCTACAGCTGAATGCCTTGGACGAAATGAGAAAAGCTGCCCTGCAGCATACAAAAGCTATCCAACAGCAAAGGAAGAAATGGCACGATCAACACATTAAAATCAAGCAATTCTCTGTAGGTGATTGGGCTCTGTTATATGATTCCAAATATCAAGAAAACCAAGGTAAGCTCACAACCCGCTGGCTCGGTCCCTATGAAGTTGAGAATGTGTTTGACAACGGTTCAGTACAGCTGGCTACAATTGATCCAGTCCATTTCAAATTGCTAGTTAATGGACACCAACTACGATTATATCATAAGCCGACATCAAAGGAAGAGTTCCTGAAAAAGTTTATTTCGACTGGTCTTCCTGCAGCAAAAGGCTTAGGCCTTTTTCCTGCAGCTTCTCTTTAAGTATTGTGTTGACCTCCCATAATAAAGTTTTCTTTTTTAAAAGAAAACCACTTTTCTCCATTTTTTTTCATCTATCACATCATTCATTCCTTTATCTGCCACGTCATCCATATTTCCACTCCACCTCATTCATACATTCAATCTCCCAGCTATCATTTCATGATACGCTGTTGTCCTTTACGGCATGCCCGAGAACTGAATTCAAGGTACGCGAAATCTTTTCATTATCGCATAATTTATTCTTTATGTTTATTCATTAATTGTAATGTATATATCAGCCGTAATTACATGCTTTAATCTTATCACCTTGCACATGTGAGGACACATGTTGAATGCTAAGTAGGGGGAGGGGGTATTCTAATTTAAAATTTTCCTGTGCCAAATTTACGTTTGCCAAAATAGTTATGTTCTTGTACTTTCTAAAGTACGATTGCGAAGCCATATCCTAAGAACAAGTTAACTACTTAGTTTAAGTAGTTATTAAAATTATTTTATGCAAATGTCTAGTTGTTATTCTTGGTAAGGAAAAGGAAGTGCAGTAAGGAAGAAGAGTCTTTTTCAAGCTTTCAGCATTAGTCTGAGTTTTTGTTTTAAGGATTTTTTATCATGGGTGGCCAACTGGTGAGGCACGAGCCTATGGCTCATGAGGCGTTGATACAGGATCCTCAGTTAATGCAAGCATTCACCAATTGTGGATGGTTAAATTATTTCTTAAGAATTGATTCTTTTGATGAAGAGGCTGCAGGCAAATTCTTGAGAATATTTTCAGAAAATGAGGCTACGATACGGGGCTTGGTAGTGGCTGTGACAGAGGAAAGAATTGCAGAAGTTACTGGATTACCTACAGTTGGTGAAAATTTTCCTGTTGGAAGGGATGATGTCTCTGCTAGGGCAGAGTTTACCCTACCAGCTGATGGGCCTTTGGAAATCTCAAAGCAAGGATGCAAAAGAATGTCCCTGCCTTATCCATACTCTGAATACACCATCTTTATTATCAGGTATTTAACATGTGAAGGGCGCTTCTCTTACCTACATTCATATCATTTCAAATTGTTAAGTCACATGAGACATGGACTGGTAGTGAATGTTTTGAATTTCTTGTTAAACCTTTTGCAAAATAGTGCACACGAAACCCAAAAGGGTAAAGGAAACTCTGTCACACATCATTCCCTAATAAAACTTTTGACTGAGCGATCTTTAAGGGATGTTTCACCTCTTTCCTGGCATGAGTTTGCTGTCCGAAAAGGTCTTCAACCGCCTGAACCCCTTAGAGCACTACCTGCACAGCCTAGAAGAAAGAAAATGAGAATTGAGTCCACAAGTACAGAAACAGAGCAAGAATCTGCTGCTCCTGCAGCGCCCAGTCCTACAGCTTCTATACCAATGTCCTCTACCGGTGTGTAAACAAGGTCTGCCGCTAGGAGAGAAAAATGAAAGACAATTGTAGGAGAGTCATCTAGGGTAGGGCAGACTCCTGAGTTGGACCCACATACTCAAAAACAAAAACTTTTTGCCTCATCCTCTCCTGCAGAATCTTCGCCTGTCTCTGTCTCTCCTATAGCAACACCCGTTAATACTCCAGTTTTAATATCTTCTTCCCCTGCCGAGTCTAGATCTTCAAGACCAGCTAGGAAGAGGACTGCTAAGGAAGCATCCTTTGTTGCTGCTCCCTATGAAAAATTATCAAGAAGGAGTTCATTGAGAAAACAATCTAAGCCTGCTATAACCTCCGTTCAAACAGAAACTGTCATAATATTGGAGGATGCTACTGAATCAGGTCATGATAACTCCCTGGGTATGTCTGCAAATGTTCCACAAAACTCCTCTGTTGTTCCTGAGGCAACACAACCCAGTAATGTTGATAAGGGGAAAATGCTGAGTTTGGACGACTTGGCTTGTGCGGCTGAGAAAATTTCTGAGGAAGAACAATCTTCATCTTGTAGCAAGAGGATTTTATCCTACAGCAAGAGGATTTTGTCCTACAGCAAGAAGAAGGTGTGCTTGAAAAGCCTAAAATACCCTATGATAATCCATTGCCCACTAAAGTTTGCACAGATTTAGTTGTGTACAAAAGGACTCTACTGATTGCATACTTGGAATTTCTGAGAATTAAGTCTCAGCCTGTGTCATTCCAGACTTTGTGTTTTCGCCATTTCGCCAAAACTGAAGTCCAGCAAAGTTTATGGGAAGAGGAAAAGAAAAAGCTGCAAAGAGAAATTGAAAGGCAAAATATAGAAATTCAAGATATGCAGAAGAAAATGGATGAAATGATGAAAATAACTGGAAAGATAATGGAGTGTAGGCCGCCACCCAGAGTATATGCAATGTGCCTCAAGGAACAATTTCTTTGGTTCAAACTAATGAGGATCTCCAGAAATTTGGATCCCGATATTGAAACAGCCAAGGAATTCTATGATGCCTATGAAGTGGCCCCTAATTGGTTGAAAAACTCCATGTGTGAACTTTATTTACACGGTTATTTAATTCTTGCAGAAACTGAATGGAACCCACTCCCTTATATAGGTGATATCCATCTAAGAGCACTTATGTCTTGGGCTGCAAATGAGGTCAATTATGGGAGACAATTGGAAACATATGAAGAAGCAGAACGAGATGAACCTATTCTTCTAAGAGCTGAGAGTTCAGACCCACGCATAGTTTTAAGAACCTGGTTTGCAGTTACTTATGGATGGAATCATGCTGAGGAAACACATAATTTTTTTGACATCAGTCAACAAGTATACAGTGAGTTCAAAGAGCAGAAATATACATTTTGGAAACTCGCCTCTTCCAGGATTGAGACAAGGTGGGAGAGATTGACGGTTGGTCTAAGAAAGACAGAGCCTCACAGCCCTTTGAACTTCACAACAACACTCAGGAGAACAGAAAGGTACATGCAACTAGGTTTGCAAAGTAGATTTGAATTATGGATGCCACTGACCTTCCAACCCCCAATTTTAATGTGGCCGCTCTATCCCTATCAAGCCAAGGAAATCAATGAAGAAATAGAAAACCGCATATTTGAAAGATGGCAGTTTACCCGAGGTTTTTACTTCAAGTTTGGAACTTCGCTGCAGGGTCATGTTGCTCCAACAAATTTCAGGGAAACAACAAGGAAATTCAATGCTGGAGGACCAGCATTATGATAAGTAGGGGGTAGAATGATGAGCCTTAAATATGCTCATAGTTTGAAACTTTTGATACTCTTACTTTTGTTATTAATAGTTGTTTAAACCTGTTGATCAAAGACTTTTCAGGTGGTATCCTGTAGCAACGAATTCCATATTCCTGTAGCTTGACAACTTTATTAATTACCTTTTTGACCTCCTGCATGGTTGATGTATGCTTATGATTTTGGATAATGGATAGGATTAACGTGTGATTAATGAATGGATGTTGTGTCACTTGTGTATGCTTTCCTTCGCCTCTGTCACTTATTGCAGGTTGTTGGAGGGAGCAAGAGCTGATCAAGCGCAAGAATCTCGGCTCTGTTGAAGAAGTTGTTCCAGTAATAACTCTTTGACCAAATCTTTGGGAAGGAGCTTAAACGGTCCTTTGATCTAGGGAGTGTGTAATGCTATATTCTCTCTGGGTCGCGTCGAGCAGATAGACTTTCATTTATGAATATCTGTTATGCGGATTCAGAATGTATTTATGATCATGACTCCCTCTGTTAGTTAGTTAGTTGTCTTTTTCATTTAAATAACCATTCCTCCTGCGTGAGTGAACGAGGATGAAACAGTATGTGTTAAAATTAAGTTGAATAAGCAATAGAGTTATGTGTTAAGTTTTATTTTCAAACAGAGTAATCAATGTATCCTGGTTCTAAATATGAATAAAATTTGATGAAGCTTTGAGTCAAATTCTTGTGTAATCTAGTTGATGCTTACTAAGGGGGCCCACTTAGTAAGTATTATGTAGCAAGTTGTTGTAGTTAACTGTTCATTTCATGTTGATTACTAGTTAGAATTTATTTATGTAGATTTCAACGCAAACTCAGCCTTGTATTGTTCCTGCAGCATCGAGAATCCATCCATGTGTCTGTTCCTGCAACATAAGGCCAGTTCACAGTTTGTCCTTTAATAATAGCTGCTATGATTTATGTTTTAGCCGAGTTGTGTCTAAGTTAAAAAGCTTTGCGTTGCATTTCTTTTAAGTATTTGTTTTCTATAGATGGTGACTGGAAACTAGTTCTTAGTGCACATACCATGCTGCTCCATTTCAAGTATACGTTCCCTAGTTTGACAAAGTAAATGAATGACCATGAGAAGATGTGAGTCGCCTGTTGGAATGTCCAATTCCCAGGTTTAGTTCTGTTGTGACTTTTATATCCTTTTGTGGGCTTGACCAACTTCTGCTTCCAAAATATTTCCTCCCGCAACTCCCACTCCTTGAGTTCCTTAATAGCAACAACCTCCACCTCAAGCAAATCATTAGTAAGACCATAGTCACGGATCTGGCGAGTTATAGTATCTAATCCAGCTTGAGCCAGCATCTTGTTGAAATGAAGGTTACCAAAGCATTGCTTGTTCCACCTCTTGAGCCTGTATCAAAGTCTCTTGAAAAAAGAGTACATAGCCCTACCATGGTCAAGCTTCCCTTCAATCCACCAGTCACTCATAAGGTCCTGAAGAGATGAGTACAATAACCACATTAGCTGGAACTTAAAATATGGGTTCCTAGCCACTCTAAATGCACCAAAAGAAAGCATAATCGACCAATGATCAGACCCTTTGCAATCCAAAATCTTAGAACTAGTGGCCCATCTATCTCCCACCTAAAAGCAAGAAATAAGAAATATGTCCAGTCTTTCAAAGATGGCACTATCCCCACACCTCCTGTTATTCCAAGTAAAAACTCCATTACTTGGCTTCACAACAACTAAATTTAGAAACTCTATATTGTCCCTAAGAAATCTAGTAGATGATTCCCACCAAGTTTTTCCTCCAGGCCAACAACCGCATTAAAATCCCAAGCAACAACCCATGGGAGCAATGGAGCTAGAGATCAAATATATCTTATATGATACCACAATTGGGCTTTACCAATAAGATCAAGAGGACCATAAACAGTAGTAAAGAGGCAAGTTTCACCTGAATCCAAACTAGAAACAATCATAGACAGAGAAGAGTGAGACGAAATCCACCAAAGAGGAACAATCTTCCTTGGATCCCAAAGGCAAGCCACTCCACCAGAATTCCTAGTAGCTCCAATACACTGACATAAACTACAAGACAAAACATAAGAGGGTCTACTTAACAAGAAATCCATAGATAGCTTAGTTTCCTGAAGAAAGACAATATTAGGACAATGAACATTGATTGTCTTACAAATAGCCTTTTGTTGAGGGATTTTATTCATACCCCTCACATTCCATGAAATAACAATCATTTATGTAGGTGGGAAAAGTTGGAGTCGATGGTCTTCACTAACTCGATTCCACCAGATTCTCCCCAACCAACTTAACCTTCTCTAAGTCCTTCTTGCAACCTGCCTTAGAAACCTTCTCTAGAGACCCCTTTTTGAGAGATTTCGGTTGCAAACCCAAAACCTGCATGGTCCCACTACTCTTGCCAGCAACTAGAGTCTCCTTTTCCTGAGAAGGAATTAAATCTGCCAATGAAGCCTCCTCTTGTAAGACTAAAGGCCCACTTGGTTCATGCCCAACTAAAGTCTGAGATGGCACATCAACAGTTGTATGCTCAGCCTGTGCTTCTCCCAAAGGAAAGTTTACAAGATCATTCCCCTTATCCCTTGACAAACCCACTCCCAAAGAACCAACACCAGCAGATAGCTCCATTAGAATCCCCTCCTCCTGAGCTAGATCTTCTAAAGCCTCAAACAAATTGAAAACGCCATCATCTTGCCTGTCCTTCAGGGTTCTCTTCAGATCTCTCCCTTTATTGCAAGGCTTGACTAGGATGAAACCCTCTTTATCTGCCCCATCAATAGCCATAGGAGCCTTCCCTTTATCATTCTTAGGAATTGAGCTATAATTCAAACTAGCCGCCCCAATCGTCTTATTGAATCTAGAACAATTCCTTAACAAGTGTCCATACTCACGACAAAAAACAACATCTGAAAAGAAGGGTTTCATAGTCCAGTGATTGAATCCAAGAATCTAACCTGACACTATTCCAAAGAATCTGGCAAAGGGTTATTTAGATCTATTTCAACACAAACACGAGTATAAGTAAGTACCTTTTGGGCCAATGTCTGTTGAGCCAAAGGGTGATCCCACAATACTGGTTTACAATTTTTGGCCAAACTAGACATTGAACTAAATTTTTTAACTAAATCTTCACTTTCAAGCACCTATAGCGATTAAACCACGAGGAATTTGAAGATGATGCAAACTAGTGATTTTTGACATTTTGTTTGTAGATTCTAAATATATTTTTTTCAAAATTTTCGGAATCAAATTGCACTTATTTTTCCATCTCCTTCGAAAACTAGTTTTTAATAGTAAACACCATTTTTAAAGAGTGACGTTACTGGCTAACACATAACTTTTTTTCTATGAAGGATAAAATTCTATATATTTTTAATTTAGATTCGTAACTACAATATCTAGTGCATGGAATTGGTTTCATAGCATTTCATTGAATTTTTTTTTCTTAATTAAGTTTCAAAGTCAAACTAGATACAATTTAAACATGATTTACTGGCTAAAGCATAACTTTTTTTGTATGTATCGAAATCCAATTTTTTTTGTTGGATTAGGGACATCAATATCTAGTGCACTCATAATTTTCAAAAAAAAAATTGATAATTTGCTATTTTTCCACATGTGTAGAACATAGAGCTTGATTTTTGGTGAAAAACCTATGTTTAATCAAACTAAAAAAAAATACTTAATAAAACCAAAACATATTAAAATTTTATTCGACAAATAGCTTGTTTTGAGGACTGCCATCATCTAGTTGGGTCTGTGAAGTCTCCTCCATTTTCATCCTCAACTCGAGCTTCGAAAGGAAAAATTTTGCAGAGATTTGGTAGAAGAGGAGGGGAAGGGGGAAAAATGAGGGTTCGTATGGAGCCCCCTTCGAGCAAACTCCCCTTTTTTTGAATTTTCCTTTGTCTTCATTTTAAAAAATGTGTCAAAAAGTGGGTCACATCATTAAATAGGGTTCGCTCAAAGGGGGGTCCATACGAACACCTTAGTTTGTGTGAACTCCTAAAAACAAAAAACAAAAAATATGGGAGCGTTTTTGCAATTTCCCTTCCTCAATGAAATTATAAACCAATATTGTGGGATCACCTCAGACCAACCAACTTTCCAAGAAGCAAAGCAATCATTTGTATTATGTCACTACACCAAAACTCCAATGGGAGCCGAGGGCAACGAACCCATACCGAAACCCATGTAGGGAGCTCCTCAACCAAATTGAAACCCACATGCCAGGGTTTCATGAACAGTCCCAACTAATTGAAGAAATAAAGACTGCCTTCACAGGCCTTATTTTGGTCTATAATGCATGAAAACATAACAATAAAATAATTATTAGCAACCAACTTTATCTCCATGTCACCCTCAGGGTTCCAGACCTTTGGGGTCCATGACTCCAGAACATGCAACGAGAGACAAATCCCCATAAATTTACAAATCACTGCATGATTTCTCCAATATGCAACATCTTCTGCCACCAACTCCGATTGGATCACCAAAACGGGCCACTCAGGGCACCGCTCCAAACATCTATTTACTTTTTTAATCCTGGAAAAACTATTCTCAAAAAAAGACCCATCTCCAATTGAAAACAAATTTGAAAAACTCCAAATGCTTTGCTTGCACAAACAAGGAAAGATCAGCTCAATCCATAGCTTTGAGACACAACCAACATGGATAAAGAAAAACCCCAAAGGAATAGAATTCTTTACAACCGCCCACACAGCTAGAATACAAAAAGGACAACACCAAAATATTAAGCCATGAAATACAACAAAAACAATAAGGAAAATGCTCAAAAAAAGTGATGGACCTGCCCCTGCACAAACACCCTAGTCGTCGCCCAACACAACCACGCATGCATTCACAGACAAAAGCCAAACATGTGGCTAGGGTTTCCCCTAGCCCACACAACCTTCCACACAGAACAATGCCATCGTTGTCTCCTCCCAAAATTCGTTTTTAAAACTTAAATGGAAAAATCATAATATTATATTACTAAGTTAACGCAATTAATATATTATATATTATAGCTTTATATCTTATTATATCTTTGATTAATAGAGCACATGTATTTATATTAATAATTTACATCTTATCTTTATTTGATTTTTTTTTTTTTAAAGAATTTTAATTTTTTTTAATGTTTCCTAAAATTTTGGCTTTTGCGTTTTTCTTTCACAAATGTATTGACCTCTTATAGGAGCATGTGCTACCATTGTAGGGTTACACCTCTTAGCGTAATTAAATAATTTAAAAAAATTATTTAATTTAGAAAGTGGAAGAATGAATAATTAAATAATTAAGAACAATTATTTCATTATAGATGAAAAGTGATGATGGATAATTAAAATAATAATTTATTTAATTAAATTAGAAGAACAAAGTAATTAATGACATAATTAAATTAAAAAAAATTATTCAATTAATCGAGGAATAATAAAGATAAAGTGAATTAATTAAATAATATAATTAGTAGAAGAATGTGATATTAGAGGATAATTAAATAATTATAAATTATTTAATTATGTGGAAAAGACGCAAGTTAGTGTAAAAATATCGTTCATAGGCTCAGGACATTTTTCAGCGTCTACATTTTTCCCCTCTTTGATACAATGTGATTTTGAGTGTTGTGTCAAAGAAAAAAAATCAGTTCAAGACATGCCCTAGTAAAGGTGGGATAACGTGGTGCTCCCTTGAGAAATTTGGTGAAGATTCTGGATAATGAGCCAAATTTACCGACAAGCCAATTTGATGTGTTTAGGTGTGAGAATTGACAGAAGAAATGTTAGTGAGAAGAAAATGTTAGTAAGATCAGAGGATAGAAGAAATTTGATGATATTGATATAATTGCTGAAAATCCATAGATTACGTTTGATTGATGATATGAATACATTGATGATAATGAATGAAGAATAATGATTTGATGATTTGTAAAATGTGATGAGTTTGCTTTTACTTCATGGAAAGACTAAGTATAGTAATCCTTATTAATGTAGCAAATAGACACGATGCACCAGAGTATTAATGATCAAGGCAGCGTTGTATCTGTTGCGTGGAATTTGACTCTGCAAACAAGGAGTATTCTTGCTCATACCAGACATACAAAAACTTTGCTAGAGTGTATGGGTGAGAAGTTCAGAGCATTTCGAACCAGTGCACTGAGAGGTATGAGGAACCTAACATGAAACAGTCAAATGAGTTGCCTAAAATAAATTCCACACACACAAGGCAAGTATTCACCATGGTAGTATTGTAAAAAATATCCAACAAACAGAGCATGTACGAAATCGACGATCAATGCCCCATTCCTTGCTCTCTAAATCCTTATGGAAATCCTCAAGAGATCCTGGGAATGAGAAAATAAGATAAATCAAAAGATAAGACCAAAATAGATAAACAATGTTGCTATATCACTTGCCATGACTATTTTGATGCTTCATGATATTATCCATTGATGAGGTCTATTGTAGGATAAGACACATTTTAGAATGTTGATGGTGACTTCGATAGGTAGGTAGTTAACACTTAGGCATTGTTTTAGTTTGATAATGATCAAGTCTTTATGATTTTTGGCTTGAATGTTTCTGAGATTTGATGTTTGCTTTGCTCATTGATTGCTTTGTCAAAGGGTGAAGGCAATGATGTGTTTGCTATGGATGGATAGTTTATTGTAGATAAGCGATAGCGAAAATATTATTTTTGAGGTTTTTTTAATGTTTTTGTGCTTTCAAGATTATCTAAGGCTGTTTTAAATTAAAAAAAGGAAAAAAAACAAAAAATCCAAAAAAATACGTCTCAAAAATGATAACTCTTGGCATATATTATATAGATTGTTTTTTTAAAATTTGAGAAAGCAAGAAAACAAAAAAGCCAAAAAACTATGCTTCGAAAATGAAATCCCTCGACGTATATTATATAGATTATATATAAGGTATACATGCTAGTTATTACGCCCAGAGGCATAACCCTACAATGGAAACATAGGTGCCTATAGGAGGTCAGCACATCTATCAAAAATAATGAAAATCATTTTAATAATAGTACATTTTTAATAATGTAATAATAACAATCATATAATATAATACCATATTCATAATAATATAATAGGATTCTAATAATATAACATTATAACATAATAGTAATAATATTAATAAATAATAATATAATATAAAACGATAATAATAATAAAATATATATCGGTGTATTTTATATAGATTTTTTTTTTTAGTTCGGTAAATCACTGCTAAGGGGCAACACCCTACGCTTTTGACTAGAGCTATAAACCAATGAGGCCACATACGGGGGACCTCATCCCCGATATCTCCATTTCTCCTCCTCTCCTCCCTCCTTCCGCCTTGGCACCTTTGGCCTTCGTACCCCTCCATCTACCACTCCACCATTATTACTCCTCTCGCCATTTGTCGGGTGCCTTTGAGTACCCACCGATTCTGCCACTTGACCTACCGCCAGCCTGACCCTCTGACCCTTCGTCTGCTGCCTTGCCATCGACCCTCCTACAACCATCTGCAGCCTCCCCACAATCTCTCTCCACCTCAACTCCTCCCTTGTTGA
This sequence comes from Sequoia sempervirens, assembly GCA_007258455.2. Classification (NCBI taxonomy): domain Eukaryota; kingdom Viridiplantae; phylum Streptophyta; class Pinopsida; order Cupressales; family Cupressaceae; genus Sequoia; species Sequoia sempervirens. The sequence goes on from VDFB02000017.1 coordinate 456,165,637, forward strand.
CCCCGCAACAATGCCATCAACCCTCTTGTAACCATTTGTAGCCTCCCCACGATCTCTCTCTACCTCAGCTCCTCCTTCGTTGACCCCGCAACAATGCCATCAACCCTCCTACAACCATCTGTAGCCTCCCAGTGATCTCTCTCTACCTCATCCCCTCCTTTGTTGACCCTGCAACAATGCCATTGACCCTCCTACAACCATCTGCAGCCTTCCCGTGATCTCTCTCTACCTCAGCTCCTCCTTTGTTGACTCCGCAACAATGCCATCGAACCTCCTGCAACCATATACAGCCTCCCCATGATCTCTCTGTACCTCAACTCCTCCTTCGTTGACCTCGCAACAATGCCCGCCACTTGCACCAGTGAGCATTCCCACAAACCGCCCATGGGATTCGAACCTTGGGCAGTCCAATTGCTACCCTTGCAACTTAATTGTTGCACTGCGGGGTCAACCCCCTTATATAGATTATATTTAAGATATATATACTAATAAAATATTATTATGGAAGCATGGGTGCAAGAGGTCAACATAATCTATCATCGAAAAAACACAAAAACAAATGCATTTTAGAAAAATAACAAAAAACAATAAATATTTTAGAGAAAAAGAAAAAAAACAATAAATATTTTAGAGAAAAAGAAAAAAAACAATAAAAAACTTTTTTAATAATAGCTACAATTGAATAATCACACTTCTTAAAATACAAAAATACAAGAAAGCCAACATGTAATAGATTTTATATTACAATATTTTATATAATAAATAAATGATAATATTATATTATATTTTATCATTATTAAATGATATTATTAAATTATTATCAATGTTACTATTATATTATTATTATATTATATTATTTTTTAATTAAAAGTGGATGAACCACTATATTATATTATTTATATTTAATATGTACATAACCCTGATTCAAAAGGCCTTACCGGGAGGAAAGAATCAGGAAGAAAACCTCCGGTTATAGCCCAAAAAGTTACATAATTTGAGTATTGAAACTCAAATATTTACATCGCTACATTACTTTTCCTTACATATCATCTTCTATGCTTTGACACAACTACATTACATATCAACTACAATGCTTTGATACAACAATATTACATAGCTACATTTTGACCATACTTTCCCAATGTTGCACCTTTGCAACAACTAAGTGAAGATTCATTTAAGCATTTCCATACTCCTTTTCAAAATTACCAAAAAACCTTCAGATTTTGTTACCTTTCACTAAATTGCCAGCAATTGAACTTTGTTAGCCACCATCCTCATCCTTAAACAAAATTGCAAAAAATTTAGCAATGTATTATATCGTTATTATTTCTCAACCTCCATCATATCAAAATGCTCATATTCACAAAGTCCTTCACCATGATTGTCATCTTGCCAAACAACAAAGTGATCATGGCCTTGCATAACACCCGAACTATTGAAACCCACTTGAATAAAATTTGGATTATGCTCACCACTCTCAGGCTCCAATAAAGGATCATCATTAAGATTAAAATGATTTGCAATTTGCACTCCAAACAACCGAAAATGAGCGAGCCCAGTTTGTGCATTTACCTCTGTAATTTCCCGAGCAACACTGCTTTCTGCTACATCCTCGTTTCCAACCACAACCTGACTGAAATTATTTATATTCGGCTACACTTGACCTTGACAAGGTACAGGTACATGAAAAACATGATCATGCATAAGTAGCACAAGAATTGCATGAGCCTTGAATTTTACCTTTTCAATAAAATCCGATGCAAACCCAAAACCAAAATTTCTGAGCACATTTAGCATAAAACTTGAATTTTGATATGATAGTCTTATTGATAGCAATGTATAACTTTTGAAACTCTGCCTTATGAAGAAGGAAATGTTTTGGAAACAAACCTCCTACATACCCATGCCCTTTCTAGAAATCATACATTTGGTAGGCTTGTTGGAGATTATCATTTTGCAAATATACCTCATTCACAACTTTACCAGCAATGAATTCCACCATATTGAAATCTTGTAACAAATCCATAATATTTGATAGAAAAATTGATAACAATTGAGAGGGATATATTAACCTTTTTTCTTTTGGCTCCATTATTTCCTTTCTAATGACCCTTTTGATATGCTTCATGAGAATACTGCAGTGATCTTTAAAAACCAAATGCATCTCTGCATCACCAAATTGCTCAGAAATTGGCAATTCCCAGCTATTAACTGGCATGAAAATTCTATAATTCCTTAGATAAAACTCCATTTTCCTTCTTGCACTTGTCAAACAAGAAAAATTAGGAGTATTAATCTCCCCACTACTAGAGCTTGACGCAAACATTTGCTTTTTTTGAGACCTCTCTTTTTGGCCTCTGCTTCATTTATAAATTTTTTTGAAGCAATCATGATTAATTTATGCTTCATGCCTTTCCTGGAAAATCTCTAAAGATCCTGCACAGCTTGTACTTATGTACCACAAGGAGTTAGTTAGCAGATTTGTAAAAAGCAACTTATCAATAAACTACGCTAACTTTTTAAGAATGTCTTTCAATAAACATAAAAGCTTTGGATAAAGACTTTATCTAAATTTAGCAAAAATCCATATTACTTTTGATAAACATTTGATTTCAGTTTGTACCATCATGAAAATTCAAACTCTGATATCGCACAATTTGAAGTATTGTGCTACATCATATTGTTAACACTTGTACACCTGCGCAGATCAAAAAAGTTAATGCAAACCTATACCTTGCATTCCTTACGATAATTTCATCATTCCAATTCGATTCCCTTTGAGCATTTAAAAGCATAATATTTCCATCCTCAACTTCGAAAAGCTTAGAGGCACATTTAGCAATAAAACTCGCACACAATACTGAAGCTCATCATGATGCAAGTAGATCACACAACCTTGAAGTAGCTTCAATGGTACCACATTGTACCACAAACTGCACTAATATATTGTCCTTGCTACCAACCCACCACCTTATACATTTGTTGATGCAATTCCTTATAACAATATGAATATAGTTGTGGCACTTTTATTTTGATTTCAAAAGTTCTGGGCCTAACACACATGTAATTTCCAATTACACATGTGCTATTAAATGTTCAATATTTCCATATTTTATATAGATCTGCTCAGAAACACCACATATGTAATTTTCAATTACATAAGCATTTCCAAAACCAAAAAACAGATTCATATCCATATGCTTATAGTTGTAACTGCCATTTACATATGTGTAACCAGATCTCCAGATAAGTATTTTCCATAGTCATTGCCATTATCAAACACACTTGTAACTGTCAATTACAGATGTGGTACCAGAACATCTCATGCTTATAGATAATATTCGCCACCCCATATGCATATTATTATAAGAAATGGCAAAACAGATTCCTCATATTTCATTGATTGATAAGAAATTACTAACATTCATCTTTGGTTAGTAAAGCTTCTAGCATAGGATGCATTTTTCCCAGTTCGGCCACATGAGTAACTATTTCATCTACTTGATCACACCCATAATTTTCCAGAAAGTCAGCCACCCTATTTCCTTCTCTGTATGTGTGCAAAATTTGAGAATTACCTATTTTATCAAGCAAAGACCAATTTTTTTTAACAATATACTCCAATTTCCAATTTTGAACCTTACGATCTCTACATGCATTAAGAAAAATTAAGGAATCTCCTTCCACCTAAATCAAAGGAAGTTTAAAAGTGTGTACTAATTTCAAACCCTACAAAAGAGCTTGAGCCTCAGTAGCATTATTAGTTCCATGTACTAATTTGAAAGATTTAGCACATAAAACTAATCCTTTATGATCTCTTATAATCACCCTTGCTCCAGAGAGACCTAGATTTCCCCTAGAGGCTCCATCAATATTCAACTTAAAAATGCCAGATGGAGGGGGTAGCCAAACAATGGAATCTCTTTCCACTTTTTGGACATGTTGATGAAGATTTCCTTTGAAAGGCAAAGACAATTATGTCCAAGTGGTCAACATGCTTGAATCCCATTCAGTAAAGAGTGAGCCTACTTTTTTTACCTTACTAACATATGCATTTGTTGTCTCAGATATAGAACTTTCCAGTAATAACAACATTTGATGAATAATCAACTTCTCTTTTCTGAAAATGCATCTATTTCTTGCCCACCAAAGAGCCCATAACACAAAGGATGGAATAATACACCAAATACTTGAAAAAAAGGAAGATTTATACAAGTGTGGCCAACCAATAAAAAGCTTCCAAATAGTGTTTGGCAAAATTGTCACCCATTTCATTTTACCAACCACATACATCCAACAAATTTGCGCTACTGGACACAAAAGGAAAAGATGATTAATGTCTTCCAATTCATCCTCACAAAGCACACATTTAAAAGGAGCAACTATTCTTAGCTTAGCTAATTTATCACTGGTAAGAATTTTATTTTGTATTTCTAACCAAGAGAAACAACCTGCTTTAGGCAAGACTTGTGAATTTCAACAAAACTTATATGCTCTTCGATCTGTAATTTGAGGAGCTTGAGAAATTCACTTATACCCCTCTTTAACTGTGTAACAACCTGTTGTTGCTTTTGACCAAATTAATCTGTCTGGTTTGGATGAGAGATAAACCATTCTTTCTTGCAAAATAGATGAGATCTGGAGTTTATGTTTGTCATCTAATGGCTCATTAGAAAAATATTTACATTGGACTTTACCCGTCAATACATCCACTTGTTGGACATAATCTTTTACTTTTATACCCCAATTCTGCGACATTATAAATACATAATTTCCAAAATTAAACTCCACAGCTAAATTTTGATAACCATTCCATGAATCCTTCCAAAATAAGGCTTGATTACCATCATTAACTTCCCAAGTTAAATATGGTAAAATAATTTTTCTGCAAGAAACTAAGAAGTTCCACATTGCAGACCCCAAAGGATGATTTGCTACAGTCAAAATTCTAGATGGACACTGATTATCCAAATACTTACTCTGCATGAGATGGCACCATTTTGTAAAAGGTTTTGCATACATTCGCCAAACCATTTTGGCTCCTAATGCTTGATTTCTCTGTAGCAAATTATGAAGTCCTGCTCCTCCTTTAACCTTCTCTAAACACATTGTAACCAAAGATATTAAAGGTATTATCTTTTTGCTATCCAAATTGCCAGACCATAGAAACTTTCTAATCAACTTCTGAATTTGAAATATGATAGATTTAGGAGCTTTAAAAATTGTCATAAAGTAGTTTGGGATTGATGAGAGCACAAATTTTACCAATGAGATTCTACCTGCTAATGATAACCATCTCCCTTTCCATGACAAAATTCTAGATTGAATACTTTGGATTATTTTTGCCAATAAGTAGTTTTATTCTGCCCTGTAAAAAATGGAATTCCAAGATATTTACATGGCAGGTGAGCTTGTTGAAAACCAAACAAACTCACTAATCGGTTCTCAATGGTAGTTGTATTAAATACATAGATTTTGGATTTTCCTTCATTCACTTTTTGCCATAAATTTCTTGTATACTTATCCAATAAAGACTTAATATGCAAAGCTTCAGTCATTTTAGCTTTACCAAAAAGTAAGGTATCATCAACAAAAAGGGAGTGGGTTACTGATATATTAGTATTTGGAATTAAAATACCTTGAAAAATCCCTTGCTCTGCTTTATGAAAAGATCTGCTCAACGCTTTAGCTAAAATGATAAATAAAAAAGGAGATAAAGGATCCCCTTGACGGACCCCTCGAGAAGATCTAAAAAACCCAATTGTTGATCCATTTAGTAACATAGAAAACTTAGCACCTAATAAACAAGTCATTACCCACTTACACCACTTATGAGAAAAACCAAACTTCAATAACACCTGCTTCAAAAAAGACCAATCAACTCTATCATAAGCCTTTTTCATATCAAGTTTAATAACCATGGAGGATATTTTATTTACAGCTATAGAATGCAATGTTTCATGAGCAACAATTGCTCCTTAAGGTGTTTCTCTGCCAGGAACAAAGCCCCCTTGTTCCTCATAAATGATTAATGACACTAATGGATAAAGACGAAGATAAAAGACCTTTGTAAAGATTTTATATATTGTATTACAAAGGGCAATAGGTCGGAAATCAGAAAAAAAAGTATTTGGTGTACTAATTTTTGGGATAATAGCAATATTAGTCACATTGAATTTTTTTAGTGTACCTCTTGATTTCCTTGATTCCTCCAATGCATTTAAGATGTCTACTCCAATGAACTCCCAACACTTTTGATAAAAAAATGGTTGTGAAACCATCAGGTCCTAGAGCCTTATCAAGAGCCATCGAAAATATCACATCTTTTACTTCATTAAGAGAAAAATGAGACATCAACCTTACATTATCTTCAAGAGATATCAAATTTGGAATATCCTGAAGGATCTATTCTCTCTCCCTTATTAAATTAGCATGTGCATTGTTATTTGCAGTTAATAAGGTAGAAAAAAATCTGACTCCTTCATTCTTAATTTCTTCCTCATTAGTAAGTAAAACCCCTGACTCACTATCATGAATGGAGAAAATTGAGCATTTAGCTTTTTTAATTTGGGCTGATATGTGGAAAAACTTTGTATTCCTATCACCATCTTTCAACCATAACTCTCTTGATTTTTGTCTCCAATAAACTTCTTCTCTCAGTAATAACTCTTTACATTCCTCTTGTAGCTTACTCTGTTCCTCAAACAATACACTGTCAAGACCGTTAGCAATAATTTTATCATTTACCTCTGATAACCTTTTAAAGACCAAATCTTTCTACTCAAAAACATTTTTAAAAACATGTTGATTCCAACTTTTTAACTGTTGTAAAACCCCCATTTTTTGGAATTACATCCACTAAAGCATTATCTTGGATAAAAGCAGCAAGATCCTCCATATCTTTCTTTGGAGGACATATGCCACCTTTTTTCTCTAATAAACTTGTAATTGCATTGAAATCACTGGCAAGAACAATTTTTTCTTGCCCCACCCCATCTATCTTCAGTTTCAAAGTTTCCCACAACAACTTCTTACCAACTGTACTGGTAGGACCATAAACATTGAGCAACCAAAAGGTTAAATCAAAATGAGTAACCTTCATTAACATTATGATAAAAAGAAACATTACTAATGCATATTGTTTTTGCATTCCATAATGTAGTAAAACCTCATGAGGCTCCCTAAGATGGCGAATGAGAAGCTTTCCATTTGTTTAGCTTCTTAGAAATAGCTTAAAAAGATTCATCTGAAGTTTTGGTTTCTTGAAGAATAACAACATCAGCCCCACAAGCATCTAATTGTTGTTTGATTTGGACTCTTTTGTCAAATATTTTATTTATATTATTATTAATATTAGTATTATATTATTAATATATAGAATATTACTGTGGGTGGTAGGGTGGGCCCCCCCATCATGTTCCTTCTCTCATTCATTCACGAGACCGACGAAAAACCAAAGGCAAATCATTAGTTAATAATGGGAGAGGAAATGGGGTGTCGGTTTGGGAGTGCAAGGTAGCAGCGCAGTGGCAAGGCCACATCACCTCACGTATTAATTCAAGTTGTTGAGGGAACGAGGGAGGTAAGCTACCAAAAGAATGGCAGTCCGCCAAATTTGGGGAGATCTCGGAGACGCTAGATGTTTTAATGACACATGAAGCTAAGGATAATCAGAACGACACGTAGGGTATGACCATCATGGAAGTTTAAGCAAATCGGCCGAGTGGTAGAAGTTGATCCTCACGAGGTGATAACCGAATTAAGGCTGAGGGTTGTAGGACAAAATTTTATTGCAAGGATGGATTGCCTTGCTTAGCCATCATTTCAGGCTCGTGTGCGGTGGCTCAGCCTTGCTATATATGGGCCTTTTAAATGTGGACGGATGACGACATTTTCACAGTATGGTTTTCGAAATTTGTTTTGTTGGTTGTCTTTGTGCAAGGAACTTTCGACCAGAGGGCTGCTAATGGCGAAGATGAGCAGATCAAAATTCATCATCTCCATCTCAATGGAGGGGTTGGAAAGCTTCGGTGTCAACACTCATGTCTCGTTGGTGGCGACAGAGAGACAAATAGCATTCAAGGAAATTACCGATCAAAGGCTGAAGAGAATCCTACTTGAGGATGATCCCTTGATCATGTTAGCAGTTAAAATGATATTAGGAAAGGGCCACTTGGATAGAAGGGAATTCGCGAGGGATAACGTACACATTTCTTCTCGGTGCTTGGCCGTCATTTTGGACTTGGAAGCGTCGAAGGTGGATGCAAAGGAAATAATGGAGCTTCTTTTTCGTGGCGACCTATTAGGAGGGTTAGAGAAGACACTAAAAGCGACCTTCATGGTTAAAGGAATCTCGTGCCCCTCAGACCTAGAAATCCTTTGGGAGACGAATGAGGCAGTAAAAGTATATCCCTTCCTTCTAGACTTAAAGGGGCCAGAGCTCATGAGGCACATAATGATCTCGGCCATGGCGGTTGAATTTCTGAAAAGAAAATTGGGGTTGGTGACGGAGGAGGGTATGGAATGGGAGGAAGATTTCACCTTGTTTGCAGAAGTAAATGGTTTCCTGTGAGGCTCAGCCTCAGTGTATAAATTTTTTGTTTAAAAAAATTATAATTGGAGCTGGATTTTTTGTAGTTATGTAGTGGGACTGCAATTTTGTGTCGGTCGTAGCATGCTCCCGGGCTGGTAGGTCTAAATTTCATGGAAGAATGGTGATTTCTCCTGCTATGCAGATGTAATGTATATTTTATTAAGCTTAATACAAATCTTAACCTTGCGTATCAAAAAAAAATATATAGAATATTACTATTATATTATTATTTAATTATTGTTATTATTAAATTATTATTGTTATTATTATATATTTTTTTTTACATTATTATTATTATTATTATTATTTTATTATTACTATGTTAGTATTAATATATGTAATATTACTATTATATTATTATTTTATATTTGTTATCATTATATTATATTGTTTGGATAAAAAACCTATAATGCATATCAATTATTTTAATGTTTTAGTATAGAAATAAAATTGTTTTATTTATTGAAAACAGAAAAGGGTTAAGGTTATGATAAATAGGGTTAGGATTAGGTTTAGGTTAGGGTTACGATTATGGTATTTGGTTAGGGTTATAGTTTGTTTAGGATTATGATTATGATTTATGATTTAGGGTTTAAGGTTAGGTTTAGAGTTACAGATAGTGCTATGGTTATGACTAGGATTATAGTAGGGTTAAGGTAAGGACGTAATTATAATGCTTTTTTTTTGTTTTTTCTAAAATGTTTTTTATTTTTTATTTTGTTTTTAATTTTTTTTTTGTTTTAGCTAAGTAGTATTATGATGGAAATGATTGCAAGACACCAAATCGAAACTATCCTAACCATATATATATCAAACTGAAAATGCAAAACATAAACCTAAGATAGTAGTTTATCCAAAACACTGTCATAAAAACTATAAAAATCAAAGAGGGTTTGAAGATGAAATGAAAAAAAGCATTATTAAGTGAGTGGATCTTTTTCTCAATGCATAAGTAAAATTTAGAAATAAAATTAATAAAGCTTTATTTTTAAGTAATTTGAATTTTTTTAATTAGAATTATTGAGAGAATGAAATATTTATCCTTTTTAAAAATATATATATAATTAGTTGCAAACAAAATTGTAAATTTTCTAGTTGAAATTTCATTTTCTTTTTATTTAAAAATTATTAAATAAATAAATTAGTTAAATATTATTTTTAATGGATTTGTAAAGAAATTTCAAATATATTTATATAGAAAATTTTAATCATTAGTTTTATTTAGTCAATTAAATTATTTTTATATGTAAAATGCATGTAAAAAAAATCTTATATTTTTATTTGGATGTATATAAACTAGTATATATCTTAAAAATAATCTATATAAAATATGCCATATATATCTTATTATTATACTAGCATATATACCTTAGATATGGGTATTTACAACATCATTTTGAGGCATAATTTTTTACTTTCTAGCTTATATACTTACATATAACTTATATAATATATGCCGAGACATATATTTTTTTAAATTTTGTGCTTTTTTACTTTTTCAAATTTATAGAAAATACGCCTCGAAATGAAGACATCATTTTGAGGCATATTTTTTTACTTTCTAGCATATATACTTACATATAATTTATATAATATATGCAGAGACATATTTTTTTAACTTTTGTGCTTTTTTGCTTTTTCAAATTTATAAAAAATAGCCTCGAAATGGAGACATCATTTTGAGGCATATTTTTCTACTTTCTAGCATATATACTTACATATAATTTATATAATATATGAGAGACATATTTTTTTTAACTTTCGTGCTTTTTTTGCTTTTTCAAATTTATAAAAAATACGCCTCCAAAATATAATCTATAATATACATGGAGACAGGGCTTAAATTTGATGGTTTGACACCTTGCTTGTCAATTTTTTTTTAATGACGGTTATCTATTCAAAGGTGACCTTAAAACATTATGATATTCCTTAGTGTAAGTAAAGTTAAATATAAATTAAATATATATATCATTATAATTCTATATAAATTTTGACAGTCTATCTGAAATCTCTCCTTTCATCTGATACAATCTTCTTAAAATTTTGATTGTATTTTACGGCAAAAATCTCTAAATACGGTCATACGGCCATCAAAGTTAAGCCTTGCATGGAGACATCATTTTAGAGGCGTATTTTTTTTTACGTTTGTGCTTTTTTACTTTTTCAATTTTATAAAAAATATAACTCGAAAATGATATGTCTCCACGTATCCTAATGCTTTGATTATAATAATTAATAATAGGATTAGAATTATAATTTAATTAATAATTATAATAGTTTAAGTTATTTTATTTGTATAAAATCAAATCCCTAGGAAGATTAGTTTTATATGCTAATTTATTTATTTTAGAAATAGATTTTTGTGATATTTTCTTTAATAAAAAATAGCAATTACATACATTAAAAAAATCATTTAAAAATAAAATAAAATAAAAATAAGTAACATTTATTTATTTTAGAGCTCGCACAGGTAGCACAGTTGGCTTGGGTAGTGGGTTTGCTCCCGATTGGTCTCAGGTTTGATTCCGCTCTCAGGTTTAAGAGGTGGGACTTCTTGTGGGTGGGGGATCTCGCCCGGGAGCCACTGGAGACATCCCTATTGTATCAAAAAAAATATTTAATGAATTGACTTAATAAACAAGAAAATGAAAAATCATTCTAAAAACAATGTTAAAAATAGTTTACCTACAAATTCCCCTATAACACCCCAATTATGTTGAAGAGAAATAATTTTTACAATTTTTGAAGTTAAGTATTTAACATGTTCACTTAAAAAAAAATTATATTTGAAAAATATAAAATTCTAGTTTTTAATTGATTCAAAACCAACTTAATAATAACTAATTAACAAAATGAGTTGAATAATTAAACAATCATTTAATTATAGTGGAAGAGGAAGATGAATAATTAAATAACTAAAATTATTTAATTATAGTTGAAAAGTCATAATGAATAATTAAATAAATAATGATTTATTTAATTAATTAGAAGAATGTGGAATAAAATAATAATTAAATACTTAAAAAATATTTATGTGGAAGATAACTCAAACTGAGTGTGAGTTAACTAGTTGCATGAGAAGTGAAGTGGAAGAGAGGGTTACAACATGAGGTGGAATTTGCATGAATGTTTAATAATTAATTATTATTGCATATGCAAGATGAGCTAAATAAATAAAATATATAATTTCATTAATTTAGAGAGAAGACAAATGTAGATAAATTAAATAATTAAAATAATTATCTAATTTAGGAAGTGGGAGAATGAATAATTAAATAATTAAGAACAATTATTTAATTATAGATGAAAAGTGATGATGGATAATTAAAATAATAACTTATTTAATTAAATTAGAAGAACAAGAAAAATCATCCTCATAAAATTCTTCTAAAGCTCTGCCCGCGAAAAAATAGCAGATTTGCAAATTTTAAAAGCTAACATCAAAATAAAAGAAAAGTGTGAATCAAAGCATAAAGAAGCGAAAAAGCAGTAAACCTTGGATGTGCAAAGTGCAAAAAGCAAAGATCAATAAGACGCACCTAGAACAATTTTAGATACAACCATAGAATAATCAGAGAAAATACGCCTAAGAGTTGAAACAGATCAAGCAAAGAACCTTAAATAGATTTTAACATGGCAAAAAAAATTAGCATTAAAAAGTAGAACAAGAAAGACACCATCGAATCCAAAAGAGACATCAACAACATCAAATAATTAGAAGATGGATTCAAGGAATGAAACTTAAAGCAAAACACCAAGAAAAAATGAAAGAACCAAGAGAGTGATGCCTAAACCTATAGAGGCTAAGGTGAATAAAGTCCCAAGAAATAACACATGACCAGACAAAGGAACAAAAGGAAAAATCTAGAAATCGAAAACAATAAAAGTACATCCAAAAACTAATTTTTGACCTAAATATAGGAAGGAGAAGGCCAAATTGATGAAAATTTTGCCAATGGAGATAGATGTTCAAGAAGAAATAGAAGAAGATATAGGACTTCTACAAAAGGTTGTAATTTTATGCAAAATTATAGGTGCCAAAAAAAGCATAATGGAGTTAGCAGATTGGGCACAAAGGAATATAGAGAGAAACCATGGAATTAAGTTTATGCCCAATGGATTCTTCATAATCATCTTCCTAAAAGAAGAAGGCATAGATGCCACAATGGAAAAAGGCATAAAGGACATGGAGGATATCCAATCTACATGTAGAAGTGGGAAGCCAATTTCAACCCTAGAAGCCACACACATTATAAGGAACCAAAATGGATAAGATTATATAACCTCCCTGTGGAGTATTGGTTTGAAGAATTCCTAAAGAAGATCGACAAAACCCTTGGCACACTGCTCGAAATTGACACCCCGTTGCTAAAAGAAAACTCTTCCAGAATATGTATAGCAGCGATCAAGGAAATCCCTAAGGAAATCAAGCTAAAAAACATAAGAGGGATCTAGGTGAAAGAAATAGAGATTGAAGACCAAGAGTTACAAAGATCAAAAGGAAACCATAAGGATCATATAAATAAAGAACGCAGGGCTATGCCTTCTCTTATCAAAGTATGAAGGAAGAAGGTACCAGAAGAAGGGATAGAAGCAAACCCAACCAAAAAAATAGAAAGCCCCAAATTATAGAATAATGAGACATAATCTCAGAGGGCGGTGCCCGAGAGAAAAAGCACAGAGGGGGAAAAAATAAGGAAAAAGAAAAAACTAAGCCAATACCAATAAAGTGTGTAGCAATAGAAGTCCAAACCGAAGAAGAAACATATTACTTAGAAAGCAACAATGAAATATATGGTGAACTAGACATCATCGAAAACAGAAGCATAAGCCAAATAGCTACCCAATTCTTGGATCAAACTCTAAAAGCTAACAAGAAGAAACGTGGGAAAACTAACAAATAGAAAAGGGAAGAACTAACCAAGGAAAGAGGGATAAAAAGTGTACTTAATTTCATTAAAGAATATGAGGAGAGCACTCCCAACAAAATGAGCAATGAGGATAACAACATGGAATGTAAGGGGACTAAACACCCTAAACAAAAGACACTTAATAAAGTGTCAAATAGAGAAATATGAATGAAACATAATCCTACTCCAGGAAAGCAAAATAGAAGAGGTGAATGAGTGTATCCTTAAAATTGCAAGATGGGAAGAAGCTTTCTCAAAGTCATATGGGATAGCAAGGGATCTAGGAATTTTGTAGCGCTCAAGCAATGTAGAGTTGAGGTCTAAATCATAGCCTATAGTTTATACTTTTTAACATATATGGCCCAACTAGAAATCAAGCGAAAGACAAATTATGGTCTACACTAAGCTAGAAATTACAAGCACCAAACAAGGGAAAAATAATAATGGGTGGCGATTTTAATGTAGTCTTCAGAATAAAGGAGAAATATGGTGGAAATAATAGAATCTCAAATGCAATGAAGGAATTTGGTAGGTTCTAAACCAACAACGATTTAATAGATATTCAAACAAAAAAGGCCTCTTCACATGGAAAAACAAAAGAGAAGGAGCATGTTGCATAAAAGAAAAAACTAGACAGATTTATAATCTCCCAAGAGTGGCTAGAAACCAGTTTCAATTCAGAAGCTTAGATCCTCCCTTTGGAAGGCTCCGACCACTTACCCATAAAATTGGCAATCATATTGGAAAAAGGTCTGAAAAAAGCACTTTCAAGGTGGAAAAGATGTGGTTCAAAAGAGAGGATTTGGTGCAACAAATTGAACAATGGTGGAAAGAAGCTCCAAAATGTAAAGGAACAAAATGTTTCATCTTTATGAAAAAACTGAAGAATGTAAATAAAAACCTCCAAGAATGGAATAAGGTAGTGTTCAAAAACATCTTTGAGGAGAAAGAAAGATTAGAAAAAGAATTGTCTACACTATTTGAAAAAATAATAAGTGACAGGATGTGCCAGGAGGAGTATAGAAAAGAAAAAGAATTCATGATAGAATACAAGGAGATCTTGGCAAAGGAAGAAATATATTGGCATTCTAAATCAAGGGAATTTTGGTTAAGCGAAGGGGACACAAATACAATTTTTTTCATCACACATCAAAGATTAAAAAGTGCATGAGAAGATCTCAACATTACAGATCAAGGATGGAAAGATCACTGAGGACATAGAGGAAATTCAACAATAAGCTATCAGTTTCTTCAAAGGGTTACTAGCCCCATAAGGAGAAGCATATGTCCAAAACTATGGTGAAATAATAGAAAATATACCAAAATTAATAACATAGGAAGATAATAAGATGTTAACAGCCCCATTCACAAAAGGAGAAGTGAAAGAAGCAGTCTTCCAAATGCACCTAGACAAAGCTCCAGGACCGGACAACTTCCCAACTTTCTTCTATCAAAAGTGCTAGCACTTTTTGGAAGAGGAGGTCTGGGAAATAGTAGAGGATTTTAGAAAGAAGAAGCAATTCAGTAAAGATTTTAACAACACAGTCCTAGTACTAATACCAAAGAAGGAAGAATGTACCAGCTTCATGGATTTATGCCCAATCTCCCTATGCAACACAATATACAATATAATTTCTAAAGTCATATCCAACAGATTGAAAAAGCTACTAGAAAAAATCATCTCAACCAATCAAAGTGGCTTTATCCTAAGTAGAGACATAACAGATAGCATCATTCTGGCCAACGAAGCAATACACACAATCGACGAGGAAAAGATTCAAAGTATGATGATCAAGTTGGACGTAAGTAAGGCTTATGACAAGGTAAGATGACACTTTTTGATGAAAGTAATGGAACAATTTGGTTTCTGCAAAGAATGGAATCAAATGATTTACTATTGTATTTCTACAACAAGATACTCAGTCCTAGTACACAGTCAACCTTGTGGTTTCTTTGAGAGTACAAATGGATTAAGACAGAGGGACCCAATATCTCCCTTCCTCTTTGTAATTATGGCAGAAGCATTAAGCAAAAATATTGAAAAATACCATTCACAAGGGGACTAGAAAGGTCTACAAATAGCACCAAATACAAAGGAAATAACTCATCATCAATTTGTTGATGACACTGTACTTCATGGTGAAGGAACAGTTAGAGAAGTAGAAAAAATTAAGAGGTGCCTGGAAGAATATACAATGGCATCAAGACAAGAAATAAATAAAGAAAAATCAAAAGTGTATTTCTTTAATATAAAAAAGGTGTTGCAAAAAAAGATAACAATTTTTTTGGTTTTTTCAACCAATAAAATTCCATGCAAATATTTAGGAGTACCATTATTCAAGGGCATAATAAAAACTAAACTGTGGGAGCAATTAATAGAAAATTGCAAGGAGAAATTTATGGGTTGGAGAGGAAAGTGGCTCACATTAGCAGGATGGATAATGATGATCAAATCAATTCTCTTAGTCATACCCACATATGCAATGTCAAGCATGCAAATGACATCAAAAGAAACAACTAAAATGGAAAGCATACTAAAGAATTTCCTATGGTAAGGATCAAAGGAACAACACAAAGTGTCGCTAATACATTGGGACAAAGTTAGGAAGCCTCAAGAAGAAGGTGGTGCATACATTAGGAGTCTCAAAGCACAAAACCTAGCATTGGGCGCTAAATTAATATGGAAAATGTACCAAAAGCCTAATTTGCTTTGGTGTAGAATCCTACAGAGGAAATATCTAGATAATATAGAAAATGATAAAATCCTAACTATAGCAAACCCCATATATGGATCACAAGTATGGAGTTTCATGCTAAGCTATAGACATATAATAACAAATCACCTTACATGGTAGATTAATGATGGATTGAAAGCAAAATTTTGGATGGAATCATGGGGTGGATACATACCACTTATTGAATATCCAGAACTAAAATATCACATACCACACATTAGAAACAATACAGGAGAGTTAGTAAGAGACTTTCTAACCATAAATGAAAAAGGAGAATGTAATTGGAAAGATTTCAATAATCTACCATATGATGAAACATTCAAGGCTCGATTCAAGGAAATATTAAAAAGTAGGCAGGTATGTATAAACAACAAAAAGGATAAAATAATATGGTGCGAGGCAAAATTTGAGAATTACTCAGTCAAGTTGGGCTATCAAATACAATTAACAACAGTAAATAAATCATGGCCATATAAATTATGTTGGGGAAAAGGAGTTCTACCGAAGGTAGGAGCCTTCACATGGACAACTCTACATGGTAGGATTCTAACAAGGGACAAGTTAAAAACAATTGGTATAGAAGGGCTCAGTTGGTGTGTAATGTGTAAAGAGAACAATGAGGATGGAAATCATTTATTAATGAACTGCCCTTACGTGGAAAAATGTTGGGAATGGCTATTAGAGAAACTTAACTGGGCCACACCAAGACAAAACAGACTTTGGGATTTCTTTATTAGCTAGCTAAAGCTCAAAAAGGAAGCTTGTTGGGGAAAAATATGGACGGTGGCTCCATCATTAGTAATATGGAACATATGGAAAGAAAGAAATAGACATATATTCCATGACAAAACAAGAGCAACATCCGAATTGATTCCATAAATAGAAAGGAATATATCTGAATGGTTAAACTCAAGCATAAAATCACAAAGAAAGGTGAAATTTATAGTGTGGGATGATGAGATCATGAAAAGGTGGACCCAATTGAAGATACCACCCTTTTATCAGGTTGCACCAAATACCAAGGAGAAAAGAGAAAAATCCAAATGGTATCCCCCTCTCAACATGACAGACTGTCGTTGGGTCCTATCACTTTAGTTGAAAATGCATCAATTATATCAATCGGGTAGTGTTCGAAGGCTATATGCAATAGGGAACATCTTGGCTAACTCAAATTTTTTGAATCTACGAAATAGTTGTAAACAAAAGTTCTACTAGAAAGCATTCAAACTAGAATGCATAAATTTGTTTTAAGCTAGAAAGCATGAGATTGTCAAGCTAGAAAGCAAAATATGATTAAACTAGGAAGTGTATAAATTACCTAAAAATAAATACTTGCAGTAAAATTGTAAATTAAAATGAAAACAACTAACAACTAACTGTTAATAGAAAGTAAACAACCTATAACTGACGACCAGAGTGGATGCTTCGGAATTTCAAATAAACATAACTAAAAAGATTGTAAACTTGAACTATGACTTGCAACAATAATTGACAAAGCTTGAAACATACAAATAACATTCATCCACATTTATCATGTACAAAATAAAAGTAACAGAATTGAAAATGAAAATACTTATCTATCTACTCTACAAGATTCCCTCAAGTGGCCAGCTCTTGGGTATTTATACACTTAACTCAAATCACATGTACTTTTGTATCTTCAAAATGAATCCATCCATGATAATTCCATTACACAGATCTAGTAACTCAGAATAAGACTGGAAAAGTTTATTTTATTCATATTAGAAAAAGTGTAACACAGAGACATAGTTCAAAACATATTATAACAACATAACGGTATCCAGTATGCATTATTTTTAGCAGTTACATATATATACTAAACTGCTAACAAAATCCTAGACTTCAGATGGTGAAAGATCACCATTGGAAAAGTCTTATAACAAAATTTTAACTAACCAACAGACTGGGGTCCATAACATAAAAAATATTAAAGGCTTGGAGTGGAGCCATAATTTTTTTAAACAGAAATTAAACAAAAAACATTAAAAGGACTTGTTCCACTACGCACGCCTGAATTTTCAGCACCTAGACTTTCGGTGCTCTATCTTCAACTATTTGAAGTCCACTCAGTTGTGCATAATGTCCTATATAATGATTGAAATCTACACCATTATATCAGTGTTAGCTAATTTCAATCGATTTAGGAAATAAAGATTTATACATTTTTTTTTAAAAGTAAGCAATTATTAATCCTAAAAATAAACAATTGGCAAGGTTAAAGTGATTGGTAGAAACAAGGAAGGGTATTTGGCTGATTATAATCATGAGGTTATTTATACCTCATCACTCTCCCCCTCCTAGGCCTGAGCAAGTCCTCTTGCTCTCTACTGTACCCTCTACCTTTCCATATCTTTGTTCCTATTTAGGTCGTTGTATTTGGCACTGAGGTCATATTGATCCTTTGCTTCTCTATCCCAATCATTAGGATTTCTAAAAAAACCCTCGTTGTATTTAACCTTTACTTTCCATGAATGTAAGTTGTCGTGATTTTGTTCTATAGTTACAAGTACTGGAGGAGGTGGTTGAAGAAGTAATGCAGGTCTATACCTCATCCCTATCCATTCGGTTTTAAGCTGTTGCGGTATATCTCCCAATGCCTCGGCCCTTTTGTGGGACCACTTAATATTGGTAGGTGAAATCACCTCCCTCTTTTTAAGGTACATAGGAAGAGGAGTGTACCTCTCCTCATAGGCACTCCATGCTTTTTCTATCAATTTTGGCCCTTGGACTTTGAAATACTCAAAACAGATCTGAAGATTGTCATTATACTTACTTCTCACAACTTCACAGATCCTAATGCTTTGGAATTGAGCTTTAAAGGAAGAGGGTTTTCTATTAGGGTATCTCATCTGTAATCCCATAGTCCTTTTTCCCTACAAATACTCTTTGGTCCTTTCTTGCCACTTAATCTGATTTTGCATAGTGGACATGAATTCTTTGAGCTATACTTCCCCAACAAAGAGATTGACAAAGAAATCAATATGCCTTTCCAAAAACAAATCGTGTACAAATAATTCACATAGTAAGTTTTGTTGAACAGGCGTTGTCTCTTTAAATGCTTTTACAAATTGCTCATCTAGATCGTGAGGCAGATTGCAAGAAATTCTCAATAGTTTCCATCCTAATAATTGCTCATTCAAAAACATATAATACAACCTGGATGGTCTCCTACAGGCTAATAATAATTCCCCAATTTGGCATGCATCTGTTTTAGCCCGATAAAGCCTATCATATGATTCTTTTAATAAAACTATTTCCTTCTTTAACCTAGCATTTTTTACCCTTGCTTGTTTAAGGAAATAACACCTTTCCATCCATTTTGTCAATATTGGGGGAATGTGGACTTAGAACCACTCCATCTTGGTTGGCTCAGTCTGTATTTCCTTTGATTCCATTTTTGGCTTTATCTTAACTTCTTGCAAATCTTGCTCTAACTCAACAATTTTGCTCAAGGATGCATTGAGCTCAATTTTTTGTTTTTCCTACTCTTTTACAAAAGTTGTGAGTGATTGCATCAAATTATCAGTTAAATACGGTTTACCTTCCTCATTCCATTGTTGCACCTGAAATTGCAATTCTTCAATAATTTTATCTTTTTGTTCTACTTGAATATTAAAAGTTGCAATTTCTTGATCTCTTTTCTTCAAAACGGCAGCGTGTACATCTATTTCCTCTTGTTGTTGATTCATTTTTTCTTCATTTTGCTGCAATTTACATTTCAACTGAATAATTTTTGCTTTTAATTCTTCTAACTTTGTTTCTCTATGATCAAATTTCTCAACCTCTATATTGCTGGAAAAAGGAAAATTAAGAAGTTCTACATCATTACTAGGTATATTTTCTTCATCATGTACCACAAATGATCCTTGCTCAGTAATATTGGCAACCAAGGGAGACAACTGTTCTGCAGATTCATCCTCAACACCCATATAGTGTGGCAATTTTTCTCCTACCTCTACTTGTCTTGACTGAAGTGGTACATCCTCCCTCTCAGCCTTAGGGGATTTACTGGTTTGTTTTTCACTTTCTTTTGTTGCTTCTTCACATGACTGAACCTCGGTTTTGAATGATTGGGCTTCAATATTATGTGGTTGCCAATCATGCATTTTCTTTTTAGGGGCATGCAATTGATCACAAGCTACGACACCACTAAGTTCAATAGACAATCGCTTACTTCTCCTTAAAGGAGGAGGTGTTTGCGATTTTGTATTAGACCTCTTTTTCCTCTTGTGAGGAGGAGTACCCTCATCTCCAAAATTTACTATGTATACATTTTCTTGATTGCCAGGGGTTTCTGAAGTATTAGGTGAAATTTCTAGCGCTTCACCGTCAGGAGTTGTTTTGGCATGTTGGGGTTTAGAAACATCTTGAGGCTTAGGGGAAAGCTCTTCCAAATTTTGAGTTGCCCGCCCAGATGATTCACCTTCTTCAAAATGTCTTGTGGGCTCTAGTTTTTCAAATTTTTGGAGAAATTTTTGCCATTTTCCTTTTGTTTTTCTTCATAAGTGATGTTTATAGATTAAATGGATAAGGCCATGATGTTTTAGTGGCCTTGAACCAATTTGGAATCTTTCTATCATGTTAACAACAAAATCATTAAGAAATGCAGGAAGATTAACCCTAAATTTAGGGTTTCCAATGTCATGGCACAAATGAGTGAGTAGCCAGAAAGGTGGACCTACTATGACAACACATTGTCCCTCACATGTGAAATATTTAATAATTCAAGCCACTGCTATTCTCCATGGCTCCAAAATTAACAATCTTTGAAATCCCTTGTTCTGCCCCCGGGTGGTAACAAGCAAAGGACTAGGTTCGTCCTCCCAACTAAAAAGTTCTACCATTCTCTGATAAGAAATATTGGTAGTTCCTAAAAAATTTATACCCTCATTTATAATACTAGATAAGTGGGAAATAATTTGAGGGCTTACCTTGAATCTCTTGCCACGTACTATAGATTGACCATCCAAGAAATTCTTTGTAAATTCTTTTACCAGTTGTTCATTGTGTCCCTCAAATTTCTTCATAAACTCCAGCCACCCAACCCTCTAAAATAGTTATGAAATGTTACTTAGTTCCAATAACTTATCTACGAAAGTTGGCTCTGATTTTTCAATTAACTCCTCCCATACTATGTCTTTTTTTGTGGTTTTGCTCAGTTTCTACTAAATGCTAGTGCTAAAAAATTGTTTAAACAAAACTATAATGTAGAGCAAAGAAAATGTAAACTTTGCAACCACTCGTACTTTGATATAGCTGATGGGACATAAATTAATTGTTGTATTTGGACTTCGTTGTACTTTCATTATTACTTTGCATGGGAAAAAGAGCAAAAACTGTCGCACCTCAAGCAAACGTACAATTCGCATAATTTACTATGTTTGGAAAGAGGTGGTGGAATGTGCCAATTTATTTATTTTTATTCACAATAATTACTACTTAAAGGAAAAGTTATACATACCTTATGTCCTGTCATCAATTTGAAAATCGCTTACCTTTGTTGATGTAATAGCATAATTGGATGGGATGGCAAGGGTGGTGATGAATTTATTATGAATAAGGATGAGATGGCTAAATAATTATTATGATGGAAAGTAGCCATAATAATTTTTATTTATTATGATAGGAGATGGTAATTTAGGGCATGGATTTCAAAGGTGATGGCAAGATGTAATGATGAGCATGTGTATGACATTGGAAATATCAAAGCATTTGGAAAAGAAGAGAATTTACAAAATTTTGGAGCATCACTGGAAGATGTGGTCGAGACAAAGATAAAAATTTTGGAGCATGCTGAGAGATGCGCCCAGAATGAAAAAGTGAAGTGGAAAATTTTTGGAGCATTGCTAGAAGATGAAGCCAGAGTGAAAAAGAAAATTTTGGAGCATCGCTGAAAGATGCCGTCGGAATACAACAATGAAATTTTTGAAGCATCTTTGAGAGATGTAGCCGGAAGCATCAACAAAATTTATAGAGCATCGCTGAAAGATGTAGCTGAAAATAGTAATGAAATTTTTGGAGCATCATCAAAAGATGCTGCCGGAAGAAGAAAGCAAAATTTTTGGAGCATCATTAAAAGATGCCACCAAAAGGAAGAAACAACAAAATTTTGGAGCATTGCTAAAAAGATGTAGCCAAAATGCAACAAGAAATTTTTTGGAGCATTGTTGAAAGATGTCTGAAAATGGAAGCAGAATGAAGGACTTTGGACTTAGACTTTCCAGAGCATCATTTGAAGATGCGCCAGATTGTAGGAACAAAACAAGGAATGGCACCAGTCAGGCGTGCAAATTCTAGAGAACCGCAACAACCGAGCCAATAAGTTCCAAAGCATCACAACAAGATGCGCCAAAATTTGTATTTGATTAATCATGATGTCTTGCAAAACAAAAACAAATTTTAGCCGTCCAAAAGATGAAAAATTAAAAAAAAAATGCCCTGAAGTAATTACAAATGCATACACATGCTAAGTTTTTTTTTATTAGACTGAGAGACTATTAATCTGAACATTCCATTGGCTCTGTTGTAGCAGAGTCAATGCATTGTATTTCACCTTGCATTTCTCCCATCCTTGTAAGTTCCTCGTTAACTAGTTTATGGTAAATGCGTAATCTATGTCCATTGACCAACATGATTTGAGTGTCACCATCAATGGGCTTGAGTTGCACTGCTCCATTTGAAAATACTTCAGAAATTTCATATGGACCCAACCAATGAGTCCTCAATTTCCCTTGATGATCTTTATATTAGGAACTGAATAACAGTTCCCAATACCCATTATGGAACTTTCTTTCCTTTATATGTTTATCATGCTAGGGCTTTCATTAGTGTTAAACTAGCTCAGTTTGGTGGACAACATCTAAACAGAGTTCATCTAATTCACCAAGCTGTAAGACTCTTTAAACCTGGGCTCATTTGAGATCTAAACCTAACTCCATTGTTGTTCTCAGGGTTTGAAGTTCAAATTCAATGGGTAGAAGTGGTTTCTTCCCAAAACTAACTTGTATGGACTAAAACCATTGGTTGATTTCCAAGTTGTGTTATAAGCCCAAATGACTTCAGGTAGTTTTCTGGCCCAATCTTTTCTCCCTAATGAAATTGTTTTTGTTAGAATATTCTCAAGCTCCTTGTTAGTGACTTCTACTTGACCATTTGCTTGAGGGTGATAGGGTGATGACTTTGTATGGCTTACTTGGAAATGATCAGTGAAGGCTAACAAAACTTTGAACATAAACTGGGGTTCTTGATTTGTGAAAATTATTCTAGGGGCTCCAAATCTAAGAAAAATCTTATTATACAAGAAGTCAGCTACTTGTTCTTCCCTACTGACTCTTAGAGCTTGAACTTCTACCCACTTGGTCAGATAGTCCGTACAGAACAAAATGTACTCTTTTCCTTGTGAAGGGGGGTTTATAGGATTGATAAAATCCAATCCCCACTTTTCAAATGGTTCAAGGACTACGTGGGGTTGCAGAGGCATTTCATTGGATGTAGTGGGTCTCCCTACTATTTGGCATTCATCACAACGATGAACATATTTTTTTACATCTTTATGCATAGAGGGCCAATAATATCCTACACCCAAAATCTTATGGGATGTCCTCTTGGTAGATTAAAGGCCTCTAGAGGGGTCATCATGGAAACCTCTAAGGATGCTATATGTTTCATATGCCCTAACACAACGTCATAAAACCATATCAGGACCACATCAAAATAATATTCCATTAATCCATTTAAACAGAGCGCTTTCTCGAATGAGGCGTTTCTTTTGTTTTGACATAAAATCTAGTGGAAACTCTAAAGTGGCCAAGTAGTTGGCGATGTCAGCAAACCAAGGGGTTTTAATGGATATGGAAAATATATTTTCATCTAGAAATTCATCCTGGACAGGAGCACAATCTCCATTGTCTTGTTTGATCTGCAATAAGAAATCTGCAACTACGTTGAACTTTCCAAGTTTGTCAATAATGGTCATGTTGAATTCTTGTAGAAGCAATAACCACCTGATTATCCTTTCGTTTACTACATGTTTATTCATTAGGTACTTGATAGCTGAATGATCTGTGAGCACAGTCACTTTTTACCCTGTAATGTAATGTCAAAATTTCTTGATTGCATGTACTACAACTAGAATTTTTTTCTTCGTGGTGGTATAATTCCATTCAGTAGGAGTCAAATTCTTATTGATGAAATAGATAGCATACTTTCCCCCATTCTCATCTTCCTAACCTAAAACCGCTCCAATAGCATCATCAGAAGCATCTACAAAAATATGGAACGAAAGGTTCCAATTAGGTCCACGTAGGACGGGAGCAGAGAGGAGTTTATCCTTAATGATCTCAAATGATGATTGACACTCTGTTGTCTAGACAAATTCTACATTCTTTTGAAGGGGGGAAAACATAGGGGCCACAATCTTGCTGAAATTTTCTATGAATCTTCGGTAATATCTAGCATATCCTAAGAAAATTCTAACGTAAGTTTGATTTTTTGGAGTCTCAAGTTGTTGTATTACCTCAATTTTCTTAGGATCCACTTTTATCCCTTCAGCTGAAATGTGGTGTCCCAACACTATCCCTTGTTCTACCATTATTAGGCATTTTTCATGACTCAGAGATAGCCAATGGTCCTCACATCGCTTCAATACTTTGTCCAGATTTTGAAGGCCTTCATCAAAAGTGGACCCATACATAGTGAAGTCGTCCATGTAGATTTCCACACAGTCATTCACTAGCTCAACGAATATTGCTGGGATAGCTCTCTAAAATGTTGCAGGAGCATTACATAGCCCGAAGGGAAGAACTCAATAAGTGAATGTTCCCCAGGGGCAAGTAAAAGTTGTTTTGTCTTGGTCTTCTATTGCTACTTGTATCTGGTTATATCCACTGAATCCATCCAAGAATGAGAAATACTTCCTTCTAGCCAAATTATCCAAGACTTGGTCTACAAATGATAGAGGAAGTAATCTCTATGGGTAGCTTTGTTAAGTTCCTAATAGTCAACACACACTCTCCACTTCCTATTTTTCTTTGGGACCACAACTAGAGGTGAAACCCATTTACTGTCAGAAATGGGATAGATGAATCCTACTTGCATGAGTTTCTCAATTTTTGTTTTAATAGTTTCCTTCAAGGTAGGATTGAGTCTTCGTTGTGGTTGACGAACATGTTTAACATCCTCAGTATAGATGTGATGGGTACAAACACTTGGGTGTATTCCTCTCATGTCTGTATAATCCCAAACAAAATCTTTAGATCTATTCACCAAAACATCAAACAATTTGTGCTCTTCTAGCTCTGTCAATCAACTGTTGATATTCAAAGTTTTTCCTGGTAATAACATGATGGTTTTGACCCCTAGATGGTTGGAGGTGACAGTATAAACTTCTCTAGTGAAAATTTTGAGAGGACAACTATGTGGTATGGTTCTATGGAGTCTGGCAATATCTTCAAAGAAGTGATCCGTTTTCAAAATGATATTAGCCAAAGGACAAGGTAATCGCATGAAGCTAGTGTAATCAAATTCAGTGTGATCAACGTTGATTGGTTTCCCTAGATCTCTTCTACGTCTACCATTTCCTCATAACTTGAGTCTATGGTAAGATTTTATATATTTTTTCTAGTTCATCTTCCAACTCTTCACCATGTTGTTTAATGACTACCATCGTAAGTGAGGCTAGATTCTCTTGTTCATTGGGACCGTCTGGTTCATTAACCCAAACTCTTTTATGTTCAGCAGGTTTAGCAGGGGGATACATGAATTTAAATGTTTACTATTGGGACCATGTGAAATGGCCATTCCTCCCTCCCTGCAGTCAATCTTGGCTACAACTATAGCCAGCCACAGTCTTCCTAGGATTATCAGATAGCTATCCTTTGGTGTGCTCGGGACTAGATTATTTGGAAGTCTACTAGATATTCCCAACCATCGACCTTAACAAGAACATTTTCTATAACACCTTTGGGAATAGCTATGGATTGATTTGCCATTTGCAACACTGTAGTTGTGGGATGTAAATCAGTTAGTCCCAACTTCTCTATAACATCGAACATCATTATACTAATGGCCACTCCTAGGTCCACAAGTGCGTTAGGTATTGCTACTTCATTGATTGTCACTGTTATAAGTGGACTACCTAGATCATCATATTTTAGAGTTACGGTTTTTCTAGCCAAAAATTCAACTAGATATTCGTTTATGTGAACAACATTAATATGTTTTGGTTTCCTTCCTGGTGTTTTGATGCACAATTGTTTGATTAGTTGGTTTAGTTCAGGGATCTCTTTAATCACTTGTAACAAAGGAACCTTGATTTGAAGTTGTTTAATCTCTTGTATCAACGTAGTTTCGATAGATAAGGTCATTTTTGGAGGGTTTTTCAAAGCAGTTGGTCTGAGATGCTCCGGAAAAGGTGCTTGAGTTTTCTCTTTCAAGGTGGAGTCCTTCTTTAAAGGATCAGTTAGATGTTGACCACCCTCCTCTTGAGGTAACTTGGAAGTTCCATATGAGGATTGTGGAAGGGTCTTGTCTTGATTACTCATTGGGTTTCGCTCTAAAGGTGTGGAAGATGTCTTACTTATTTCAGTAGATTCTTTAATCGACTCGTCTAGGATCTCAATTGTTGTAGGCTACTAGAGTGTTTTTCTTGACCTTAACTGTAGATTTCCACAATGGATAACATTAAGTCCAGTCACATTTTCCTGTTCTGTGGAATACACTGGGGTATTTTGTCAATTATTCTTTGGATTAGGGACCTGTTGTGTTGGGAGTTGGGATTGGTTAACCTGCTCATTTTGTTAAGGTTTCTGAGGGGCTGGTAAAAGGTTCTGTTGAGGATTAGGCATCCTCCTAGGCCCAGTGTAAAACTGATTTTGAGGTTGATTCTATTAAGGAGCAGGATTTTGAGGATTCCATTGTTGTTGAGTCTAG
Source organism: Sequoia sempervirens (assembly GCA_007258455.2). Taxonomy (NCBI): domain Eukaryota; kingdom Viridiplantae; phylum Streptophyta; class Pinopsida; order Cupressales; family Cupressaceae; genus Sequoia; species Sequoia sempervirens. The sequence goes on from VDFB02000017.1 coordinate 456,192,828, forward strand.
TTTGGCCATTGGGGGTTTCCCCAAGACTTATTTGCCGATTCAGATGGTCCCCAAGGGTAATCTCCCTAGTTAGGTGGTGCTTGAGGCCAAGGTGTCGTGGGCATTGATTATTATTCCAATTGTTTGGGGGTCACTAAGCGAGATTTGAGTTTTGGCTATAAGAGAAATTCCCTACAGGTCTTTGATTCACAAGATTGATCTCCTCTTCAACCTGAGCTATCCTCTTCTTGGAATTTTTAGTTGCATTTAGGATCTCATATTGATTAGCAGCAAGACTCTTCTCACAAACTTGGCAAACGCCAACTTTATCCAAGGGACATTCTCTTAATAGATGTTTGTTTCGACACCTAGGACAATAGATGGATAAGGTCTCAGGATTACGTGTTTTGGCCTATATTCCATCCAACGTGGTGTTTAATTAAATGAGAATGTCGGTAGATTGAGAATTGCTATCTCCTCATGTAGTTTACCTATTTCATTGGAACCTCTAAAAAGAGTAGATTTACGAATACCTCCTCGAGTACAAGAGAAATTCTGACATAACTTAGTGATATCATTGAGTCCAAGTTGGGATACATCTCCTTTTCCCATTAAGTCTAGGCTTCTCCTAGCATCTTCATCAAGTCCCTTGAGAAATATGGTCTTTAGAATTTCTAGACTTATGGCTTCTCCGCCATATCGTTTAGATAAGAAGATAAACCTATCCAGGTAATCTCCTAGGCTTTCATCTTCGTTCTACCTTAGTCTGAACAACTCCTCTTTCCTATCACTGACTCTACATTAGCTATAGTATTTGGCCAAAAAGGAAAACTCCATATCATCCCAAGAGGTTATCGAGCCTAAAGCTAATCCCATGAACCAACACATTGCAGCGGCCTTCAAGGTGGAGGAAAAAAGTTTCAATTTTTTGTTATCATTCTTGTAGTCATACATCTAACACAACGCTTTGAACTCAAATAGGAACTGGTCAGGGTCTTCGAAGGATAACCTCTGAAATTTGGGAAGAAGGTTGGTGAAATGTTTTTCATAGGTGTATCGTCATCTCGATCAAGAACAATAGGATAAGTAAATGTGTGTGCTCCCCCTGTTGGGTTAGCGTTATTTCTACGGTCACCCATGACGTTGAAAAGAATGCATTCCTCTTCTAAAGTTTGCTCTAATGGTTGAGGTTTTGGGGTATGCAAAGGAATGCTTTCCTCTACAATGGTTTGCTTGAATGGTTGAAGTTCTGGGGTACACTAGGAGGTCTCAGGTTGATCTTGCTCAATCAATTCTTCTATAAGTTCTTCAGCTGAGACTTCTACCTCCCTACTTGTGGTTGGAATGTCTTTTAGGGGGGGTTGGTATGAATCTTCCATGTGGGCTTCATTTGATGACCACGTAGAAAAGAATCCTAACAACTATTATTTTTTTCTAAAAGAGGTATTCAAGCAATCTCCTATTAACACTAAAAAAGGAAGGGTCCTCGACAATGGTGCCAGACTGTCGTTAGGTCCTATTGCTTTAGTTGAAAATTCATCAATTATATCGATTGGGTAGTGTTCGAAGGTTGTATGCAATAGGAGGCATATTGGCTAACTCTCTTAGATTTTCTGAATCTACGAAACAGTTGTAAACAAAAGTTATACTAGAAAGCATTCAAACTAGAAAGCATAGAGTTGTTTTAAGCTAGAATGCATGATATTGTCAAGCTAGAAAGAAAAAGATGATTAAACTAGGAAGCATATAAATTACCTAAAAGGAAATACTTGTAGTAAAATTGTAAAATTAAAATGAAAACAACTAACGACTAACAACTAATTGTTAACAGAAAGTAAAAAACCTATAACTAACGACCATAGTGGATGCTCCATAATTTCAAATTAAAAAAACTAAAAATATTGCAAACTTGAACTACGACTTGCAGGAATAATTGATAGAGCTCGACACATACAAATAACATTCATCCACATTTATCATGTACAAAATAAAAGTAATAGAATTGAAAATGAAAATACTTATCTATCTACTCTACGAGATTCCCTCAAGTGGCCAGCTCTTGGGTATTTATACACTTAAATCACATGTACTTTTGTATCTTCAAAATGAATCCATCCATGATAATTCCATTACACAGAACTAGTAACTCAGAATAAGACTGGCAAATTTTATTTTATTCATATCAGAAAAGGTGTAACACATAGACATAGTTCAAAACATATTATAACATAACGGTATCCAGTATGCATTGTTTATGGCGGTTACATATATATACTAAACTGATAACAAAATCCTAGATTTCAGATGGTGAAAGATCACCATTGAAATTCTTCTAACATAATTTTAACTAACCAACGGACTGAGTTCCATAACATAAAACATATTAAAGGGTCAGGGTGGAGCCATAAATTTTTTAAACATAAAGCATTAAAAGAACTTGTTCCACTATGCACGCCTAAATTTCTAGTGCCTAGACTTTCGATGCTCTATCTTCAATTGTTTGAAGTCCACTCAACGGTGCATAATGTCCTGTACAATGACTGAAAGCTACAACATTATATCAGCGTTAGTTAATTAATTTCAATCAATTTAGGAAATAAAGATTTATACATTTTTTACAAAAAGTGAGCAATTATTAATCCTAAAAATAAACAATTGGTAAGGTTAAAGTGATTGGTAGAAACAAGGAAGGGTATTTGGCTGATTATAATCATGAGGTTATTTATACCTCATCACAACATAGATAAAAGTGGAGTGTGACTCAAATGTCTATATCAACGTCATACTAAAAGGTCAAATAGAGGATTAGAACTTGCAGGCAAAGGTCCACAAGATAAAGAAACTAATGCAAGAAACCCAAGTCTATTCAATTAGTCATATATACTGAGAAGCAAACAAAGTAGTTGATTTCCTAGCTAACCAAGCTATAGAGCAGGCAGAGGAAGAAAAGAATGGTAATAGTGCAGAGGATTGGCAGTGCTTAACATGAATAATAGATCAAGAAAGAGAAGCCAAAGAAAGGGTGCCTGGTAGTCAAAACACAGGTAAGTATATCTGACCGAGTATCCAATTACTAATAAAAAATGATCCTTATATTTAAAAATTTCCCATAAACAGAAGTACCTTTGATTGAAAAGCAACCATAACTTAAAAAGGTACATAAATCAAGGACATTGAAACTAAAAAAATGAAAGTATAAGGACATACCTATGATCCAATAAAGAGGAATGAGGAGCAGGGAAACAAGGGATATCTAAAAACTTAAAGAACTTAGAATGATAACTAACTGAGAAGGTAGAACTAAGCAATGTGAAAAAATCAAGGTAGGTGAAGGAAAGATAACGACGGTAACAATAAACATATCATCACAAACCTTGAATAAGGGAATTTGAAACAATTAACTAAAGGACATAGATGGTTTAGAAGAATTGAATCAAAATCAAAAAAATACCTTACTCGTGTGCGAGTTAAGGCAACCCTAAAGCAAAATTAGGCAACTTAAAAGCGGAATGGACACCCTGTTAATGTAAGTAAGTAAATACCACCTCTATGAACAAGGAAATCACTCCCAAATATCTGGAAGTGGGATCACTATATAAACACAGAATAGATAAAGGGCCAATGTAGATCTACTACGGGGGTAAAACATAGTGGCATAAGTGAACTCAATGGACCTGGCAAAGAATCCAACAAGGAGCCAAGGATTGGGTATGGAAACTGGTCCATAAAGGCTACCAGATGAAACAGGTTTTAGAGTTATTAAGACATTGAAATGTAAATAGGTTTCAAAGTATGTTAAGGGGTGTTACACTATGTATAGATCTCCACTTTATCTACTGGAGTGGTCTCCTTTAAAGCCCAATTTAGCAAACGAGATTTAAACAACAAAGGTTCAATTTTTGAAAGGTCGTTGATGGCAAAAATTAACTTGTAAAAGAAAGTAACCACTATGCTTACGAGCTAATATTTGCTATAAAAAACCCTTCATTAAAGACGAAATCATCATTTAAAGTAAACAAAAGGCTAGATCACTAGCTTGTTACTAAACATAATCTAAAATTTGCTCTACAATATAGATAGCAGCCATAGATAAGTGCACAGTAGAAAGCATAAAATAGCGGTACATCCAAAAGCTTGGAATGTGATATAAATCAGAACAACATGAGATGTAGAGGAATGCCAAGCGTCATTGCGTGAAATAGAAATTCTAGAAGCATCTATTCCATATCCATTACGACACAAAAGGTGTAAAACCAACTTTAATCAAAATAGCAAGATAACCATTCCATAAAAGCATATGACTGCAATAACATATATTAAAAAAGGGAATATCACTTCTTGAACTTTAACTTTTAAACTAAAATAGTCTCGATTTAAAGTCTTTAAAATCCTTTCATGGGTCCAAGTATAGAAGATAAAAATTTGAAACCCAATAATGGAACCCTTAAATACATAATAGAATTTATAATATTTTGGTAGCTTTTGTACATAAAGGACGAAACCCATAAAATACCAAAATAGTGCTAAAGGTTTAAATTTTCTATGAACTGAAAAAAGATTTAGTAGGTCAACTAAAGCCAAAACTTGTATCCTTATAGTTTGATGACATTGAAACTAAATACAAGAGAATACAAAAAATAAAAAGTGACGACTTATCTCATAAGTGGCTCTTAATAGCTGGTGTCAAACTCCAAGAAGTTCGTAACCCACTATGAATCTCGGGTTGGCATGTAACGAAAATATTTCTTCAGGAAGTTGTAGGCCGTTTTGGAAAAGAAGTGATGAAACCAGTAAGTGGTGTCCACATAGTCGGTGATAAATGGAAGGTAATCCTCATAAGGCCATTGACGCTGCCCCAGAGCTGGCAGTTAAGGAATGCCTTCACCCAAACGTGCAACTTGTAGAAGAGCTTCGAGCCCGAGCCACAACGTAGGTTTAAAAATGTCCTGTCAGTTTAGATACCATATCTTTGGAAATATGAAGATCTAATAAACACCCAACAAACTGAGAGGAGATGTCTGTATTAAGATGACATTTACCACTGTCAAATAGAAATCTTTTCCCTAAGATCATCTTGACAGCCTTCAGAACCAAGGGATATGGATCTAAAAGCAAACCTCTAAGATGAAAGTCAGTTATCGGTCCCTTGAACTACATTTTTCCTACAAAACTGGTAAGGAAAACCCAAGTCCCCATTGCTAGCTCAAACCCAAGCACTGGCAAATATTCTTGAAATGGAGAAAACAAAGCAATAAACAAGGAAGAAAAAGGATGAGCGCCATGACAAAATAATGTAGAAAGGTAAAAACCATGACAACCAAATACCATGATGAAATATAGCTCACAAGAGCAGATTCAATATGGAATCATGATAACAAGCGAGTAACGGGCAAAATGAAACTGGAAAAGAGCAAAGGCATTAATAACCAGGTAGATAGCATGGGTTAGAATTTCTAAGTTATTAGGGTGATAGTCATTCTAAAACACCACCAAAGCCTAACCAAGCGAGAGACAAGTCATGCCAATCTTGTCAATTCTCAAATGGCGGCGTAAGCAATGAACAAGAATTAAAAAGGGGCAGCTATATGATACGACACGCGTCCTTCATGAGTAATCAACAACCACGTAAGGAAAGGGCTACTAAAAAAAACGTGGCACTCCAATCAAGAACATATAAGTGACAAAGCAGCGGGCCCTACCCCCATACAATGGGTAGATCTTACCAATAAATAAATAATTAAAAATTAAAAAAAATAGAAGAACATATCAAAGAAGCTATTTCTGGGTTAGATTGTGTAAGCTTTTTTGGATCAACGTTTTGGATCACACTCTGTGATCCATCATCAGGATAGAGAGCTCAAGGAGATGAAAGCGCTGAATGATGGATCACGGAGTGTGATCCGAAACGTTGATCCAAAAAAGCTTACACAATCTAATCCAGAAATAGCTTCTTTGATATTCTTATGGATTGTGGAAATCTAATAACATTGATAGAAGAACATAGTAATTAATGACATAAAAATAAATAAAATTTATTTAATTAATCAATGAAGAATAAAGATAAAGTGAATTAATTAAATAATAAAAAAATATTTAATTAATAGAAGAATGTGATATTAGATGTGGAAAAGACGTAAGTTAGTGTAAAAATTTGTTCATAGGCTCGAGACTTTTTAGTGTCTACACCTATATAACCGGAAAGCATATAGTGTAACAATCAGGTAAGATAATCTCAAATTTTCTACTAATTATTTTTTTTTCTAAAAATATATTATATAAATAAGGATCATTTTACCCTTATAAAAAAAACTTCATTATTGCAAAATAAATTTTCTTTCCAAATAAGTTTCTCATTATTGCAAAATAAAATTTCAATCTAATGATATTGGCTAAACATTAAAATGATATTACGTCAAGTAAGACTTGCTCACCACCCTTCCATATTGCCAACCCCTGAGCAAGAAAAGGGCTACTAACTCATTAAGCACAACTTAGAGTATAAGAATACTTCAATTTATTTTTCAATCAACATATTCGTGGGTAAGCAATCCTTTCTAGGGCCCCTACTCCCAGACAGTCTCTTGATGACTGCCACCCACGAGGGAAGCAAGGATTTAAATCTTGTTTAAGTTTTCTAACTAAGAAAATTAAAACAAAATAACAAATCATTTGAGAGAATAATCTATAAATACTTCCCTTCCACTTTCTAATCACCAAGATCCTCTATGAGGTGAATTGAGAACATATGGTGTATAAGATTAACTTCTACTTGATTAAGAAGATTAAATAAAACATAACATAACATTCTCTTCATCTTTTTCAGTGGTGAGTGAATTCCACTTTTTCAGTGGGGTTAGCATCAAAATTGAATTTATCAAATAATCAAATACTCTTCCACTTATTTAGTGGTGAGTGAATTCCACTTGTAAAATTATCAAATAATCAAATACTCTTCCACTTATTCAGTGGTGAGTGAATTCTACTTATTCAGTGGGTTAGATATAGAAGTTAAATAACCATGAAACCAAATAATCTTTCCTTGATAATTAAAATTTAAGAGCTATTATTAACATGATTCAAAGATATTGAACAACATCCATGTTCTTTTCTTAGAATAAAAGGTACACTACTATGAATATTTTAGGAGATTCATAAATTGCTAGCCAAGGAAAGAAAACGATACTTCTATATTTGTTCTATTGAATATACAAAATTAACCAACTTTTAACATGATTAATAAATTGTCATTTAATGTTGTAACATCTCAACTAATCTTTTATATTCAATTAAAATTCATAAATAGCTATCCAAAAGAAATTTTGTGATTCATTAACTAAAACTTAAATTATTCTTTCCTTTTGAAATTACAATAAATAATGATATACTTTTACAAGATTTGTATATTTATTTTTCAAATTAGAAATTATGAAACTATCTCTTAGTATGACTTATATATATTACTATACTAAGATGATTTTGATGCATAGTAGAAACTTTGAAAACTTATTGAATTCATGGAAATTACTTAAGCACCTTAACATGCACAAGGATTCATTTCAATAAGAACAATACAATACTTGATATCACTGCACAAGGTTTAATCAGCCAAGACAAAGAGACACTGCACAAGGATTGTGCTAGGGAGATGGCGGAAAAGAAAAAACATTCTAAATATGGTTCTGTTATTGCAAATGAAGGATTAAACTTCAAGATAAAAAGAGGTCTTTGCATTCTTTTACTACTCAATCATAGTCTACAAAAACCTACAGTTAAAAGAAGGCTAGATGGTAGATTTAAATTTAAGCATAAAGAATTGAAGTCGAGCATTCCATAGAGCTATGATGCTTGAATGGTATCTACTCATGGCTTATATAATATGACTCTAATACATGAACTTTAAACCTGTTAGAAGTCTCTTCAAGCACTTTTGATGGCATTATAAGAAGAGTTGAATATCTAGTATTACAACGATAGAATCAAGCAATTAAATTCTTACCAAAGTAATCGATCATACATATAGTTTTAAAAAATACATGAATCACATCATACTTGAAAGTTTCCTTCTCCTTGCAACCAAGCTTCCTGTTGCTTTTTTCTTCAACTTCTCTGCCTTGTATTTTTTTACTCTTCCCCCCAAAGAATATCCCTCTTCTCGTCCCCTCTCCCCTTAATATTCCCTACACAAGATGTCAGTTTCAAAAATAAATAAAATGCATGCATCCTCCTCTTTTAACATCCCACTTTTTTTCCATTATGTAGTCTTCCAATTCCTAGTAATGTCAGTTACAAAAAGATACTATATGCATTTATGTATTTTTTCAACTGTTTTGGCAGATCACTTAATTACACATCCCGAGCAAAATTAATCTTATCAATACCATTTAATATTGCTCATTAAATACTAACAACCATTAAATTATACATATATATATATATATATTATCATCCATTCTATGAACAACTAAATTCTTGTGTTTTAAAAATAAATGACATTTAATTAAAGATCATCTATAATATTTATTCATATGTTTTTGATAAATATTAATTAGCTCCTTCAAATTAGAAATTACATTATATCCCTCGATATAAATAATTGGCTTGAAGAAGTATGATAATTAAAAAGATTCAAGTGAGTGAAACATCAATTTAAGCCAAAAAGGAAAGTGTATTCGAGAGATTATTTAAAGAGGTTTGTGACAAATAGCCAAATTCATCCTTAATTATATCATATGTCGGTGTGGTGTTCCCCGATCTATCATTATGACTAATGGTCATCCTTTCAAAAATTAGAATGTTCGTGAATTGTGCGAGAAATTTCATATCCATCACCATTTTACCACTCCATATTACTAGGTTATGATCAAGTTGAGGCATCTAATAAAACCATTGTCAAAATTCTAAAGAAGATTGTTAATGACATTGGTCATGACTGGCATATCCAACTTAATCTGGACAACCTTATGGGCTTATCGAAGTAGCATCTACATCCCCACTAGAGCCACTCCATATTCCCTTTTCTTCGGTTTCAAAGCTCCTTGAGAGTATCTATGCAACAATTCAATGATGATGAAGATTACCAAGTATCTAGGTTACATGAGCTAGAGTTATTGGATGAGAGACAGCAAACCGCATTGGTCCATTTACAAGCTTATTAGAATCACCTCTGTCATAGTTACAATAAGAAGGTTCGAGCTAGACATTTTGACATTAGTGACTTGGTCTTAAAAGAAATTCTGAGGAATCAAATGGATAGAGAGAAGCCCAAAAAATTTGAGCCTAATTGGTTGGGTCCTTACATCATAACTGCAACATATGGATCTGGTGCTTATCAACTTGCTACTCCTGAAGGTGAACCATTACCAAATCCTATCAATAGCATGCACCTTCGCAAGTACTATACCTAGTCTACAGAGAATCCCACAAAAATACAAAAAAAAAAAAAAGGTCAAAAAATCGTCACCTTGATGAAAACTTAGCAAATAGGCATCTTGCATGACACAAAAAAAAACAGTAAAGAGAAATAATCTGTCCAATAGTGAAAACCACTTAAGTGGTGCTTTGAATAAGTACCATGGTGAAAACTTGGCAAATAGGCACCATGTGTAGTCAGTTTTTGCTCCATCATCTACCATCATTCTATTTGATTTCTCGCTTCATCCATAATAACCTGTACATATCTCCTTCTATAATGAAATCCCACTTTCCCACCAATCCATAATAAAGCTTAGTCACCCTTCTCATGACCTGAGAATAGTTGATGTTTAACATCTCCCGCTTTCCATATCTATCCATAATAAAATCCATTTATCCATTTTCATTCCTAATAATTTGGTCCTATACTTGACCAAGGGAAAATCCTTGACTTAGGTTTTCATATGGGATCCTAAATGGTATTAGAGGACACCATTCAACGCACTCCAAAAATCTAAAAAAATAAATCCAAAAACATCCAAATAATCCTCAAAAAATCTTTAAAAATCAAATATTCCAAAAAAAAAAATATGTCAAAAAACTTTAAAAAATAGTATGTGTCAGTCCCAATCATTGAACTATGTTGTCTTTGTGACTTCATGTAGGCAAGACCATCATTGATGAGCCCCCAAGGCTTAGTTCAGTCCTTTAGGGTTTTCCATTGTAAACTTTACATCCATCATAATCCACATGTTATAATAAACCATCCATTGTCAAGGTCAATTGAACTACGTTGCCTCTGCTACTTCATGTAGGCAAGGCCATCATCGACGAGCCCTTGAGGCTTGAACAGTTTGTCCCTTTGGTCCTATCTATCATTATCCACGTCTCATAATAAACTGTCCCTTGCTAAGGTTGACACTTTGATTCGACATAAACAAAAATATCCTATAGGGAACTGAGCTTACCAAATCTAGAAACAACAGATGAACTATCCAACTAGTCTCCAATCTTAACCGATCAATGGCCTAATCACAAACACCTATCAACATCAGTTATCCTTATTAGCCATCATTTGTCTTATACATGATGTTGCATCGTCGAAACTAGACTTGACATCTTATATGACATGCTTCATTTTTTGAAACCTGACATCATCCATCAGTTATCATTTGTCTTATACAGGTTGTTGCACCCTTGAAACAAGACTCAATGTCTTATATGATGTGTACCATTCCTAAAACTAGATGTAATCCTATCATATGTCTTATATAGGTTGTTGAATTGTTGAAACCAGACCCAATGTCTTATACGACATGCTTCATCTCTTGAAACTAGACTTTATCCATAATCCTATCATACAAACACTCGTTGATTGACAAGAAGATCTAAATGGTTGTTGACTCACTAGTCTAGTTTGTCTTATATTTTTATTGATTTATCTTTGGTCATGTTACTATGCACCTTGAGGAAGTCCACAAGTGATGAGAGGAGCAATGATGAATCATGATCCTTTTCTCTTTGATTTCTATTTGCGGTTTGTCTTGACAATATGATTGGGGCAACTAGGTTCCTTGTGTGTGATTAGGGGTTCCATTTCTAGCATAATCAAAACATCTTATGCAAGTTAAAGGTCATCTAACGCTTTCTTGCATTAGGAATAACATGCTTTGTGGTTACTTCCTCGCATATTTTGACAAGGTTCTATTATCACTAGTATGCGTCATGACATTCCTTGTCTGCAATGTGTTTGTTTTTGCAAAGGGATAACGTTTCACACCTTGGTGTCCGTTATTCATTGCCAAAATAAAATGCTCAATGACGATAATCGTGAGCTAAAATTAAAGCTTAAAATCTATCAAAAAAATCTCATATCAGTTCATTTCATTTCATTCATCCCATCTCATCGATCTAATTATTCTTCGCTTCTTACTAACATTTTCTTCTTGCCAACATTTCTTCTATCATTCCTTGCACTTAAACTCATCACATCTGCTTGTCGGTAAATTTGTCAATTTTTTTGGATTTTTTTGCAAATTTGTCAATTTTCTCGAGGGGGCATCATCCTATCTCACATTAATTGGGGCATGTCAAGGCATATTGGGGCAGGTATTGAGCCGAATTTTTTAAATTATTCTTTGACACAACACTCAAAATCACATTGTATGAAAGAGGGGCAAAATGTAGACATTGTAAAATGTCCTATGCTTGCAAGCAAAATTTTCACACTAATTTGCATCTTTCTCACATAATTAAATAATTTAAATAATTATTTAATTATTTCCTAATACCACTATTCTTCTATTAATTAATTAATTCACTTTATCTTTATTCTTCTTTTGATTAATTAAATAAATCTTATTTATTTAATTATTCATTTTCATTTTCCCTCCTTTCTTCTGTAATTAATTAATTATTTTAATTATTTAATAATTGATTTAGCCTTTTCTTCTATAATTAAATATATTCTTATTTATTTAATTACTTATCATTTCATGTTATCTATAATTAAATATTTGTTTTTAATTATTTAATTATTTACCATTTCCCTCCATCTATTTTTTTTAGACTGTAGGAATCAGTCAAGTATCCACCCCCCTATAAATTGCAGTGTGCCTGATAAACTTTTTTCATGTGACTTGTGGCATTGGCGCGAAACACCCTTCGGTACCACGAGGATGGTGGGGAGACTAGACCTCGTGACCTCTTGCTCGCAATAGGATGCTTTAGCCAATCGAGCTAGGTCCACCTCCCCATTTCCCTCCATATATTATTAAATAATTTTTTTTGATTATTTAATATTTCATTTCCCTCTTCTCTTCTATAATTAAATAAGTATTTTTAATTATTTAATTATTCATTTTCTGTTTCCGAAATAATTGTTACAATTGTTTAATTTATCTATTCTTATCCAAGCCCTATTTCTCACCTAATTCCTTAAATCGTTGTCCCTTCTTTCCATCCTTATCTATTTTCTTCTCAATTAATCCCCATCCTTGATCATCATACCTCACCACTCAATCCTCACCCTTCATTTGAATTGGGATTCCTATAAAATCAAGTTTTCAATTCCATTTCGAGGTTAACCACAATATTTGAAGTTTTGCTATCCTATCACTATCTTGAGATCTTGCTACCATACATCAACATTAAGCTTATCATATATCTTGCATACTACAAATCCAAGAGCAAACAAGCAAAATTGAGAAGAGCAATGGAGGAGAATCAACTTTGGCATAGGAATTGAGGTTTCATTGTTCTATTATTTATTTTCTATTGTCATTCGTGCTTCATTGTTAGATTAGGGTCATTATGGCTTGAATTTAGATAGTTTTGTGGTCGCTATTAATAATTCATGCTTTTCCCCTAAATTCACCTATCTACAAATTGCATCCAGCCTACGTCTAAGATGAATCAAGAATGTGGATCCCAAAATTCAAGGATTATGCCTAGCTGCTAAATGGATTACTAGAGTTGTCAAAGGTGATGAATCATGATTTTTTATTTATTGAGACATAAAATTGTTTCAATCACAACTATAAGGAAATGGTAAATTAAAGCCTTCTTTCCTATTTATCCATTTAGACAATCTCATAGCAAGTGTTTTATTTCTTAAATTGGAAAGTTTCTTGATTACAACACGATTTTAGCTTTGCTTCTTCTTCCATTTAGTGGAATAAACATATCCAATATCAAAAGAAACCTTTAGCCCTCAACTTTCCGAAGCAACCTTATTACTTGCTTAAGAAAGCCTGGGTTTAATGCACATCACTTCTCTGCATTGGTCTCATTGGAAAGTATCTAAATAATGTTTTGGATTGAATAATAAATCCAAGCAACCTCTCAATTATGTGCAATATCTAGTCCTTCCTAATTTAAAAATTAAATTATACAATCTAGTGCGGAGTAGTTTCTTCAAGGATGACATTAAACCTTGTTTAGCTTGACGATTTCTAGATTTGATTGTGTGAGCATTTTTTGCATCAACGTTTCGGATCACACTCTGTGATCTATCATCAAGATGAAAAATGAGAGCTCAAGGATAAGAATGAATAGTTGCAAACCAAGCAAGCATAAAAAGGTATGAGAAAAGAAGGAACGAGAAGGGGTTACGTGCCAACCAAGGGACAAGAGGGCAATGACTAGACAAGAGAGAGAAGAAAAATAAGATGAGAGATAAAAAGAAAAAATAAAAAGGAACACCACAAAGAGCAATAGGAACAATAAATTATATTGTGGCGTTCCTTTTTATTTTTCCTTTTTATCTCTCATCTTATTTTTCTTTTCTCTCTTGTCAAGTCATTGCCCTCTTGTCCCTTGGTTGGTGCACAACCCTTCTCCTTCCTTCATCTCTCATACCTTTTTATGCTTGCTTGGTCTGCAACCATTCATTCTTATCCTTGAGCTCTCATTTTTCATCCCGATGATGGATCATGAAGTGTGATCCAAAACATTGATGCAAAAAATACTCACATAATCAAATCCAAAAATCGTCAAGCTAATATCACTATGGATTGTGAAAAACTATTATCGTTAATTAAACCTCTTCCCAACTTTCTCATTCTCCCCCCTAAAACATTAAATAATAGTGCAAATTCAATCATAAATATTGAGTCAAATTCAATGCATAAATATAGAAATCCAAAGCTAGTATAAATGCTCAAATGTTTGCTTGGAAAATCTTATATTGCAAATAGTATGTTGGTAATAGGTTAAAATGCTTGCTTGTTCAACGAGTTAAATGCCTCTTTGTCATTTAGATGAAACTATGAAACACTTATTTTGGGGTTGCATGTTTGCTATAAAGTAATGGTTTGTTGTTTTTAAAAAGTTGCTTGCTTTATTTGGTCATCATTTGATTTGAAAAGAAACTTTATTTAGAACATGTACGAAAAATAATATGGTTGTTGGTTTAGTTAAAAATGTTATCCTTTTTGTATTTATGGAGAATCAAATATTCACCTACATTTTCTATTTCTTATGTTCATTTGAAAGTTGAATTTCATGACATTATTTTAACATATTCTTTTAGATTATATCACTATCTTCTCAATTATAGATAATCTAACGATAAATAAAGATATTACCTATCAATTGAAACAATTGTAATTACAAATCAATCAACTCCAAATCAATTAATACATTAAAAATAAGAAAATTATGTATACCACCAATATCATAATAAAATCTTATACTAATTATAAATATCAAATTATACATATTATTTTTATAATTCTATAAAAATATTTTATATATTACTACTTATTTTATCTTTGTAACTTTCACAAACTTATTTTATTATAATTCAAAATTATTCAATACCCAAAAAAGATACTAAAAATCGAACAAATCTTTTTTATAAAATATTCTAAACTTTACGAGACTATAAATAAAGACAATTTACATGGACATCTTTTTCTAAAATATTTTTTAAATATAACCTAATCAATTTCTAAATTCCTCATCTTGAATTCCTCACTTCTCTAAATTTTTCTTCTCAAATCAAAAAATTTAAAAACTCATTAAACCGCTAGCAAAAATGTTCTAATTTTCCTCTGCAATAGCGGGAACGATTTGTTTGTTTTCTTTTTGATGGGACCAAAGCCCATGTATGCATGGATTCATACACTGCCAGGCTCGTGAAGCCCAACATCCTCTTTGGGTTAAATTCGATTCAGCCGTGCACAGTCCATTGGAGTTGGTAGAACCAGTGAAGAAGGATGTTAAATATATTAGCGGGCAAGGACAAGCAGAAGGAGAAAAGTCCAATGCCCAGGCTCATACTAATCACAGGGGTAAGCAAAGGGCTGGGGAGAGTTCTTGCAATGGAATTGGCGTCAAGAGGGCACACACTCGTTGGCTGCGCCAGAACTGAACAAAAATTGAGCACTCTTCGCTCACAAATCTCTGCTCAATACCCTTCTTCAACCCATCTTTTTCACCCAGTAGACGTGGTCTGTTTCTTTTCTCTAAAAGAAAAAAATAACCCACTTTTTGATATAATAGTATTTTGATGAATGCTTAATTCCTTCTTGCAGTCTTCAGACAGCAGTGTGAGAGAATTCGCAAAGCTTGTGATAGAAATAAAGGGTGTTCCTGATATCATCGGTAAGATTATATTCTTTACTTTTTTATCTCATAATTTGTTTTTCTGAAATTTAGGCGGGCCTTTTTTCTTGGGCAAGTCATTAGTCTACAATGGAAAGAAAGCCAGAACAACAATGTTTTGCCTTAAGATTATATTCTTTTCTTTTTCCATCTCATAATCTTTTTTGCTGGAATTTAGGTGGGCCTTTTTCTTGGGGAATTCATTAGTCTACAATAGAAAGAAAGCCAGAACAACAATGTTTTGCCTACCAAACAAGCTTCTAAAATCGGCCATCATTATTTGTCAGATTTTGATCTTGCTTTGACATTTGAGCCCAAGGTGGATTGTTTACCAGTTGCTATGTTCTCAGAAATCTTTTTGGTTCTGATTTTGGTATTCTTTCTCCTTCCTTTACCTTTTTGGCTAATGACAGGAGAGGCAAAGGTACCATCCTCATTTGCCACCAATCCATCGTCTAGACCATATGCTAAGGATTCCACTTTAGCAACATCTTTAGTAGGTAATGTCTCTTCTTCTTGTAATGTTGCCTCTTCGGGTATAATCGTCGCTTCAGACACTTTGACTGCAGAAGCACCTAAGTTTTTCATAGGAGCCACAATCTGGAAGGACAAAAAGGGGTTAGAGAGGGGGTCTTTAACATAATCATCTAGATTTTCTTTGTGCATGTTACTTTTCTTACAAGTTTTTTGAAAGTCATCATTTTGACTTTTAGTAGATTTAAGCCTTTTGATGTTTTGATGTAGGAGCATCCTGGACCACAAGCGATCTTGCATCGCCAAAAAAGTGTTTGTTTCAAGTTTTGGTTGTTGTTTGTTTGGTAGGCCTTTTTGTCAAACATGCATATTCAGAAGGTTGCTAACTTGCTATAGATTAGTACAGATTGCTGTAGATTGGGTAGAGGCCATTGAGATTGTGTATAAGTTACTTGTAGGTGTTCTCTTAGGCGACAAACCTATTTGTAACTATGGTATAGATTATGTTGTCTACAGGCTGCTAGAGGTGTTTGGTCTTGCACCTAATTGATATAAGGTCTCTTGAGGGGTGTTTTTTGGCCCCATATAGGTTGATGGGGCAACATTCTTCTTTTAGAATTGGTAGTGGAATGATTTCTTTGCTTTTAGCAATATGTCTTGGTGTTGACAATGTGTTGAGGATCATGGAGGTAATGAAGGTGGTTGTTTACTCCTTTTTGGTGGCTGTTTGACTGCCTAATTGGACCAAGCTCCTATCTTTTCCTGACTAGGTGGTGCTAGGGCATCACAAGCTTTATGTTTTTGGCAGATGTTCTCTTATTCCAACCATGACTATTCATTTCCTCGGGAGAGACATTTGTCATATTCGTTTGGGTGGCATTTTTCTTGGTTGTTGTTAGTTGGCAATTGTCCAACTTCCTTGAGTAGGTAGCATTTTAATTTTTTGTACTGTCCCTTGTCCTGCTTTGCCCTAGAATTCACTTGTTGAGTAGGTTTAGGGTTTCTTCTTTCCCAAATGAATGTTCTCTTTAATGAAGTAATCTTGGATTGAAATCTGCATTTAATATTTCCACATAGACATATGTCTGTTAGCATTAATATCTAGATATCCAAATATAAATGTAATCACAAATGCAATCATGAAGACATAGGAGGAGTGGCATGGGTAGATCCGCCCGAAGTCCTTTGCCAAGCCCAAGAGGTTGTTACTGCAACCCTCTCTTCTTGGCGACTTCTACCTGCTTTCTCTGCCCATGTTATCACCTCGGAAGACACTTGACCTACTGGGGGAAGCCAGCAGAGCTTATAAGTGGTCCAGGCCTACCACCTCTCCATGGTCTCAGGGGATCTTGAGTGGGACCCCCACCCCTACATGGCCCACCCATGCATTTGAATTGGGCGGATTCTTAAGTGGAATTCCCTCCCCTCCATGGCCCATCCTTGCCTTGGGTTTCGGGGGCGGATCTTAAGTGGGGTTTTTAGGCACCACTTTTCGCAGGCCCTTCCTCCCTAGTAGGTTTGCAAACACTCAGAAGACAATCTTTAAGCAATCAAATATATTTGCATTCATCTTTGACTCCTTTAAATTCATGTAAAAGTCATTGCCTAGAACAATTATAATTATGATGTAGAGACAAATGCACTAATAATCATGAAAATAATAAGCAACATCTAGTTTATATATTAATATCTGAATTAATGGAAAAACATCCCTATATCATGTATGCCGTTAGCCCTAACAATATTTCTACTGATATTTAAATAGCATATATGAACAGCTATTCATTAAAGAGACAAAGTAGACTAATATGGCAAGCAGTACTATCTATTTCAGAATTGCAGCGATCTTAATCATCAGATCATGTGAGGTTTGCATATTCAAATTTAAACTTATCGGCTAGAGGTATTCCAGATTTAGACATAGCATGGAAGCACTCAATTCGGGCCATAAAGATGAACTACTGAACAGGTAGAATAAGATGCAGGATATAGATTCTAAGGCATCATATATATAGGCATCTATCACTGAATAAACTTTTAGTTTTGATATTCAGAAATGCTAAACATTAATGGCTAAGTGGGTAACCTCACCTGAGCGCTGTATCTCTCACGTTACCTGCTTCCTACTTATCTTCCTCTTGTCATGATGGTGATCTTAAGATCTCTCTTGGCGTCCTCAATTTCTATGGTGTGGGAGATCACGTCTCTCTAACAGGATGCGTCCTTTGTGAATGAAGATGCCCCTTGGCTACGAAGGGTGGTTTTGTTTAGATTCCTTAATGAAATCAATCAATGTAGTTTTGATTGATGGATGCTTAACAACGATCATAGAAATATATATATCTCTTGTAATAAAGTATATAATGTGCAATCTATTTATATTTTCTCGTTTAATGGCTTTATCTCCTAAATCCGGCGGTACTACACAATGAAAGAGTTTATCGCGATTAAAATGAAGAAAGTAGAGGAATGGATATCAATGATGGGAGCAACGAAACCATGGTGAATTGACCTAATTTAAATAGACAAGCTTATGAACCATGCTTACTTCATATAGATGTGTATTTTGCATGATCGAAAGAGATCAGGACACTAACTATTTCAACAGTGGGTTTGTAATGCATATAACAGTGGCAGAGTCAAAGGAGATTCTATAAGTTTCTCTTGGCTGGTGGTATAGTGTGGAGACTTCTCAAGTGTTTCATACTCAAAGTATAGGGATTACTAAATTCACCATGATGAGAGTAATATTTTGTTGAATGGGAAGAATTTTCATATGAGGAGGAGAGGTTTGTTATTGAATGGTGTAATCAAAACAATATCAAATGTATTGAGGTTTATACTACTAATGATTCCTTTGATAAATGTATATCAATCAATGGGGATTCCTAAGGAGTTAAGTTTATTTAGGAGGCTCTTTCCATTTACATGTGACCTGGGATGGTAATGAAGACATAGATGTAATGTCCCTCGATGAATTGCTATCGATCCTTGCCTTTTGCTAGAATTCGTTGTATGTTTATTTAATATAATATGTATATATATAATAATAAAATATCCACTTTGATATCTTTTAATCTTTATATTGTCATTTATATTTTTGTTATTCAATTTATTTGCATTTTGAAATTCGGGGACATGATATTTTTGGGCATCTATTATTCATTTTATCCTTGTGGGCAGGCTGTTTTCTTGGTTATTTGGGTGTTTAGTGCTTGCATGGGCTGTGTGTGGACATATTTTGGTTGGCAGTCAGTATCTTGCTAGTTGGACAGTCACTCTAGGCAACTTTTTAGTTGGCAAAAAGGTAGAACCATTGCTAGAGGGAGATCCATTGATCTTCAAGGCAGAGCTGTTTCTTTTAGTAGGGGGCAGATGAGGAAAAGGGGAGATCCTTTGGATAGAGGGTATATAGAAGAGAGTCAACACCAGCTCCTTAAGGAAAAGGAGAGTGTAGATAGGAAAGAGGGGGAATCCTCTAGGTAGAGAGGAATAGAGGATAGGAGCTGGTCCCCTGGGCAAAGAGGAGAATGAGGGGCTGAAAAGAGAGTTTGGTTTTAGTCTTTCAAACAAAGCAGGGGCAGAGGAGAACAAGGTAGTAGAAGATTAGTTGGTTGTTCATCATTCAAGGATGAGGAACAATCTTGTGGTTCATTCATGAACTATATACTTGGTAGGTTCTCACGAGCATGTTTGTAAGCTTGTTCAAGGCAAATTTTGCAATTTAATGTACACAGTGTTGTTGTCTTGCTTCCATTGGCTGTGTGCATTTGTTAGTAAGTGTTAGGTTGCTAGGTTTATGTCTTCCTTCATTGGACATGATTGTCTAGACTGCATCACATTTTAAGGTAGTTTCTTTGGAAATGCCCATGCCTATGACAAAAATTTGCATTTGAAAGGCATACACTCATAGTCAATCGTTTTAGTGTGGACAAAACTCTGCAGTTTCATCTTAATGGATTGAGGAAGCCTATTCCACTTAAACACAAATATGGGCAACTGAAAATTCTTTTCTTTCTGTGGAGCCCAAGGCTTATAGTCCCAATAGCATTTCATATTGCTTTAACCTCCTCATTCCATAAAAACAAAGGAAAAAAGGGAGTCTTAACCAAATTGGCACCCAAGATGGCATTTCTTTTGTTGGATCAAAAGCAGGCGTCCAGCTGTTTAGATATAGGCTGTAGGTGCCTGCGAAAAATCAAATCTTTGACCTCTTGGTAGATAAGGTTGCAATGAAACAACCCCTCCTACATAGTGAAATGTCAATATCTCCTTGAATCTTTGGTTTCCATTCACTTTTCACATAGTTTTCCAGCGAGTTGTAAGAGGGCCATGCACCCATAAACTTGCCCACCATAGCTAGCTCATGATACAAGATAAGTAGATCAGTTGACTCCCCCATGGGAATGTCAATAGATGGGATATCCCCCCTATGCTTAACCATTTGAAGATTTTCATTGTCGAGCCAAGATTTTGAGCCCAAGATTTTGGAAATCTGTAGAAGCATGTGATTCAATCTATGTTGTAGGGTTCATACCCACAGGCCTCGAACCCAGTTCGGGTACGAACTCGGTATGGGTTCGCCTGTGGGTACGCGCTGGGCGCGCACCCAGCGCACACTCGGGCGAACCCACAATGCTGGGCGCGCACCCAGCGCAAACCCAACACTGTGGTTCGTGGACCTGGGCAGATCAGCCGCGTACCCGGGCATACCACAAAGAACCCACGGCCTAGAACTTAAAAAGTGGGCCCAAAATTATATAAAATAACATTTTTTTATTATTTTTTTGTCTCCTAACCCTAAAACGACCCAATATGAGGGCATTCAACACTAAAACATTTCATTTTATCCTCTCATTTTGCTCTCACCATTTTTTCTCTCCATCTTGGCATTTTGAAGGGAGGTGATGTATTTGAAGGAGATCGATTGTGGAGTGTCAAATAGCTTCTACAAAGGAGATTTAAGTGTTTAAGGTATGCATTTAAACCCTATTCTTTAGTTTTTGATGGATTTTTTCAAGTTTGTGAAGAAGTTTTTCATGTATGTTTTTTTTTAATTTTTTTTTTATAGATTGCAACAATGGCCAGTAGTCAAAGTTTAGTGGGTGGGGGAGGCAAGTCAAAAATTCAAAATTGATAAAGGATCTCCTTTATGGAGACATACCACAAGAATTTCACAAATTCCTAGAGGTGGGGGGTTTGTTTGGAAGTGTAATTTTTGCAATGCACAATATAATAGCTCCTATTACCGAGTGAAACTTCATTTTATGGGCCTTGGTGGTAAAGGGATTAATATGTGTGAGGGCCTAGATAAGAAGGGGTTGTCTGCTGTACAAATAGCAACATTTATAAAAGAACAAGAAGATGCTGACAAATTGGTTGCAAGAGGAAAACAAAATAGTTATAGTTCCAGAAAGAAAAAAACAACATTACCCACTCAGACAGTTAGGCCCTCTAGACATCCCTTCTTGTCTATACCCTCTACGGAAGAAGAAGATGAAGAACCACAAACCACCACCCGCAAGAGAGGTCCATTAGAGAAGGCATTTAAAATGGAGGCAAGAGATATTGCTGAAAAAAAATTGCACATTGCCTCTATGCCAATGGTCTTCCATTCAACTTGGTGAGATCACCATATTGGCGGGACATGGTGTTAGCAATAAATAGTGCACCTCCTGGTTTCACAAGTCCTGGGTATGAAAAGGTGCGTACCACCTTATTGCAAAAAGAGAAGAAATCTATAGAGGCCCAACTAAAACCAATTAGAGATTCTTTGGTTGAAACAGGTGTATCTATTGTTTCTGATGGATGGAAAGATTGCAAAAACTATCCATTGATTAATGTTATTGTAGTGTCCCCCAAGGGGGCAATGTTTTTGAGGGCGGTTGACTGTGAAGGGGAAGTGAAAGATGCAGAGTTCATTTCCAGGATTCTCATTGACTCCATAGAGATGGTGGGTAGTGAAAATGTTGTCCAAGTAATTACGGACAATGCAAAAGTTTGCAGGGCTGCAGGTGCTTTGGTAGAGGCTAGATATGAGCACATCTTTTGGACATCGTGCACCGTACACTCCCTCAATTTCGTGATGCAAGCAATTGGCAACCAAATAGAGTGGGTGAAAGAAATATACTAGGAGGCTGAGGAGATCCAGATGTTTGTGACAAACCACCATATGTCACAAGCAATTTTCAGAACTTTTTCAAGATTGGAATTGTTGAAGGTAAATTTAATTTAAATTTTATTTAGTTTCATTTATGTCATGTTTTACATAATTGAATAAAATAATTTTTTGCATTATATACATATTTTAAATGTGTTATTAACTTACTATTAACATGTTCTTAGGTTGCCGAGACCCGGTTTGCATCTCATGCAATTGTTCTGAGACGACTTGTGAAGGTGAAAGATGCATTGAGTCAAATGGTTATTAGCAACCAATGGGGTATATGGAAGCAATTAAATTCAGAGAGGGCCCAAAAGGTCAAGGCATTGATCTTGCATGACGATTAGTGGGATTGTGTGAATTATGTATTGGAGTTCACCGAACCGATCATGTCTATGTTTTGGTTTGCTAATATAGATGAACCATGCTTGGGGGATGTCCATGATAGCATGGACACAATGTTGGAGAAAATAAAAATAGAAATACAAAAGAGAGAGAATGATCCTGAAGACACCTTTTACAAAAGGGTATAAGCAATTGTTCTTCATCGTTGGAACAAGATGACAATTCCATTGCACCTCCTTGCATATGCCCTATCTCCGAGGTACTATACCATTGAAGTACTTTCTATCCTAGGGAGAATACCGCCATATAGAGATTCTGAAGTTGCTAATGGGTATAAGAGGGCATTTAGGAGAATGTTCAGTGATCCAAAAGTGCAGACAAGTGTCATGAGAGAATTTGGAATGTTTATCTTATGAAAAAATCATACCCCTTCTGTTGTTAGAGACCAATACAAAATGGATGCTATTACATGGTGGCAAAGTTGAAAAACTTGGACTCGGCAATAACTTGGCAGACCCAAAAATTTTAAAAACTCGGGACTCGGCAAAAACTCAGGGAAAAACTCGGCAATAACTCGGCAAATTTATCGAACATTTGAAAATACACAATTTTTTAAAATATTCTTAAAACCACACATATAAACTGAATTTTTAGAACATATTACTGATTTCATCATATATAAATCAAAATTAGAGTTTAATACATATCAATCATCAATGTATTTACTGATTTCATCATCTATAAATCAAAATTAGAGTTTAAAACCTTAATACGTATCAATCATCAATGTATCATAGACCAAAAAACAAGTTCGACTTCTCAATACATATCAACTTCAAGTTTTAGTATCAATAAAAATTATCTATCCTAAATTTCTTCTACGACTGAAACTCAAAAGTTTTTGTCGCTGCTGTGTGGGTGGTACTGAAGTAGATGGTATAGGTGCAATGTCCTCAATAGAAGCCTCAACAGGTGCCCCAACAGGTGCCTCATCCATAGGGATAGGATCAAATTGTGTGTGTGAAGAAACAACCTCTATTGGCTGACCAAGCTCGCCTTCTTCCTCCTCATAGGCTGCCATCTCTGCTTCCGATTCAGCTGCATCTGCCTCCCTCTCCATCTCAACGAACTCATCATCACTTATCCATGGTTCCACATTGACCTCATCAGGCTCAGCAATCCAATCTGAGTATGGATCAATGTCATCAAGGTCAAGTGCTTCATGTGAACTCAACCCTTGTACCTTCTTCTCATGCAACCGAAGGTTGTAGCGCACGTAGACAAGGTCATTCAAGCGCTTTTGAGTCAACCGATTGCGCTTCTTTGTATGAATGGCCTCAAAGACACTCCAGTTGCGCTCACAACTAGATGCACTACAAGGCTGAGATAAAATACGAATGGCAACCTTTTGAAGATTAGGCGTTGTGGCACCATAATCTTCCCACCACAAATCTGCAATGATAACCATTTATAACTTAGTAAGGATTTAATAAACTTAAACATTAACATAATGTCATAAATAGTAAAATAATATTAAACACATAAATTTGTTACCTGGCTGTAGAGTGTCTCTCCTACGAATGCAATCCTTGGAAGAAAACAATGGCCCTTCGGCCCTCTTATAGCTCTGTATCTCATCAAGTATGAGATCTCGAAGGTCATCATTACTAACCAATCTTTCAATACATGTATTGAGGCCAACTTTAACCTCTGCATCTGCTCTGAAAGTAGGAGAGAAATAAAACTTGGGGTTCAAAAAGTAGGCAGTAGCATGAATATGTTGGTGGAGTTGTCGGTTCCACCTCCGATCTATTATGCGCCATATGGGTTCATATTTGGTCTTGTTTGACCCATATAAATGTTGAATTGCCTCTTTGGCCTTATCCATGGCCTCATATAGATACCCCATGGGGCTTTTATCCCCATCCACCAATCGTAGAACTCTAACCAACGGTTCTGACACCTAAAATATAAAAAAATTAACAAAATCAGCAAGCTATAATATTAGAAAGAAATAAAATAAATCATCAATAAATGTTTGAAAACTTACTTTGATGATCTCCTCCATTTGTTTGGCAAATCTATCATCAAAAATGGTCTTCTTGACCTTATCTGCTTCAGGCTTCTTGGAATAAGGACTCTCAAGCCATTTTTCACTCACAAACATGCGCTTGAGGTTGGGCAATGTAGCTAAAATGCTTTGCAAGGTGAGGAAATTGGTGGCAAAGCGTGTGACTCTTGATCGCACGAGATCTTTACCATCAATGTGCTCTCTCGTGAGACTTAGGACCCATGTGTGATTGTAGATGTACTTTGTGATATTCCTTCCATCTTCAACCACATTCTTCACCCAACTTATTTTCCCTATGTCCTCAAGGAGCAAGTCAAGACAGTGGGCAGCACAAGGGCTCCAAAATAATGTAGGATGCCTCGCCATTAGAAGTTTACCGGCTGCCACATATGCAGCTGCATTGTCGGTCACAATTTGAATTACATTTTGAACTCCCACTTCCATCACCACCTCATCCAACATATTGCACAAGGTCTCTGCATTTTTTGTTTCATTGGAGGCATCAACTGATTTTAGAAATACCAATTGTCCCCCTGAAGCCACTAGAAAGTTGATGAGTGTCCTATTTCTGCCATTTGTCCACCCATCAGATATAATGGTGCAGCCATTCTTTTCCCAATTTCTCCTCTGTTCCTCCACTAGTTTGTGTGTGTTTTGGACCTCATTCTGCAATAATGGCCCACTCAACTCATAATGACTTGGGGCCTTGAACCCCTTACCTGCCACAGTCAATGCAGTGACCAACTCTTCCCAATAAGGACTAGAAGCAACATTGAATGGAATATTGTTGTAGTACCAAAATTTAGCACATGCCAACTTCGCCTCATTTTGCAACTCTCTATTCCAAGAAGTACCTTCCAATGAAGGTTGTGCACCGGGAGTATTACGTGGAACAAAAAAACCAGAACTGATGCTACCCACACTTCTAGATCCTAATCCTCGTATCTGTGGCCCAAGAGAAGAGCTTCCCATAGCCCTTTGTGACCCTGTAGAACTGAAATCTGCATATGGGGCTGCCATTGCCTCTGCTGCTCTCTTTTTACTTTCTTTCCTTTCATCATATGTTGCAAGGAGTGTTTTGGCCTCCATCTCAACCTCTTTGGGTGCCTCTTTACATGGTACAACATCTCGACAAGGGATTCGTGCAAGGTGGTATTTCAGCCGATTTATGCCACCAGAATAAGTCTCGAGGCAATGGTTGCACATAACCTCTCCTCGTGTTGCACCTGGTGTTCCATGTTTCCAGAAAGGATCTCTTGGTTTGCCACCACTCTTTTTACTTGTAGAAGCCATTAGTAAAACACCTAGTAGAAGAGAGACAAGATAAACGTTAAGAGATAAAAAGTGAAGTTAAACAAAATAAATGAAACATATTAAAATTTAAAAATGATTGAAATTTGAAAGATTTGAATTTTGAAACATATTAAAATTAAAAATGATAGAAATATTTTAATGTATTAATTTATATTATGATAAATTGATAATAAAGAATACTAGAAAAAAAAATAATAACAAAAGTAATGATATTGAAATAAAATTTGCAATTTGAATATCTTTATTTTTGTTATTATTTTCTTTTCTACTATTCATCAATTTATCATAATATAAAATTATAAATTAATATATTTGAATTATTTTTAATTTTAAGTTTTAAAAATAAATTAAATTAAATTAAAAGTTTTCAATTTTCTTTTACATATATAAGTTAATATATTATATTATAAATTTATGAGTTTTAAAAATAAATCAAATTCAAAATTATAAGTTAATAACTCAATATATTAAATTAAATTATTAAAAATTATATTACTTAAAGTCTTAAATAATTATAAATTAATATATTAAATTATAAGTTAAAAAAAATCAAATTAAAAATGATAAGTTATATATTATAAACTTAAAAAATTATAAATTAATGACTTAATATATTAAATTATAAGTTTTAAAAAACAATTAAATTAAAAAATTTCAAATATTATTAATTAAAAACAATTAAATGTCTTTGATCTTATTTATATATAAAAATTAATAAAAAATCTTATATATTTTAAAAAATTTTAGGTTTTTTTTTTGTTTTCAAATGGGAAAATTGAATGAAAAAAATTGAAAAATTACCTGGCTGTAGTCGTCGATTTTGCCGTGCCCTCGCGTTTTTCTCCTACGTCGTCTTCTCTTCTCTTGCTACCGGCAGTGTTGTCCTCTCGAGTCTTCTCTCCTGCGATTTTTTCCTGCGCCACCATCGTCGACCTCTTCTCCTCCTTCGATTTCTCCCTATGTAGCCGTCGTCGTTTTTTCCCTGTTGCTGTGCTAAATGCGCGATGAAAACAAAAAAATAGAACACCCTTTTCAGTCGGTAGTGCCAAGCCCGAAAAAATTAGGGCAAAAAATAATAAATAGTTTGTGCCACGTTTTTCCTATGTTGCGCGTGTTTTTTTGCCTTTTTTTCCATATTACACGCCGCGAGTTTTCAATATGACGTAGCTGCGAGTTTTTAGGCAATTAACTCACCTCTCAGATTGCCACGCGATTACTCGCGAGTCAGGCGTGTTTTTGGCAATTTTTTCAACTATGCATGGTGGTACCTCCATGGTCAAGATTATATGTACCTCCAACCTCTTGCAATCAAGATCCTCTCACAAGTAAGTTTTTTTTTTTTTTGCCACTTGTATTGTAGAATTTAACACTTAACATTCTTGAATTTATCTTGCATTTTTTATTTTTTATTTTGTTGGTTTTCTCTCCAGGTTGCAAGCTCTTCTGCCGCTAAACGGAATTGGAGTACATACTCCTTTATCCACTTAGTGAAGCGTAACCGGTTGGCTGCAAAAAGAGCTGAACTTGGTGTATATTCATTCCAATTTGCGTCTTCTGTCACGTAAGGATCCTCAATACAAGCAGGGGGCAGCGAGGCTTTGGGATGTAGCACCCGAGTCTGCTGACTTGGATGCAACCTTTCAGGATCTTGCTAGAGCCACTATGGATGATGTGGGTGATATTGATGACATATCACATGGTGTTGGATCTGCTTTGGGTTCAAATGATGATAATTTTGAAGTTCAAACCGCTCAAAATCCAAGTCACGATGATTCTGACAATCCTTTTGATGATTGATGAACACTTGAACAATGAACATTGAATCATGTTTCAATGTTTCATGAACTACATTTTGTAATTCAATAATTTTATTTGAATATTTTTCAACTATCAATTGGCATTTAATATTTATCTTTGGCATTTGGCATTGATCAATGATCAAGTATCATACTATGAAATGATTTAGTTTTACAATTCTGTATATTTCTCTTATTTTTTTGTATATATATTTATAATATATATATATATACACACGTACCCATACGCACCCAAACCCCTAAAATTTTTTTTCCCGTACCCACGTACCAGGTTCTCGTACCCGAACCCGAACCGGTAACTTAGGATTCAATATTGTGTTCTTCCTAGTGCTCACCCTAACAATTGCATCTCAATAGGACTGAGGAACCATGAGAATGAAGGAAATCAACCAGTGACAAGCCTTAGAGAGTAGACAGTTTCAACAGGGATCATAGAATAACAAATGAAGAAAATGAAAGCAAATTGAAATCATATAAAAATAGCTCCACAATTAGACAGCAAACAAGGGCTGAATAGAGACACAAGGGTTTGTAGCTGAGCCAGGTAGTTGCTTAGCTACAGCTGAAACCCTAATCTTTCTATGCTCCTGCAAAACATCTTTTTCTTGGGATCATTTACATTTTCAACCCACTGTTATACGTTGCAATTAAACAAGGTTTCCATTTTTTAATTGCTAGCTGGTTTCCACAATTTGGCGTACCAGCCTTTGCAGTTCCAACTGAGGATGTTGCTCTCATGTAACTGCTGCACCCTAGGTCTGATAGATGTTGATCTCTTATTTCTTGCATTAATCTCAATCATGTATGAGGCCTATATGGGATTCCTTTATGGGACAAACATAGAAAAGCTTGGCCTCCTAGATATGCTATGTCTTCTTTCAGTTTATAGGTATATCTATGTCTAGGGGAGGAGATGCTCAATAGGATTGAGACAATTATGATGGAGCCGAAACATTGTAAGTGTCATCTCTCAACAAAAAATATTAAACCTGTGTTTAAATGGGCTGACACTAGGACTGGGATGACATATCACCCTGCCATGTTGGATTGTAATTGTA
Source organism: Sequoia sempervirens (assembly GCA_007258455.2). NCBI lineage: Eukaryota > Viridiplantae > Streptophyta > Pinopsida > Cupressales > Cupressaceae > Sequoia > Sequoia sempervirens. Next base: position 456,221,568 of record VDFB02000017.1, read on the forward strand.
TCTATTTTGGTTTCAAAATGTGCTTGTTATATCTTACATTTTTTCGATGACTTGATCCTTGAATTGGATCAATAGGGTGTGGCATAGCAAATATCCTTGAAACAAGTTAAATGTGGGGCTGAGGGCAAATATACTGATTTGCTCAGTCTTCAAGTTTGCATCTTGAGGTTTTCATCTCATGTCAGCGATGCCCTAGTCAAGGGAGATGATCCTTCTAGATTTGAAATTTATCATAAAAGTTTTTTTTTGATAAATGGGTTCCTCAATAACTTTTAGTTTTAGCCATAAGTTTTGGAAGCTCATATGAGAATCGTGTCCCTCTATGCCAGAAAAAAACATGGCTCCAATATCTTTCCAAGGTTACTGTTAATTCTTAATAGAGATTACCTGTGTTACACGGGGACGCGTCCCTTGCCCCAAAACCCCCTGTACCCGTCCCCATCCGTCCCGGGGATAGGGGGACGCATCGGGGATAGTCCCCGACCATCCCCGAATTAGGAAAATCCACAGGAAATGGTAGGAAACGTTTCCTCCTGGTTGGGAACGGTCCCCCGTCCTCGGGTACGGCTGGGGATGTTGTCCCCCACGTACATGGAGCCTCTAGAAATTTAAAAAACATAAAATTTTGTTTTTTTAAACATTTTATATTGCTGCTAAATGTTTTGCGGGGCCCACAACAACATAAAATGTTTGTCTAAAGTCTAAAAAGAAAAATTTAAATGAAACTTTATAAAGTTTCATAAATCAATCGATCATTATTTGGGCTCTCTCACGCAAGCTCCATTTTCCATTTATTATTTATTGCATCTGTGACGAATCCTCTTCAGATGTATCAATTGGTCTTTCTGTTGCTACTGCCATGGCTGCCTTAGTCTTTTGTTGTATTTCATGCCGGCTCTTGTAGAAATTAGCTTTCATAGCTAGCTCTAGCATAGGCTGTTGAGATACAGGATAAGCCGCCAACTTCTTAGAATATGTTGGATATAAAATCAACCCATCATATGAAGATAATTGTTCCTTCAATGCTTTCAAGGTTGTTGTCAACTCTGCATTCTCTGCTTCTAAAATCTCAACCTTGGCCTTGGCTTTAGTTACCTGTTTTAATTTTATCACACATAGTTGATGAAATCTTGTGAGTAGAGAAACTTAAAGCAGCTGCTTTGAAATGTTTCAATTGTTGGGTAATTTGCTTTCAAACTTTGAAATTCAGCAACGTCTGGAATTAGATTGACTTAGTGAAAAGTGAAATTATTTTTATGCATAGATTACTTGTCTTGCAGGGTGTTAGAATAAAAAACATATCATTTCTCCAACAGAGATAAGCTAAATCTGAACTTGACATTATCAGTCCTCACAGTCAAAGCTACAGAAGATGGTTCTACTCGGATGTAAGAGAAACCTAAAAACCTTGAAGAATCCTCTAAAGATAGAAGATTTGACAACATAACAAGTAAAATCAACAAAAATGGTTCTAATTATGTTTGCAAATAAGATTCAACGGGTGATATCAATTTAGATCTGTGCTCCACGGGGACGCGTCCCCTAGCTTTTTTACCTGTTTCCCGTACCGGGTACGAAACGGGGACGCAGGGACGACTAGGAAACGTCCCTTGGTAGTCCCCTTTTGTCCTCGAAGTACCCGGTACTTACCGGGTACTTTTTCTCATTGGCAGGGGACGTAGGGTACAGCTAGGCGTACCTGAAACGGCCCAGCCGTCCCTCATCAGTACCGGGTACGGCTAGCCGTACCCTACGGCCCAGCAAAAAATCAGACGCTTTTTAAAAAAAAAATGAAGTTTTTTAAATTAAAAAAAAGGTATGGGGGGGGCCACAAGGGACGCCCCATGCTACTTAACCTAATTTGTGCCTTATATGTGGCCTAAAATGAGAAAAGCAACTCATTTTTACTTCTTGCCTTGTGAAGTGAAGCATAGCAAAAGGAGAGCAGCTGAGTGAAGGAGAGAACAACAGTTTGAAGAGGAGCTTAGGGCATCATTTCCAGCATATTAGAGGTATGTTTTTCATCTTTGTTTTGTATTTGCTATATGTTTTTAATTTTTGCAAGATTTGTTTAAGTTTTTCAACACATAGGAAGGGCATTTAGTGTTTACTTCTTTTTTTTTTGAACTTGCAGCTCTTTGAAATCAGAAACTTCATAAAATTTAGAAAACAACCATGAGTAGCAGCAGTGATAGTGAAAGTGAGGATATTGAAATCCAAATGCAAGAAAGAACTCAAACTCAAAGAACAAGAAATAGACATAGAGGTAGTGCAACTGCAAACATTGGGGGGTGTTCAGAGAGTGGGAGTGGAGTAGGGTCAGCAAGTTCAAAGTCAAACCCATTTGAATGTCCATCTGAAATCCTCAAAAAATGGGCAAAAGGCCCATTTAACCCCAAAAAACCTCTACTACAATTTGCAACAAGAGTTGATAAAGATAAGAAAAAAAATTCGGGGGGTAGTAGAGTATGGGAGTGTCATTTGTGCCACAAACAATATAGGGGCAGCTATATGAGAGTTTATTGCCATCTTTTGTGGATTGGTGGTCAAGGGGTGAAAGGGTGTAGAAAAATAACCCAACAACAAAAAATTGAGGCAACTAAATTGCATATGGAGGGGGAGGCATTAAGTAAAGGGGTTTCAATTGAGAGTTTGCAGCCTAGTATGGGAATGCCTACACCATCACTAGATGTTGCTTCAGCTTCTCACTCTCATGCGGGGGATGATTCTACTAGAGGAAAGAAAAGGAGTATGAATGTTGCTGATATGTTTAATGTTACAGCAAAAGATGGGGCTGATTCCTCTATTGCCAAGTTTTTTTATGCTAATGCCATACCATTTCATGTCTCACGTTCACCATATTTTAAACAAATGTGCAAAGATATTGTAGTTGCTGGTCCCTCATATGTTCCACCTGGAGAAACTAAGTTACGCACCACCCTTCTTGATAAAGAGTACTCCAAGGTGAGTATTTTGATGGAGGATATGAGACAAACATGGTTGACAGATGGCTGCTCCATAATCATGGATGGGTGGACCGATATCAAACATCGGCCACTCATCAATCTTATTGTCACTAGTACAACAGGCTCTTATTTTCTTAGAGCTGTAGATTGTTCAGGCAAAAGGAAGGATGCAACCTTCCAATTTCAGATTTTGAGAGATGCTATAGAGGAGGTTGGAGCCTCTAATGTTGTGCAGGTATGATTTAATTTGATTTTCTTTCGTTCTTATTTTTTATTTTGATTTTCTTCATAGTTATTTAAAATTTTCATTTTGATATCTATATTCTATACTAATCTAGTAATCTCATATCAACTTGATGATATGCCATTGCCAGGTAGTGACCGATTCAGCCCGTGTGTGTAAATTAGCTGGATTGATGGTGGAGAGTGCTTATAAGCACATTTTTTGGACCCCTTGTTGCGTGCATGCATTGAACAATACCTTGAAGGACATTGGGAAGATAGATTGGGTGAAGGCAGTGGTTGCAGAGGCTAGAGAGGTGCAAATGTTCATTTGCAACCATCAGACTTCACTTGCTTTGTTTAGAACATTTTCGAGGAAGGAATTCCTCAAGCCCGTGGAGACTAGATATGCCAGCTACTTCATTTTATTGGAGAGGATGCTTGAGGTCCAAGAGGCTCTACAATTAATGATGGTCAATGTAGAGTGGGGTAGATGGCAAGAGTCAAGCACAGCGGAGGGAAAAAGGGTGAAACAAAAAATCCTTGATGATGACTAGTGGTCCACAATGAGGTAAGAAAATTGGCATTGCTGATTTTATTATTTAGTTGAATTATTAAATTTTATTATTGCTGATTTTCATTTTATTATTTAATATTTATAGGCTAGCAGCCTACCTGATTTTAATTTTTGTAACTTGTTTGCACTTGCAGTTATGTATGCTCCTTCATCTAGCCTATTGTGCAAGTGATTAGATATGCTGATACTGACTCTCCTAGCCTTGGAGAGATTTATGAGACCTTTGATAGTATGCTTGGACAGGTCAAACAAGCAATTTATAGCAAGGACCCTTCTTTGGCATTTTATGAGGAGCATCTTAGGCCCATTGTGATGCGACGGTGGGACATTATGAACACCCCGCTTCATATGGCAGCCTATGCTCTCAATCCAAAATGGTATGCACTGAGGCCTGGGAGAGTGGCTCCATCTCATGATGAAGAGGTGAAAGAAGGCTTCATGAGGGCCCTTACAAAAATGTATACTTCAGAGGAATCTACCATACTTCGCACACAATGGCTTGCATTTGCCAATCTTCGTGGTCCAACCTTCGGCAAACCAAAGGCGAGGATGGATAGAGCTACATTGGCTCAAACCGACCCTATTGGATGGTGGACGTGGCATGGGAAGGATGCACCAGAGTTGAGATTACTTGCTGTTCGCCTTCTTTCATAGGTTGCCAGTTCCTCTGCTGCAGAGAGGAATTGGTCCACATATAGCTTCATCCAATCAGTCAAGAGGAACTGCCTTACCTCTAGACGATCGGAGAAGTTGGTGGCAGTACACAGTGCTTTGCGCTTACAGGATCGCCAGTCTAGTGAGTATCGTCAGACTCCAGCCTTACGTTGGGATGTTAATACTGAAGATGCTACGCAGATTGAGGAGGAGGATGCACATGAGGGATTGGTTGGTGTTCCATTGGTTGAGGCAGATCCTTCTATTGACATGGACATTGACACTGACTTAGACTCGAGCTCTGATGGCGAGGGTGATGCTGATTTAGACCTACCTTTTGCTGATTAGGGACCATGGACAGCGATATATTTTCTTAGTTTTATGTTTATCATGTCAGTTCATAGTTGAGACTTGGAGCCTTTGGGCATTTTCATTTTGGTTATAATTATCAGACTTTTATATGATATGTATGCACATTTATAATGAAAAGCATTTGAACTTTTTTAATTTGTTTGTCAATTCTCATGTGAAATCTCAATTCAAGTCTAATGATATGTATTAAGCTTATACAATGTCTAGAATGAATGCTTTATCAATGTTATGCTATGAACTTTTGAAATTTCTCTATATTTTTAAAAATTTCCCTATTTTTTTGTCAGCCGTCCCCTGCCGTCCCCTAAAAAATGACCCAAAAGTACCCCCGTACCAGAAACTCATCCCGCCGTACCGGGTACTCCCCGTCCCCGAAACCCCGTGGAGCATAGATTTAGATGGGGTCTCTCAAAAATTCACAAATCAACCATTTGATGTCAATGTAAAATCCTCTTATGAAACATTTGGATATTGATAGACCATGGTTTTATTGATGTTTGATATTGCTATGATAAATTTTATAATGCTTTAATGACATTTATTATGTTGTTATACTACTACTCTCGCGATTTATTTATATATTGATATTGTTGTTATCAATTATTAATTTATTGACATATATCTCTCTCTTTCCCTCTCTCTGTCTATAATATATTAATAAATTTTGAAAAACTCATATATATAAATGTATTTTGTATGTTGCTGTCCCCTAAAAATGGGCCCCTAGGAAACGTCCCGGAAACGTGTCCCTAGCCGTCCCCCCGTCCCCGTCCCCAAAAGGCCGTGGAACACGGGAGATTACTTGAACTTTGGATACTGTTTTTCAATTCCCCTTATCTATCTGCCTGGTAGCACCTTTCAAGCACTTCCCTTATCCATTAAGAAGAGAGGCATCTGCATGATGGTTACAAACCCCATGCTGCTGCCTTTCTTCATGCAGATCTAGTCATTTTAGGAGAAAGATACACAATTGGGCCATAATGGAATGCTTGTTCAAGTGGAATTTTTTGCCATTGTAAGAAGCAACAATAGGGGATGATCGCTTCTTGCAGAAACATTCCTCAAGTGGCAGAAGTTGAGGGAAACACCTTTTAGAAGGGGAGACATGTTATGCCCCTAATTGTCCACTTGTCGCTATGTATTGTTGGGTTGTGGAGTAGCTGACTTTGTGCATACCTTTGACTAGTTGTATAAGAATTTGTTGATTTTCAAATTTCTATGAAGTTGACTTGGTTAGGGCTATGGGTTTGCTGCAACCTACTTATATCTAGAGATAGGAAGCTAGAATCCATCAGGAGATCATCAGCTGTATAATTTTTAATTTGCAGAGTGCTTTTGGGAGTTCCCTTTCTTGAAGTGGCTTTGCTTTTTATTTTCAGCATTTCATTTTTTCAACATTCTTCTTTGATTTATTTCTTTATATGTGAATGTTTATTCTATCTTTCATTGCCATTGTGTGAACTGCTACTTCTATCTTGCTGGATCTTGAAATTCGCTTTTGTTGAATGTAGTGATATCATTAGAGCTAACATTGATATCAGAGATTTGTTGAACATGAGGGAGGCCAAAGCGAGAATCTCTCAATTGCTAAAATTGTTTGTGATGAAGTCTCCCTAGGAGTGGAAGGTAAGGGATCAGTTGTTGTGGTTCTAGAGCATTATTATGGAGCTAATGGGAGTTCTGGAAGGAGACCTATATTCTACAAATTGCGACAGGAGGCCATCTTCATTTCTTGACAATATGGAAAAATAATAGGATTTTTGCATGTACAGGAGCAGCAAGAATATTATGGGGAAGTTGGAGAGAGGAAGATGATGTTGCAAAAGATGCAGTGCAGGAGTGTGGGGTAGGGAAAGCATTGGGAAAAGCAAGAAGAGGAATCAGAACTGGAAGATGATCCTCTACTTTTTGATGTAGGAGAGCAAGAATAGGAATCATGTGATTAACGTCCACAATTTTTCTTAGAAGGAGAACAAGAAGAGGAATCATGTGATCAACTTCCACTTTTTGGCTTGGAGAACAAGAAGAGAAATCTTGTGATGAGCTTCCATTTTTTGACTTAGAATGAATAAGAAGTGGTAAAGAGGAGTGAGAGTAAAAAGAAGAGGCACAAGGATGGAAAGTAGAAGAGAAGAGAACAAATTTTCAGAACCTTGGGCCCCCAATCTGCATCTATCAGGATCAAGGTGGACCCTCTCCAACATTTATGTTACGCTCCTTGATTTATAGCACAAGCATTAGAGTAGGTCGATGCAAGAAATTTGCTTTGAAAATCCTGCTGGCTAAAGGAGGAAAGGAGGATTGGCATGACAAAGGGGAAGTAAAATCTGAAAGAGAAAAAGTAAGAAAAGTAAAAAGAAAAGGAAGAGATCCATTCAAGGGAAATGACATGGCCTTTCAGGGGCTTGGATAAGTGTTAAAAATATCACCAGTTTACTTTTGGACATAAAAGTTAAAGTATCATAGTAGTACAACTGGTAGGGCTCTAGTGAATAATGTTTGAGGTTCAAATGTGACTGAGGACTGTGCTTGCTTAACTATTTTTATGGGGTTTATCAAAATTCAGCATTGCTCCACACCTTGTTTTTGCAAGAACAGTCACCCTACCAACATGTATCTTCACAAATTATGGGTCAAAGCACAAAATTTATGTAAACGCATTTTCAGATTGAAGACATGTTTCAACATTCTTTGAGCTTACAAGTGTTTTATTTTGATTGTTGCCATCATTTTCTAATGTCTTTATGGTGATGTCCTAGCTTTGGCAATGAAGCTTTCCAAGGGGAGTGTATGTTGTGTGCACACATCTTTTCTTTTATTATGTTTAGTTATGAGCCTTTTTCCCTAAGCTTATTTGTGATCGTAAAATATAATGTTAAGTTGATGTCCTAGGTAAGTCATAAACTTTGGAGCACTTTCCTAATTTGTTTGTGGGGACATGCCATCATGGTGTCATAATGGGGGTCACTTACCATGGGTGCATTACCATGATGGTTGGGTGTTAAGTCCCAGGTTAACTAAAATCATCATATAAGATAAAAAGAGAATAAATTGAAGTAATTCGTTGATACAAATTGGTTTACATGCTCCAATGTTTTTAGAAAATTGTTTGGGCAGAAAGTGAATGAGCACTTTCAAGGGTCCAATATCTCTGGAAGATGATAGGAAAAATCAATAAAGTGGTTTGTAAAAAGGTCACCTTTTGTTGCTGCTATTATATCTCTTTAACTTGCTATTGCATAAATCCATACACTTTTCCCAGTTTTGTACCAGCATTGTTTTTTAATACATGCATGTTGTATCTGATTCAATCATTGATTGGAACTTTTTAAGAGCTCAATAAATTAGTCATTTGTTGAAAAAATTCTTCCTGTATGTGGCACATTTTTATCAATATGTCTGAAATTGCAACTTCTGGCATTAATGTGAAAGATAAATGCTATTTCAGCTAGGCTATTTTAACTATTCAACTGATAGTTGCCATAATTGTTGATCAAGAGTGCTTGAATTTCTAGCCGTGTAGTAAGAACGAATTTTCAGTTTATAGGGAATGGGGGGAGATTGTAAGCAAGGAATATTGTTGGTCTTTCAGTGAATAATGCAGGCATCATTAACAAAAATGGTAAGCTATGGGAGATCCCTGCAGAAGAATTTGATTCAGTCATAGACATAAATTTGAAGGGCACAGCGAACATACTTCGTCATTTTCTACCTCATATGATAGCAAAGAAAAGAGGGATAGTGGTGAATTTGTCATCAGGATGGGGTCGATCTGCTGCTGGAGAGGTTTGTTATATTTGCCCTCTTTTTAAAATTGTTTCATAATTTCAGTTTCTGTACTAAAATGGAATGCCAATTGGCTTTGCAAACATGTCACTGGGGAGATTTCTTGAACAGGTTTCTCCTTACTGTGCGTCAAAATGGGCAATTGAGGGTTTAACAAAGTCAGTTGCAAAAGAAATACCTCAAGGAATGGCCGTTATTGCATTGAGTCCAGGAGTGATCAACACCGACTTGCTGGCATCTTGTTTTGGTGCATCTGCTGCCTTGTACCAGAGCCCTGAAGCTTGGTATCAATTTAACACCAACATTCTTGTTTAATAATGAGAATCATTCTTAAAAAAATTCATTGCTTGAAAATATCAAACTAAAAGTATCCTTGCTAGTTTGTTTTTTATCTTCTTAGTTATCTAATTAAGTAAACAAAGAAGCTGTGTACCTTGGGGATGTGTCCACAGCCCTCGGTCCCTGCCCTTATCCTACTTCCCCATTTACATAATATGACAAGGATTCTGGAGGTACTTCTAGGCATCCCCTTTTTGTGCTCCCACGTTTCCTTTTGCCCTCTAAAAGAGGACTTGTTGAAACATAGGGACCTGTTTTACTTGTAGAGACCAAAGCTATTTGAGCTTGTCAGTTGTGTATGATGTATTTTCTGGCATTTGCTTAATAAACTAGAAGGTCAAACTGATTTTTCCCTTCTATAGAAAACATCTTCCTTTGTCTACTTACTAGCTTTTGATTTGCTCGTGTTTTCAATTAAATTGTTCAACATCAACTAATTGATTTCAAGTCTATTTTTAATTTAAACAATTTTTAAATTTTTTTCATAATGTCTCAAACGAATTACTATAATCTCAACCACAACAAGATACTTTTTCCTAACAGTTGTTCCCTAAAATCTTGTTCATCCATGATAATGTAAACCTATATTGGGATGTGTTGATACATGTCATCATTCATGTATTTGCAGTGTTTCTCCGAGTTTTCGGGATGGGGGTGTAGGATTAGAGAATACAGAATTACATGATGATTGGGCACAAATAAGATTAATAAGATATTATAAAAAATGCAAGGACTTGCACACATAGAACAGATTACAGAATACAGAAGCCCTTTTAAAGGTGTATAAAACACAACACCCTAATTTGCCAATGGGAAACATCCCATGAACCTAACCACAAATACTAATACACTAACCAGATTAATAAAAATACTTTGGATCACAAGATCCATCAAATCCCCCTTAATCCAAAAGGGGAAAATCTGGATGATCTAGAGCATCTGCGAATATGGTCAACTGCCCAATCCTACCACTATGTAATTTGGTTCCTTGTCTCCTAGAACTGGTCAACTAGTGTCGACACTTGTATGCATCCTCCTGATGCTTGACCCTTTGCTCCACACTCCTCTAAGAACAACCCTTGTTACTCTTGTACACTCTGTGCCTCGTGCCATTGCCTCCTGCAGTTCGAAGATCCATTGCCTCTCCTTGAAATGACCTGACACAATCATACTGAAGTCCATCACATCATCGCAACATGCTTCTAACCATCCACACCATCTGCAATGTAAGGAAGATAAGTCATTGCCCAACTACAGTAACCACTGTGGCAATTTTTCTGTTCTTGTAGCAACACACAAACTACTCAACATCATCAGCATTTGTTGAGAGTTGAGACCACACACAACTGTCACAACAACTGCATGACCACACCATCAGCTGACCACAAACATTGAAAGTACATTAAGAAACTACTGACAGACTGATCATGAAGACCTACCTTCCTCCTATCAGTCAAGAGGTTGGAAACAAAACAACTTAACCACTCACAAGAATATTGCTCCTCAGCGATGCACAAGCACAGAAACAAAATAGGTTACCACATTGTGAACATTACACTGAACACCATAGTGCTAACACTGAAAAAAGAAACTGCAACATGAACACAATATCTGCCATGCAGGGAATTCAAAACTTCAAATTATATTACCCCAAAAACTTTACTCAAGAAAAAATCCCGAAATGGGTAATTTTGTTTGGAAGAGTAAATTATATCATTTTCCAACTTGATCTAGCATTTTTTTATATTAAAATTTTCAAACATAATTCAGATTGTTATTTACATCTCGTTCAAGTCAGTTGTCATGTCGTTTAAAGTTTATCTTTGGAAGATATTACCCTAAGGCATAGAAACCCACAGTTCCTCTACTGGCGTGAGATTCTGGAAGAATATTTCACTCTATAGTGTTTGAAGGTAAAATCATATTCATGGTCTGCAATAGTCCTATTGATGATGATGATCAGACTGATAACCAACAATCATCAAGGCATCTAGGGTCGGTTGATACACTAGTTTGCAAAAGTCATGCAACAGCCTGAAGGAAACATGCTACAGGCTCACTACACCATCCTGCAGCAGCTGCATGACTTGCCTAATGTCAACTACAACTTTCTTCTCGCAATTAAGAAATGTTGTTGACAATTTCAACCACAACATGCAAAAATTAATAGCAGAATCGTGTAGTGACCTGCAACATCTTGCAGCCACATACAAGAAACTACAAAAGCTACAGTAACACCCCTCAATGCCCCCCAATAAAGATCGACCGAAGATCCAAAAGAACCAACAATATAATAACTTTTGTGGTAATTAGTGTCAACATCAACGCCAGTTGTTCCCTATTCCACAGTTTGGGTATTTTCAAAGTCCCCTTCGTTTAAACTTCAAAGAAGGGTGGGGGCCTTACCTTGGACCACCCAACTTCATTCCCATTGCACCACAGGGGTGGTTACATGGAGATGGAGGTCAGATTCAAAATGGTGGTTCAGTATGGCAGGAATGGAAGTCTGCCTCATTTGTTCATAACTGGCAAGGGCAAGCTAGATGTTCACACCACAAATTCTGCTATTCACAATCATTCCTATTGATCTTTTTCTATTGTGGAAAAGGAAGTGTTGGGTCTCGGTCTCAATTTTATTTCAAATCCACCTCTCATGCCTTCTAAAGAAGTTGTTAAAGAATTTAATGCTTCTGTTTGTCATCTCAAGCTCAAGTGGCTCTTTCATCCCTGGAATCAGTCTAGTGGCCTTTATTCTCAGCTTTCTGATCATGATAACAACGGCGGCGACGAAAACAACCACATTAACCTCTTTAAGGTTCCTAATTCTAACCTGGAATCCTAAAGACTTCTATCCTCCCATGGAAGATATTATTGGTGAAGCAAGATTCTCTTTGAACTCCTGTCTTTCTTCAGTGAAGGTTGAGAAAACTAGGATTTTCCTTCAACATTGGTAGTAGGTAATCAGTTATCTCAGGGATGATCCATCGATTATTATTCCTCTTGCTGACTAGAATGTCAACGTCACTATTCTCAACAGGGAGTCGTATGTTTATGAAGGTCTGCAACAACTCTCTGATTCTAATGTTTATGTCGAGGTCCCTTTTATTTCTTGGGAATGTGTTTTCCTTAAGTTGAAATCTCTCTGCCTTAAACTTAGAAGGATAGGTTAAGCTGGTGTGTGTCAAAGTTTGTGTGTTCTAACTCCTACCTAGATTCACAAGCCTTCCTTAGCTAGTAGACCAATTTACTCCTATTGTGGTTATCTATTGGAACTGACATCTTGTTGGCTCTGTTTTCAGTTGTTTCCTATCCTAAAGAAGCAACCCAACCACTTGATGGATTTAGATTCCCTCATTCATGATCTTAACACACTTTAGTTTCCTTTTGAAGTTTTGCTGTTCACTTTTTATGTTGAGAGTCTTTATCCCAGCATCCCCTCTAGTGCGAGTCTTCATGCGCTCAAGTTTTTCATCAATGATGTTTTCTCTCTTGACAAGGTAAATTTCGTTCTTAGCCTTGTAGAATTGGTTCTTAAGGAATATTACTTAATATTTACTGGAAAAACATATAGGCAGATCATAGGGGTGACGATTGATGGTAATTTTGCTGTTGTCTATGCATGCCTCTTCCTTTGTTTCCTCGAATGGCAAGTAGAATGTGATCTTAATCTTTATAATACTCTTCTACATTGTTCTATAGATGATGCTTTTGTTATTTTGCATGGTTCTTTTGATAGTTTGCTGCTCTTCTTTAACAATTATTCTTTTGTCTATCTAGAAATCAAGATCACTACATATGTTTCAATTTTTGAGGTTAACATTTTGGACATTGTCTTCTAACAATGGTCCAGATTCCTCTGTTTCAGTACTATATTTTATTAGAAACCTCTGAATGTTTATTAGTATCTTCCCTTTTAACTCTAACCACCCAATTCCTCAAAAAAGTGGTTTTATTCTTAGTGAGATAAGGAGAAACTTGGTTTGAGAAAGTAGCAAAGAAAATATTCTTGAGATAAAGCACAGAATTTTCCACTGCTTTCTGTTTTAGTGTACCTGTTCCATTTTATACTCCCATCTTCATGAAGGCCAATTTTGAGGGCGGGCCAACCTTGCTCAAGAAAGTTATTTCCAAGACCAAGAAAATTAGTCCTCCTAAGAGGCCTCGCTGGTCCTTAAGTTGGACATTAGTGAGCTCTCTAAGGCTCTTGGAATTGATCATCACATTCTAGACCTCTCTTGGAGAAACTGTTGTAAGATCCTAAGTTGAAGCATATTGGTTGTCCGTTGGTGTGTTGAAGAAATTTTCGCTTCTTAAAAAGCTTCCTTGGAAAGAACAAATTATAATCTCATTGTTTAGGCTCCTATAGAACTTTGATGAGGTGTCTTTTATTGTAGTTTGCCACCTAGACCAACCTAGGCAGGGAAACCTTTGCTTTTTAAGGGTTTTTCTTTATTTTTGTTCTTTCTGTGATTTTTTTATTTTGGCTGACCCATTTCATTAGGACTTAAGTGATGTCTATACATAGGGGTTTCACTCTCTCATTTGTAATCATTTGCTCACTTTGCTGATGAGGACCTAATGTCTAAAATGTGTTTAGAGTTTATTATTACAAGTATTTTCTTTTGCCAATAATTGAATATCCTCTCTTTTATTTGAGCATTATATTTTTGTTTGTATTGTTATCCTTTGTACTGCTACACTTTTGAGCTTGCAATAAATGTTTATATTTTTCTCTTGAACTGCATGCTGCATCATCTAATTTTGTAGACACGGCATTCATCCAGAATATTGATTCGCACAAACAAAGGGCTATTGTCAATTTGAATGGGAATACTTCTTCCATTCTTGTTGATGATTCTACTTTTTGAGGTCCTCCTGTACCTCAATCTATTGTACAAGTGTTGGATTTGCAATTTCTTCTATGGAAGAACCTTTATGGTAAATTTATTTGTGTTAATAATATTGCTCATGCTTGGGAGTGCAAAGTGGAAGGTGGGAAAATTCCTCGTAGTGTTTGGGTTATCTCTCCTAAGCTCTCTATCTAGTACCAAAATGAAATCAATGAGGATTTCCAAGCTAAGATTGAGGTAATTGCTGAATTGGTGCAAATTCAAAATGCTTGCGCCTACATTGAACACCTTCAGCTAGTTGTCTGTGCCATGAACTCAGACCTGTTAAATTTCAGCATAGAGGCTTCTCTTGATGCTAATCATTGATTCAATGAGTAGCGACAAGACTATATTTCTTCAGATATTGCTAACAGCTGGAAGATTTTGGCAAAGTCTTTTTATCAAGACTAGATCTCCAAGGTTTGGACTGTTTTCTCCCTCGAATTCACTATTGAGAGAGGCTAAATCAAAGAGGAAACAAGTTGTCACTAAAGAACTTTTGAAAGACACTGACATGAAGGATGCTGATATTGAGCAGAATATTGGCAAATTGGTTGAAAAAGTAGCGTTGAAACATACATCAAGACTCAAAATTCCTAATCAACAAGTGCTTAAACAAGTAGCCCCTATAGATAATACTTCAAAGAGTCCCACTGACCAATCTGGCCCAACTAAGTAAGGAAACAAGAGGAATAGGTATCATAGGAATACCAAATAACAATTGAATTTAGGGGCTGTTCTAGATAATCCTACTAACCTTGCAAAGATCAATCAAAGATCTAGAAGAACCAACAATAGAAGAAATTTTGTGGTAATCAATGTCAACAACAACCTCGGTTGTTTTCTATTCCACAATTTGGGCAGTTTCAAAGTCCCTTTCGTTTAAACTTCCAAGGAGGGTGGGGGCCTTACCTCAGACCACCCAACTTCATTTTCATTGCACCATAGGGGTGTTTAAAGGGAGATATAGTTCAAATCCAAAATGGTGGTTTAGCATGGGAGAAAAGGAAATGTGCCCTATCTGTTTAGAAGTGGCATGTACAGGATTGATCCCTTGGATATCTACCCGTCATTGCCCAAGAATTAGTGAGTGGGCTGCTACATTGCTGCTAATGATTGGTGCTTTCTATAGTTCAATCATTGTTCCATGACAAGCTAGATGGCTGTATCACAAATTTGGTTATTCACAATCTTTCCAATATATCTCTTTCTATTGTGAAAAGAACTTTGGGTCTCAATCTCAAGTTTATTCTGAATCCACCTCCCATGCCTCTTGAAGATGTTGTTAAAGAATTTAATGCTTTTGCTCATTGACTCAAGCTCAAGTGGTTCTTTTGTCCTTGGAATCAATTTGGTAGCTCTTCTTCTCAACTTTCTGATGATGATGATGATGATGACATTACCCTCTTTAAGGTTCCTAATCCTCAGCTTTCTATCATGGAAAAAGACTTTGGTTCTCAGTCTCAAGTTTATTTTGAATCCACCTCCCATGCCTTTTGAAGAAGGTGTTAAAGAATTTAATGCTTTTTCTTGTCTCAGGCTCAAGTGGTTCTTTCATCCTTGGAATCAGTTTAGCAGCCCTTCTTCTTACCTTTCTGATGATGATCACATTACCGTCTTTAAGGTTCCTAATCCTACTTGGAAGATATTATTGGTGAAGCAAGCCCCCCTCTAAAACCCCATCTCTCTTTGGTGAAGGTTTAGAAGACCAAGATTTTCTCTCAACACTGGCAACAGGCCATTAGTTCTCTTACGGATGATTGGTTGATTTTTATCCATCTCGCTAACAAGAATCTTGGCATCACTATTCTCAACAAGGAGTGATATGTTTCTGAATGTCTGCAACAACACTCTGATTCTAATGTTTATATTGAGATCCCTTTTGTTCCTTGGGAATGTCTCTTCCTTAAGGCAAAGTTTGCCCGTGCTCAAAAGGATAACTTAATTGGTAAAGATGAGTTTCACTTCCTCCTTTAGGTAAAGCCCAACATTGCTAAAGCTTGTGTGTTCTACCTCCTGAAGATTCATAAGCCTTCCTTAGCTAGTAGAACAATTTGCTCCTATTGTGGCTATATGTTGAAACTAGCATTCAGTTGGCTTCACTTTCAGTTGTTTCCTATCCTGAAGAACAGCTCAATCTCTTGGTGAATTTAGATTACCTCATTCGTGTTCTGATACACTTCAGCTTCCTTTCAAAGTTTTGCTTTTCACTTTTGATATTAAGAGTCTTTATCCTAGCATCCCCACTGATGCTGGTCTTCATGCTCTCAAGTTTTTCATCAATGGTGTTTTCTCTTTGACAAGGTAAATTTGATTCTTAGGCTGGCAGAATTGGTTTGACCAATTTGCTCCTACTGTGGCTATCTGTTGGATCTAGCATTCAGCTAGCTCCATTTTCATTTGTTTCCTATCCGGAAGAAGCAGCCCAATCTCTTGATGGATTTAGATTATCTCATTTGTGATCTGAACACACTTAAGTTTCCTTCTGAAGTTTTGCTTTTCACTTTTGATATTTAGAGTCTTTATCCTAGCATCCCCACTGATGCTGGTATTCATGCTTGCAAGTTTTTCATCAATGGTGTTTTCTCTTTGACAAGGTAAATATTCATTCTTAGCCTTGCAGAATTGGTTCTTAAGGAACATTACTTTGAATTCAATGGAAAAACATAGGTAGATTAGAAGGACAACCATGGGTAGTAACTTTGCCATTGTCTACATGTCTCTTCTTCGTTTCCTTGAGTGGCGAGTAGAAGGTGACCTTAATCTTTATTAATGGCTCTTCTACAAGTGCTTTATAGATGATGCCTTTGGTATTTGGCATGGTTCTTTTGATAGTTTGCAGCTCCTCTTCAACAATTATTCTTTTGTCTGTCCAGAAATCAATATCATTACATGTTTTTCAATTTCTGAGGTTAGCATTTAGGACATTGTCTTCTACAAGGGTCCAGATTTCTTTGCTTTGGGATATTTCAATGCCAGATGTTACTAGAAACCTCTGAATGTTTATCAATATCTCCCCTTTAACTCCAACCACCCACTTCCTCAAAAAAGTGGTTTTATTCTTAGTGAGTTAAGGAGGTAGTAGGTACTTGGTTCGAGAAAGTTGAAAAGAAAATTTCCATGAGATTAAGCACAAATTTTTCCACTGCCTCGTGCTCAAGGGTACCTGTTCCATTTTCTCCTTCCCATCTTCATGAAGGTCAATTTTGAGGATAGGCCCACCTAGTTTTGGTCTACCTAAGGCCCTAGTGGTCCTTAAGCTGGACAATAGTGAGTTCTCCAAGGCCCTTGGAAGTGGTCATCACATCCTTAGACCTCTTTTGGAGAAATTGTTGCAAGACCTGAGTTGAAGTATATTGGCAATTTGGCAGTCTATTGGCATGATGGAGAAATTTTTGCTTCTTACAAAGCTTCCTCGGAAATAACAAATTATAATCTCATTTTTAAGGCCCTGTTAGATCCCCTCTAGACCTCTGGTGAGGTGTCCCTTATTGTATTTTGCTACCTAGACCAACCTAGGTAGGGTACCCTTAAAGTTTTTAAGGGTTTTTCTCTATTTTTGTTCTTTTCTATCACATTTTTTGTGACATTTTTTTATTTTGGCTGGTCCATCTCTTTGATTATGATAATAAGGACTTAAATATATAAGGATTTCACACTCTCATTTTTAATCATTCACTTGCTTTTCTGATGAGGACCTAAAGTCCAAAATGCATTCAGAGTTTATTATTACAAATTTTTTCTTTTGCCAATAACTAAGTCTCCTCTCATTTATTTCTGCACTATATTTTTGTTTTTGTTATTATCCTTTGTACTGCTACACTTTTGAGCTTGCAAATAAAAAACACCATCCTACAATAGCTGCAAGAACACTCCACAGCATCCTATGGTAACATGTAGTAGCTGCAGGAACACTCCACAATGCCCTAGAGCATCATCCAGCAGCTGCAGGAACACTGCACAATGCACTACAATGACTTACAGTTCAAGAAAGACAATTGGCAGCACTTAGAATACTCACTGCAGCAGCTGCAAAAACTATCTAGCTGGAACTTTAGCACTGAAAGAGAAAATTTGTAGCATATGTGAAATGTTCTGCCCAACGATTGGTTGCAGCCCTAACAAAAGTTCTTGTAGCAGACATATCCCTAACTTGCAGCAATATGTACAGATGTATGATGTCTTGCTCATGCGTGGCTAAATTTATACATTCATCTCAAGAAGTCAATACTACGATACTTTAAAAAACAAAGAAATGTTAGCTTTTCTCAGTAAAACCTCAATAACAGTCAATGATATCATTTACATTTGAAATCAGCAATATACATATCGAGAGCCAGAAGATAAGTTGGTAAAACAACAATTTAGTTTTTACAGAAGTTGGGTTCTCACCATATATAGCTCAATACAATACATTGGTATAATTAACATGCATCCCACTTCTTGTCATCACATATAATTCAATACGATACATTTGTATGACAACATTGATCTGATACAGTGACCAGGCTGGTTTCATTGGTCCTCAACATGATATTCATCATGATCTCAACACAGTTAGCTCTCCAATCTGTCTGTCAAGCAGTCTTCCAGAATCAAGTGGGAGGCAATGCTCTCCTCCTGACCTATTGGCATCATCAAGCCCTTAGTCTTTCACCACCTTTGAGCCCAGAGGTGTCCAATTACTACACAAGGTTAAAACAATCATATACATATGGCAGGGTTTAGTTCTCACACACAGTCACACAACATAACATAGATCAAGGGGAAATCGTAGTACCAAACAACACATAACACTGTCTTGTAGCAACATAACCTATGTTTTGCAGTGACTCCAAACAATGTCTTGCAGTAGCAACAGCTAAGCCCTGCAGTCCACAGTAATACACACACAATACCACACTATAATACAAGAATAGTCCTGCAGTCACATACAATCATGTCCTGCAACAGCTTGTAACAATGTTCTGCAGGCTGCAGCAGCTACAACTGAGCCCTGCAGTATCCTGCAACAATGTACACACAATACCATACAACAATAAGAACAAACTCCCGCAGCCACACACAACAATGTCTGACAGCAACACATAAAAGTGTTCTGCAGCAACCTGCAGCAACAGTGAGTAGCACACTGCGATGTACTTAAAAAAAAACTAGATAGGGAAGGAAAGTGGCACCATCTTGGTTATAGGATATCTCAACAAGAACAAATTATGTAAATATTTCCAACTTGAAAAAGTAACTCATATGGTGGGGTTGTCCCTTCAAAACCCTCCATGTGTAATAATGATAATATTTTCAGAATTGTATTGTTGCGTCAAGTCCATACCCTCAGAGAGCTCTGTGTAAAACTGATAGTAAAATTATTTTCTTTAGGAGGGCCATTTCCTCTGTACCCTCTGCATGAATCAGCATTTTCAAGAGCAACATTGTTAGGGCTGGCCGCTCAGAATCCTCAGTAGACACAAAACAGTATACCATAAAATAGTTGATGGTAGGATCATCCACTAAGAACCTTTCATTCTAATTACAGTGTCGCTACTATTTCCATTTGTGTTCCATTACTAGGATAGACCCAAGTCCGATTCCCATCCTTTCACTAATTCACATCCCATGGGTTTCTCACAAGAAAAGCACATACTCAAATACGCACCAGCCATCACTAGGATTTTGTACACAAACAACAATATGAATAATAGGCTTCACATGCATACAGTGTGCAAAAATAAATCCATACCCAAAGCTATAACAACAGCAAGGAAAAGTAAGAGAATAGGGTTCACTGAGGCCCATCTAAAAGCAATTTGTTTTTCAAGACCCAGAACAACCATCAAGGCACAACAAACTTACACAAGGAATACAGAGAACTTTCATGCATAAAAAAACACATGGCCCTTTTCCATTTTCACACATACATATTCTAGTAACAACTGTAAATGCACCAGAAGGCAATAATACAGGGTTGGCAAAATAAAATCAGAATAATACAGGGATGGCAAAATAAAATCAGAATATTCACAGTTAAAATGATAAAATCGGAATTGTAAAATAAAAAAGCAAATAGCCAACAACCCCCAGTTTATTACCCAGAAAATTGTAACCCCCCAATCAAGCTGATTTTTCCTTCCTTTTCAAGATATTTACCACTGCCTTTCAGCAGTCATAAATTTGGCCAGCAACTCGCTGACAACCCTAGCACTATTATGAAGTGCAGGTCATTTCCAACAAGCGATCTCTTGTGTTTGCAGCACTAGATCTGTCAGGGTCTACTGCTGCTCTTTCTTTTCCATCCCTCTCTCTTCCTTCCACACACAATGCATTCAATATTGCCCCTCAAATCAGATCTGAGAATCTGACAGAAAAATCTCCTGGTGAAATTTCCTTTTTCTGAGCAAGGAGAATTTTTTTGGTCAAAGGCCCCATGCTGTCATAAAGGACACTGATTCCAAAAGGGAGTGCTTTAAATGTTTTAAGACTGGAATCCTCTAATAACTTGCTGGCTTCCAACTTGCAAAATGCCTTTTTGAGGCTCCTGGCATAATCAAATAAGATTGCCCCAAAATCTAACCAAGTGGAAAATCAAAAAATATTTAAAGTAAGTCCTCATCAACGTGTCATGTCAAATCCATGCAAACTAAACCTAAATGAGCAAGGTAGGGCAAAGAAATAAATTCCATGTACCCAAGGTCAAGAGAAAAATGCCA